>JAZKJV010001556.1:69271-712114 GCA_037367405.1 Ottelia alismoides | reverse complement strand
TGCTTTCCTTCCTCCTCCAACCAGCGAACATCCTTCTCCTCCTTCCCTTCCTCCCATCCACTATCGAGGAACCCCCGCCAACCACCTCCTCCTCCCTTCCCATCTGCCAACTTCCACCAGTCAAATCCCTGTCGCTAACTAGAACCCACCCTGATGCCTGCTGTAAGCCCCCCCTCCCCCCCCCCCCCCCCCCCCAAAAAAAACCCCTGGAAGCCTAACCTCGATCACCCGCCTCCATGACAGAGCCACTCTCAGGTCGAGGAGCCCTCGTCGACCAACTCCTCCGCCATCCTTCACCAATCGAAGCCTCGCCTCCAATAAGTCATGCAGCCTGTTGCAAGCCCTCCCACCCCCACTGCTCCATCATGTAAGCCTGACCATGAAACCCCCTCACCCCATCCCCACCCATGGAAGTTCGTCCCCCACCGCCTACTGCAACTCCCCCCCCCCCCACCCCTCGCCCCCAAACCGTGGAAGCCACACCCCCACCCCCACCCATCCATGGAATCCTAACTCCCATGTGCCTCCATCCACCATCGTCGCCCCGCACACCCCAATGACCGCCAGCAAGAACCCACCCCGAACCCCACCGCACCACAATGCCCATACCACCCCCGACTGCCAGCAAGAAACCCCCCCCCCCCCCCAACCCAATGGAAGCCCCCTGATTCACCATGAACCCCCGCCCTGTGGAAGCCTGACCACTATCGTCATGCACCTCGTGGAAGCCCGACCCCCCACCGCACCACGAAGCCCCTCACCTATCAGGCCGTTGGAAGCCCGACTCACTGCCATCCTCCACCACAAAGCCCTCCCCACCCCTCCAACCCCCGTCGCCGCATGCAAGCTCCCTCTCTGCAAGTCCACCTCCACCTAAAATAAAATTCTTTTCTTTTTTTTAGTTTTGGTTATTCCTAACTGTTAGATCATGGATTAGTTAGATTAACCCACTCACGTGATTTTGTTAATGAACCATTTCAGTTGTAAAACGTTCCAATCCTAAAATTAAGTAGTTGTGAGGTCGCCCGCTTTCAAATCAGGGTTCAATGTCGCGCAATCGATTTACTCTCTGGTAATTGGCTACTGAATGGAAGCCCACCCTGAGCCCATACAACATGGTGGGCTTACGGATCAAGCCTAAGCCTGTTAACTTTGGGGTAACTCACGGACAACTCTGTTGAAGGGTCGAACTTGATGAGGTCTAAAATATCCTCACAAAGAGTGAAGATAAAGTGTCGTCAGGGGACGACTGCTCACTAAATCCAAATTATACAATAATCAACCCACACAAGCAACTAAACAATCAATCAAAATGAGGAGTCGAAATTTATTATAATGTTTGTGTGTGTATGTATGTGTCTATACATAGTGGAAGTATATATAGGGTGTCAAACAAAAGGAGAACGGGGAATAGACAACAAAATCGGCTAAAAAGACAACAAATATTTTTTATTTTGTTTTTTATTTAGCATTTTTTATTTTCAGTGGATTTTTAATTATTTAACTTTTTATGAGTTTTTGTTTTTATATTCTATGGATTTTTAATTATATAATTTGTATATTTATTTATATATTTTTCATTTTTAATTCCACTTTTTATAATAAACATATATAATATAAGTATGTAACATATGTTATATCTTAAAAAGTTTTTTTAAATTTTTAAAGTTTAAGAAAAAATTTCGGTATTTTGGTAATTATAAAAGTATAAATAATAATATAAGTAAGAATAACTATATATAACATGGCTTTCATATTAATAGATATAGTTATAAAACTCACACATGATGAAATAAAATATTTTTATCTTTTTAAAGTTTTTCTCTATTGTTGGTATGTTTCTTATAACTTTTACCATTTTGTTGGATTTTTAATTGAACTAAAATGTCAAAATATTGACTAATATTAACATGTCGGATCATTTTAGAATATAAAAATATCTAAATGTTCCAAAAATTTTCAAAAATATCTTCATAATATAGTAAATATAATAACAAAATTTAGAAGCAGATAAAAATATTTTTGGATTTTTCTATATAAGGATTTTGAGGCTTTTTAATTTTTAGTATTTTTCTGTTCTTTTTTTAAAGATTTTTATCTGTAGATGCAAAATACAATAATAAAGAACTTGTAATTTTCTAAAATTTTTTAAAAATGTTTATTTTTTTGTATTTTTCTAAGTTAGATAATGAAAAATAGCATTGTTTTTTATTTTTAATAAATAGAAATATATGATAAAATACCTTAATAAAAATATACGTGGTAGAATAATATATAAGATATTTATCCTGATTTTCTAAAAATTTTTAGGACACAAGAGCTATTGTTAACAAAAAAAATCAACACCAACGACCTATTTGCAATTAAAATAAAGTTCTGGGCTAAACCGGAACCCTAAGCAAAATTCCAAGGGCAAACATGCAAAATGCTTGAATATATCCAATTTGATACGCTTGCAAAGACTTAATTGTGATATTACAAAACCAATGGATTGGTTGCAATTTTCTAAAAATTATAATACTAAAATTAGAAATTACAAGATTAAATGGAAATCAAAATAAGACAAGGGCTTCGATGCAAAATGTCCAGTCCCCTCATGCGTACGTGCATGTGAGGTGATGTGGACTGGAACTAAGTGTAAATACCAAAAGCTCAAGGTTCTTACCACAAATTTTACACAAAATGTAACTAGATAATTAAGTTTTTAGACTAAAAATAAAAGACAAAATATGTGGGGGTATGAGGAAAAATTACTCCAAGCTGGGTAATCCGACGACACATATGAATTCACATGGACACGCGTCTGAAGGATTATGGAGAAAATCCTCATGCGCATCACAGAAGCGTGAGGATCGCATCGTATGCGATCGGGAGCGACTAGTCGCACTAGTTGCTCCG
The DNA here is from genome assembly GCA_037367405.1 of Ottelia alismoides. Classification (NCBI taxonomy): domain Eukaryota; kingdom Viridiplantae; phylum Streptophyta; class Magnoliopsida; order Alismatales; family Hydrocharitaceae; genus Ottelia; species Ottelia alismoides. The sequence goes on along the minus strand of JAZKJV010001556.1, from coordinate 709,216 downwards.
TGCAGCGGAATTTAAAAATTTTCAAATGATGAAACCACATGATCTAAGAACACTTCTTGGATCATTTCATCTAAACCACAAATAGGTACTAGGGTTACCTCTTGAAGCGTGGTTGTGATCGAGTCTCTAAATCAAAAGACCTCCTGTCTCAAGTCCGATCCAACGGAGGAGACGCTTGCAAGCACGTTGATGAAACGCATACTTCTCGCAATCCATGTTGATGATCCAAGCAACGGATCTCCTGATCTCGTCACATGAGATCCAACATCTTCTTCACGAGTGAGGCACACCGAAGGAGATGGAGATCCATGAGTAGATGATCCGACAACATAACGACAATGTTGAGGCGATGACGACTCTCTCTTGGGCTCCATGGTGGACGGCCACAATGGGAGAGAGGGAGAGCACCTTTGGCGTGTAGAGAGAGAGAGAGAGCTTATGGATTGATCATGTAACTTGAAGAACAAGGGGTGCCTCTTCTTAAATAGTGTTTTGGGATCCATGGATCTCAATCCATAGAAAACAAAATCAATGGATGAGATTGATTAGTGTTTCTTTCAATGGACATGATTTTGTTGTGAAAATACAACAATAATTAATTTAATTTAAATTAATATATATTGATAAATCAATATATTTAAATTCAAATTAAATCAATTAGATAAACCACATCCCCTTAAAAGGGGGGACGTCCACTCAAGAGATCTCACTATCTCATGAGATCTCATTATCTCATGAGATCTCACTACCTCGTGATATCTCCAAGATTTACAATAACGTTTGTTGTAAATTATTTCACAAAAATAATTCACAATTATCTTGTGAAATACTGCAATCGTGCCATTGGAAATATGTGAATCACATTCACATCCCAAAAACAAATGTAAATTACATTTTCAATTAATCATCCACTGTGAATCCAATTCATATCAATAATTAATTAACAAATATAAATCACAATATGCTCTATCTAATATATTATAAATCACATTTATAATATACCTGATTAATATGGAAAGTATTTTCCACATTATTCATATCCATGATAATTAAATCATATTTAATCACATCTTGAATCTCCTATTCTCATGTGCCCAAATAATATGAATCACATTCACATTATTCAAATCTTTGATAATTAAATCACATTTAATTATCTTAAATAATAGAATCAAATTCATATTATATTTTACGATTAAATCACATTTAATCGTCCATATTTTAATGCTTAGATATATATAAATCAACAACAGAATCATTCTTGAACTCTTCCAAGGATAATGCGCTTTCTCCGTGGATACTTGGAGATAAGGACAGGGCGATTGTATTGTTCCACGTATAGTGACTTGGATATTGAGATCACATCTCAAATCCAGATCTTGTGGACCTCCCATATATGCTTGATTAAATCAATACCACAAATCTAATCTTCTCATTGCATCTGAATCATATTCAGATCAATGTCCAACATTTGGACCAAGATCAAATCACTTCTCTACTAAGAGGAGTCACTAAAATCCAGACCCGTTTCATCACTCCCTAGGAATGGAAGCGTCATGGTTAGAAAATCGTTTATGATCACATAACCCTCAAGTATTCCTAATACATGTCCATCCTGCATACTGGAAGACCCAGATTAAACCCAAAGTTTTAGATCTCTTTTAGATTGTCTCCTTCAGGGTTTTATCATTAACTTTTCTCATTCGATCATTGGGAGTTGGTATCGATCATATACTTTCCAAAAGCATATATCATACCCATGTGTTGATTATATACTTTCCAAAAGTATATATCAAACCTACAAAATTCAGTCAAGCTTCCAAAGCGAGACGATCGTGCACGGAATTTGATTCTTCCCAATACCTCATGAGCGGGCTCATTTCTTCCAGTTCAGTAAATGAACATGTATGATCCCTTTGAGAGATTGTATTACTCATATGCCCTTATATGCACACCAGCTCATGCGGTATATAGACCTTGATTAGGCCATCAACCTATCGGTCTACCAAATGTACATACTCAGGCATATATTAATACATATGTCTCCGGTCAGAGGATGCGTGCCTATACCGTGACAGCATATGACATAGGTCTTTGGTTATCTCGATCGCGTTAAGTCAACTCTTTGACCTAACTAATCTGACACCTCCGAATCTCTATTCCTATGCAGAGGACCTACATCAAGAGGTCGGTCAGATATCAGCCTTTAGAGATAAGGATTGCAATCTCCTACTCAGGCTGGAGATCACATCTTAACAATCATTTGACGGTGCTTGATGAGTCCTCAATCTAACTCTTTAGATATTCATCCAAGAACCAGCCTCTATGATTCAATACTTGAATCAACAGTTGTATGATCATTAAGATGGTTATGGTACATAACCCTAATTGTACTAAGGGACCTATTATGCAAATTAGTTATTCTTCATTTTCAGATTAAGGAGTGAATTGCAATAACATTTATTGCATAACGGCTCGTCATGGGCTCGCATGTCCAACAACGCCGCCCTTTCCTTGCATGATGACGGCCGGCAATGGACACGAGATGATTAAAAGATGGTTGATGATCTAATGGTTGAACGCACGTGCATCCAACTGTGCGAACTGGAACTCCTCGTCGATCCAATGGTGAGGTGCAGGGGAGGAAGAACAGGGAAGAACATCTATTCAGGTAAACTTCGATCTACTCCCCTGCGCTACTCCGGCGGTCTTCGGCTTCGCAGCGAGATACAAAAAGTTTCTAGAGTGTGTGGGAAGCTCCTGGAGGTCTCGGATGGGGCCGAGGGTCACCAGAATGAGATCGAGCAGTTGAGGAAATAATGTGACTCTAGGAACCTCGGCTGAGTTAAAATCCAACCCAAGATGGGTCTTTGGCCTCCAATACATGCAAGGTCAGTACCAACAAAGAAAGAAGAAGGTGTTGGAGGTCTTATTACATGAAATGGAGCGAAGGTGGAGGCGAGCGAAGGTTCCCCAACGTACAACAAAGGAATAGAATCAACTACCATGTCCAGTAAGGATTAGGTGGATGAGCATGTGTGGGACGTTCAGAACTCGAAGGAGAGAAGAATGGAGGTGATAGGAGAACTAATAAGGGTCGGATGATGGCAGAATAGTGGCCGGAGTAGAAGCTCCGGCAAACTTGATTTGAAATTTTAAGGAACAAAATGTAAAACAATCGAGAATAAATCCTAAAATAGGATATCCATTATACTTTGAACAGAAAAAAACTGAAGAAAACTAAGGTTTGACCTTAGAAGAAGCGAATCAAGGAGGAGCTCCGCCAACTACTCCGGCAAGGCTCAGATCATCGTCGCCTAGCCTCTTTCTCTATGCCAAACTGTAGAGTGAAGACATTGTTGTCACAAGTTATCTCAGGGACTAAGAAGCTCAGGGATTTTGAAGAGGGAGCCAGATGAAACTCAAAATGGAGGTCAGTGACTTTATTTTATACAAGGAGTCATGACTTGGGAAGAACACTCGAGTCAATGATCCACTGAACGAGGAGGGACAACGGCTTGAAAGTTCGTGGATCGAGGGTCAAAAGTCAAGGAGGTATCGAAGCGAAAACATGAAATAATCAACGTGTAAAATTTGAGGAAGATAGTGGTTGACAAGGTCTGACAACCTAGGGTTGCGTGTGGGTCAGTTGACAGTCAATTGAAAACTAGTCCTGGCTGAGCCACGTCACCCACAAGAAGATAAAATATAAAATAAATTCAAAAACAAATTGAAATAAAATATTAATTTATTTATTTGTTTTTTGGTTAAATAATATAAAATATTTATTTTTATGTAGTATTTTTTACGGTTTTTATTTATTTTTACATGTCAATTTATTATTACTTTTTACAAGTGTAATTACAAGTATATTTTACCTATAAAGTATGTATTTTATTTATTTTCTTTTTTTTATTTTATTCATATAATATATATAATTATAACTTAAGTAGAGTTACATAAATATTTTTTATTTGTTTTTTTTATATATACACTTAACTAATCATGGTCATTTATTATATATGTATATATATGTACAATTCATCTATATATTTTTGTGTACTTATTAATTTTATAGTATTTTTAATGATTTTATATTAGTCTAATTATGTACATGTTATAAATAATATTTACAAAATTATAAAAATATAAAATTATGAAGAATATAAAGAATAACTAAAATGAATATTTTATTTAGGTCTTTTATACAATAGGGGGTCCAAAACCTAACTTTTACGTCTTAACTCTAAATTGAAAGAAACCGCCTTCATTAAATAGCCAATTAAAGTTATATATAATTAAAGTGATTTTGATGAATTTTGAATTTATATGGAGAATATATGGGTATGTGAAGTTGGGATTTTGGATTTTTATTCTGAGTGCATAAAGCACAATATGCATTATTTTTATGTGAAATAAATTTTGTATTTTTCTATATATTTTTATATTCAACTTTCATGTATAAAGTTTATTAATTTGAGGTACAAATAACTAAGAATAAAATAGATCCTAAAACTAAACAATTGGGCAAAATAAGTTAGTGTTTTATTGAATTATTGGTCATTATCTCTCCCAACTTTATTCCTTATCGGTTATAATGATGCTTAGGTCTCGAGATTTAGGATCATCCAATACCTATGGTTTTTTATTTCTTGTTCTTTTCTTTTATTTATTCTTTTATTTTGGCTTTAAGTACAATATTTTATACAATATTACTCGATAAATGATGTGTGTTATTTCATGCAAAATAATGATATTTACATGCATTTAGTTAGGTCTTAAAGATCGAAATGAATGAATAAAGGTGACGAAATGAAGATTCATCACCCCCCTATACTTTCCTTTGATAGTCTCTAGCAAACACTTTATGCATGTAAGTGCAGAAAATAAAGAAAATAAAAAGAAAGAACTTGGATTGATTTTAACTTTCAAGCTTGTCTTCATAAAAATCAAAGTTTGGAGCTCAATTGTATAATTGAAATCTAGGTTTGGTCGGAAGCTTATTGGGAATCGGACTTGAAACACAAAAGCCTGTAAGAACCACAAAACTCTACCCAAGTCTCCTTAAAAGACAGGTCAGAACAAGTTGATGGCATACACAAACCCTTATGACTATGAGTCTATCTTGTACAGTGTAAGTGATGGCTAGCTTTTCTCAACTAAAGCGGTAAAAGTCAGTCTTCTCCAATATGGTGCCCCTAATTCCCCACTTCAGAAACTCTTTCCTCAAGAAGCAGGGTATTGCCTTCTAAGTTCAAGTGCAATCAGTTCAAGAAGAGGAGGTGGAGAAGAGAATGGATGGTAGCCAGTGTAGCTAACTATCCTAAGATGCTTGACCATTGTAGACAAGTCATTAGAATGCAGGCTCACATGTATTTGACTTTGAAGCTCAAGCTTTCTTATTAACTATATGTACATACATACTCTGACGGGAATTGATTTTTCTTGGAATTTTGCTCATCTATTCTTTTTGGAGTTTTTAATTTTGCATTTTTTCCCTTTTTAATACTATATATAATATCATTTATATAACGACTTTTTCCTCTTGAGCTAGTAGATTATCCCTCTTTTGAAACATTGTTGTTACCCACGACCTTCTGTCTTTACTACTGGATAGGGTTGGTATACAATGGCCATAAATGTGTGACTTTCGATGTTTCCATTGGCTTGTGTCTCATGCCGGCAAATCCACCTTTACCACTTCAACTAAGGTGAGTAAAAGTGTAAGGTGCATGTGTGCAAGCTAGGTCATTGTCGACAAGAGTCATGCGTATGTTCTAAAGTATTCTACTTAGGCGGTCAACGCAACGCTAAACTAAGTCATGTGGTCTTAATGAATTAAGTTTATCAGACCTGAAGTATCTCAATTTGATTTCTATAAGGCTCCTGTGATTAAGTGGATTAGGGTCCAACCACACTCCAATCTTCATACTTTACTTAGAGTAGTTCAATTATCAATATCAATCTACAAAATACCAATATTTTGCCTAATGCATAACATATTTTGTGGTGCAATTTTTTAGTTTTGAACTTTTTATGGATTTTTGAAAAAGTTTTACAATTTTTTATGTCAGCTTTTGAGAAGATTTTGCAAAAGTTTTTGGAGTTTTGAATTTAAAATTTTTTAGGGATTTTTGAAAGGAATGTTTACAATTACATACACATGAATGCATTTATATTTATAGAATGTTTTGGATAGAATTTACATAAAGGTCTTATACCATGTTGTAAGGCCTTTATTTGGGTTATTATATACGCAAGATTCTCAAAACATTTTTGAAAATATTTTCACAAACATCTTGAAGACTTACTTTTGCAATAATTTTGACAAACAATTTTACAAATATTAATAAAACTTTAAAAACCATTTTGCAAATATTTTCCAACTAGTATATATAGATTTTAGATAACTTTTCAAATATTTCTCAAATAATTTGCAAACAGATTTTCAAAACATTTTATTCAAACAACGAAGGAAGCTTTTACAAATAAAATATTTTTACAATGGTTTGAAAATATGTTACAAAATATTTTCCAAATAGTTTTCAAAAGATTTCTCAAAGAGATTTTCCAACCATTTTTCAAACATTCTGCAAAACATTTTTAACATTTTTATTACAAGTATTTCAAAGAATTGTTCTGTGTTTTATTAATTAACCATATTATTGAAAATACAAAAGTACGAGTTATAGATAAAGTATATACAACGTATATACGTCCCCTATATACTTAGCTTCAGTTTTGTCCTCATAGATCAGAGAGAAAATTGGAAGATATAACTCATACTAAGCATATAAAAGTCTATACTAAAATGTATAAAGAAAGAAAGAATGAGAAGTCGATTGTTCCCCCTATACTTAAGATGAAATATTCCTAAGTATAACAAACTGTACACAAGGCAGGGAGGGTCAAGGATGGAAATATACAAAATCATCGGCTCAACCTGTACCCCTTATACCTAGGGTAAAATATCCCTAACTATAAACAGAATATCAAGAGTTGAGGGGACAAGTGAAGGATCAAAGAGATGAACAACTCGGGGTGCTCACCTCTTATACGTAGGATAAAGTACTCTGAGAATAACAGTGATGAAAGAGGTGAACACCTTTTCGGAAGATTTAGAAAAATGAAAACAAAAAGAATAAAAGTATAAAATAAAATAGTTTTTGTGATTTTTCTGCTCAAATGTCTGATCCATTTGCCTCTTTGAGTTCATCTTGAAATCGGACCTCAATATAATCGACAATGGATAAGAATGTGCCATGTTATAAATATGACTTCGGCAACTATCCATAAACCACAAAGAGCTGTGTGTCAAGTGACAATTCTGATATCAATGAACTTCCATTGTCACGCACAATTTTCACAATAAATGGTCCTATCCATTTGCTCTTCAACTTGCCTGGAAAAATATTTAACTTCGTATAAATATCCACACCTTATTTTCAGGTTCAAAAGTCTTCCTACGGATGTGTTTGTCGTGCCATCTCTTTGACTTCCTCTTTGTATGTCATGCTCTTATTATATACGTGGTCTCTGAATTCAAGCAGTCTGTTCAGATTAACTTCTAGTTCTTTTCAGCTCGCTCGGAATCAAGGTTGCATATGTTTAATGCCCACAAGGATTTGTGGATCAATTCCATGGGAAGGTGGCAAGGCTTTCCATACACAAGGTGGTAGGAGACATGTTGAGAGGAGACTCGTATGCCTTGTGATATGCCCGGAATCGAGTCCAATAATTGAAACCAATTATTGCGATCCAGATGTACAAGCTTCTGTAGTATTGTTTTAGTCCTCCTATTAGAAAATCCGGCCAAACTATTGGAATGTGGGTGGTACGGTGCTGCAACACATAGTTTGATGCTCTATTCTTTGGTCAACTTCTTGACCTCCTTGTTGATATAATGGTTCCCTCACCATAAATGGCAATTTTGAGAATTTTGATTTGCAAGATGATATTATCTTTCAAGAAACAATAAACTGTGCGACTGTCTATGATTCGGAGGGGATTGCCTCCACCCATCTATTGATGTAGTCGACGACGAGCATGATGCACTCAAATCCCTAGCTGTTAGGTGACGTGTGTCTTACTACCCTTGTTAATTTAATCAAATTAATGGTCAAATTAATCATTGTGTTGTTCATTGTAGTCGGATAATAAGAACAGATCAAAAACCACTTTTAATTAAGGATGATTAAATCGCAAGTGGCAAATTTTTTTTACTTGGGCAAGCCCAAGGTCGAACTCAAGGAGGTAGCTGTCTCTTTAGGTAAATTTTACGCAAATTTCCAAGGTCAGATTTTCAGGAGGTAATTTTTTTGATCTTTTTCAATATATTTTATGCAAGAAGGAAAAGACACATGCAAAATTGGGCCAGTTTACAAGTTAATTCAGAAAAATGGACAATTGATTCCAAAAATTGTGAAATTTGGCTAGATGGTGAAATGCAATGAAATTAAGCTATCCTATTTTTTTGGATTTTTCTGAGACTATATGAATTTACTATGAATTTAAAATGAATGCAAAGTGATTTTGACTAAATTAATTTTAATAAATACCAAATCACAATATTTTCAGATATCAAAATTATCCTAGATAGATCTACATGTGAAGAATCCAGGAAAATTAATAAACCTAAATTTCTATGTGAAATGGACCTATTAAAATTTAATTAAGGAAATTACAAAATGATTTATTCAAGTCTCGGGGTGCGTACAGATGAGATGATTTTTGGATATAATGCGAATTTAATTTTTCTAATTTTAATTGAATTTTTGGTGATTTTTGGAGTCATAGGGAAATTACTACAAATAAAAAGGCATAAATGGGTAAAATGTGCCAAAATTCCACCAATTTATTAATAATAAAATTCCCTAATGTCATAAAAATTAAATAAGTGTCGCATATGAAAGAGGGCAAATTAAGCTTCACAATGCACTTTTCAAACTTGAAAAGTGAGTTAAAATGAATGCCTAAAGATGCGTGCAAAGACTGGGATATGAATGCAATACGAAAATAAATTTGCTAAAGATTAAAAAAATGCTGACAAACTATGATGCAATTACCTATAATGGATGTTTATGCAATGTTTCCAGGATGCACATGCGCCCCACGTGGTCATAGCTTGGCAGGGGCGGCGACATACTTTCCAATAGTTCCAAGAGACTGGATGCAATTTGCCCAAAAAAATTTTGGGTCTCTTCTTCTCTGCGCAGTTCCTAGGTTCCACGAGATACAGAGACCACCGACAGAGGTTGGTGCGGTTACATGCGGGGGAAGAGCTCCAAGGCAGAGGTGGCAGTGTGTGGTTCGCACAGGAGGCGCGACGGCTGGAGGAGTGCACCGTCGCGCGCGGCCACGGGCTGAGGGTGCTAGAGATGCAGGCGAGCCCAGACGAGGCGTAAGGGCATGGCGGACACTGCCGTCACGGGCAAGTCGATGGCCCTCCGGAGGGAGAACAGGGGCGCGAGCACTCGCGACTAGCAGAGGGTGGGGTCGCCGACGTGGAAGGCTGCTGGAGCAAGCCGTGGAGGTGCTGGCGAGCCAAGATGAAGTTGTTGGTTGCTACTCCTTGCTCGATTGTTGGTGGTATGGGAAGGTGCTCGCAGCTTGAGGGGTAGAGGCTGAACGCGTGGGGTGCAGCGGCCTGGAAGACGGCTGGAGCGCGAGATTGTGGAACCGCGCAGTGGCTGGGCAAAGTTCTGCAGTTGGAGACAACACTGGCAGCGACGGAGGCAACCCTCGTGCTGCTGGAGATGAAGTGGCCCAAGGGGATGGAGTCGATGGAGTAGGGGCGACGCCTGAGGCCGTGCGCTGCGGTGGATGAGTGCGGGGGGTGGCAGAGATGACAGTGGTCGACGGAGGTGCTTCTAGAGCTGGTACTGATGGCAAGGACAGGGCGGCGACCTGCTCGTGTGGGCGGTGTGTCGATGAAGACGTCGGTGAAGTAGACCGTGTGCGAGGCGGAGCTTGGTGAAGGGATGAGACGGTGGAGATGGCAGTAGAGAGGAAGGAGAAGGGAACGTGGGGAGGGGAGGCAAAAACATGGGATTTTACCAATTCCCCTGTTTGCCATGCATTTGTTTACCGTACTTAAATTTTCGATTAATTGATCGATAGAAGTTCTCCAAAAAATTCAATAAAAATCACCATTGCGTTAGCAACTTGTGATTTATCCTGAAAATGCGATTTTGTTTGGTGATTCTGTGATCAGAAGAAGATGAATCGAGGAGAGAGAGAGAGCGGGTGTAGAAGATGAAGGAAGATAGTAGAGGAAAAGAGCAAAAGATATAGGGGAAGAGGATGTATACCTGGAGGTGTGGACGTATGAGGTTTTACCTGTGGAAGGAGAAGCTGAAGCTTTTCCTGTCGTCGCTCAAGAGTCGGCCCAGCTCGAGCTCAGCAACTCGTGAAGATCAAAGCTGCAGCAGAAGGATCAAACCTTCTGGATCTCACCAAGGATAGTTGCCTGTTGTTGCTCTACCAGTAGGTCGCGATTGTTGTCACCAATGCGGGTGGGAGCTCGGGTATTATCTCTGGAGAATATGGCGGATGGGGATGAATGAAGGAGGAGAGGAGAATATAAAGAGGAGGAAGAGGAGGATGGAGAAGAGATGGAGAAGGTGGAGGGTGTGGGGTGGTAAAGTGTGAGTAGGTGTTAACTTCTCCCTTAGGTGTTAACTTCTCCCTTAAGTCAAGGGAGAGTGGGGAGGAATGGGTAGATAAGAGGAGATGGAGACACGTGGCACGTTGGAATGCAGCCATGTGGCGTTTATTTAAATAGTATTTAAATTAATGGTAAAGTAGCAAAAAAATGGGGTTGACACGTGGTGGCTTCCGAAATCGACACGTATTGCTCCCAGAAAAATCCAAAGCTAAATGAAAAGAAAAATCGAAAAGAAATAATAAAAGAGGTTAAATCAAAAAGTGGTCAACATGAAAGTTGCTCGTCTCAATGAGATCTACAACTTTTGTGAAGGGCTAAAAATCAAATGAAATCATCTGTATAAAATGTATTTTTGGGTGGTACCTTATAGGTATAAAATACCACAATTTTGTCTTTTGCAATTTTTTTGTCATTTTAAAAGAGAAAAAATTAAAATGAAAATATAAAAAATGTGAAAAGAATATTTACAACTTAATCTATTTTTTTATTTTTAATAATTAAGAAAATACAAGGGCATTTTGGTCAATATGTACAATATACAAAAGGGGCCCAAAACTCAAGTTTTGCATACGAGCTCCGATTTTAATGAAATTAGTCTTGTTTTGAAAGTCTATGAATGTATATTACTTTAAAAGTGAGTAGACCTAAATCGGTCACTGTATGAGAGAGATATGTGCATTTTAAGGCTCCTAGTTTCAAACTGGGATTGGGGTTTTATTGGTCAATTTTACAAGTTAGTATTTTTTTGATATTTTTCTTTAATTAGTTTTAGTAATATATCACTATAGAGTTGATTTTATTGGATTTGGAGTTAGTATAAAATATATACAAATAGGTGAAATATGGTGAATATATAGGTGAATATTTATAAGTGAATTGTGCTTCTTATTTAATGCAAATATGAATGCTAAAATGCAAATATTATTTATACATGCATGAATGTTAATTATGCAATATAAGTAGAAATATGCATCTAATTACTCGGGAACAAAGCTCTATTTTCAACTTTTAGAGTGATGAATCACAGATTCATCATTAGGGAATGATCCCATGAAGTCAATGCCTTGCAATGTTCATGAAATCGGTCTGTGCGACCGCATATGCGGTCACATATACTTATGCTCCACCCATCTCCGACGGTCTACTCCGCCGTTGAGGCCCATCTTCCTGGTTCCACCAGACGTGGTCATTTTTTTACCCCTTTTTGTTGCTTGCTTAGCTATCTTAGGTCCTAGGTTTATGTTTCTTGCTTTTCATTTCACGTTTAGTTGCTCAACCACCCTAGTTCGTAGTTCGTCGGATCTTTGCTCCTGCGAACCTCCATCTTGAATTCCCCACTCCCATCCATCTCGCTACAGGGTCGAGGCAATTTGTCTTCAACCATATAATAATTTTTGTAGGTCCTAGAGCCTTGTTCGCTGCTGGAGCTCGTTTTAGAGGCAATGAATGTACTTCAGAGGAATTATGTTGCAAATGTTGATGTTTTTGGCCATTCGCTGACAGTTAGTACACTTCTTCACGTAATCATCTACATCCTTGAATAGAGTTGGCCACCAAATACCACATTGAAGCAACCTTGTGTCATCCTCTTCCTATAATGGTGTCCACCAGCATCGAGCTTGTGGTAGTGGTCTAGGATGTCCATAATCTCCTCATGAGATATACACCTCCTCCATAAGCAGTCTATGCCCTCTCGGAATAGATGTGGTTCTTCCCACTGGTAGAAATGAATGTCAACCAAGAATTTGTCATGTTTGTTCTTCTGCCAGTCTAATGGAGTTTTCTTAGAGACGAGATAATTCACAATATTTGCATACCAGGGGAGAGAGAATCTAGACAAGACCGCCTCATCTAGGAGGGTCTCTATGATTAGAATATAATTTTGCTCGGGAGGATATCCATTAACTATTCTGGAAAGATGGTCTGCCACCACATTCTTGATGCTTAGTTTTTCACGAATTTCTATGTCAAATTCTTGGAGTAGAAGGATCTAGTGAAATAGAAGAAGCTTGACATTTTTCTTGATATGAAGGTACTTGATGGCAGAATGGTCAGTGTAGATAATTACCCTTGATCCGAGGAGATGCAGTCTAAACTTTTCTAGGGCAAACACTATGACAAGCAGCTCTTTCCATATTGTTGTATAATTCTTCTGAGCTTTGTCCAATGTTCGGCTAACGTAATGAATAACAAATGAAATCCCATCTCTTGTTTGTCTTAAAACAATACCAATTGTGAACATCTACCATGATCTCAATGGATGGAGACCAATCAGGTGGCTGCAGGACATGAGCATGTGTGATCAGGTCTTTTAGCTGATTGAAGGTTTGGAGAGCACAGTCATCCACAACAAAATGTGTCTCCGTGTCTAATAGTTTTGTCAACAATCATGCGAGCTTTCTAAAATATTTGATAAACCATTGGTAGAAATCAACGTGCGCCAAAAATGACCGAACTTGTTTCAGATTGGTAGGTAGCTCAAATTTTAAAATTACTTCCACCTTGGCTGGGTCAATTTCCATGCCACGTTTTGATACAGCGTAACCCATCACGACCCCTTCAGTCACCATGATGTTGCTCTTCTCCTACGAGAGCACGAGGTTCAATTCATAACATCTTCTCAAAACTTGGTCTAGATAGTCTAAACCTTGATCAAATGAATCTCCGTAGATAAAAAAATTGCCCATGAAAACTTCAAGAAAACTGCCCAACATGTTTGCAAATACGACCAGCATATATCTCTGAAATGTAGTGGGGACGTTACACATCCCGAATGGCACTCGTCTGAAGGTGTATGTCCCAAAAGGACATGTGAACGTGGTCTTCTCTTGATCTTTATGCATGATCACCACTTGATTGTATCCAGAATACCCATCCAAGAAGCAGAAATATTCCTTTGTGACCAGCCTCTCGAGAATCTAATCGATGAAGGACAATGGAAATGATCCTTCTTGGTGGTGAGGTTGAGATGTCTCTAATCCACACAAACTCGCAAGGATGTCGGTATTCTGGTCGGAATCTCCTCTCCTTTAAAAATTAGTCACAATGGTGATCCCAAATTTTTTGGCACTACATGTAGGGGGCTCATCCACTTGGAGTCGAAGATGGGATATATGAATCCTACATTAGACCATTTCTGAATTTCTTTCATCATAGCCTCTTGGAGGTTTGGATTCAGTCTGGGCTAGAATTCACAGGAAGTCTTGATGTCTTCTTTGGGGTAAATGTGATGCAAGCGCAAAGATGGATTATTCCCATGGAGATCTGATATCTTCCATCCTATCACCTTCTGGTTTTGTTAAAGAACCTCCATCAGATGAGATTCTTGATCTTCAGTCAAATGAGCATTGATAATGACTGAATACATGTTTGACCACCAACGTGGAAGGCGTACTTCATGTTGAAGGGGAAGGGTTTGAGATCTAGTGGTGTGGGAGCAACTTCATTGGTGACTTCGACAATGACGGTAGGTGTTAGCTCTTTCATCTGTAGGTTGTCCACCTTTGGCAATTCAGCTTCTTCATTCAGAATATCACACAAATCTGCAATGAATTCCTCATGCTCAAACGAGGAGGGATGTTCAAACTCTTCTACCGACACATCAACGAAAATCTCATCCTTAAAGACCTCAGTTAATTGGACTATGATTTCCCGTGCTTCCTCTAGAAAGATGAATTCTAGAGTTTCTCTGTCATCCAGAAATAAATCTGCATCTCTGATCTCTGCTAAAAATTCACAACCTCAGAATATTCATATTCAAACACTCTCATATCAGACACAACTTTTGTTGGAGTTAGCTTAAGCACGGTCTCTATCTGGATCTTGTCAGTGCTAGAGCAGAATGTGATCTCTCTAGTATCGTAGTCAAATACTACCTTGACCGATGATGAATTTGTGAATCATCATATTTTTTATCGTATATTATCCTCCTTATTTAAACTAATCATTAAAATCTATGCATAATTGACTAAAATTAACTTCTAACTTGATGTAATTAACTAACCCTAATTAAGTATATATATTGGATGTATTTTTGTCCTTTTTATCTGGATTCCTTTTATTTCAAAATTACCAAAAAATTAGATAACTATTGTATATATATTTATTTTGGGCTTAAAAAGAAATTAAATTCCAAAAAATGACATAAGAATTAAAAAAATCAACTTTCCTTTTTAAGGGCTAGAAGTATTTACCAACAAAAGTTATTCTCATTTTTATCCCAATTTTTGAAAAGATTTTTGAAAATAATTTACTCAAATAATATATAGATTTTCAAAAATATTTCAAATGATTTTCAAAATAAGTAAAATCCCCATTTTGGAAATCACTATCAAATAATATTTAAAATAGTGGAACATATTTTAGAAGTAATTTTCAAAATATTTGTATGCCAATCAATTCAAAAATACTTATACCCTATCCCCAAGAAGTTTGAAAATTTTCGAAGGAACGGGTGTCCAAGGATAATCGGGGTATTGAGCAGAGGTGTGGAGGTGTCCTTATCCAATACAATGAAATCAACAGGGAATTGCACCCCTTGAACAATTACAATCACATCCTCTTACATGCCCCTTGGCCGCTTGATGGATAGATCCACAAAATACATAATCATCTTGGTTGGCTTAAGCGGTCCTAACCCAAATTATGTGAGTAGTGACACTAGCAGAGTGCTAATAGAAGACCCACTGTCAAGTAAAGTGCACTCGAACTCCTGATTGAAAATGGTGTATCTGATGAGTGGTGCTCCCTTGTCTTTATGTTTGTGTGTGAGATTACTAATGGTGTTTACTGTAGCCATGTCGAGGACATGCATCTATGGTTTCTTATTTTTGCAGCTCGGATGATTTTTACACATGCCTCTTTAAGTCCTCATTTTACTGCATGCATTCATTCCATTGCTTTTAATAAATGCATTTCAAGAATCAAGTTTTGCAATATTTGGATAATTTCGGGATCAGACAAAACATTTTTTTAATTTTTTTATGATTTTTGCTCTAATTACTGGTGGAAAAGGAATATTTACATCAGATGAAAATGTATTTGGCAAAAATATGTATGTATCTCTGTGCACGAATAGATGGTAAAAAGAATCAAAATCATCTACATGATTGATGAACGTCAAATTCGCCTCTTTAAAAATGTGAAATTGTCGTAGTACATAAGACGAATTCGGTTCAGCAAAAACCACGATCTTTGAATGTCGTGGAATATTTATACTTGGCAAGTCTACCAAGGTCGAACACAGGGACACGGCTACCTAATGTGTTTATTGAATCTTGATTTATGAAGCACAATGTGAGTTAATTTCAATTCCAGGTCTATATGAAGAACTATGCTAATTGCAAAGCAAAGCCATGATGCATGCAATTTTTTAATTGTTTTTACGCAATTTAAAATGATGTATGAGCAAATACGCAAGAGAATTTATATATAGATTAAAGACTACAATTATACCCTAAAATTATGAGCAACATAATAGAAATGAAATCAGTGTCAATATAATCACAACAATAAAAAGTGGTCATCAAATCAAAGCAAGACAAGGAGAGCAGCGCCCCATTTTTGACATAAAAATTCACTTCAATTAAAATAGTGACAAATGAGACAATTAAACATGCTAAGATGTAGAGGACAAAATAAGGATCAAAACGACACAAAAATCATGCAATTTGGACATACGATGCTCAAGTTATGCTAAAAACAATACAAGGGCACAATTGTAATAAAAATACAAGAAAAATAAAGGATAAATATTGCATTTAGGTCCCTAGAGGGACCTAATTGCAAATAAAGAAAACTGCATGGGCCTTGATGTAATTTCTCCATTGCACGCAGGGGCATTTTTGTAAAATCAGGCGGGGCATCCCTGTAAAATACCCCAGGCGCGCACGTGAGGCATGCTCCTGGAGACCAATCTGTAATTCCAAAAAAGTTCTGGGTCTATCATGTAATTTACCCAGGACCTCACGTGCGGGGCACGTGAGGTGCCTTGGCTTGGGACATCCCCTGAGGCTCGGGATACGTGGCAACATCTGGAGGTTCGTCTCAAGGATAGGGCCACCCGAGCCTGTAGGTCAGCGTGGAGGCTCGGGTGGAGGTTGGGGTTACCACGTGGCTTGATCACAGCTGTCCGATTAGATGATCGGACGACACCTGTGTTGTCTTCCTCCGCCGTGAACCACCGGAGAAGGCAGGTCTCCGCGAGCCCTTTAAAGCTCCACCGCGCTCCTGCTGCTCGTCTAAAGATCGGTGGAGTTATCTTGCAGCCTGGCGGAGATCCTGGAGCTAATGTGAAGATCCATTGATGTCTGGAGCTGCCTGTCGGAGCGTAGTTGTCGGAGGAGAAATTCGAGTCCGGCGGGGCAGCGCGAGCTCCGGTCATTGAAGGAGATAGTCCTGCAATTGTTAACATAGCCGAAGCGTGGATGGGTGTGTGCGCTGTGAGTGAAATGGTGGCCTGAGAGGCGTCGGGAGATGATGACCATGAAGCTCCTTCTCCGGCAGAATGGAGGAGGAGATGAATCGGAGCGTGAGAGGTTCTGGAGAAGGGAAAGGGGGTCGACGAAGTTCGAAGTGGTCGGGCGTAGCTTAGGGGATAAACAGATGAGGGCGACGGTGACTGTAGATAGCGTGATGAATCGGAGAAAATAAAAGAAAAAGCAAGGAGGAAGAAGACCTCATCGGGGAGGGGACCCTGGTGGAGGAGGTGCTTGGGTTGAGGCTCAGACGAGCCTCGGAGTCGTCGCCCAGCTGGTCAGCAAGCCAGCGAGCTCGGAGGTATGCGGAGACACCAGGACATGACGGAGCATCGTTGTGGGTCGACACCGAGCTAAGCCCATCGTTGCCTCGACGTTCTGCCCCTCCGCTGTCACCGGAGGGGCGGAGGAGGCTAGGGCATAACCCAATAATGGTGGACAAAGGTCACATGCGGCGGGGGCGAGGCTTTAATAGAGGGGGGTAGCCGGAGGTTACGTGGTGGAGGGACATTTTGGAGCGAAGGTTTAATGGAGTGGGAGTGATGGCGATGCGTGATGATGGTGGCGCGAGGATGGCGGAGGAACGGGCTATGTGGGGGAGGCGTTAGGAGATCGAGAGGGTGGTCTGATGAGTGACTAAAAATGGAAGGGGGCGGAGGGTGCGCAAGGTGAAACGACTGGGGAAGAGGGGGGTTACGGAGGTTGACGAAGGTGTTTGGACCATTGGATCTTGCGATCCAACGGTCAGGACGAGAGTGCTAGCGGATGGACAGGATCAGATCGTAGATCTGATCCAATGGGTGCGGTCGATTCACTAGTGGACGGATTAGATTAGATCAGGTGAGGATCCAACGGCTTGGAGAAAAAGGGGGATGTGGCATGATGCAGATCGTTGGATTAAATGCGGATCGGAGGGCTATGGTTTAGGCGGGGGCGAAGGGTTGAGATTAGATTTGGAAATCATCTGACGGCTGGGAAGTGGAGCGCAGGGGATGGTTCAGACGAAGGCAGGATGGAGGGAATCCAACGACCCAGGAGGCCGACGGGCGCGTGAGAAGAAGCGGGCCGCGTGGCGGCTCCAGAGAGCGCCACGTGGCCCAATCAGAAAAATCCAGAGAATAAATACAAAGATAAATATAAAAGAAATAGTTAGAGGCCTAATTAGGAAAAAGTCAAAACATGAAAGTTGCTCATCTCGACAAGATCTACAACTTTCATGTTGGTCAAAAAGCCAAAAGAGGTCATTTTTCAAAATGTATTTTTGGGGGTATTTTTCGAGGGATAAAAACACCGATTTTGTGGTTTTGAGATGTTTTTGTATTTTTTAATGTTTAATGGTCAGTGAATTATAGACAATTATTCTACCTAATTTTTAGGGGTTTTTGAGGATAAGAAAAATAAAGGAATTAAATACAATAATTTAATGGTAAATTATATACAATATAATACATGATAAAAATAAAAAATTAAAGGATATTTTTATTGGATTGATTAAGCAGGGGTTTTAATTATCGGCTTTTAGCATGATGAATTCGAGATTCATCATACCCATATACTTAAACCATGCTCGTCCTCGAGCATCTAAAGAATGAAGGAGTCGGATTAATTCCTGACAGTGCACGTGGAATTTTCGAGGCTTGATCTTTCGAAGACTCTTGACCTAAGTGATCCTAAAATTCCTGGTTTATCCAAGCCTTAGTCAGAAGGAATCCAACTTCTCTGATTATCAGACTCTCTTTTTGTACGTAGAATATAAGGATATGACATTTAGTGTATTGCATTTCATGAGAGCCGAGTCGATGCATCACTCAAAGTTCCAGTCCCAAAGACTCTCCTCTAGATTTAATCCTCAATACTAGGGAATAAGTCTACTCTTGCTTCAGTCAACCGTCTCATTAGTTTGTCAGACTTGAAATGTTGATGGACGGCCATATGATGGAGGTAATGGGATTGTGTCTATTTTTCTCTCCCTTACATTGGAACAAGGGGACTCTCGAGTGCCTTTTTACTCAACACATATAAATTTTTAGATTGTTGACCAATGTGTCCGTCAAGAGAGTTGGAGTCGACTGCACTTGTTTTTCTGGGAATACACCGGGGTGTGTCTCTTTTGAGTATCTAAGATACCTTCGACACCCAGACTTGTAGCATTTACGATGCAGAGCCCTTTTTTGGTGTCAGCTCGACTCCTGGTCCTAATTATCTCTTGGTCCAAGTGGACACTTTCAAAATGTTTGGGAGCGCTCGCCATTGGTGGAAGCTCATTTGGAATTTGACTTTGATATGTAGAGCTTTTCTTTGCATTTCATTGCTTGTGTTGGCTAGCTCCACTGCTTTTACCAAAATTTGGCGCACACTGATCAACAATATTCATTAAGTTTCATCACACCCTGGCACTTTAAGTAGATATCAAAGAGATAACATATGAATCTTGTTCATATACTGGCTAGGGTTTTGCTGACACTCAGGTTTTCTGAAGCCATCATTAACTTTATTTCATCCTCGAATATCATTAGATCGGGTCTAAACTCAAATCTCTGGTCCTAGTTCCTCAAGTGATATCTCAACTCATCTCATCAATCATGCAGTTGTGGAAGTGACTGTGCTGATCATATTTTTCTTTAAGGTAGAGATTAAGAGTGCAATATAGCGCTCCAATATTTCAAACTAGGGAAGTGTGGACAATTAAGTTTAAAAACCCTAGTGACTAAGGCATGTTAGCTCAGACTTTCAAGATCACAGAAATCTAGTGTCCTCAAAATCCTCAAGCCCTAAGTGAGTGTGGATGTGTCAGGAAGACACCAACTCCTTAATTAGTGATTTTTTTTTGTGAATTTTGACTTTTGCAGATTTTTATGGATTTTAATTCTTTTTTTTAATTCTTTGGAGAGACAATGACTGGCCCAGGCTCAAATGAATAAAAGTATCTACTCTCAGCCAGTATGGGTGTAAGTACGAGCTGATAAACGGACCCGTGATCCTTAAGGACGGTGCCTTTCGCAGTGTCCTCTAAACCACCCACTCTGCTAAGGGAGACCGAAGTTCCCTCACTGAAAGTGTCTACTAAGCCTAGTAGTCAGAGTCTAGTTCAAAGAAATATTTTTTTTGTTTTTTTGAAAAGGGTTATTTACACAGTATAAACCCTCAATTTTAAGAAAACATTTTTACAAGGTTTTTACAAAACTCAGTTCACATGTTTTACAAAAACCAAGTCCGAAAAAAAATTATCAAAAAATTTCAAAAATACGAGCTATGGCTAAAGTAAATATACAGTAGTATACGGTATACCCCCCTATACTTAAAATTTGCTACGTCCTCATCGCACAAGTGCTATGAAGACAAGGCTCGGTCAAATATAGGGTGATATATCGGAACTGAGGAGGGGGTCCCCTTATACTTAGGTCAATATTGCCCTAAGTGCAAGAAGACAAAACGAGAGAGGGATGAGCAGGCAGGTCCCCCCTATACTTAGGCTACAAATAGCCTAAGTAAGGTCTGAGTTGGGTGGGGGGGTCTTGTATATGGTACAAGGGTGAGGGGGAGGGAGTTCATGAAATACACACATACAGAGAGAGAGAGAGAGACAGAGAGAGAGAGAGTGAAATATACAGGGGGAAGGGGAATGGGGTGAGGTGAGTGTGTATGTGCAAGTGCGTGTATGTGTGTGTGGGGGGGGGGGGGGTAGATCATCGAGTGATCTACTCTTCTCTTTTTTTTACAATATGCAATGCACTTTGACTGATTAAAAGACTCCTAAAATTTCTTCACAATGTCTTTTGCAGCCTCTTCAGTGGAAGCTCCCGACTTCATGCCTCCATGAGGATTGAGCGTCCTCGAACATCATGGGCCCTGCCATAAAAGATAAATGTTAGAATACTCAGAGAAATTAAATCAGCAAATATGATGCAAAGAAATGATGCATGAAACAAGGACCTAAAATATTTGAAATTGATCAACAAAGAAAATCAAAATTCAATAATTAAGTTAAGCCGTGTCCCCGGCAACGGTGCCATTTGATGAACGTCAAATTTGCCTCTTTAAAAATGTGAAATTATCGTAGTACAGGAGACGAATTCGGTTCAGCAAAAATCACGATCTTTGAATGTCGTGGAATATTTATACTTGGCAAGTCTACCAAGATCGAACACAGGGACACGGCTACCTAATATGTTTATTGAATCTTGATTCATGAAGCACAATGTGAGTTAATTTCAATTCCAGGTCTATATGAAGAACTATGCTAATTACAAAGCAAAGCCATGATGCATGCAATTTTTTAATTGGTTTTTACGCAATTTAAAATGATGTATGAGCAAATATACAAGAGAATTTATATACAGATTAAAGACTACAATTATACCCTAAAATTATGAGCAACATAATAGAAATGAAATCAGTGTCGATTTAATCATAATAATAAAAAGTTGTCATCAAATCAAAGCAAGACAAGGAGAGTAGGGTCCCATTTTTGACATAAAAATTCACTTCAATTAAAATAGTGGCAAATGAGACAATTAAACATGCTAAGATGTAGAGGACAAAATAAGGATCAAAACGACACTAAAGTCACGCAATTGGACCTATGATGCTCAAGTTATGCTAAAAACAATGCAGGGGGATAATTGTAATAAAAATGCAAGAAAAATAAAGGATAAATATTGTATTTAGGTCTCTGGAGGGACCTAATTGCAAATAAAGAAAACCGCCTGGGCCTTGATGTAATTTCTCCATTGCGCGCAGGGGTATTTTTGTAATTTTGAAAATCCGCCGGGGCATCCCTGTAAAATACCCCAGACGCGCACGTGAGGCACGCGCCTGGAGACCAATCTGCAATTCCATAAAACTTCCGGGTCTTTCATGTAATTTACCCAAGCCCTCACGTGCGGGGCACGTGAGGTGCCTTGGCTCGGGATAGCCCCTGAGGCTCGGGATACATGGCAGCATCTGGAGGTTCGTCTCAAGGCTAGGGCCACCCGAGCCTATAGGTCAGCGTGGAGGCTCGGGTGGAGGCTGGGGCTGCCACATGGCTTGATCACAGCCGTCCGATCGGATGATCGGACGTCACCAGTGTTGTATTCCTCCGCCATGGCCCACCGGAGAAGGCGGGTCTCCAGCGAGCCCTTTAAAGCTCCACCGCGCTCCTGCTGCTCGTCTGAAGATCGGTGGAGTTAGCTTGCAGCCTGGCGGAGATCCTGGAGCTAATGTGAAGATCCATTGATGTCTGGAGCTGCCTGTCGGAGCGTAGTTGTCGGAGGAGAAATTCGAGTCCGGCGGGGTAGCGCGAGCTCCGGTCATTGAAGGAGATAGTCCTGCAATTGTTAACATAGCCGAAGCGTGGATGGGTGTGTGCGTTGTGAGTGAAATGGTGGCCTGAGAGGCGTCGGGAGATGATGACCATGAAGCTCCTTCTCCGGCGGAATGGAGGAGGAGATGAATCGGAGTGTGAGGGAATCTGGAGAAGGGAAAGGGGGGCCGGCGAAGTTCGAAGTGGTCGGGCGTAGCTTAGGGGATAAACAGATGAGGGCGACGGTGACTATAGATAGCATGATAAATCGGAGAAAATAAAAGAAAAAGCAAGGAGGAAGAAGACCTCATCGAGGAGGGGACCCTGGTGGAGGAGGTGCTTGGGCTGAGGCTCAGACGAGCCTCGGAGTCGTCGCCCAGCTGGTCAGCAAGCCAGCGAGCTCGGAGGTATGCGGAGACACCAGGACACGACGGAGCATCGTTGTGGGTCGACACCGAGCTAAGCCCATCGTTGCCTCGACGTTCTGCCCCTCCGCTGTCACCGGAGGGGCAGAGGAGGCTAGGGCATAACCCAATAATGGTGGACAAAGGTCACAGGCGGCGGGGGCGAGGCTTTAATAGAGGGGGGTAGCCGGAGGTTACGTGGTGGAGGGACGTTTTGGAGCGATGGTTTAATGGCGTGGGAGTGATGGCGATGAGTGATGATGGTGGCGCGAGGATGGCGGAGGAACGGGCTATGTGGGGGAGGCGTTAGGAGATCGAGAGGGTGGTCTGATGAGTGACTAAAAATGGAAGGGGGCGGAGGGTGCGCAAGGTGAAATGACTGGGGAAGAGGGGGGTTACGGAGGTTGACGAAGGTGTTTGGACCGTTGGATCTTGCGATCCAATGGTCAGGACGAGAGTGCTAGCAGATGGACAGGATCAGATCGTAGATCTGATCCAATGGGTGCGGTCGATTCGCTAGTGGACGGATCAGATTAGATCAGGCGAGGATCCAACGTCTTGGAGAAAAAGGGGGACGTGGCACGATGCAGATCGTTGGATTAAACGCGGATCGGAGGGCTATGGTTTAGGCGGGGGCGAAGGGTTGAGATTAGATCTGGAAATCATCTGACGACTGGGAAGTGGAGCGCGGGGGAAGGTTCAAATGAAGGCGAGATGGAGGGAATCCAACGGCCCAGGAGGCCGACGGGTGGTGTGAGAAGAAGCGGGCCGCATGGCGGCTCCAAAGAGCGCCATGGGGCCCAATCAGAAAAATCCATAGAATAAACACAAAGATAAATATAAAAGAAATAGTTAGAGGCCTAATTAGGAAAAAGTCAAAATATGAAATTTGCTCGTCTCGAGGTCATTTTTACAAAAGGTATTTTTGGGGGTATTTTTCGGGGGATAAAAACACCGATTTTGTGGTTTTGAGATGTTTTTGTATTTTTTAGTGTTTTTAATGGTCAGTGAATTATAGACAATTATTCTACCTAATTTTTAGGTGTTTTTTAGGATAAGAAAAATAAAGGAATTAAATACAATAATTTAATGGTAAATTATATACAATATAATACATGATAAAAATAAGGAATTAAAGGGTATTTTTATTGGATTGATTAAGCAGGGGTTTTAATTATCGGCTTTTAGCGTGATGAATTCGAGATTCATCAATGATGTGGAGCAAAAATGACATGTTCGACTCATTCGGCTAGCTTTGGTTCTGTAGTTGGTGCTGGAATCTCCAAAGAGGGCCCATCTTAACCAAGACTGTTGCTCTCTTTTTGTATTTTCTCCATCTTTTTGTATTTTGGTATTTGGTGTTGCTCCAAAAAAATTGCTGGCCCTGACATCTGTAAGGCTGATGACTCATCGTCGGATGCTTTGTTCTTCTCTTTCGTCATTGTAGATGGTTGGAGTATCCTACCGCTCCTGAGATGGACAACGTTAGATAAAAAGATATTATTTTCACCTAGATGAGGGACTGCAAGCTACATGTCCCTTGTGATGCAAGTTGTTTGAATTCACCTCGACTTGAGTCGGAACGACGGTCTTGGCGGCCATCAGGTCATCTATCTTCTGGATCATCTCGGCCATGTTCTTCACAAGTTGCGCTAGACAATCCAGGGTCGGGTTAACCAGGGCAACCTCAGAAGATTCAGCCTGAGGAGGCCATTGACTCTGATGGTAGGAGGGAGGTCGTTGTTGGTAACCATGAGAATATTGAGGAGGAGGAGGAGGAAGAGAAAAGTACTGATGGTATTGCAGGGAGGAGTACTGGTGATGATATTAAGAATTCGACTGCTAGTATGGCTCGTTGCGGTATCTTGACTGTTGCGGATAATTATTTTACCTCCAGTTGTAGCTATGCTACAGAGGCTTCTGGTGATGGGCCGGGTTGAGCTGGAAAATTTTCCCTCCTTGTTGATGATGATATGGTTGGCTGGCATTGGGATGATCCTGGAGTTGTTACTAAGGATGGATCAGTTGCAGATCATTGCTCCAAATGCCATTTACCTCTTGAATGAGCAGGGGAGGTGGAGAACAAGGCTCGAGATACTGATGATTAAATTCAGATGGTTGGTAGGAAACCATTTGTGTCTGTGGTGATGGCTACTTTGGGGCCTTCACATTGTAAACGTGTTGGACTGGAGGTTTATCGGGATGGGGCTGAGGCAACTATGGTTGTGTCTGCTCCTTCTTCTCAGCAGGAGGCTCAAGTATGGCAGTTACTGCGTTGTAGGTGATGATGGGGTTCACCAGCACATCTAGTTGTTTAGTGATAATGTCGAGCTTGTCTAAGCCCTTCCTCATTTGCTCAATCCCATCGAACTTCTCTAGGTCATGTGACCTCTTCTCAATGATATCAACCTTCGACAAGTAGTTCCCAATGATGGTCAAGTCATAATTGTCGCACCTGTCAACTTCATGTGTGTACGCCATGTTCACATTCTTACAGAGGACCTATTGTGGCGGTTGAATTTGGAAGAAATGAGATAAGGATAATGTGACCTTTCCTTCTGCCATCTCTTCAAAGATTTGCCATATTGTGTCCTGATTCTTATTGAAATAGGATCCTCTACAGGCGGTGTCAACCCACGTTGACTTGACTCGATCAAACCTAGAAAGAACTGCTAGACCAGGCTGGTCCTCGGGATGTCATGGTGGGGACACTTCTCATTCAAATCGTTGAACCTCTCCCAGGTCTCATAAAAGGACTCTTGGAGTCCATGAGAGATGCTAGTGATCTTCGACCGCATGAGATTAAGACATCCGAGAGGATAGTACTTATGTAGAAATGCAGACATCAAATCCTCTTATATCGTCATTGATGAACCTCAGTTTCATCATCTTTATTTTCCAGAATTAACCCCCTTGCTTAAAAGTTTGTCAATAATTCCCTGTTAATGTCTAATAATTAACAGAGTCTTAAATAAATTTAAAATCACAAAAAAATGGCAAATCAAAAATTCGTGGTATTTTTAACCTTAAAAATACCCTCCAAAATATTTCGGGCCATTGTTTGATTTCATCTCCAGTTTTGGTCAACATGAAACTTGTAGATCTCGTCAAAATCTACAACTTTCATGTTTTGAGTTTTCTCAAATTCCACCAAATAAGCCCTCAAAAATCAAAAATACAATCTACTTAATCTGATTGGGCCACGTGGCCCATTCTGAGGGCGCCACGTGGCCCGGCCTCTTTGTCTTATCCGCCGCCGACCACAACCGTTAGATCCCTTCATGGATCCAACGGCTGTGCTTTTTCCACGCCGACCTTTATCCACAGCCCTCAGATCATTCCTGCGCTCTATCATCACCGCCCGTTAACGCTGTGCACAGAGCACGCCACGTGTCGCCTGTTAAGCCGTTCGATCACGCACTGGGGGCCTTGATCCCCACCGTCTACAAACACTTAAATTTCAGCCCTTCGATCGCCTTCAACCGAGATCATCGCCATCCATTAGCGCCGCTCTCTCAAGACGACACGTGGCCTATCCCATCTCCATCCGATCGCACCGCCTTGGATCTAATCGTGACCGCTACTTCGCGCATTACTCTCCACCGTTGGATCTCCAGATCCAACGGTCAGGAGACCGTCGTCAACCTCCCGTCAGCTCCTCTCTCCCACGATCCCGTGCACGAACACCTCGCCCCCTTCCCATTATCGCCGACTTCTCCGACCACCTCTTCCCTCTCAAACCAACCCACGACCAAGCCCCGTCTTCCCTCTTCCCCGCGCACTCCTCCAAAACCCACGCACACCTCTCCACTCGCCCCATTTCTCCCTCAAAACCCACGTTTCCACCATAGCCCCGCCGAGTCCAACCTTCAAATACGCCGCCTCCTTCACCATTACACGGCATCCACCTTTACGTAGGGCTCGGCCCAGCCCTCCGCCACCTCCCGGTGACAGGGGGAGGTGGCTGGATAGAGCGATGACGACTGATGCCCCGGTGAGATCCATCGCCGGCCATGGCGATGTCGCGGCGCCTCCAGGCGACCGCCTGAGCTGCGTCGAGTAGCTGCCGACGTCCAGCGACGACCAGAGCTCAGCTCCGAGCTCGCCCCCAAGCTCCGCTCCGCCTCCGATCCGGTAAGTTCTTCTTCCTCTTCTCTCGTATTTTATCTTAATTTTCTTCGATTTTTCTCGATCACTCCGGCCGTTTTTACCCTCCATTCACATCCTCAAAAGCTCAGCCACACTCCCCCCGTCCTCGCGACCATCTCCGATCATGCTCTCCTTCTTCCACAACCCCCATCGCCTCCGACCCACCTCCTCCGCCACCCACGGCGGAGGAGCTCAGAGCTGCCACCGTCTCCACTCGATTAGCTCCCATCTCGCTCACCTATTCACGCACGCACTTCGAATCGCTTCGGCTATGCGATCTAACCCTGCAGGTCAAAGAGAGGCTTCAATGGCCGGACGTTCGCCGGCGCAAACTTCATCAAGATCTCCTTCGACACCCGAGCTCCGACAAGCATCGCCAGAGGCTTCTGCGGCTTCCCCGAGCTCCTGGCTTCCTCGACTGCCATCCATCGAGCTCAGGGGAGGACTTCATCGTCAGGGAACGAGCGGCGGAGGAAGGCCACCTTCGCCGGAGCCCAGATATCGCCACCAGCTGAAGGAAGAGGACGAGGCACAGCTGCCGTTGGATGGTCCTCTTGCAGCGACCATCCAACGGCCATGACGAGGCCACGCCATCGAGTTCATCAACCGTTGGATCCACACGATCCAACGGTTCTTATTCCGCCACGTCGTCACTCCAGGATCGCATAGCAGCCGCCCGATCGTCACGATCAGAGGGACTCCAGCCGGCCACGCGTCCGAACCAGAGCGTCACCGAGCCTGAGTGTCCGAGCCTCTAGGCTTGGATACTTCCGTGCCTTCTCCAAGCCTGCAGTGAACCCCGAGCCTCCGCCGAAGTATCTCCGAACCTCCGCTGGTCCCGAGCCGAAGTCCGAGCCTCGAAGGCGCGTGCTTTGCGCGTGCCTTCTGGGCAATTTGCGGAGGGGCCCAAAGACTTCTCCATATTTGCAAAAAGGTCCCCGCGCGTTTGGGTAAATTACAGGGAAGGTCTCGCGCCTTATTTTTATTGCATTTCAGTCCTTTCCAGGGATTCTTTTTGTAGTTATCTTTTCATGTTTTCTTTCAGTTATGCCCTTGCTTTCCTTTTTGAATATCTTGAGCACCGTACCTCTGTTTTAGTTGATTTCAGTTTCGTTTGAGAGCTGGTTTGATGATCTTTTAAATGGCATGCTTGATTACTGATTTGGACACAGTGATTTTGTTATGTATTATTTTATAGCGATGTGTCTATTTGAGCCCAATATGATGCCTGTCTTAATATTATTCATCACATCTGCCCTTTTTAAGGAACTCGAAATTGACTAGTATTCACTTTTGCTCATTATTCTCTATCTAGGGCATATCCCCATTGCATCGCCTTGCATTTACTTGCATGATAAAAAAATTGATAAAAAAGTGCATGTTTATTTTAATGCATTGTCTTGTTATGTCATGTCTTGTAGTGTCTACATGCATAGTTTGACCTATATACTTTTAACTCAACACTTGATTAAACAAACTTAAATCCGAATAATACGAGAGAGGCTCGTGTCCCTGAGTTCGACCTTGGTATCTTGCCAAGTAAAAATAAATCTTCGATCACCTCATTTCGATTTATGGCATATCTTTAAATGAGGGGATCTCTTTGACGACCCGAATCGGCCCGACTACGATGACGATTCCATGTGCTAAAAACACTCTTTTAAAGGGCCGATTTTGCGGCTCGTCAAATGGCGCCGTTGCCGGGGACACGGCTCATTTCTTTTATTTTTTGGATTTTTGTGTGTTTAATTTAGTGTTCCTTTTTATAGGTCAATTAACCACATATTTTGCATATAAAATTTTTCTTTCTTATTTGGTATCTAACGATTGTTTCTGTGGCAGGGCCCTTGATGGATCAAGGAGGCGAGGAGCAGGACGTTCCCCGCTGCGAGGAGCCGCAGGAGCATGCTTGGAGCAAAGGAGGAAGAAAAGAAAAAAAATGTCTTGCATTTTTGTTGCATTTTATTTTATAATAAACTCGTCTTTTACAGCGGTCTTCGATCGAAGACTCGCGATTGTAATCGAACGATGGTGGTTGTGTGGGGATCGTCCCCACTTGAGTGTCGACCTAGGACTAGGCACGCGGCTTTCCGAGCTCGTTTTTCCATATTTTTACGTGCTTGATCGTAGGTAGGACACACTAATTTCTATACGCACATAATCTCGCATCACTTAGCTAAAATTCATGGATATCAATCACCGCTAATAGATGCATGATTAGGTGCGGCTTTTTCGAATTGCATACATGTTGGATTTGGTTTTCAAAACAGTCCCCGTTTCTCACGTGTTTTTGTCAAATCACTGCATGATTTCTCGCTTAGCCCAGATCGCGGTTTCTTCGAATACTTGTTTTTCTCGGCTTTCATTTCCTAGCTTGATCACCTAGGATTAATGGAAAATGGAATGAACGGTAGACTATGATTTCTTGATTTTATGCTAACCATAATTCAGTGATAACCTAAAATAAAATTGGGACTGTTAATTGCAAGTCAACTAAAAATGGAGTAAAATTCGGTTTTGGGAGAGCAATACCCTCGCTTACGCAATGATTTTCACTTCACATCTTTTTCTTTGCGTAAAAATCAAATGTTTTATCACCAATAAAACCGACAAGATAATCAACCAACCTTGGTTGGTTTCATGTGTGAGTTGGTGAAACTAAGGGTTTGCTTGCTTGATTGAGCCATATTTGTTGCGACACACACCCCAAAACCGAAGACACTCCATTTCATCTCCGAAGATTCAACCGCTCATTTTTCATTCCTCTTCTTCGTTCACCTTGGGTCTCTTCCAACATCAATCTCCATCTTTATACTTAGGCTAATCTCAGCCTAAGTATAGGGGGACCCAAATCCCCGTGATTTTCTCCACTCATCTTTTCTTGCCTTTATACTTAGGTTATTTCTAACCTAAGTATAGGGGGGAGTCCCTCTTATCTCCCGTATATTCTTCTATTTTTAAATGGACCTATGGACTCATAACATCTAGTGCTATGAGGACATAGCAAAGTTTAAGGATAGGGGGGTATACCGTACATACAAGTTACTTACTTTAGCTAATATCTGAAAATTTTGAAAAATTAAAAACTTTTTGGCTAAGGTAAAATTCGTTGGACTAAGAGAACTCAAAAGATTTCACGGCTTTTATAACTGTGTTACACTATTTTGATAAAAATATTTTTGAAAATGATTTGAAAAAAATGAGTTTTTCTTGTTTTGAAAAATCTTTTTGAAAATGTTTTGAAAATCTTTTGTGTGACATGGTTTTGAAAACCTTTTATCAAGGAAAGTTGAGTCTAACCTGTGTTTTAACCTTAAAAACTAAAATCCATAAAAATGAGCAAAATTAAAAAAAAATGTGTTTTTGGATGAAGAAGTTGGATTAAACCTCTACTCTTACACTTTCACCCAGGATCTAAATTGGTCAAGAAGACTTAGCTTTTTGAGGTCTTTGAGATTTGCGGTTAACCAGCCTTAACCATCAGGGTCTTAGACTTAATCATCCACATTCCCCTAGGTCTCTAGATTTGCATGCTATATTCCATGCTTAGTCTCAGACAAAAAGAATATGATCAGCACATCACATGCACGACTGCGGTTTTGATTGAGATGAGTTGATTTTTCACCTGAGGGATTGGGATGAGGAAGTCAAGTTTGGATTTGATCTAATGATGCTCGAGGATGGGATAAAATCTTTGAAGGCTTCAGGAAACCTGAGTGTCAGCAATATTAGCCAGTATGAGAACTTGATTCTTATACTAATCTCTTGACATTGACCTAAGTGCCTGGGTGTGATATAAATAAAAAAATTTGTTGATCAGTGTGCGCCAACTCTTGGTAAAAGCAGTGGAGCTAACCAAAAATTATACAAGTCAATGAAATTCCAAAGAAAAGCTCTCATTCCACAAAGTCAAATATAAAAGAGCTTCCACCAAAGGCGAGCGCTCCCAAACTTTTTAAAGTGTCCACTTGGACCACCGCTATTAGGACCAGGAGTCGGGCTAGCACCAAAAAAAGGGCTCTGCATCGTAAATGCTACAAGTCTGGGTGTAGAAGGTATAATAGATACTCAAAAAAAGACACACCCCGGTGTACTCCCAGGAAAACAAGTGCAGACGGCTCCAACTTCTCTTGACGGACGCACTGATCAACACCAAAAAAAGTGTTGCGTAAAAGGCACTAGAGAGAATCCTTGTTCCAATGAGAGGGAGAGAAGAATTGACACAATCCCTTGCCCTCCATTTCTGGCCTGCCATCTACATTTTTTAAGTCTGACAAACTAAAGAGAAGGTGAACTGAATGCAAGATTTGATTTATTCCCTAGTGCTGAGGATTGGGTCCTTAGGAGATTTTCTCAGACCAAGATTTTGGGTGAAGACTTGACTCTACTCTCAGAATTGCTGTCAACACTAAACTCATATCCTTTAGTTTATATGTACATCAGAGAGAGTCTAGAGAAGTAGAGGAATTGGAAGCCTCTTGATTAAGGTTGGGTTGAACTCTAAAATTTTGGATCTCTGAAGCCGAGTCGACTTGATCAGATTGGATCCTGTATTCACATGCACAAGGGGGTTAATCCAGCTTAGTCATTCTTTTTGATGCTCGAGGACGAGCATAGTTTAAGTATAGGGGGGTGATGAACCTCAGTTTCATCATCTTTATTTTCCAGAATTAACCCCCTTGCTTAAAAGTTTGTCAATAATTCCCTGTTAATGTCTAATAATTAACAGAGTCTTAAATAAATTTAAAATCACAAAAAATGGCAAATCAAAAATTCGTGGTATTTTTAACCTTAAAAATACCCTCCAAAATATTTCGGGCCTTTGTTTGATTTCATCTCCAGTTTTGGTCAACATGAAACTTGTAGATCTCGTCAAAATCTACAACTTTCATGTTTTGAGTTTTCTCAAATTCCACCAAATAAACCCTCAAAAATCAAAAATACAATCTACTTAATCTGATTGGGCCACGTGGCCCATTCTGAGGGCGCCACGTGGCCCGGCCTCTTTGTCTTATCCGCCGCCGACCACAACCGTTAGATCCCTTCATGGATCCAACGGCTGTGCTTTTTCCACGCCGACCTTTATCCACAGCCCTCAGATCATTCCCGCGCTCTATCATCACCGCCCGTTAACACTGTGCACAGAGCACGCCACGTGTCGCCTGTTAAGCCGTTCGATCACGCACTGGGGGCCTTGATTCCCACCGTCTACAAACACTTAAATTTCAGCCCTTCGATCGCCTTCAAACGAGATCATCGCCATCCATTAGCGCCGCTCTCTCAAGACGACACGTGGCCTATCCCATCTCCATCCGATCGCACCGCCTTGGATCTAATCGTGACCGCTACTTCGCGCATTACTCTCCACCGTTGGATCTCCAGATCCAACGGTCAGGAGACCGTCGTCAACCTCCCGTCAGCTCCTCTCTCCCACGATCCCGTGCACGAACACCTCGCCCTCTTCCCATTATCGCCGACTTCTCCGACCACCTCTTCCCTCTCAAACCAACCCACGACCAAGCCCCGTCTTCCCTCTTCCCCGCGCACTCCTCCAAAACCCACGCACACCTCTCCACTCGCCCCATTTCTCCCTCGAAACCCACGTTTCCACCATAGCCCCGCCGAGTCCAACCTTCAAATACGCCGCCTCCTTCACCATTACACGGCATCCACCTTTACGTAGGGCTCGGCCCAGCCCTCCGCCACCTCCCGGTGACAGGGGGAGGTGGCTGGATAGAGCGATGACGACTGATGCCCTGGTGAGATCCATCGCCGGCCATGGCGATGTCGCGGCGCCTCCAGGCGACCGCCTGAGCTGCGTCGAGTAGCTGCCGACGTCCAGCGACGACCAGAGCTCAGCTCCGAGCTCGCCCCCAAGCTCCGCTCCGCCTCCGATCCGGTAAGTTCTTCTTCCTCTTCTCTCGTATTTTATCTTAATTTTCTTCGATTTTTCTCGGTCACTCCGGCCGTTTTTACCCTCAATTCACATCCTCAAAAGCTCAGCCACACTCCCCCCGTCCTCGCGACCATCTCCGATCATGCTCTCCTTCTTCCACAACCCCCATCGCCTCCGACCCACCTCCTCCGCCACCCACGGCGGAGGAGCTCAGAGCTGCCACCGTCTCCACTCGATTAGCTCCCATCTCGCTCACCTATTCACGCACGCACTTCGAATCGCTTCGGCTATGCGATCTAACCCTGCAGGTCAAAGAGAGGCTTCAATGGCCGGACGTTCGCCGGCGCAAACTTCATCAAGATCTCCTTCGACACCCGAGCTCCGACAAGCATCGCCAGAGGCTTCTGCGGCTTCCCCGAGCTCCTGGCTTCCTCGATTGCCATCCATCGAGCTCAGGGGAGGACTTCATCGTCAGGGAACGAGCGGCGGAGGAAGGCCACCTTCGCCGGAGCCCAGATATCGCCACCAGCTGAAGGAAGAGGACGAGGCACAGCTGCCGTTGGATGGTCCTCTTGCAGCGACCATCCAACGGCCATGACGAGGCCACGCCATCGAGTTCATCAACCGTTGGATCCACACGATCCAACGGTTCTTATTCCGCCACGTCGTCACTCTAGGATCGCATAGCAGCCGCCCGATCGTCACGATCGGAGGGACTCCAGCCGGCCACGCGTCCGAACCAGAGCGTCACCGAGCCTGAGTGTCCGAGCCTCTAGGCTTGGATACTTCCGTGCCTTCTCCAAGCCTGCAGTGAACCCCGAGCCTCCGCCAAAGTATCTCCGAACCTCCGCTGGTCCCGAGCCGAAGTCCGAGCCTCGAAGGCGCGTGCTTTGCGCGTGCCTTCTGGGCAATTTGCGGAGGGGCCCAAAGACTTCTCCATATTTGCAAAAAGGTCCCCGCGCGTTTGGGTAAATTACAGGGAAGGTCTCGCGCCTTATTTTTATTGCATTTCAGTCCTTTCCAGGGATTCTTTTTGTAGTTATCTTTTCATGTTTTCTTTCAGTTATGCCCTTGCTTTCCTTTTTGAATATCTTGAGCACCGTACCTCTGTTTTAGTTGATTTCAGTTTCGTTTGAGAGCTGGTTTGATGATCTTTTAAATGGCATGCTTGATTACTGATTTGGACACAGTGATTTTGTTATGTATTATTTTATAGCGATGTGTCTATTTGAGCCCAATATGATGCCTGTCTTAATATTATTCATCACATCTGCCCTTTTTAAGGAACCCGAAATTGACTAGTATTCACTTTTGCTCATTATTCTCTATCTAGGGCATATCCCCATTGCATCGCCTTGCATTTACTTGCATGATAAAAAAATTGATAAAAAAGTGCATGTTTATTTTAATGCATTGTCTTGTTATGTCATGTCTTGTAGTGTCTACATGCATAGTTTGACCTATATACTTTTAACTCAACACTTGATTAAACAAACTTAAATCCGAATAATACGAGAGAGGCTCGTGTCCCTGAGTTCGACCTTGGTATCTTGCCAAGTAAAAATAAATCTTCGATCACCTCATTTCGATTTATGGCATATCTTTAAATGAGGGGATCTCTTTGACGACCCGAATCGGCCCGACTACAATGACGATTCCATGTGCTAAAAACACTCTTTTAAAGGGCCGATTTTGCGGCTCGTCAGTCATCACCTTCTCTAGATGGTTGATCCAGTATAATGCTTTTCCCTTAAGGCTGAATGGGAAGGCGATCATCTTGAATACGCTCAACGAGATGTTGGGGTAGTGTGATGCGCTGCATATACGGTCGAACTGCTACAGATGGATGCACGATTCCTCATTTGAATTCTCATGGAAGCAAGGGAGGAGCGAAACAAGCTATGGCTTCAGCTCAAAATGTCTATGGATTGGTGGGATCCGGATCCACTCATTAATGTGGCCGACCCTAGGGTTGTATAACTTCTTTAGGGTTGGCTTGGGTCGGCCTCTCCCTCCTCTTCCTTCACCTTCTTGGGCTCCATATACCGAGCGATCATCTCCATCATCATGGATATCATCACCTCCTCCTCAAGGTATTTCCCTCTATTTGATCTCCTCCTCAAGTCATTTAACATATCTTGAAAGGTGACATGAGCTAGAGTTCGGCTAGTTAATTGTTGCTGAATGGTCTGGATGGAGACCAAGATCTGACTATTTACTTCATTCTGACTTGGGCCACTGCCATGCTCCGTATCTGGCTCTATGTTTTGCTGTTGTGGTCCGTTTTCCCTTACTGTAGGAGCCATCTTTGATGTTGGATGTAAAGGCATGAAGTCAAGATTTGTAATGGGAAATACACCCCGATCAGTTTGCATGCAAACACTAGATGGAGAAAATAATTCAAAATTAGGGTCAATACTGAATATTAGGAGTGGAGAGGAGTATGGAGTGAGATCAATCTCCATCTAAAAAGGACAGAGCTCAAGAAGAGAGTTTTCCCGATCTGAATGAGGAAGAAGAAGTGGGGAGTCCTGAGGGTAGTTCATGAAGTATGAACCATACATCTAGGAATCGCTCTGAATTATTGGAGATGTCAAACTCGAGGAGTCAATGTGGGTGTCAGCAAAGTCCCAACCAAGTCGTCTTGGAGTCATCATCTCGAGGGAAAGAGAAGACAGAGTTGGAAGAAGGATACTATGATGAATTAAAAACAAATGGAGTGTTAAACAGTAGAAGGCTCACGATGAGTGGGGTGAAAGAGGAAGTGATAAAAGAAAAATGACAAAAATACGTAAATGCACAACACTTTTGATCTTTGAACCTAATCTAAACAAACAAACACCAAATAAAATTAGATTCACCAACTCAACTCAATGTGAAACAGTAAAGTTCAACTATTTTTATCTTTTTAGTGTTAGAGTTGTGATTCAAGCAAAAATATTGTCACGAGTCTTTAACAGCTAGCCCTAAAGGAAAGCGTGTACTGCCAGGAAAGTATTCCCGTACTTGTTCCACCTCCTTTGTATATTGTGATCTACACTTTTTAAGGTCCTCAATACGGATCCTAGGTAGCTACTCAGCCAAATAAAAGAGATAGGAAGTCGATAGGCGAAATGACTACTTCCCTCACAGGTGAGGTACTCAGATGTAAACTGATGAGACAGGCACACCTGTGAGGGCGTGGCCTAGGCTCAGTACTTCATACCAAGTCGGATGCTCCACACAGGGCAGAAACACCGTCGTTGACAAGGCGTTACTTGGTTATGTACAATAAAAGCGCCAATACTTCGCCGGTCTCAGGTGGTACTTGAGGCAACCACAGATCGAGTTTTTCACATTATTCTTTAAGGGTCGTGCCTCACTCAGTCTGGAGTGTACCTGAACACAAGGTGAGCTTTTTAAACCCCAAACAATGATATTAGTGATGAATTTTATTTAGGTTAAAGTTCAATTAGCAGCCCCCATGTTTTAGTTTTGATTTTCATCTTTTTTAGTATTTTAACATCAAAATGCCTAATGATTCTTTTGGTTTTTCTTTTTGCCCTAAGGCTCAAAATCATTGGGAGAGAATAACAATGCAATGCACGACGATACGAATTGTGTCTAAATGATGAGTGCTCAGATAGAAGACTTACAATGCTTCCCATTGCTTTTCATGCGGGATGCAAGGCAAAGAATTTTTAAACCTAATCTATATGCTGATAAGAAAACAAAGAAATTACCCTAAATAGAAATTGCTATTAACGGGAAGAACCAAATGCCAAATACGAAGAAGAAAAACCTAGAGTTCGATCTTAGAGGCTCCTCAGTGCCTACCACAGTTGGTCCTACAAGCGTTGTATGACGACACTCGGTTTCAACTCTAAGTATTCAACAATAAAGCTTTGATTTAAGTTCAAACGTAGAATCTATAGGCACATGCAATATATTAGGTATTTGGACTTAAATTACTGAGCAAGCAATCCTAAAACTAAGGGCTCATTCTAATAAACCAATCTAAATAAGGCGGAAAACTCAAAATGTAGAAAACAAAGAAAATAAAGGTGATAAAAACTCGACAAAATCTAATGAGCCCCCATGTGAACAATCACTTGGAAATTAGACCAGAATGTTCAAGTTCAAGTCCACATGTATTATTACAAATTAATTGTGTAAAATAAAATAACACTCTCTCACAAAATCAAAAGAAATGGGACTATGCTAAAGATCCCCCTTTCTCTCTCTTGCTCTCTCCAAGTAGCACTTAAGAGGAATAGATACTCTCCTCGTAACTCGGTTGCTCCAACCACCTAGATGGTCGTCATTGCCTCGAGGTCCCTTGCAAGTTACAAGTGAGAAGTTATATCAAATAGAGAGAAAATAGATGAAGAGAAATAATGAAAGACAACTAGACCCAAAAATCTATCTAGTGTGTTTCTCCTTGGAAATGATTATATTTGAAGAGTTAGATTTGGCGAGGGTCGAAAATATCCTCAAAAAAAGTGAATATAGTATGTCGTTGAGGCGACACTCACTAAATTTGA
The DNA here is from genome assembly GCA_037367405.1 of Ottelia alismoides. Classification (NCBI taxonomy): domain Eukaryota; kingdom Viridiplantae; phylum Streptophyta; class Magnoliopsida; order Alismatales; family Hydrocharitaceae; genus Ottelia; species Ottelia alismoides. Next base: position 671,818 of record JAZKJV010001556.1, on the reverse strand, counting down.
AGTATTCAACAATCAACCAACACAAGTAATTAAATAATCAATTAAAATGGTGGATCAACATTTGTTATATCTTTATATATAGATGTATAGTGGAAGTATGTATAATGTGTTGAAGACATGGAGAACAGGGAGTAGACAACAAAAAATGTCTAAAAAGACAACACATATTTTTAGGTTTTTTGGGTTTTTTATTGTTTAGTGGGTTTTTAATTTAAATTTTTATGTTTTTTTACAAATTTTGTGAATTTTTATTTTCTTATTTATAATAAATATATATCATAAGTATGTAATATAGGTGATATGGATAATAGAAATACATAATGAAGATAAAATTAGGAAAATACCCCAATATACACTTCAAGGAGAAGGTTTCAGAAGACTTATGTTGGGATTGTAATGGAGGTGCAAATGAGGTGCGTATGTACATATGTATATATGTATGTATGTAGGTACGTATGTACATATGTATTTATGTATGCACTATTTTGTATTCGAATGTTCATATTTGAATATGATTCTTTTTTGCTATTACCATATCCGTAGCTATATCTGATTTTTTTACAAATGGTATTCATATTCATATCCATAGATACAATGAAAAGAAGGAATATTCATATACTTTGTCTCTAAGAGACAAAATGGGTTGGAGAGAAAGTAAGTAAGATCGAGAAGATGTGCTTTAAACTCCGGTATTCTGGTAAAGATAAGGACAAAAATATTGTTGGAGTGGTTGTTCGTAAAGATTTGAAGGATTGTGTGGTTGAGGTGTAAAAATTTGGGGATTGGATTATTTTGTTAAACTTGGTGCTCGAAGAAGAAATTCTAAATATTATCTCAATTTATGCATCGCAAATTATTTTAGATGAACGGATTAAACAAGCTTTTTGGGAGGAATTAGATAAGATTATGCAATAAATTCCATGAAGAGAGATTAATTTCCTAGGTGGAGATCTAAATAGACATGTGGGAAAGGATGCTTCAATGTATACTATTGCTCACGCAGGTCATGGCTTCAGGGTTAGATTTGAAGAGAGAAAAGTTATTTTGGATTTTGTAATGGCTTATGATCTTTTCATAGCAAAACTCTCTTCAAGAAGAGGGAGGAGAATTTAATTACTTATAAGAGTGACCCGAGTAGAACACATATAGATTACTTTTTGTTGAGGAGAAGGGATCGGTTGTATTGCAAAGACTAAAAAGTAATCCCAGAAGAGAGTTTGACAACCCAACATTGCTTGTTAGTCGTGGATGCGCAAATAATAGGACCGGTAAAGAAAATGAAAGTTATCACTATAACTAGATTGTGGAATCTTTAATTGAAGCAAACAAATTTCAAGGAGAATGTTTTAGAAGACTTATGTTGATATTGTAACGAAAGTGCAAATGAGATGTGGGAGACGGTAGCATCTTGTATCCGAAGGGTAGTTAAAGAGATACTAGGTGAGTCAAAGGAATGAGCTCCAGGCCAAAAAGAGGCTTAGTGATGGAGTGAAGGGGTGAAAGAGAAGCTCAAAATTAAAAGAGCATTCTTTAAAGCCATGTCTAAGGTTAGAACAAATGAAACTATCATAAACTAAAAAATAGCAAAGAAGGAAGCAAAGAATATCGAAACAAAGTTAAGTCAAAAGTTTATTAAGTTTTCTACAAAAATATCGACTCTAAGGAGGGATAGAAGGATATATTTCGGTTGGACAAAGCAAGAGAAAGAAAGATGAAAGATCTTTCTCAAGTGAGATGTATTAAGGATGAGGAAGGTAACGTGCTTGTTACTCAGAAGGATATAGAGACTAGATGGAAGCAGTATATCCATAAGCTTTTCATGGAAGGAAATAGAGAGATCACTTTGGGAGTCTAGCTAGTAGTGAAAGTTACTTGAATCTTGCAAGTTATAGACGAACACATAGGAAGGAAGTAGAGGATGCTTTGAAGATCATGAGACTTGAGAAAGGTGTAGGACTTGATGACATTTATGTAGAAGTAGAAGTATGGAGAGGTTTAGGTGAGTGTGCTTTGACTTGGCTTACAAATTTATTCAATGTTGTTTGGTGAAGTAAGAAAATGCCAGATGTTTGGAGGAGAAGCATCGTGGAAGCTCTTTATAAAAATAAATGAAACATTCAAAATTGTTCAAATATAAAGGTACCAAGCTAATTGAGTCATGCTATGAAAATTTAGGAATGTGTGATAAAAAAAGGTTAAGCCAAGTTTTTAAAGTAGAAAGAAAACCAATTTATATTCATGACAGGTCGCTCAACTATTGAAGCCATCCACTTGCTGAGGAGAAGAATAAAGATTTATAGTGATGAAAGGAAGAATCTTCATATGATTTTTATTGATTCAGAGAATGATTATGATTCTATCCCACGAGAGATATTGTGGAGAATTTTGGAGAAGATACGCGTACCTATCTTATACATTAACCTCATCAAATGATATGTATAATAGTTCTTCATCTTGTGTAAGGATACCGTCTGAGAAGACCGACTATTTTGATATCAACATTGACCTGCATAAAGGTTCAACTTTAAGTCTATTTCTTTTTACTTTGATTACGAACGAGTTGACAAGTCACATTCGGGATGAGATACCTTGGTGGTGATTGATGAGGCTAGACATGGAGTAAATGAGAAGCTTAAGGTCTAGATACATGCATTGGAGACTAAAGGATTTCGTTTAAGTAGGGTTAATACTGAATATATGGAGTGCACTTTTGATGGAAGCAATGGTAGAGGAATCGAGGCGAAGATTGATGATGATAACATTCAGAAGAGAGATCCTTTTAGATACTTGGGATCTATTTTGCAAGATGATGGGAAAATTGATAGAGATCTTACTAATAGAATAAATGCATGTTGATTAAAGTGGAGAGGAGCCTCTAATGTTCTGTGTGATAAGAAAGTTCCTTTGAAAATCAAAGGAAAGTTTTACAAAGCAACCATGAGACATGCTATGCTCTATGGATGTGAATGTTGTCCGTTAAACCATAGACATGTGCAGAGAATGGTAGTAGAAAAATATAAAAATGCTAAGGTGGATGCGTGGGGACACGTGTAGAGATCGGAGATGCAATCATAAGGAAAGTTGGTGTAGCTTTGATAAAGGATAAGATGCAAGAAAACCGCTTAAGGTAGTTTGACCATTTAAGAGATGCAAAGGAGGTCAGCTGATGCACCAGTTAAGAGATGTGACTTTTGAGTTGTTGAGCCGTCTAAGAGAGGGCGAGGAAGGTCTAAAATATTTTGGAATGAGACTATACGAAGGGATCTTAAGTTTTATATATTAGCCCAAGAATGACCCAAGATAGATCTAAATGGAGGCAAAGAATCCATGTAGCTGATCCTACTTAATGTGGGAAAAGGCTTTGTTGTTTTGTATCCATATTCTATTAATATTCGAATAAGGATATTTATATGCGGATTTTTTTAAAAAAATATGTTAAGCATATATTCAGATATATCCATATCCATTTTCATCTATATATGAGATCATTACTAAAATTCGATATGATCGAATCCGTTAATCCATCAACACACACACACACAGACACTATTTATTTGCACGCATTATTAATTTCTCATAAGGCTATAATCAATGTCATTTATCTCATTTTTTCATATTAATGAAACAAGTACTCTTGTCACCACCATCTCTTCTCCTCTGAAAGCTAAAGGTTAAATTCCTAAATAATAAAATGTGGTTGTAACTTGTAAAGTTACAATATCTATTGGACTATTCCCCTCAAGTTCCCTCTCATCTCATTACACTTTTGACCCCATTATTCTGTTCCCGGTTGCATCTTCCTCTCAGACCATTTCAACATCGTCCCCTCTTGCACAATGTTGCCCACCCTCCAGCACAATGCCACCACCCTTCCCTCACAATGTCGTCCCCCCCTCATAATGCCATTGTCCATTTCACAATATATTGATCCTCTCGCACGCGAAGCCATCTAACCTAACCATACTACCACTCGTCTGATCTCTGTTAAAGGAAAGTAGAGATATATCAATTGATTGGTATGCCCACTTGTTATGTTTAGACTTTTTGCTTCTTACCTTTCACGTGTTCCAGTTTGAAACATTATCTCAAGGACGAAATTGTATCACTGTTTCATCTAATCCTCAGTATTATATCCATCTAAGAATTAAAAGACATTACTTGAGTTCCTATCATTTTTAAATTCATATATAAATTTGATTTATATTTTTCAAAGAAAATTGCATACTTTGACTATATATATAATTTGGTATATAAATTCCATTTCAAGTACATTTTCAATTAAAGGCATTCTATAAAATTTGGGGCTATATTTAATTTGGATTGTTTAGATACTCCATCGAGTATCATTATTGTAGATATGTAACTTGTATTTGGATCAGTTTTTAATAAAAATATACACAATGTAACAGTTGAGGGAATGTCAAGTACAAAAAACTGAATAACATGATCTAATCCATAATCCGATAGATTGGATCGGATTTGGACATTTGATGGATTGGATTGGAAAAAAAATAAAAATTCGTCAAGGTTGGATTGGATATGGATTAAGATAAAATTCAATCCATGTACATCCTATGTATTGGTGTTTTAGGTGATTGATAGCGGCGGAAGCTATAGTAGGCAACATAATCTATAGTAGGTACAGTTATAAAAGAAGGTGTTGAAGCAGCGGGTGGCACTGATGGCAGCAAGTGATACACAATAAACACTATTGCAGGTAGCACACAGTAGACACAGTAGGTGACTTGCTACATGCTTACAGCCATAACAGGTCGCGGAGAGGACGCGTTGAATTTACTTTCCACCTCTTATAGGACATGCAACATATTTAATGTGCCGTAACAGGTGGGCGGTTCTCACACTTATTGTGGAGATGACCACCTTATTTCTCTACTCTCCAGAGAGCAAAGCAAAGCCCATCACTTTTGAATGAAACACATTAGAGAAAATGTAGAGCTCCAACTTTTGTGTCCTAATTTCACTCCCCACATCCTCTTCCTCTGGTGGTTCTTAGCACATGCTAAAGCATTGCATACATTACGAGATGCAGTGGCAAGGCTTCTTTTGGAAGAGAGCAACGGATTTAATTCTCATTCTTGATGACATTCCTCCATCTCCATCCTTTATCTTGTTGGTGGTGTTCATATTGGTTGATAGACCCGAGGGTTTTGGATTGTGTAGCATTTGCGTAGAACAACTATATCATCATTAAAATGGAATGGTTTTGGATCGTTGTCATCCCTGAGGATTTCTTCCCTGTCAATTTATGGGGATTTCCATGTTAAAAATCCGTGTGTGCACTTGGTTGCGTGTTGGATTTTCTTGTTCGCTTGTTCACGGAGGTTGTTAATCTCTGTTATTTCGCCTGAGATTTTTTGTCCCACGCATCTGCATTGTAGTGAAGGCTATGTTGATGTTGCTGTTGGGAACATATTCCCCGTATATATCGAATCGCAGAAAAATTATAAAAGTTGATAATCGTATATTACACGGTATATCAACAACTACAGAAGAAAATTTCAACCACAAAAAATCAACGACAGATGCATGGAGAATTTTTAACATGGGAAACCCTCAATCTGAGGGGAAAAAACTATGGGGTTGATCGCAATACAAAATTAAGCATTATAACTGAAATAATCTCCCATGAGGGGCTTACAGAATGCCGATCCTCTATACGGTGCTACAAATTATCAAATAGTAGAGAATAATATAGAGGAGAAATGAAATATCACCAAAATGATGAATCGGTCGCTAAACTATAGGGAAGAATGCTGGAGAAGAACTGCTTCCAAAGTTACTCCCTCCAAATTTCGCGTCAACCACGAACCTTCTTTCTTCTTCCCCTCTCTCTCTTATTTCTTTCTTGTGCTAGGAGAGCATGTGTTAGGATGATCCTAGTATGCACCCCATACTCCCTATTTATATTCCATGGAGATGAGCAAATAAGGAAATATGAATTCCTACTTCCAATAGGAATAGGAAAGGTGACTCCTAATCCTAAAAGGTAATTGACCCCCTCCTCCAATTAGTAATTGATTTTCCTTTTTCAAATAGGACTTCCAATATCCTATATAATGACTAGGTTCCCATAAAGAGGATAACCCATCCAATAAATCTCTCCCTCACTGATGATGTGCGAACTGCTCCAAACCTGCGAGGGAGTATCATCTCTCGAACTTTCCAAGCAGCAAAGTCTTTGTCATCATATCAGCACCAATATCATTTGTATGGATCTTAATAAGTACAATCTGCTTTGATTCTAACATATCACGTATCCAATGATATCTGACATCTACGTGCTTCGATCTTGCATGGAATGTAGAATTCTTGCCAAGACAAATAACACTCTGACTGTCACAGTAAAGCACATATTTTCCTAATGAAAATAAAGTTCCTGCATAAACTTCTTCATCTACAACAACTCCTTACATGCCTCTGTAGCTGCGATGAACTCAACCTTTGTAGTGGATACAACAACACACTTCTGGAGACGAGACTGCCAAGAAATTGCACCACCTGCAAAGGACATCATGTAACCTGATATGGATATTCTTCCATCAATGTCACCCGCCATATCTGAATTTGTGTATCCAAGAAGAATAGGCTTCTCTGCTCCAAACCCAAGAGAGTATCTGCTAGTACTTCGAAGATATCTCAAGATCCATTTAACTACTTTCCAATATCATTTTCCTAGATTTGAGATGAACCTACTAACAACTCCAACTGCATGAGAAATATCTGGCCTCGTACAAATCATGGCATACACGAGACTACATGTGGTTGATGCATAAGAAACTCTTTCCATATCTTTCTTCTATGCACTGTTCTATAGGCTATCTTTGGAACTTAACTTGAAATGCGCTCCAAGAGGGGTACTAGTTGACTTTGCCTTCTCCACAATGTACTTCTCTTGTGAAAGCTGAAGTTTCCTTACTCCCCTATCTCAAGTGATCTTCATGCTCAGTATCCGACTTGCATGTCCCAAGTCCTTCATAGCAAAGGACTTGCTTAGCTCCTTCTTCAAGCTAGAAATTCTCTCTCCATTATTGCCTATAATCATTATATCGTCAACATAAAGAGAAAAAAATGATGAAATCACCACATGAGAATTTCTTCATGGACACACAATAGTCTGAAGTGGTCTTGGAGTAACCATGCTCCCCATGAACGAGTCAAACTTCTTTTACTACTGCCCATGCACTTGCTTCAAGCCATATAGACTCTTCTTCAATCTGCAAACACAGTCTTCCTTGCCTTTGAATATAAGGCCCTCAGGTTGCAAAATGTAGATTTCCTCCTCAAGGTCACCATGGAGGAAAGTTGTCTTCACATTGATAATCACGATTTATCGAGGGTCTAAATAGTCCACACAAGGCGAGACTACTATGTCGCTGTGGCGACCCACAATAAACCGTAATTAATCAACAATTAACCCACACTCAATCAATCAAACAATGATAAGCAGATATGAAGTTAAAATTTATTTTTAACTCTGCACAAAAGATGTAAAGAAGCAAGTATGCAGAGAGTTCGAACACAGGGAGCAAGGCAGGATAGATCAACAAGTGTGTGTATGTGAATTGATGTGATTGTCTACACTATGCAAAGCAAATGTTTTTGTGGGTTTTTAATTTTTATATTTTTTAATATAATTTTTAATTTTGTATTTTGATTTTCTTTTTACTGATTTTTTATTTGCTTTTTATATTTTATATTTTTACATTTTCTTTTTCACTAATAGTATGTATATACGATATAAGAAGAAAGAGAGGAAAATGTATTTATAAAAATAGGTCAAAATAGTCAAAAATCAGGAAATAAAATCTTTTTGGTCTTTTTATAATTTTTTTACTTTTTTTGTGTTTTTTGGGAAGTTTTCAGAATGTTTTTGGTATTTTTAAATATCAAAACAAAGGAAAACAGTGGACTAGGTTGCTGGCCAAAATCAAAATGAGGGTGAAAAATACTAAACAGTAACCAAAATTCCTCAAATTAATTTTTAAGATATAGACAATAAAATAAGGAAGACACAACAACTGAGTTTATATTTTTCTGAATTTTCTATGATTTTTTAGATTTTTATGAAGTTTTTAGAGGTTTTCAAATTTTTAAGGTTTTTCTTTTGAAATTTTTAGTGGTTTTTGGACTGACACTAAAATAGGTTAAGATACCTAATAGTTGATTTTTTGGGAATTTTTCGAGGTATTTTAATATTTTTTGGGTATTTTCTAAGCTAGACAGTACTGAAATGGCATGTTTTTGGTTTTTAATAAATGCTAAAATGCAAGAAAAACGAAAAATAAAAATATAGCATGCAAGTGCAAGTTAATAGGAGCTTAATGTGATTTTTGTGGAATTTTTCGAATTAAAAAGATGCCTTAATTAAATGGATCAAGCAAGCAAAAACAATTAAGCCTAGCAGGGGTATATGTGCAAATACATAATCATCCAGGGGCATACCTGCAGTTTTCCATAAAATATAACTCTGAATATTTAACTTTATGGTCCAATTACAAATTAAGCAGACCCGGAGGGTACATGCGCAAAATGTCCACCAGGGCGCGTGACTTGCACGCGCCTGGGAAGGACTCAAATGCAATTTCAAAAACCTTGGGGGTATGACTGCAAAATATCCAAAACTTTTACACTACACTTCAAAGTTCGGGTACTGAGATGAAATCCACAAAAGGCCAAGGGCTTCTCTACAAAAAACCCGCGCCTCACGTGAACAGGTCACGTGAGGTGACGTGGCAGAGGACCTACGTGCAAATATAGCAAGTTCGAGGGCCTACTTGTAAATTTTACAAAAGTTTTAAACTACTAATTAAAGTTTATGGACTAAAAGAAAATTACAAAAGAGCAGAGGGTATACTTGCAAAATCCCCTCGCTAAGGAGATCGAATGACTGTGGGCAGTTCACTTGACGCGTGGCGTGATCTTCTTGCGCGATGCCGCTTCGGTCTGGACGTCTGGGATTAAATGATCTTCTCGCGATGGACGGTCCTTAGTGTCTTAGATCTGACGGCGGCTGTAGCGTCTGGAGGCGCGGCTCAATCCAACGATTACGAAGCTTGGAGGAAGAACGGGGAAGAACGCCGGCGAGGCGAACTTCCCCGTGGCTGATCTCCTAGCTCCGGTGACTTCTGGACGTCAAAATGGAACTGCGGCCTCCTAGCGATGTCCTCTAGCTGCTGGCGGGCCCAAAAAGACTCGGCGGAGACTGAGGTTCACCGGAGAAGCGGGTGGAGCTGGAAGGGCTCGATCGGCTCCGGCGAAGGCCAAAATGGCCCCCAGATGCGCGGTAAGGTCCAGAACACCTGCAACAAAACGTGAGAGGACCCATGGCAAAGTGCCTGGGTCCTGCGGTGGCGAGAAGATGGAGCGAAGCGTCGGTGGGTCTCTCGATCGGAGGTGCGCTCCGGCGAGGGGGTCTGATGCGATGATTCGATCGATGAACGTACTATTTTTTTGTGGGTTTTCGATCCTAAGGCTATGGTGAATGAAATGCAACAAAAATCAGAGAGGAGAATGGCTGCCTCGACGGTTGACAACCGGAGGGAGTATACCTCGACCGTCGGAGTTGGGGGAGGTGGTGGAGATGCCTCCGACCTCCTTCGCTTTGGCTGATGGCACTAGGCTGGAGCTGTCACCTCCAGGTATGCGTGGAGCACAATAGGAGCGAGGAGGGGTGGACCGAAGGTGTTCAAAATCAAACGTGAAGTCAGGGGCGCTATATAAAATGTTTGACCGAATGACCAAGGCGCTCCAAAGACCGAGTAAGATCTGACGAATCGCTGGCTCTATCCCCCAAAAAACGCAAGGGCGTGATAGACCAATAATCAAGAGACAAAAGTCATGAAGGACTCGATCTCAAAAAATGCAAGATTGATGCTGGAAAAATCGACAAAAAGGGGGTCAAACCAAGGTCCGACAGAAGCTACAGGGGCTAGGACACCTAGTTGACCGGGGTCAACTAGGGTTTGCACCTGGTTGGTCCACGTGGACCAACCAGGAAAAACCCTGGAAAATACTTTTATTAATTCATTTTAAAATATTCAATGGCCGAATTAAATTATGATTATTAAATAAAAAACTATTAGGTATTTTATGTAGTATTTTATTCTGAATTTTAATTATTTTTATGAAGTATATTTTTATAAGTTTACTTTTTATAGCCTATATAGGTATAATATCTATATATTTAATCCTTTAATTTTATTTTGGAATTTTACTTTATTTAATTTTGTTTCTTATTTTATAAAATTATAAAATACTTTTATACATGTAATTATATTTTTATTATATTTTATTGATGTGTTTTGTATATTTAATAAAATATAAGTATGTTTTATACAGGTATAAGTATAGGTAGTTTACCTATGTATAATATATATACATATATTTTAGTTTGCATTTCTTTTGTATTTTTATTCTGATTTTAATGCTCAAATATATTATAAGTAATGTTTACATAATTATGAAAATATAAAATTATCAAAATAATGAATTAAGAATAAATTGAATATTTTAATCTGTACAAATATACAACAAGGGTCCAAAACTCAACTTTCAAACCGTAACTCCGAAAAATACGAAACCACCTCCATTAAATAGATTATTTTACGTTATATACCATTAAAGGTGAGTTTGGTACATTTCGAGTTTTATTTGCAAGATACAGGTCTGGGAAGTTGGAGTTCTGGAATCTTATTCAGACCATAACTTTTTATCTGTACATTATTTTTTAGTGAAATCAATTTTGTATTTTTATTTATTTAATTATCTACAACTTTCATTTACAAAGTTTCTTTATTTGAGGTATAACACGTGGAACCAAAAATAAGTCTCGAAATGAAGGAATTATGTATTGTATTTGGCCCTTATCTCCCCCTACCTTATTCCTTGTCGACCTATTCTCAAGATGCCTAGGTCTCAGGGTTTCGGGTCATAAAATATTTACAATATTTTATTCTTTTTCTTTTCTTTTATTTATTCTATAATTTTAGCTTTAATTACAATAATTTATACACTAATTACATGCACATGCATGAATGCTAATATGCTCTATTTAATGTTATTTACAGGCATTTGCTAGGGTTTTTGAGGCCAAAATGATAGAATAAAGATGATGAAATGTGGATTCATCACACATCCATCTATCCAGCCTCCAAATCAAGACTAGCTGGCAAGCTGAGAACCACCCTGATAGAAGACATCTACACTACAGAAGAAAAGATATCCTCAAAGTTAACTATATTCCTTTGGTTAAAACCTTTCATAACCAACTTAGCTTTGTACATTGGGTTTCTAGAGTAGTCATTATATTTCACTTTTATAAACTCACTTGTTTCTCAATGCCTGCTTGCCCTTGGGCAACTTAACAAGCTCAAAGGTATGATTGTCATGAAGGGACTCCATTTTCTCTTCATAGATTTTATCCATTTCTCTTTGTTTTCATCTTGAAAGACTATTCGTAGCATTCAGTTCACCATTGTCTGTCAACAAAATGTACTGATGTGCAGAATATCCGGGGGAGGGTTGCCTCTCCCTCACAGGTCTCTGTGGCGGGAGATCCTCAGAAGAAGAATATCTCTCATCACCCTGCCCACAATCATCACCGCTGTCATTTTTATCATCATCATCGGGAGTGGAGATCTGTGATACATCCTCCTCATGTCCTGCATCTGGCACATGCTCATATACATCATCTGGTACTACATGTTGAGCCCTCTGCAAAGGGACTGGCTCCACATCATCTGATTGATAGCTTCTCGAAGGAGAGTCCTTAGATGCCTTCTGAATGTCCTCACTGGTTGATCTTCAGAGAAGATCACAACCCTACTCCTCAACAACTTCTTATCAACTGGATCATACAACCTATAATCAAACTCATCTTGGTTATATCCCAAGAAAATGCACTGCTTCATCTTTGCGTCCAACTTGGACCTTTCATCCTCGGAGACATGGAAAGGGCGACATCTAAAGACCCACAAATGGTTGTAGGAGACATTATTTCCATGCCAAACCCTGCCAGGAACATCATCCAAAGGTACATATGAGATAGATTAATAACATGAACAACAGTACAAAGTGCTTCACACCAAAAAGAGTCAGGCAACTTAGCTTCAGAAAGGAGACATCCGACTCTCTCCATCAAGGTCCTGTTCATTCTCTCTGCTATCACATTCAATTATGGTGTCTTAGGTGGAGTCTTCTGGTGCTTGATACCATGAGATATGCAATATTCATCAAATGATCCAATATACTCACCACCATTGTCATTGCAAATGCACTTAAGTTTCTTCCAATATTGTCGCTCCACTAGCGCATGGAAGTCTTTGAAAATACCAAGGACTTTATCCTTCCTCCTTAAAGCGTAGACCCAAACTTTCCTAGAGAAATCATCAACGAATAGTACAAAATAAAGTGCATCACCAGGAAAACTCATTTTCAATGGACCACAACCATATGTATGAACAAGCTCCAATGATTGCATTTTCCTAGAAAGTAAATGGCTCTTGAAGGAGACTCTCGTATGCTTCCCATCCAAGTAGTGTATGCATTTCTTCAACTTATCTTTCTTAACATCTGCTAACATATTCTTCCTCATCAAACACTGCAACCCATTCTCGCTCATGTGTCCCAATCGTCGATGCCACAACTCAATGAATTTTGCATCTCCAGTCACATGTGCAATATTATGGGAAATGGATGCATTCATGATGTAAGGTTTGTTGCTATACTTCTTGACACCAGCAACAACCAAGGATCCTCGGGTAAGCTTTCATTGTCTGTTACCAAATGTGTTGATGTATCCTTCATCATCAAGCTTGCCAGTATGAGATTTAAGTGCATGTCTGGTGCATGCCTCACATCTTGGCATTCTTCAATGCAATATTGACAATGCCAACAACATGGGATAAAGAACTATTCCTCATCTTCAATGTCCCAAAATTACAAGTTGTATACGAAGAGGAAAACTTTCTCTGAGATGTAACATATAAAGCAGAACCACTGTCAACAAGCCAAGAAGTATCATATTATGCGACATTTACCATGCCTCATTACAGATAATGAGTAGCTCATGTTGTTTAGTTGCAGCAACTTGTTCTTTTTTTCTCTTTCTTATCGCCACCATTCTTATTATCTCTCTTGAATTGGAAGCAATACTTCTTGATGTATCCTCTCTTCTTGCAATAGTGGCACTCCATATTCTAATATCTGGATCTGGACTTGCTCATGATATTATCTCTAACCATATTAATCTTGATCCTGCTCCTCCCTCTATTTTCTTTGACAAGAAACTTTAATTGTGAAGAGCTTCCTTGGGGTTTTGTCCGCAACTCCTCATTGAGAATATCAGACTTAACAACCTCTAAAGATACAACTCTGTTAACCGTAGAATTAGTAAGTAAGACTATGAAAGCCTCACACGAATCGGGTAGAATAACAAGCAATAATAGTCCAAGTATCTCATCTTTTAATTTTATTCCCATAATCATCAACTGACTTGTAATTCCTTAAAATTCATTCATGAAATCTAGCACAGAGACACCCTCCTTGAATCTCAAGTTCACCAATCTCTCGAGAAGAAAAAAATTGTTACTTCTCGTGTTGGAGGCGTAAAGATTTTCCAACTTCAACCACAAGCTTCTAGCGTGGCTTTCATCTTGGATATTATTGTAGACATTCTCATCAACAAACTGTCTTATGAAGCCATAAACTCGCTCATGTTCAAATTTCCATTCTTCATTGATTTTGGCTTCGGACTTCTGCGTAGAGAACACCAGAACGTGCATCTTCACATATAAAAGATCATCTATTTGTTATTTTACAAATTGTAATTAGTCTTATTAAGACTCATTATCCTACTTGAACCAAACTCCACCTTAGAATCCTCCATTAAATCTTGCTCTGATACCACTGATTGAGAACAGATTCTCCATATATATCTATTTGCAGAAAAATTATCAAAGTTGATAAGCAGATCACGCATGGTTTATCAACAACAACAATTAAGAAAGAATATTTCAACCACAGATGCATGGAGAAATTTTAACATGGAAAACCCTCAATGTGAGGGGAAAAAATTATGGGGTTGATCGCAACTTAAACGAAGCATTATAACCGAAATAATCTCCCGTGAGGGGCATACGGGATGTCAGCCCTCTATACGACGCTACATATCAATAAATAATGGAGAATAATAGAGAGGATAAATATCAAACTGTAGGGAAGAATGCTGGAGAGGAACTGCTCCAAAGGTTACTCCCTCCAAACTTCACATCAATCACGAACCTTCTTTCTTCTTCCCCTCTCTCTTATTTCTTTCTTGTGCTAGGAGAGCTTGTGTTAGGATGATCATGATATACACCATGTATCCTTATTTATATTCCATGGAGATGAGGAAATAAGGAAACATAAATACCTACTTCCAATATGATTTGGAAAAGATGACTCCTAATCCTAAAAGATAATTGATCTCCTCCTCTAATTAGAAATTGATTTCCTTTTCCAAATAGGACTACCAATATCCAATATATATGGACTAGATTTCCACAAGGAAGGTAACCCATCCAACAGTTGCTATGTTCCTGAACGGTTCAGGCATAGCTCCAGGATATGGATGTGCCCCGCTATCTCTTGTCGTTGATGTTTAACATCTAAGGATGGAGATTACGACCAGAGGTCTTAAACACACTGTAGAGCTCTCTTGATTTCTGAGGGGATCCGACAACTCTTCTACAAGCATCTGTCTCCAGATTGGATCATGTGGGAACTTGATAATCTAAATCATCGATTACAAGATCCTCTTACTTGAGGGATCTGAAGCCCAGCCTTCTTAACTTAGAGATGGAGGGCTTTATAGAGATGGAGGCTGCATGAGGCACTGGAGAGGCATTAGGATGAGAGATGACCTTTGATGGAAAGGGGATTACTAATGACAATCTGAGTATAATCGACATTATCCAAATTGGCAGAAAAGTAATGCATGATCACAATCGACAAAGTCCCCTCTTTGATAAATGTTAATAAATAAATGGAAACATACAGGGAAGATGTGTCGAAAATAAGCTATAGCTTCGGATATTTTGATACATAGTGTCAGACGAGTCTCGAAATTTGTCAACTTTCCGCTTTGCTCTTCACCGGAAGCTTCCTTTACGGTCTGGACATGATCTTGGACAGGAATCTAGGGGTCTGTTTAGTTGTCGGGATGAAGTGAGTTGAGGTAGTCACGTGAATAATAATTGTTTTAATAGTTATAAAAGTTGAAATTAAAAATGTGATGTGACTTCACATTAATTCAGGATAAAATTTCAACCCGCAGAGGAACGAGCTAAGCTAGGTTAACCCAGTAGTCAAAAAAGATTGTGGAACAGTTAAAATCCATTTTTTAAAGCCTTCACACGAGTCTCCTGATTTGAAATCCCCACCAGTTGTCTCCAACGCGTTTCTCTCTCGAGCTCATGGAGTCTTGTGGCGAAGGAGGAACGGCGGCGGCGGCAGCGGCGAAGGAGGGGCGTGAGGCTGCCTGCGCCGAGGTTTCGGTGCCAGCCGAAGCCCTCGACCGGCACGAAGTCTTCCACGTGATGAAGGAGATCATTGGGTTCGTCCTCTTCATGCACCAGCAGATCCCTTCGTAAGCGCTCCCGTTAATTGTTGATCTCCCCATCTTAATCTCTCCACTTATTTTTTCTCTGTTATTGGATGAAATGTGGTTATTATTTTACCTGTATCTTGTATTTCGGAATGGTGTGGATTGTATCTTTTGTTGACTGGTTTGGTTCTTCCCGATGGGTTTAGGGTTTCGATTAGTACTGGTCGAAGCGTAGATCGATGCTCGTTATCGGATATAAATAGATAGAGGGCATCGTCACAGCAGAAATTTGACGAAGGGGCTGGAGATCGCCAATTCATCTGATAGAATTTACAAAAAGGTAGAAGTTTGCACGGTGATAATGTAATCGGGACCGACTCATGTGATGCGGGAGTTTCTCTGCTGGTTCTTTATCTAGCAGAGGCTTGAAGTTTATGTTCTTTATAGAGGGTAATTTCAAGTTCTAATAATCAGTTATTCTAGAACAGCTATTATTCTGTCATGCTTTGTTTGGATCAAATGATTAGGAGGGGATGGAAAAGGAAGCAATGAAGAGTGAAATTATGGAGCTTGAGAATTCAAAATTTCCATTTAAGCTATTTACCTCACCCTCTAAATCGAAGGTAAAAGAGAGAAAAGGAGGGAACTCATTCATTATTCATTTTCCATATATCTTTTGCTAGAGGGAAATTACCAGTTACCCTTGTAAGCAAAATAATCATTATGTAAGGTAGCAAAATTGTTTTTTAATATCAAATAGGAGACTTTCATTTTAAGTTCAGCCCAGAATTAAGCTGTGAGTGCCAGCAGAAAGTTGCATGTTCAAGAGACGTTTTTCATTTTAAAAGCCACTGCTTCAAGAGGCAAGTTTAACATGCCTCTTAAAAGGATGTCTTAAAAAAAACAAACGTCTTTACCTAAAAATGAGAGGCGTTCACCTCTTCAAGAGGCAACTTACCTATGCCATATAACAATAAATAAATTTGTTTCTTTAAAGGACGAAAATGTTTTACCGATAACGATATTTAGAAATTTTCCTCTTTTTTCCTCTTCAAATGTTACATATTTAACTATCGAAAATCCAGCTAAAATGATATGGTTTTTTTATATAAAAACATCATTTTCTTTGATTTTATGTCCTAAAATGAAATATTAGAAGAAAGGGGCATCAAATTGAAAAATAATAGAACTTACCATTAGCTAACTATTATACGTTTTATAAATATTTATCTATAATGTAATGATGGAAAATACAATCCCCATTAGTTTGATCTTGATTCCGATATTTTGTTGTAGTTTCTTCTATTATATGATTTTGTAGGCAGACCACCTTAGACTTGCATCTCTTTTTCTATCAATTTCGATCTTAGATCTACTCAATTCAATGTTGAAGATCATTTGATCTTCATTCTCTCGAGCTATCTATAATAGACACAAATGTTCTCTAATTTCGTTAAGGAAAGTAGACATGTTGAACCTCTGGTCGGTCCTTGCTCATGTTCCTTACACCAATAAAAAATATAACTCCATGAGCAAAGGCTCCTATCATGATGAACCCTGTGATATATTCGTTATGAGTATACAACGAAGCTTGAGTAGTAAAGTTTTGTGCTGTGAATGCATAAGCAGGTAAAGAGCACATATGTTGAGCTATTAAATAAGTGTGTCAAAGAGTATAAAAAAGACCTAATCGAATTATTGTGTCTTAATCACCTTTATATCCACATTCTAATATGCCACTTGAAGGAATATGCATATTATATTATATTTTATTTTCCCTCACTCGTATATTAATGCATTTGTCTATTATGTAGTCATCTATTTTCCTTTCCATACCATAATCTTCCTCTTTTTCACTTTCCTTCCTCTTCTACACTTTTGTCCATTCGACCAATCATATGACCTTGAATAATTTTTTGTTATGCCTTCCAATATGAAGTATCTTGGCTTCTTTGTGATTTTGCAAATCTCTCTCTCTCTCCTATTAAAGAACATTCCCTTCAAAAATATGTTCCATTTTTTAATTGCTATTGAGCTAATCTCTATTCCAAAGGAAGTGCAAAGAAGATGCTAGTTATTTTATCAATTAGATCATGGTTTGAGATATCAATGACAGATCGGTATCAACGTGTCAGGATATCGATATACACTAGTATATCCTTTCCATGGGTATCGATCGATATCTCATGATAATCGATGAGATATTGATGTATCGTATCATATCGCTCAAAGTTGGAGGATTTTAGTGCACCTTTTATCTGATATAAACTGATATCATCTATATTTTACTGATATCCATTTTATATCATTGATATCACTTATGTTGCTTGATTTCACTGCTTGTTTTTGTGAGTGAAGAGGCTTGGAATGCATTTTTTGATCTTTTTTAAACATTTAAGGTTGGATTATTCGGGAGTTTGTTTTGTATAACTACTAATATTAGCATCACATTAGGTCTTTAGATCATGTGGAAAGTTTAATTTCTGTTATATTTTAATTCATCTTCTTCTTTTAAATTTATGGTTCTTATGAATGATGTACTTTATAATTTTTATATTATTATGCCTATTTGCTTATTTGATTTACGGCATAGCTCATCATTTTGTTAATACATAGCATGTGATATACGATTAGATTATATAATGCTTTGGTGCTAAATATACCTCCTTTATGTTTTTAAGTTATTATGCAAGAATTTCTATTTGCCCCTCAGATATCTCTCAACCGTCAACAATGAGCATTGACAACAATGATATGTGCTAATGTACATTGATATGCTAAAAACACCATATTCTTGCATATAAAGAGTATTGGTATGCGATTTATTGTTGGCGATCTTAAATTTGCGAGAAAATTGCTTTTGTGTCCTTTCCAAAATTTCCATCGATATTCGATGATATATCCTCGATATATCCTTTTTCAAACTGTGGAGAAACTTAGAATAGATTGTCTGTCGTCTGAAGAAAACTGATAATCGGATTTCATCCTCTGAAATCCAAGAAAACCAATCTCAATAATGAGTCTATCAAACCAGGCTTGTGGGCTTTGTTTCAGACCGTAGACAATCTTACGAAGTCGACATACATACTCCCTCTCGACGGGGTATCCATGGGGTTGCATCATACACGCTTCCTCTTCCAGATCACCATAAAGGAAGATATTTTTCACATATAATTGGAATATTTGCTAGTGTTTATTTACTGTGCAACAGATAGGATAGTGCGAACAGAGCCCAGTCTAGTCACTAATGAAAAGTTTCGAAATAATCTACATCATATGTTTGAGTAAAATCTTTCGCCACAAATCTTGCTTTCAATCTGTCAATCTTCCCATCAGGAGACTGTTTTGTCGTGAAGACCCATCAACAAGCAACATATCTCACTCCATCTGGGCAAAGTAAAAGATCTCATATTCCTCTGTACTGAAGGGCATCCATCTCCTCATCCATGACCATTTTCCAACCATGATCTTGCATAGTATCATTATAATCTCATGGAACAAAGATCGCCATTAAGGCATCTGTGAACTATCTGTTACAACTGGAAAGTTTGTCAGTAGATGTAAAAGAGGAGATAGGATGAATAGTACATTACCTTTTAGTTCACCGTAGATCTATGGGTACATCCAACGGAGCAATGGGAGAGACATTCAAAGATGTATCTACATGCGAAAAAGGAGTAGGCAATGGGACATATTCATGGTTGCCAATAGTTCATCTTTTGTAGCCATTGATAGATTGTGTGAATAAGCTTGTCTGCTCAGAGAAGGTGACATCTGCAAAGACATAATAACGATGTCCAATCGGATCATAGCATCTATAACCTTTTTGTGTTTGTGAATAATCAAGAAAGGCACACTTTACCACATAAGGAGGTAGTCTATTTGGAGTGTAAAAATTATGAACAAAAGTTGTGCACCCAAAAATCCTCGGTGGCAATGGAAATGACATTTCATTTGGATAAAATAAAGGAAAAAGAGTAACTCCCTTTAAGATAGACGAAAGTATCCTGTTGATAAGATGAACGGCTGCGAGTATGGCACACCCCCAGTAGGTTTTAGGAACCTTCATATGTGAAAGAAGAGACCTTGCAATATCAAGACGATGATAGAGTTTTCGCTCAATAATGTCGTTTTGTTGAGAGGTATAGGCACAAGAGGTATGATGCACAATCCCTCGAGAATCAAAAAAGGAGACCAATCTTTTTGAGTAAATTCAGGAGCATTATCCGTCCTGAAAATTTGAATACATTTTGATAAAGCATTTTTAATGAAAAAAGAAAGATTTAACAATCTTACTTATTCCAGATCTCTCCTTTATTAAATAGGCTCCAGAACATCTACTGTGATAATCAACAAAATGACAAAATATTTATGACCACCTATAGAGTGGATCGGACATGCTCCTCATATATTACAATGAACCAATGCAAAGGGAGCATATCGACAAGGCAAAACTATGGCTGATAAGGACGCCTATGATGTTTTTTGAAGTGACATGCTTCACATTCAAAAGGTTTTAGCAGAGACAGTTCGTGGAACATCGTGGAAAGAGACTGAGCAGACGAATGGCCAAGACAATGATGCCATAGGAGAGTGTCATAAGAGATGGAAACAACATCAGCAAAGGTAGAATATGTTGGGATACCAAGATACTAAACTCCATTCTTTTCATGTCCCCCATCAAAATCTACATCGTCTAGATGTCCTTAAAGTAGCAAAATAGATCGCCAAAAATCACACGACAATTAAATTCAACACAAATTATAACAAAAAGTAAGTTGAGAGGAAAATCTGGGGCACCGTGAACCACAGTAAGACAACGTGCAGAGGAGAACTCCATAGTTCCAACTTAGGTAACATGAGAACGAGCTCCATTGGCTACTTTGACTGACTTCACGATGTAAGAAGGTTGTGAAGATGTTAATAAGCCACCTTCTTTTATCGGATGAATGGATGCACACGAGTCGATGATCCAAGCAAGAGAATGAGCTATTGGCAATGGTACTTGATTGAGTTGCAAGATGAGCAGTAGGAGTTGGCTCAGTGGATGGAGCCTCTGAGCATTGCAACATACCCATTAGACGTGAATACTCAGAGGCTGAGAGTTGAACTGCTTGTTCATTACCATCATGTGCTACTACCTCTGTTGCTGTATGATCATAATCAGAGGCCATGTGTGCTTGTGGAGATTTCCCAAACTTTGCCCAACATTTTTCAGATGGATGATCCATCTTGTGGCAGTGAAATACACATGGTATGAAAACGACCACGACCATGATCAGGGTCATGGCCTCCTCTAGATGAACCACCCATGTAGCTTAAACGACCTCCTCACCTCGATGAGGCCACAAACGTTGAATTCTCCATTGGTTGTGACGGGTGTGCATGGGTATTAGAATTCTCAATCTATTGCAAACGACCAAAGATGGTTTTAATAGATGAAAGATTATTCGATGTGAGAAACCACCCCTTCACATTCCGATACCTTGGATGTAAACCAGTAAGGAACCTGTAAACCTATCATTCTGATCTTTCTGTTACATGTTTCGTACAACAAACTGACTGGAATATGACGAGTTCCTCATACAGGCCTGTAAGAAGACAATAATATTCTACTAAAGAAGTCTCACCCTGAGATGCGAGCCAAATCCACATATACATGTCGACCATACACGACTTGGTTGTTTGTTGCGAATATGTTTGTGCCAGTTCTTCCCATATCTCCTTGGTTATCTCCTTGCACATGAGATGTGTTGCAATATGTAGGTCGACACTATTCATCAACTAGTTGATCACCAGATAATTGTCTATTTGCTACGATTCAAAATCTTTGTCATCTTCCTTTGAGGGTTCTTTAGTCAAGATAGAGATCTTTCTCCAACTGCCGATGAATACCGTGAATGATCGAGACCATAGCATGCAATTCTCAATGCCTTTTAGTTTGATAGATCTACCTTGCATCATCACTTTAGATGTCGAAAAGAGTATCTTTGTCTCAGTGTTATATGTAGACGTTGTGATCATGAGCAAGAATAATTAGATAACAGAGAATCTTTAATCACTCGTGAAAAATGATGAGAATCAAATGCCCAAACAGTTGGCTAAATAAAAAATCTTATGTCTTTGGAGATTCGTTTGTGGCACAATAGAGCAAATCGGGCTTGTCTGTGCGCGTGTGGAAGACCTGGGAAAGCGGTGCTGGAGGCAGTTGGAGGGCCTTGAGGCATTCGACAGGAGGGCTAGAGACAGCCTGAAGATGCTAGACAAGAAGGCTGGAGGTTACCTGGAGCTGTTGGAGGGCCCGACGGTGCTCAGTAGGAGGGTTGTAAGCCCTTGGTGGAGGTCAACAGGAGGGCTGGAGGCCCTGACGACGACACACAGCCTTGCACATGGCCTTAGATTGAGTAGAAGGCCAGCACAAGGAAGATGATAGCTATTTGGTGGCGGCGGGGAGATTAGGTCAGAACTCGGTCTAGGACCGTTGCTCTGATACCATGTGGAGAAACTCAAAATAGATTGACTTATTCCATAGGGTCCAGAGTTCCTTATATAGAATGAAACCCTAAGGAGCTAAATAACAGAAGATACAATAACACCCTCGAGGGTTACAATAAAGAAATAAAAAGATTTTAGCAATATTCTAACACAAACTAACTGATGCGATATCTATATTTTGAACCTTGAATTAGATTATCTTCTAAGGATGATAAGATTACAATTTTATTCGAACATGATAGGTATCCAAAAAGTAAAGTGGCGAAGCCTTCTCCCACTATAAGTAAGATCGGCTACATGTATTCTTGCTCAAATCCATGTTGAAAGATTCAACTATTTTTTACGCTGGTTGTTGATTACCTAACGCAGCCCCCACAAGGGGGATATGAACCCTGGTCTTTTATAAGTATCCAAAGATTCAAATAATATTCCCATCAGAAGCGTTATTATTTTAATGAATTGTTGATATTTATACTTGTCATGCTTAAATGAAAGTTGCAGTTTGCAAGGATCAAGAAAGTTGTTGCATTTTGATGTGGTTATTGATTTTGTTTGTGTTAATGGTGTATGTAATATATGAGCATCTTTAGATAGCTTTAAAGGTATCATTTATGATGGTTGTTGGTAGATGTAGTAGAAGTGGGTGCAAATCATATACATATAATCGTGCAAGAAAGCAACTACAATACATGATTAGTTACGTCCTTGGCAAAATCGACAGATCTCTATCGGTATGGTGGAGGAACTGTAGTTGGACAATGATACAGAATACTTACCTTATCGGAGACTTGTATAAGTTCCCTCGCTTATATAGATGGATGTCCCCACCATGGTCCTAAATTTCGCGAAATTTCGGCGAAATTTCGCCGAAATTTCGGTTTCGACAGGGAGGGTCTTTCGAAACACCTATATATATCGATTTCCCGGATTTCGACCGAAATGGGTCGAAATATCGGTGATATTTCGACATTTCGACCCATATCGGTCGAAATTCACGTTTTCAGTTCAAAATTTCTCGGATTTAGACCGATATGGGCGAAATTTCGCCGATACCTATGTAAATTAACGATATTAATCATGTGATCTTAATTTTAATCATTTAACTAATACTAACTATTTAGTATTTACCAATTCTATATATCAAAACACATCACGATTTAGAAAAAAAATTTGGGACGGGGGCGCTGCCCCCTGCACCCCCGCAAGGGGGGGCCAACCTGGGCCCCCCCTAGCCCCTCCCAGGCTCGCTGACCGGGCAGCGAGACCCCCGTTCTGGTAGGGTATGGTGCAACAGGGGGGATGCATACAACGAAATAACCAATATGACCGATATGTGCATTTATTAGCTATTATTATTTTAAGAACTTGGATTTAATTATATCCATTTCCGATATGTACCAATCAATAATCAGCCTTAATAACGAAATGACCGATATGCCCGATATGTGCGATATAAGGCATATAAATGAGAGATATGTGTGATATAAGTATGCATTTGTTAGCTATTGTTGTTTTAAGAACTTGGATTTAATGAATCCATTTCCAATATGTTTCATCAATAATCAGCCTTAACAGCGAAATGATCGATATGACCGATATGACTGATATGACCGATATGTGCGATATAAGGGGCATATATGAGCAATATGTATGATAAAATTATGTATATGTGAGCTATTTGTTGTTGTAAATAACTTGAAAGATCTTAATTTGCAAAAAAATGGTCGAAAAATGACTTTTTGAGCCATTTCCGAAATTTCCACCAAAATCGTCGAAATTTCCCGAAATATCGGCGAAATTTCGGTATTGGAGGTGACCGAAACGAAATCGAAATCGAGATTTCGAACCTTGGTCCCCACTCCTAATACAAATGGGTTCTAAATACTAAAATAGGGCCCAAATCATAATACTAATTGGATCTGATGATATAAATAGGATAAGTTAGGATTTAACGCCTAAAAATGGTAGTACAACAACTGCTAGATTCCACCGTCACCTTCCCTTTCATCGGGTTACTGCCAACAATTCACATTAAGCGAGTTCAAGTAATGCTTGAACTTACTCTTGGTGTGGAGCCCTAGGACCCGGGTTACCCATTTATACAACATTCGCATTACTTAGTTCACGATTGATCACATCAAGTTACTAAAAACAAGGAAAATTTTCGCGAGTTTGAATGACATTCACAATGATATAACAAGCCACATCAAGTCATGTGTCATCGTCACCGGCGACAAACCGTCGACATCGCCTCAATCCGAGCACTTCACCGGACCATTCAATCGGTAGGAACGACGAGCGGTGTGTACAAAGGGCAGGGACGTAGTCAACGCGAGCTGATGACTTGCGCTTACTAGGAATTCCTCGTTGAAGACCAATATTGCATTAACTTCCATATAGTGAATATGTATCACAATCGAATTTAATGTTTTATACATGTCAAGGCCTTAAATACCGGATTTCGATTTCATTTCGGTAAGCTTAGAAAGAGAATTTCGATGGAATTTTGGCGAAGTAGCTGGAAATTGGGGTAAATTACTTGAAAACTCATTTTTCTAAAATTAAGATGTTTAATATTCTTTAACTCAATAAATAATATAGAAATACACAGTTTTTTTGCTAATAATAAGATATTAAGATGATATGTTACATTAAATTTCCATCTAATCAAACCAACAATAAAAAAATAGTCTGCTGCTCAAAATCAAGACAAGATTTGGAATTAAAACGAGAATCCATTTGTTTCACATCTTGAACATGGAGAGAATGGTGGTACGTGCAATAATAACAGAGAAAAGACATTAGGCTAATAAAGAGTTTTAGAAAAGTGATATCTTATGTAAGAAATTGAATGTTGAAATGATAGCTTAGAGCTTGTATCTAACCAAAATACTTCCAACTTAGAAATAGAAATAAAATAAGACACACACATATACACATATACACACAAACACAAATCTTTCTAACATGTAT
The DNA here is from genome assembly GCA_037367405.1 of Ottelia alismoides. NCBI lineage: Eukaryota > Viridiplantae > Streptophyta > Magnoliopsida > Alismatales > Hydrocharitaceae > Ottelia > Ottelia alismoides. Next base: position 646,746 of record JAZKJV010001556.1, on the reverse strand, counting down.
GTTTAATAGATGCATTGTATATTTTGTGATCGTAAAATATATGCTATACAAGACAAGCAAATTGATTAACACCAAGAAACCGTGTAGCATTCACAAGCACAATCTATATCTAACCTGATAGGCAAATACTTACAGTCACAAGGCTTGCTCGCACAACCACACATACTCGTAGTAGAGAGAAGCTGTAAAAAAGCGATGCCTTAAATTTTGGATTTCGAGTTTGTTTTGCTAAGTGCAGAAAGAGAAATTTCGAAGAATTCTGGTGAAATCATCGGAATTCTCGGGAATGACTCTAAACTTAACTTTTCCAAAAAAACTAAGGTTTTTAATACTCCTAAATCAAGAAATAAAATATAAATTCATACATATTTATAAAATAGAATTGTAAATATAAGTTTTAAAGCAGTATTAGCGTCATAATCATCACACATGTTGAAATGTAGAGCAACGTATTTCTAGAGCCAGAATTGTATGCTAATCTGGAAGCAAAAGCCATGATAATCGCATCGTCAATAAGAATGAGGTGACATATAATAATTACTAATCACAATATATATATATATATATATATCAAAATAAGAAAGAACAAAGCAAATACTAAGCTCTTCAATTTTATCTCTTAAATATTGCATTTAACTGATTTGGTTTAAATTTAGATCTAAACTTTAGAAACTAATTGTTATAATTATTATATTACAATTATGTTTGTAACCCTTCGGGTTTCGTATCCTTTAACCCTTTGTGTTTCGTAACCCCTCAAGGGTATTTATGCATTTTTCCTCTTGTACTCTCTAGGGTTTTCTCTCTATATAAGAGACCCTGGCCCTATGGAATAGATATCCCATTCGTCTCTCTTCTTTACATGGTATCAGAGCAACGGTCCTAGACCGAGGCTCTAACCTAAAATCCCCACCGCCACCTTCAAGCCTTGCAAAAGCCTGCGCGAGCCCTCTTCTCTGAATTAGGGCCCCGCGTAAGGCCCTCCAATCGCCACCAGTGTAGCAGCTCGACCCCAAAGGAGCATCTCCAACGCCTATCGGTGCTGCCAGGGGGCACGCAACCCTCCTGCTAGTGTTACCCTGCGCTCTCAGGACCTCTTACGAAGGTCGTCAGCCCTACATCTACCCCAACGGGTACCGTAGGTCTCTTTGGAGATCCAAAACTCATCACGGACCGCTGCCAAGAATCCAGATCTGCTGTCCATTGGGGGTTTTCAGCCCTTCTTCAAGGGCAAACATGAGTTCTAGGGCATTTTTTAGCTCTTATATGCATCCTTAGTTGATCACATGGTCTTTTTTCTATTTTGAGACCACCATGGCGCCTTCTTCTGCCGAGGCAAAGCCCTTGGCCACGGATATTATGACACAAAGCATTACTATCAAACTCAAGGGCACAGAAAATTACATGCTCTGGTCTTAATCTTTTATGGTGTTCATTGGTGGTCAGAGGAAACTCTACATTTTGACTAAAGATCCTTTAGATGAAAAGGACAAAGAGTACGACAACTGCCAGACTGACAACTATTTGTTTCTCAACTGGATGGCCAACAATGTTGAGGCTCACATTGCCTCAAATCTTCTTTACGAATATATGGCCAAGGAAATGTGGGAGGATCTCGAGTAAACATATTCCCAGAAGAAGACGAAGTCACGCCTTGCAGACATTTACAAGCGAATCTGGTCTTCATCTCAGGGTGATTTCACCCTCATCGATTACTACAAGCATCTCTCCAGCCTGTATGAGGAGCTTGCAATATTCCAGCCCCCATATTGCACCAAACAGATACAAGAGCGTTCTGATTGGCAGGTATACCGCTTCCATGATGGCTTGCATTCTAGATACCATGCATCAAAGGAGCAATTTCTTATATCAGACGCACTACCAATAATGAAGGCCATCTTTGGCCGACTGGAGGAGCTCGAGACACTGCTCGACCTCCCATCTTACCTTCAACAAAGAACTTTGCACACATCATCTCATTTGGGCGAGGAGGTAGATACAGCTTGCGAGGACACGATCGTGATCCAAGTCGTGGCCGTGGATGAGGCTGTGACTTTGGTCGTGGGCGTGGGCGAGACTCTACTGCCCCATGCACTTACTGTGGTAGGTGGAACCACCCAATTGAACTATACTGACAGAAGTTTGGTGTACCTTCTTATCATGCCAATAATCTTATGAGGATGCCTATGATGTGGAAGAGGCATCGCTTACCTCCAGTGGCAAGACTATTCATTTTAATGATGCATATTACTCCTGACTGATGCATATCCTTCAGACTCCAAGGTCTACCACCTCTAGTAACACTACAATTGCTTCTTTGGCTACTCCTTCAGGTAGAATAGCCAACTCTGCTATCACTCCTACTCCAGCTTAGATTATTGATTCCGGTGCCTATACTCATCTCACTGGAGAAGGTAGTCTGCTCACCTCTTCCACACCATCTACCTATGTGAAGTCAGTTCGAGTCGCTACTGGGACTCAATCATAGATTACTACTGTCGGAACTATGGAATTCTCTTCCAAGCTCCGACTTTCTGGGTTCGTTGTTCTCCTGATTTTCCTCTTAGCATGCTGTCAGTTCACAAGCTTTGTGTTGAGCTTCATTGTCGTGTGATATCTGATGAGTCTTGTTATTTTTAGGACATTCGGACGAGGCAGATTTTTGGTGGGGGTCATGAGAAGAACAACCTATATTATCTTGACATACCCTCGGACTCCAATTTTGTTGGTACTACGTCCATCTCCGAAGATCCGCTCCTTTGGCATCTACGCCTTGGGCATCCCTCTACCAAGGCCATCTCCATGATGTTTCCTGAACCCTTTGCTCTTAGCCCTTTCAGTGCGAGACATGTGAGTTCGGGAAATACCATCGAGCTTCGTTTCCTGTTTGTACTGAGTCTCGTAGTACTGCTGCTTTACATCTTGTTCATTGTGATGTTTTGGGATTGGGAATGGCAATTGGAGGGCGGGGATGGGAGGTTTGGTGGTGCGAGAGGAGGTGTGGAGATGGTAGAAAGGGGGGTTGATGGTGGGGGGGCTGGGGCTGGAGTTGCGGATGCTTCGGGTGGGGCGGGTGGCGCAGGGGTGAAGCCGGGAGGCGGCGGCGGCGGTGGGGCAAGGAAAATCGATGATGGTGCGTGGATTGCGACGGGAGAGGTCGGCGGCATGGGAGCGATGTTGGAAACCCTTGGGAGGGTTGCGGAGGCCGCTGGAGTCCTCTTTTCCTCTGATTGCAGGCCTGAAATGACCTGGACAGCAGTCGGATCGACTTCTTTCTCTTCCGGAGCGGCCTGGACAGCGAACAAGTCGGGGTTGACGGCGATATTTTCGAGATTTTCTTCATCGTGGATTTTCATGGATTTTTGGTGGAAGAATAAATTGGAGGGGTTGAGAAGAGAAAGCTCGTCGGGAATACGAGGGGATGGAGAAGAGAAAACGTGAAGACCACGGCAAGGGAGAAGGAGAAGGGAGAGGAAAGAGAGATAAATCTCAAATTTAATTATCAACTGAACCCTCTAGCACAATAGCCTATCATCCCTTTATATAGGAGGGATGATGTTGCAAAAATAGAAACTCAAATTCAAATTCAAAATGACTTATCCTAATTTAACTAACTAATTGATTTGAATTGAATTCAAATCTCTAACTAATTAATTGAGATCACATGCGATCTCGTTTATTTAATTAAAAACACGACGACTCAAATAAATGTAAACAAAATTAACTGATAAAAATTAAATAAATGCAGCACTATATTTCCAATTCACGCTGCATCAATGCTGAAGGTGCTGAAAATCAGACATGGATTGAATTATAAAATCTTTTGACCATACATCTGACTAGTTTTTCATTGCAGTGTTCTACAGCATTTAGAAAATGAATTTGGTAGCTTGAAAGAGCAGCATAAAGCATTGGTAATATTTATTGATCTCCTTTTCTTGCATCGAGAATGCGAGACATTTAATTATGATATTACATACTCATCTTCATTTTCAGGAAGAAGTGGATTTGACTTCAACTGAAGTGAAGCCATGTTCTCGAAGAAATAAATTAATGCGAATCAGAGAGGTGAAGCAGGAGATCCGAAGGCTTGATATGCTAATGTCTGCACTCACCAGTTTGTTGACTTCCCTTCAGTTCATTTTCGATAAAATGAACCATTTCTATGGAGTCATTCTGGCTCTTGGAAGCAGTCCTGCACGACCTCAACAAATTTATGAGGTGTCGATGTCATATGGAAAATTCACAACTCCGGGCTCTGCAGAAAATGGCATAAGTAAATTGGCTGAGGTTCTTTCAAGAAAGGTTCCTTTCAAAATTATTTTTCAAAATGTGTTTCTTACTTGGTTCATCCTTGTCTTGATCCTAACGTTAACCTCCAGATTATTTTCAAACGTACGGAAATTAGGTTATCCGGGCTTTCTTGTCAAAGGGCGCAGGAAGTAGTTCCTATACAGGTTTCTTGGATAATTTCGTCTTGCTAAGAACCATCACAGTGAAAGAAGGAAATGATTCATTAGCAAAATTGTATTCTTTTCAGGTCCTATGAAGCTTTTTCTTTTGGTGAAAGCTCCAACAACCTTGGATTTATCCCAGCATTTTCTTCCCAGACGTGACTTCAGATATAATAGGAAGGTTACTAGCAAAATCAAGTTTTTTTACCAGTTAATTATGTCCAAATTTTTATTAATGTCCTTGCCATGGATGTGTGGGATGTAGATCACGCCATTCAAATTACATATCAAGTGCAAGATCACAAATCAAGGCATGCAAGAAGTTCATTGCCCATCCCCCATTACCAGATCCGATGATCTGTTGAACTCTTCGTCTAGTGATTTGATCTGGTAAGTAACATCCTGCTCCTGTTTTCTTACCTGTGTATGACAGCTCTTCGTATCTACATCTATGTCGTGTTCCATTCTTGGTGCTGGAGCTTTAATTAGTCGCCTTTATTAGCGTAAGAAACCAGGAGAGAACCACACTATACTTTCTGTTAGGAAATATTATTAGCTTTGACGGGGAATTTTCATAGGTGTGGTGTTCGATGTACTCGTCATTCCTGGAGGCGTCTGATTGTCCAATGCATCTGTGACATCGATAGTGGAAGTGATAGTTGTGATGAAGTAAGAGGACGTGGGGGAAGGGTGGATGTGAAAAGTCGATGATGGTGTGTAAGAAGATTGTCCTTCGTAAAAATGATTCAACACCACAAGGACCCACAGTTGGGCGAGAAAGTGCAGCTATAGATGTGTTTTTTGAAAGTCTGGGCAGCTTTATGTTCACAGAATCACAATTTCACAGCATCGTAAGCAATGGAACAAGAACTCGATTTTGTCGAACTATTCTGGTAGGAAGATAGAAGAAAAAAACAACCCAAGTAGAAGGAGTTCAATAGCCATTGGGGTTGAGCCCGTTTTAGCTGTAATCAAAAGTAACTTTTTAAGGGATTTATCTCATTTGGCCAAATTTCAACGATGAAAATCTTAGTTGGACTATGGTTTTGGTTGGTTGAAATGGACTGTTTTCCCCAGAGAATATAAGGCGATTGGCTAAACATTACAACTTCTCTTTACCTATCTGTAGAGTCGCATTGAATGAACCGATTTCTCTTTCAGGTTTCAGTGCAGGAACACTGTGAAAGGTTTGGCACGAAGAGATACTACTATGGAGTGTGGATGAGAAGCATTTATGCACCTTCCCTATGTCCTCAAAACTATAATAAAGTTAGAATTCCTCTCAAAGTAAGTTTAGCCCATTGGGAGATTTTCAAATATCTGCTTGCAACTTTTCCAAATATTGTCTGTGGAGGCAGAAGTTGTAAGACAGATTTCGTCTCCATGTCGCTATCGATATCCTTTGGTCCAGAGTTATTAGTCACTTAAATGCAGGCAACCCATTCTGTAAGTACTTGTGTAGATCTATGGTCAATATGGGAACTTGTAGGGACATAATCAGAGAGAATATTGCATGTTGCTCCTAAGTTTCAGTACATGTGGCTTTCTTCCAGTATGTCTCTACAGGTTCCTGCTTCCTTGCTGGCTTTCAGTTTTTTATTTAAATTCTTCTGTGATGCAAGTGTTGCGGCTTTCAGATTTTTATTTAAATTCTTTTGTGATGCAAGTATTGCCACTTTCAGTTTTCGCAAAGGATATGGCCCATGAATGTGGGAGATGGTTGTGCTGTGTTGGAATATGATCCAGTATGGGAAATAAATCATTGGGTAAAATACAAAAAATTGATCCTAATTATGTCTCAATTTCCAATTAAACTTTTAACTTCAGATTTTTAACATCCACATGAAAGAATTGCATGAGCTTAGAGGCATGCGTTTTAGATAAAAAAAATAAGCTTGAATTCTTATTTGATCTTACAAAACGAGCCTTGTACTTGGAAATCGAGACCTAGCTGGGGGTCCCATAATAGTTAGCCATTGGAGTTTTATATGCTTCGACATTGAATATTAAAGAAACAAGGAAAAAAGAGATCCAATAGTAGTTAGCGTACCATGTTATTTTTGAATCACATGCCAACTTGATCTGTTTCAATGGGTATCAGATTTTTTTTCGAATGGGTAATGGGTACTCATGTGAAATCATATTCTCTTACAAAGAAAGAAATTGATTACATGCAAAGTATATTTGATGGTCAAGTTTTTAAAAAGTTCCATGGTAATTTCCAAGTAAAATGTATAAGAAGATGATAAATTGTTTGGAAGAGGGGTTGTTAAATTGGAAACCTTATCGTACCCAAATGATGTTAGTTACTTTTGTTAGCAAAAATTTTTCTTTTCAAAAAATGTCCTCGTGGTGGTGTACATGTTCATGGTTATAGTCTTCATTAATTGATTATCGCACTATATCATATATCCCTTAAGAATTCAATATCGTAATTAACAATTCTGGATAAAATTTTGAAAATATTTTTTCCCAATAATTACCTGCAAAGATCACATTTCTGTTTCAAAATATTCCCGATTGCTGCGTACATTTCATCCTCAATTATAGTGATATAAAAACAACATAAAATTTGCTGAACAGATTTTTTTCTAGAAGAAGAAAAAGTCCTCTGTTAATAATATGATTAAAAACAATGGTTGCTCGATCTATAATTTGAAATTACCAAAATCTTTGCCTGACAACTTTAAAGTCGTTACAAACAGTAACCAGTAAGCAAATTAGAGTAGAATTTCAACCTTAAAAAGTTGAATACAAATAACTAATTTAATCTAGAGATGACAATACAATACATGGTGTTGACACAAACCCTATATACTAGATAAAATAAATAAAACAATGCCGAACAAAACGAAGCCTACGAAACCTACGAAACGTTGACGCATAAACTAATAGAAGAATCTAATAATATGTTACTAGCATACATTTTTTTCTAAAAAAGACAAATAACTAAGAATCGACTACAATTTCTCACCTAAGGGCTTGTTTGGTTGCTGGGTTGTACTGGGTTGGGTTGGGGTACACCGGTGTACCCCTCCTTCCAACCCTTTTAATTCTCCTCACAGTTTACTATTCACAGGGGTACCCCAACTCAACCCAACCCAATCCAACCCAACAACCAAACAGATGTGCTCACAACAGAGAGCCATAATGAACATCATACGTTGAAAAACATATCAACCAACAACAAATATCATGACCTACACCAGTAGTCATAAATAACATAAAATAAAAGGATCCTATTTGCAAGGAGATATACAACAAAATTGGTGGTTCGAGATAAATAACAAAAGGGATTAGTTTTTTACTTTACGAAAAAAAGTCCTCTTATCCGATGCTCATGGGTTGGGCAGCTCTTCTTCAAGTTTTTTCAATCAATAATTTTCTGAGGGAATGGAATCTCTACCTCTTCTTACAAAGAAACATTGAGTGGTGACGGAATCATAATCGAAGTTATCATCATCTCCAACTAAGTGCATATTGTCTCCACTTTCCTTTTATAAAGCAAGAACATAAATCCACTCGTCATCTTCGTCCATAAAATTTGATAACAAATAAATCAAATCTCTACTTAGTTTATTTTAACCAATCCCATTGAATGTCAATTCGAACCAAAGAAATTATACGGTTCAGACAGCTCCTAACTAATTAACAGAATACTATAATGTTCTACCCAATCAATTCTAGTAATTTAATTACCCACATCTTGTAATTTCGTTGTAGTTGTGTAATGAACCTCAGATATCATATCCCTTCAAAAGACGAAAACCATAAGGATTACAAGATAACATGCAATAAGCAATGCACCTATGGGTTTGACAGATACCTCAACAGTGCGAACAAACCGCATGGAAGACGTCTCAATTCCACCTATCTGAATTGTCATTGATCATGTTGACACTCATTTGATTTCGTCGGATCAAAACTTCAACGCCAGCAGAGTGGGTTGATGTTGCCGGATTTGGAAATAGGGTTGTTGTTGACGGATTCGAAAATAACATTAATGGGAGAAGGTCGTCACCAGGTTGCTCTCTTTCTCTCTCTTTTTCTTTCTTCTCTCCCATTTAAGGCAATATTTGAGGTTTTTGTTGGTGGCCTTGCATTTTTAAAAGCATTCAAGAAAGATCTTTTCCAACAATAATTAGGATTCGATAAGGAAATATAGAGATAATAACAACAACCTAACTAATTAAGATTGTTGGCCAATTTATTTGTTCCTCTTTTCTTTATTTATTTGTAGAATTATCTCACCAAAGATGATGTGAGGGTTTACTATTGCTTTAAAAAAATCAATCTACCGTTAGAAATTTTGTCCTCGAAATTTTCATCGTAAAAAGATAACTTACAAAAAAAGATGCGGATAATGTTGTTGCATTTAAACCTCTAATTAGGCAATGTTGTAGATGGTGCTCCTACGATCCATGATATACACCTGTCTTTCTTCATATGTTGGATTCAACTGAATATCCGGAACTTCTTATTCGATTATGTGTGATGGATCATGATTGTTCTTCCTTAGCATTGATATATGAAAACATAGAGTACTGAGGAGGATGAGCAATTTGATACGCAACTTCTCCAACTTTCTTTATAATCTCGAAAGGTCCCACGTAACTAGGACTCAATTTTCCCTTTTTATCGAATCACACCGCTCCATAGGTAGGAGAAATATTTAGCAACTCATGGTCGCCTACTTAAAAAAGTTCAATTCTCGTCTTTGACAGTTAGGACGAGACTTTGTCTACTCTACAGAGCTAATAGTCTCTTGGGAATCACTTCTACGCCCTTCGCGCAAGTTCGGACCAACTCTAGTCTCGAGATGTATTTTTCACCAACGTCACGCAAGAGTGATCTGTAAGGTCGGTCGTACAAGGCTTCGAAAGGAGCAATCTTAATGATTGCATGATAGCTATTGTTATATGCAAATTTGACCAAAGGTAAATGTTGATCCCAATTCTTGCAAAATCTAGTGCACAAGATCTCACCATGTCTACTAATGCTTTGATTGTTCTTTCGGGATGTCCCTCGGTTTGTGGATGAAGTAATGTGTTGAACTTCGTACTTCTACCCAAATATTCTTGCTCGCCTTTTCATAAACAAGGGGTATATCTCGTGTTTACATCCGCCACATTCGATATCTGAATATTATGCAACTTTCTATCTCGATCCCATATAATTTAGCAAGGCTCTCTATTATACGATCAAGTTGAATGGGTAAGGAATTTGCTGATCTTGCTAACTAATCAATGATCACCCATTAGATTCCTATGACCCTTTTTTATCGTTGACAGATCTTGCCAATTAATCTACGATCACCCATTAGTATCTTATGACCCTTCTTTATCATTGGCAAACCATTAATAAAATACCTCATGAGCATGCTTTCATTTCCACTCCAGAATCTATAACGATTGCAAAAGGCAAGCCTCCCAATTCCCTTATATATTCATTGCAAGTAATTTCCCCTCTTTTGACATAGTAGGTGATATTATGTAGGATGCTCTAAAATTCCATGCAATCGTGATGGGGAATCAATAGTCAAGTTTTTCCTCTCCTCAAGGGGAAGGAAAAACTTGCCTATTGATGGAAGGTTTTGTTTTTATTACGTTAGCTAAATACATCAAAACATGTGTAACCTCCAAATCCTCAAGCTATTCATGGAAGGTTTTGTTTTTATTATGATATCTAAATAAATCATAATGAGCACTCAATAACAAAATAATCTTGACTTTTTTTTAAACTCCGTGGATGGTCGATTCTATTTTACTTAGTCCACTAAAATCCATTTTCTTCTCCTTGCGACAATCAGTATCCTCAAATGACATTTCTATCTTCTATGCTTAGTTGTCTAAGTTTCATATTCTCTCTTAAAGATAGGTAAGCCATGCTAAATTTTTGGTCTATTACCAATATAATTCCACATCGAAAAGACTTGCACTATCTTTGGTCAGATATCATATGCCTAGAGGAGCTCTGATACCAATTGTAATGAACCCAATCGATCGAAAAGAATGCGGAAGCGACAACTCAACAGATCCATCTGGATCGTTATATCTAAGCATCATGATATCATAAACGAGCATTGAAGAACCAACTTAATTTTTTTCATAACTAGTTCATGCATTCTATTTTTAAACATTACATTATAACAATCTTATAGGAAGTTCGTCCTGAATTATAAAGCAACTCAAAAGAATGCAAGTAACAAGGTAGATAACAATCTTAAAGTTGTTAAATGATTGGACAATAACAATCTTAGAAAGATTGAAGCATGGCTTATGAATGTTTACCTTTGGAAGAGATGGAGTATACTATCGATAACATGCCTAATAATGTATGCAAAAGTATCAAAGTCATTATAGTACCGCAATTGAGACTCGATCAATTAGAAGTTTTAAGTTCTTATTACTTAACCAAGCGATTGTTCAATGCCGATTCTATGAGTCATGTAGTTAAGAAGAACAATTTCAGGCTCAAGTCATTTACCAAAGTCAAGTGTGTACACTAAAAAATATGATTTTTCTTTTATTGAATACATTTTTGCTATTTTTAATTGATTTTAGTTTTACATTTGATTTTGAGTTTTAAAATTATTTTCTATTTTTTTATAATACCTTTAAATAATGGTAAATGTGTTCATTATATTTCTACATTTTTACTCTTATATTTTGATTAGATTTTTTTTCAAATATGAATTATTTTTTAACAATATAATAAAAATAAAATAAATAGTTTACTTAATATATAAAATGTGAAAAAAGAGAGTTTTAATATATTAACAAATGTTAAAAATATACTAAATTTTAAATAAAATACTTTTTAGCTTTTAAGTTTTTCAATATGTTAGAGATTTTAAAAATAAGGATAATATAAAAATAAAACTAAATAAAGAATGAAAATTTTTAAGAGGGAATATTAGACTCTCTTGAAAAACAAAATTTGTCACAAAAAGAGCTCATAGAATTTTGAAAATATTTTCCGTATTATGTGTCTTAAGGAGTCCATAAAACTGTCTTTTCCTTTTTAAAAATAATGATTTTCGATAGTTTTCTAATGTATTTTGCTTTTAGTATTTAAATGCAATATTCATTGATGAAAAAATGTGATGGTACTATAAAAAGGATATTATCCTATTTTTTTAGCATTTTTAACAATTTCAAAAATGTGATGGTACTATAAAAGTCAGAATCGTGGAGCATTAAAGGAACACTAGATGTTTTTTTTACATTTAGGAATGTTGCAATTCGTATATATAAAGATCTAAGAAGAAGTTCACAACGTCATAACTTACTTTTTCTTTTAGATTTCTATTTTTTGTTTTATTTTCTTTGTGAAAAGTTAATATGCCAAGTAAAGTGAAGAAATGGAAAAGAAATAAATTAAAAGAGATAAACATGTGCATAAAAAATAAGCTAAAGTTAATACATACGTGTATTATATAATTTAGTATTGCAATCCAAGTTTCACGTATGGAATCGTGTTTCCTTTAATTTTGATCTTATTTTGTAGATAATTTGATGCATTATATTGAAGGTAGGCGTGGGTCCATAAGAGACTGTGGGAAAGAGATATTCAACTTTATGATTTTTAGTCTATTGAACAAGGGTTTGAGTTTATTCACAACATATATGAGTTAATATTTTTAAAATTTGAATATGTTTAGTAATATGAACACAATGGATTTGTTTTCATGTCATTAGGAGTTAACTTGACTTTTTGAAAATGTTTGAAGTTTGTGCTTATATACAAGTAAATATTTACAAGTTTCAGCTTCTTTTTTTACAACTTTTATTCTGATTTATTTAATGAATTTTATTCATAAGTTATTAATGTATAATTAGCTCAACTTCATTATCAAAGATATTTTCTTTATTTCTTGCTTTTAGGGGCTTTTATTGTGCATTTATTTAGGTTTTTAAATCAAATTTTTGATATTGAGAACCTTCACTATCATATGGGGAATGATGTTGATTGAAGGGTAGAAAACCAAATCGATCTTCAGAGAGTGAGGTCGAGGGGTGGAGACAAATTGATGGTCCAAGGACAGGCACATAAAAAGATGTGAATTTTTAGATTGTTGCTATTGGATAGTAAAAATCTAGAAAACCTTGATTTGATAACTTGAAGCTCTTCATTGGGTCAATGGTCGTGATCAGGCTTCCCTTTCATCAGACGAGAACTATAAGATCTAAAGAGAATCCTCCCCTTTTCCTCTAATGTTCCACAATGGTGAAGGCCTCTGGTGTGATGCTTCCTTCTCTGATGAAGATCCTCCCAATAGAAGATGAGAGTTGAATCATCATTACTCAGCTAGAAGTAAGGAGGTGGTTCACTCAACAGTGGGAAATCGGAAAGGGAGGGTGGTTGGATCTCTTCTTGTGGATGATGGATTGAGAGAAGGAGCTTTGGCCAATTGAAGGTGAGTGGTTCTGAAAAATAAAAGAGCAAGGAAAGAGGGAAATGAGATGGTGGCTAAGTACATCGAACAATGGATGCTCATCAAAGGATGGACGGGTTGGAAGAGAGGGGAAGTAGCAAACAAGAAGATAAAGAGGAGCATTGGAAAAGATGACCAATTGAAAAAGAAGAAGGAGAAAATCAAAGGTTATCTATAAGAAACAAGGTGAAGAAAGTGCTCATCTATTGGGGTGCTCGTTAGAGAATGGTGATTTCCTCAAGATTCCAATGAGGAAGAATCCAGGCTACACTATGCTGCTAATGTTGTTGTGCTACACAGAGTAGAGCTCCAAAGACATCGTCAATCACTTCATCGTGAAGTTCAAATTTACTTAACAAGGTCGGTAGAAGTTGTTGACTTCGATTCAGTATGGAAATGGAGCTTGAGGATAAGCCAACTAACATATAAATAAAATCGAATTTTTTGGACAAGGCTCTTTATGGGCTCGATTGAGTCATTACGATTTCACCATACTTCTCTTGACCAAGAAGGATGAGTGCATGAATGTAGAATATTGAGGTGGTGGCACACCATGTATGGAATGGTTGGTTGGTGACATGGAAAGGGGGTGGAGGTGAAGTAGAGTTCACATGCTCAAAGGGCTTTAAGAGGACTTGCAGATCAAGGATGGAGAGTGAGGTGGCACAAGTTGAACCAATGTAGAGAAGGAGTGACGAGTTGTAGTCCACTGACCAGGGTCAGTAGCAACATGTTTAGGCAGACCGGGAAGGATGCACGAGCTGGTAGGATACATCTACGTGGTGGGTCTAACCGGGTGGTGGGCTCACCACATGGCAACAATAGACAATTCACAAAATGAAAAAGAAAGGAAAATTTAAAATAAAATACCAAATTACCTCAAATGAAAAAATGAGAACATGAAAATTGTAGAGCTCGATGACATCTTCAATTTTTATGAAGATAACAAAAGCAAAGGATTACTTTACATATATAAAAATATTTTTGAAAGTATTTTATAAGTCTAAAATACATATATTTCCAACATTTGTTTATTTTCGTGGTTTTTATTTTTATATTATACACATATTATCTTTATTATAATGTATCATATAATTTACATATTAACTTATTTTTTGTATTTTTACTAATTAGGAAAAGAGAGATATAAAATATAATATATGGTGTTTATAATTGCAGTATTTATTGGATTCATTTTGATCTTTTCCTCTTTTTTTCGATCTTTGAGGATTTTTATATTTTTTATAGTTAATTGTTAATGAAATAAAAGTAATGGAAATTTGTATCAAAAGAGTATATATATACACTAATATAAGGCGTTTGAATATACAATTGTATAGTTTACACATGAGCCAAAAATTGAAGTTTCACATGTTAACCCTGGTTACTTTGGAATCATTCTTGTTTTGTAGATAATTAAAAGCACATTGTTCAACAATGAGTAAAGTATCATAGGTGTCTGTATGTGAGGGACATTCAGCCTTTAATATTGGTAGACAATAAACTAGGGCATATGTATATTTGCAACATATACAAGTTAGACATTGTTAGGATTTTTCATATGTCTAGATTAGTTATATGTACACTATAAAGATATATTTTCCATCTCAATTTCTTCTATTATATCAGCTTCTTTTATAGCGGTCACTTTTTGTTTCCCATCATGGGAGAGAGAATTAATCACTTTCCTTATTTTTCTTTTGTTGAATTTTTCTCTAAGGTCTTTAAGTTGTTCCTGATATTTTTGAACCTCGTATACATATCTTTAATGAATTCTCCTTCCATTCTATTTCAAAGTTTTCATATATCCCTAATAGTGAAATGACTTCAGACTTTCCGACTTTACACACCTTCATAAACTAGTTGCAGAAACTTCCAAATCTTGTGGACGATCTTTGATTGAGAGAATCGATTGTACTCGTCGACATATAAAGCATAATAGAACACACAGTCATCATTTTGCATTTATCTCTACTAGTTTAATTTGTGCATTACTGAAATCTATTTTCACCTTCTTTCAAAGACAACTTAACAATGTCTTCACTAAGCATGTTGGTCATTCGCCAAATACATACAATTGCTCCATTGAAGTATGGTGGCTTCGATATAGAATATGCAGATGAGCTCAAGTTGGCCGGCAATGTTCCTTGTGTCATTTAAGAAACGCTGATAGGCTATTAAATTCGTGAAAACTTGCATCCATTTTGACATCAAATGCGGAATTGGACTAATGGGGAGGAAGATTGTGCAATACACAATATTCCAAAATAGTACGTGTAAATTAAAATCTACAACTTAAAAAGAGTTGAGATAGAGAAAATTCAAATTGCAAAGTAGACGTTGATTATAATGTGGGAACTCAAGTGAGTAACAACCATGATCCACAACTTCTTGTTGATAATAACCAAGCAGTCAAGTCATTAGCCCGCAAAAAATAGGTAGGTTACGCAAAAAAGCCTCAATTATACCTCGATTCCCAATTAAGGGCTTTATTTTTCAATTGTAAAAAATATTGGTACGAACTTTCGACTTAAGAGTTTAACTTTGATATACAAGGGTCACAGAAACTTACGGAAATTTGTATTTGAGATGAAAAAATAAGATCAGACATCTTTTTGTTACAACTCGAGAAATGTGCTCCTAATTCGAAATCAAAGCACAATTGATATTTTTTTGCAATTTAGCCAAAAATATTGGGCTAATAATCACCGGAGAAACAGACCCTGATTGCAAACGGCATCCCCTGAGCCTGAGCCGAAACCAAGGACAGATAACCGGTTCACCCAAGCCCGGCGTACGCACCCGCCCTCCTCCCCAAAACCCCCACCGAGGAAGGAAGAGCAGCGGAGCAGCGGAGCAGCGGAGAGATGAAGTTCGAGATCGAGGACGTGACGGTGTACTTCCCCTACGAGCGCATATACCCGGAGCAGTACTGGTACATGGTGGACCTCAAGCGCGCCCTCGACGCCCGCGGCCACTGCCTCCTGGAGATGCCCACGGGCACGGGCAAGACCGTCGCCCTCCTCTCCCTCATCACCTCCTACTCCCTCTCCCGCCCCTCCCCTCCCCTCAAGCTCCTCTACTGTACCCGCACCGTCCACGAGATGGAGAAGACCCTCGCCGAGCTCCGCCTCGTCCTCTCCTCCCTACCTCCCTCCTCCCGCCTCCTCGCCCTCGGCCTCTCCTCCCGCCGCAACCTCTGCATCAACCCCTCCGTCCTCTCCTCCGCCCCCTCCCGCGACTCGGTCGACTCCGCCTGCCGCCGCCTCACCGCCTCCTGGGTCCGCTCCCTCGCCACCGACTCCCCCCCTGGCACCGTCCCTCTCTGCGACTTCTTCGAGGGCCTCGACCGTGCCACCGCCGGCGGCCCCGAGGTCGCGATCCTTCCCCCCGGCGTCTACACCCTCCAGGACCTCCGCGCGTACGGCCGCGAGAAGGGCTGGTGCCCCTACTTCCTCGCCCGGATGATGGTCAAGTACGCTAACATCGTCGTGTACAGCTACCAGTATCTCCTCGATCCTAAGGTCGCCGGGATCATATCAAAGGAAATGCAGAAGGAGTGCGTGGTGGTGTTCGACGAAGCGCATAATATCGATAACGTGTGTATCGAGGCGCTGAGCGTGAATGTCAGAAAGCAGACGCTCGATGGGGCTACCAGGAACTTGAATCGCATGACTGAGGAGATCAATAGGTAATCGCAATGGTTCGGATGATAGCCTTTTGTTCTCATTATTGAAGCATTGCCAGCATAACGAGTTCCCCTTACCGAGAAAAACGAGTCCCCCTTGTTAATCTAAGCAAGTGTTGGAAGATTATTACAATGCTTATTGTCGTTGCATGCAAATGGGATGTGGAAGGAGATAGTGTGGTAGTGGCTGTCATTTGCATGTAGCGTGCTTATGATGGGTGTCATTTGCATGTAGAGTGCTTATGATAGATCGAGTTGGGATGTTTTTTTAGAGAATGGATCAACTAGTAGAAGCTTGCGTTCTTTTGTTTCTGACCACGTTTTATAAATCTTGTTTTTAATCCAATACACCTTATCTGTAACTAAAAGTAAAAATTACGTACGGTATTGTGGATAGAATCTTCACGGGCTATTTACGATGCAATCCGGCATTAGCGTGGTTCCAGGGTACTAATTTTTTATTAAAAAATATCTGATTCCAAAGCATCCAATTACGTTCTGGATGCATGCTTAATATGACTGTTTTTTCATCCATGTTTAAAACATTGCATTTGTTAACATGGTTTTGCTAGTCTTGCGTACTGTTACAAGTACTTTTGTGAGTGTACAATAAGATGCTTGAAATTCTTTATTTTCTTCCCAAGTGATTGATCACTAGGTTATGAATGATTGAATTGCTAGGAAGGTTCAAGGCAACAGATGCTGGTAGGCTTCGTGCAGAGTATAATCGGCTCGTTGAGGGTTTAGCACAAAGAGGAAATTTACCTGGTAAGTGTAGTGTATTTGTCGGGACTTTACAACTTTTGTTTGCCTCGCGGAATTTTTCAAATTGATTGAGATTTTCTTTCTTGTGACAGTCGCAGATACATGGCTTGCAAATCCTGTACTACCTGATGATATTCTGAAGGAGGCTGTTCCTGGGAACATCCGGAAAGCAGAGCATTTTGTTGCAGTATTGCGAAGGCTCGTGCAATATCTTAAGGGGCGTCTGCAGACTGAAAATGTGGAGTCTGAGGGTCCTGTGAACTTTGTTGCTTCTGTGTATTCGCAGGCTGGGATTGATCAGAAAATGCTCAAGTTTTGCTATGATAGGTTGCATTCTCTGATGATGACTCTTGAAATAACTGATACTGATGAGTTTTTGCATATCCAAACTGTATGTGACTTTGCAACTCTTGTTGGAACATATACGAGAGGGTTCTCTATAATTATTGAACCATATGATGAGAGAATGCCTCATATACCTGACCCTGTGCTGCAGGTAAGGTCCATGCTATCTCTTCTCTGATGTTTCATTGATTTGGAGTTTTATGATACTTATTGTCAACTTAATTTTTCTCTGTGTGCCTCCAGCTTAGCTGTCATGATGCATCTCTTGCTATTAAGCCAGTTTTTGACCGCTTCCAATCTGTCGTAATAACTTCTGGAACTCTTAGCCCAATTGATCTTTATCCCCGCCTTCTGAACTTTAATCCTGTCATAAGCAGGAGTTTTAAAATGTCATTGACGAGGGATTGCATATGCCCGATGGTTCTAACTCGTGGGAGGTACATATTGATATTTCCTTTCACTTCTACATTTTTTCTGTGAAACTGTTTTTAACAGAGAAGCTATAAAATCTCATTTTGAGATTGGAACACACTGCCATACTCTAGGTTGGATGTTAGTCCTGAATATTTGATAAGTAGTGCGACTTTTTTGTGACATTGATCTTTTTGCTCACACAGTGATCAACTTCCTGTAAGTACAAAATTTGACATGCGTAGCGACCCGGGTGTTGTGAGGAACTATGGGCGTCTCTTGCTTGAAATGGTTGCTGCGGTACCTGATGGTATAGTGTGCTTCTTTGTTAGTTATTCATATATGGACGGGATCGTGAACAGCTGGAATGAAATGGGTATTTTACAGGTAATATTTTGTACAAATTATTTTTTTCCTTTTTAGTTAAAAACAAGTCTAGGAAATTGTCACCCTTAAAACTTGAATGATCTGTCCTGCTACTTTAAGAAGACTAAAAAACAGAAATTACTGATAAATGTATTCTACACTTTTAGTCATTTTGTTTTTTCATTTTGGAATTATACAATGGAAGACAATTTGGAATTGTACAAATAAAATACGTCCATATGTATAAGGATTTATGCTCTGTTAGTATTGTTAATCTGGTGATAGTTTAGACCTTGTGCTGGGAGCAACATATTGATTTTGGGTCTTTTTAGCCAAACATTCTGATTGGCTGCCCCTTTTGTCATTTTTTCCATCTAAATAACTATTTTTTGAAGCAAGCCACCTAAATAACTATGATCTGCGAAAGACACTTCATGCTCCATAGCCCATTGCACCCCAGGAAGCCTTGTTTAAATGGTTTATTCACCCATGTTTAAATGGCTTTCATAAAAAAAATGTTCAAATGGCTTATTCACCCATGTTCAAGTAGCTTATTAGCCCTTCGAAAAGATGAGAATGAAAATGGAAACTAACTCCGTTGAGCTCCAACAAAGGATGCCGTCCTCCCTTTGGCATCATCATGGATCATCTCATCCCATCCCCCTCCCGCACCTATAACTCCAGTAGTTTCCCATCCACAGACCACATTATCTCCAACCCCTTGTCTATGACCCATCTCGGTTCACCCTTCCCCCTTGGGCGCTCATGTATGCTTCTAGGAACATACGTCTGCATGTACCCTAGGCTAGGCATTATTTCCCTCTTCGATGGGCTTCCAAAGCAACCCTTGACTCTCCTTTCCGGACTAATGGTTCTCCCCCTCCTGAACCTCCTCTCTCATAAAAAGTGAAAGAGGGATCGAAATGGTTTGCTTGATAGTGGCCTTGCTGGAAAGTATTTGCCCATCTAATATGAAAAAGATGAATCCGTGGAAGCACACAAAGTTTGTGTACATGGGATGAGAAAAAAAGGAAATAATAGATTATATATGTTGGAATAAGAACGTGAAAGCAAACCTTAAACATGAAACATAAACATCTTGATTTTACGTAAAACTCTACTATGTGAGAGAGTGGGATGAAACCACAGGAAAATGCCTCTAAGGGCTGGATCTTGTATTCGATCTTTCAATGAATACATGAGGTAAAACTTCTTATATAGCCCGTACAGATAGATCGGATCCCACTTATAGGTGATGTGGTACTAAACATGGAAACATGGTAATTGGATTCCTACTTTTTACATACTCTAATACTCCCCCTCAAGGTGGAGCTGAGAAATCTGCTTTTTACAACAAAAGAAAATATATACAACTCATCTTCTCTCGATACATCCGAGAGACGAAGGAGACCCGCTCAGAGTAGTTGTTGGTGGGAGAAGACTTTGTATGAAGACATGTCTGCAACGATCGGGATGCGCTTGAGAAGAACATCATGAAATGCATGTAGTAAAGTTGTTCTGATGATCAGGACATGCCTTACGGAGCATTTGATGTTAAACATCGGAAGCGGAGTGGTTGTCCCATATGAAGATCTTGAGAGTTGACCCTCTCCTATACGTGAACCCTGAGAATTACCTCTCCCATTTTTTTTCTTATGGGGGCCTAGAGTCGATTCACTTTTATAGGGACCATGGAGAAGAGATTGCTTTTGTTGAGGAGCAGTGAGTAGATGATGATGGACTTGATATAAATCCTGTAGATACATCTCAAGAAGAAGAATATGTCACCGTGGTCTCATTCCTCCTTTCTCCCATACTTGTCGGTATAAAAAAACATAAATCGTCAAGTTGGGAGAAATATCATAGAACTGGCATTTTGTGCATTTTTTCATGAGCCTTTTTCTGTTTTCCAATCAAGCTTTTTTTCGGCTCTCTCCCTCTTTTGTACAACTTTTTTTCAGTATGGCATCCTTTTTTTTAAAAAAAATCTCTTCTTTTTAGATGCTTTTTCCCTTTTTTCCTTTAGGTCCACCTCTTTTTTTTAACTGGCCCAATTGGGCATGAAGTAATCCCTCCTTTTATTTAGATACATAAACAACCTCGTGGGCTCAATAGGAAAAAAATCATCCCCTTTTTTTGTCATAGGACTCATGCTTAATTTTGGGTCATAGGTAATTGAGAACCCATCTTTAAATTGAAGCCACCCTCGATGGGGCTCCCTTTCGTCGCCATCGAGAAGGATTATCAACCCTTGGAGAAGATACGTTGCGTGGAACTAGAGAGGAGACGGCAACATCATTGCTGCCTGGAACTTGTGCGTCGAGGTGGCTACTCCTGTAGAGGGTGGAAGCAGAGGGGCTCTGCCTAGCATTGGGGTTTGTGTGGAGGGCTTGGTGTTTGTGGATGCGGTATGGGGTTGAAGGTTGAGGTGACAATGGTGGTCATCTTGTATGCGGTTCTTCTTCTTCTTCTTCTTCTTCTTCTTCTTCTTCGACGAGAACAGGGGCTCCTAGGGAGGTGCATCATACAAGCATGGGGGAGAAGGTTGTAGATGCATTTGGGTGCCTGGATGTGCACCTGGAGCTGCATCCTCATGCGTAGAGGGGTCAACATCTGATCGTAGAAGACAATTGTGTACATTAACACACGCGTAGAGTGGTTGGTGATTGGTGGGTCGCCACCTAATCAAAGAAGGGCCGATTATGGGTTTGAGCCCCACCGCGATGGAACCCCAATATCGCCGCCTTCAAGATTTTCCACCATAAGGCTTGTCACCCCTGTTTAGGGTTTCAAGAAGCCAATAGTATGGTTACATGTTGAACCCAATAAGCCTTGAGCGAGGCTCGCCTGGGGGCTTGTCTTGGAGGCTTGGAATAAGGGTCGATTGTCGGTGAGGCGGCGTGCTGGAGATGTGATGTTGAAGATCTGCAGATAAGGTAGTATAGTACGAACTCCGATCTTTACTTGAGATGCACACTTGAAGAAGGGGCCATGAGATATGCAGTTGTCGTAAATCAGGTTTCAGTAGCCCTAGTTACTTTTGAACTTGGCGACGGCATGATCTCTAGTATTTAGACAAGATCTCGAACATGAACTTAATCAAAACATTCAAGAAAGAAATCCCTAAAATCGAATCTACTTGGATACCATGTTGAAATAAGAAGGCGAAGGAAATCTCAAACAAGAAACATAAACATCTTGATTCTACGTGGAACGTCACTCCATAAGGGCGCAGGATGGAACCATAGGAGGACTCTAAGGATCGAATCTTCTATTTGAACGCTTAATGAATACAAGGGTGTGTGTGGCTTCTTATATAACTCTACAGACACATCACAGTCCCATTTATCATGATGTGGGACTTAACATGAAAACATGGTACCCACTTTTTAAACAAGGAGAGTGCGGTAGGAAGGGAGAGAAGCGATGCAAGAAAACGATCAATCACTCTACACAGGAAAGTCAAGACCATAAGATTGGCAAAACAAGTCTACGAGTAGTAGACATATGGGGGGGGTGCTAAGGACTATGGTTTTATGTCCAAAATATGTTAATATATGAAACAATCAAAGGGGTTATAAAGTATTGTTGCCTTCTTTCCCTATCTCAGACTATCCTATGGGATTCTCTGAGTGCATAGTCTCTCCTTTCCTTGTGACTCTCTTCTCCTCTGATCGTGTCTTTGCTCGAGTTTGAAGTATGAGAATATATATATATACATATATTTAATAAGAGCTTGCTTGTATGATACTTCCTCGAAGTGTAAGCCTTATTTTTACGAGGAAAATATGCTTCAAAACTTATATTAAATAAAACTTTGTTTTCACAAAATCCTAAACTGATATAGCTTTATAAGAAAATTCACCCCCCTTCATGCATTACAACAAGCATCTAAGATGGTTCAAGTAATCGTTTCAAGATTCACACTTCATACAACCCTACAACAAGACCAACTAATATAAAACGTATTGGTATTCACTCACATACTTACAATTTACTAGAAATGTAACAAAAAATATTTCATTTGATGATGTGACACCAAAAAACTGATTAATATTAAAAAAGGTTGGAAAACCTAAATGACGAGAAAAGAACGAGAATACAATGAAATGAATTTTATTCACGGTCTAGAGTTTCTTATATAGAGTGAAAACTCTAGAGCCCGATAGATGGCAGTTACATAATAGTCTCCGAAGGATTACTCAAAGAAATATAGTACATGGAAATAAACTAAAATAGAAATGCCAAAAAGTATAACACTCCTTAAGTTGGATCATATTCATTGATCATGCCCAACTTGGAAGTCAACAATGATATGTGTTTCTTTCGAAGTATCTTTATAAATATATCCACAAGTTGGGATTCTGTGGATATGCATAGAGTAGAGACGTTTCCTCTTCATACTGCATCTCGAATAACGTGGCAATCAACTTCAATATGCTTGGTTTGCTCATGGAAGACATGATCAGTTGCAGGATGGAGGTCACCCTTATGTATCGGATGCCCACCCGAAGCTTGCATGCGCCCACTCACCTGAAGCTTGTGTAGCCCTGGTCAGTTTAATCGGATCTAAAATCCAATTAACTACCGCCACTTGGCAGACTTATAACTGACATCGGCACCTGGTACCATCCAAATCGGTAGCATTCCAAACAATTCCCTCTCCAATGACTTGATGTTGTTTTTTATCCTAGTCCTAGGATGGAGATCCTTTCTCATTTAGTTGAAAAGGCAAGTCTCCCCTGCCAACTACCTCTAAGTTTTCGCCCCCCTTTCTTGAAAACCTACTCACATCCTAATAACTACACCCTAGGTCTTGGGGGTCTCAACCCAGTCGACACTCCTCGAACAACCCTCCTCCGTCTCCTCTTCTCCATCCCCACTCTTGTACTTTCCTCCATCTTTGCACGGGTGGCTTTGACTGATGCCCCCTCACTCATGAATGGTCCGTACAAACCCTTCTCATCGTAATGTTCGCACAAGACCTAGTCCATCCAAAGATATTGTCATGTACCTTCATCGTCGGCCGGAGTGGCGATGCATTATCCTCGAAGGTCCCGAGAGACATCATGTAATGCACCGCTTCGAAGGGTCGGATGGCACTGCCTCCCGAAAGGAGATCCACAACGACCGCCTCTGACCAATCGACCACCATGGCCCTGTTGATCGCTTGGAGGTGCCTCTACTACAGCTGACCTTTGCTGCATGACTGCTTGGTGAGTCACACTCCAACATTTGTAATGGTAGAGATTGGAACAACTTCTGATAGGTGTTTCTTTTTATGAGACATAAAGGTTAAGAAAAGAGTTCAGCTTGCAGGTAAATGTTTTAGGTTTTGTGTTTTGGTCAGCCACATTGGATTATTCGTTAGGCATTTGTACTAAAAAGTTCTCTTGTCATACATTTGTCTGTTTTTTTGGAAAAAAACTCTAGAGGTGGATTCAAGGTTGAAAGTAAAATAATGTACTTGTATCTAAGACATTAACCATGTTCTCAATAAAACAATGTATTCAAGGTATGTCCAGAAAGATATCCAACTGAAATGATTTCCGATGTTCAATGGCGTAATCTAAAATTTTCACTTGCATTGCACTTGATGAATCTCATACAGTGGCAGTTTTATGGTCAATAGAAGAAGGTATTAATGGGGTTGAGCACCACGTGACATCAGCAGGCTGTTTTCATTGAAGCAACTGATCTTGCGTGTATTCATTTCATTTCGTTACAGGAGGTGATGCAGCATAAGCTGGTATTTATAGAAACCCAGGATGTGGTGGAAACTACTTTGGCTCTAGATAACTATCGCCGGGCTTGTGATTGTGGAAGAGGTGCTGTATTTTTTTCTGTTGCCAGGTATGTCATTGCTGATGATTCTCACCTGATTTTCTCATGATAAGTATATAGATTTCTAGTTAATGGAGTCAGGGAAGAAACATGTTGTGCACTCTGACCTACTATCTCTATAGGTCGAGGAGAAGACAGGCACGCAGGAGCGCAGGCGGAGGCGCTCAGGAGCGGGTAGGCGCACGAGCATGTAGGGTTTCGGTGGGGTTAGGAATCTAAGGCACAGGCTCCGGTCTAGGACTGCCGCTCTGATACCATGTGGAGAGAAAGAATGAAAAGTTGTATTCCATCTAACCCTAGAGTTCTCTTATATAGGAGAAAAGCTCTACGGTAAATTACATAAACAGGACAATAGAAATAAACAATATAGGGAAAATGACAGAACAACATGAATATCTTAGCAACCTCCATACCAGTCTGCGTACGAGGAAAGAAGGATTGGTTGCACTAGTGGTTTGAGCCAAGGTTTTAAAAATCGTGTCTCCAAGCGGTTCGCATAACTTCAAGGCGTTTTTCATCCGAAACTGTCTCGAGATTATAGCCTCGGTGGTTTCAATCAAAATGTGCGCCTCGACAGATCTAAGGGGTTGGTGCAATGGTGAGGCGTCGAGGCGTTTGTGAGGTGCCACCTCACTTGGCTCTTAGTAAGAGCATGCTTTGCACGTGAGCCAACCCTGATATCTAGAAAAACTGTAACTCCGATTCCCACAATCCATCTTCCTCTTCTTTCATCGCACATAAAACCCAAAAGCGGATGTTGCTGTGCCTTCACCCATGCGTCCTCTTCTCTTCTACATCACCTTTGCTTTTTGATTGGTCACATCTCCTATATTTTGAGTCGCTGAAGCCGTCATCCTCCATTATGTCACCAATTTCCAGCTTCTATCCAAGGAGAAAAGTTCTTTTCATAATGCTGATGAAGAATAGGTTATCTGAACTAATTGAATTTACTTCCTGGTAAGCTTGCTCAATCCATCTTTCCAACTTCAAAAATCAGTAAAAAAAATGCACAGATAACCATTCCAAGAAATTCAATTTTGGAAAAATTTGAAACTTCATCTAAAAAGTAATTGGTGACAGTTCGATTATTTAATATACTCACAGAATTCGCAAACATGATGAGCTAGCTATAATGATACTCCTATTGGTTCCAATATTGTGAATCATTTACCAGTCCACTGTATTTTTTTTAAAGGCTGTTCAACCTTTGGGGATCAGATGCTGCGTTTTATATAATTATATTTCCTAATGTCTATTTATCTGAAGTAGGTCTGTAATGTGATGATATATCATGTATGTTCTCATCCTTGTGGTTGGGAATTGAGATTGTGATTGTTGATCTTATGTATTTACATACACTTAATATAGTGATTTAAAACTTCATCTGCATTTTATGAGAATGGTATGAATCTCTTCAAAATATATTGTCAGATGATTCGTATTACTAAGTGGTCTGTAAAATGAAGAGAGAAATAGGAAATATAACAATATTTTGTAGAACATTTGTAAAACTAATCGAGAACTTGTAAATTAAGTGGTTCATATGTAAAATGAAAACGTTAGCCTTTTATAAAGGTATAGTTGGAGTATGATAGTATACAAAATCTTTGTCAAACAAAATTTCAATTATAGTGTCGTACAATTCTAACACAATCAAATAAATCTTGTTTGAAATTGTGGGTCTTTCACGTTGTTGTTGAATTCAAGGATCGCACAAAAAATGAAGAGCAAGATGGAGCTCACGATAGATCTGATCCCAGATGGAATTATTGTGTGGAGATAAAGGTGGAGTGTGAACAAAAGAAAAAAAGGCTATAAGTATTTGAGTTGTAATCAAGTTGTACTTGATAAAAAAAGAAGAGCACTTGAATAGCTGAAGGCGGTCCATTGAGTGGAAGTGCAGGGAGGATCTGGTTTTGATGAACAGGTACCCATGGAATCTAGTGGCCCCGAACAAGTTAGATATCCCATGGATCTTTTTGTGGGAGGATGACGAGCTGGAATGACAAGGGGAAGTGCTTCTTTTATCAAAACAAGTTAGATCTATTTACAAGTATTTAGCTAGGGTTTTAAAGACAAAATAAAAAAATAAAGGTGCATGAATGGGTATTCATCAGTGAGGGCAAGAAATCCTGAAGTAACGCCTCTCCCACAACACTTGAGAATAGAGAGTAGGCCAAAGGGCCGATCCACGTGTCAACCAATCTGGGAAAAACCCAGCTTTAAATTATGTATATAGATTATGCTAGAATCTGCATGGTTCGTTTAAATTTTGTTGTTGAATCTTGAAGAATTCTAACCTATTTAAAGTGAAACATTAGTATTGAATCACTGTTTATTTTTTAATTTAAAAATAAAACAGCACAAAATGAAAATTTCTCCACGATCTCCTGCATACCATTGTCATGTAGAGACTGATATTGTTATATTATGCACCTTTTCGTAATTTCTGTTTACTCTCTGGACTACTGTGTATTTTACCCGTGAGGTCTCTCCCTATATAAGAGAGCCTAGGGTTCTTTGGAATATTAGATTACTCATTTTTCCCAACATGGTATCATAGCCCAGGGGCTAACCCTAATTCCAGCCCTAGGGTTTCCGCCGCCGATCCCCCCTCCTTCTCCACCACCCACCGCTGTCGCCGATACCCCCCTTCTCCACCACCCGCCGTCGCCGCCACCGTTGGGCTCTCTCTTTCTCCACGCGGGCCCCTCCTACGCATGGGTCCCGTCTCCACGATGCAGGGCCCCTTCATGTCGCGGCCACTTTCCCCCTCCACGCGGGAACCCCAGCCATGTCGTAGGCCACCCTACGCTACCATCCGTCGTCGAGTCCAGCCCTAGGTAGGGGACCCTAACCGTCGGGTTCCCCTCCCTTACACGCCGTCACCTACTCTTTCGTCGGCCCGTCTATCTCCATTTTTGAGTGCGTAACGTCTACATATGCACTCAAATCCGATCAAGTTTTTGTAGACACCGGTTTCTAGTCTACAATCCCTAGTTCTTCATCTTCGACGACATGTCAGAGAACAAAGTTGATATGTCCTCCATAGGCGTCTTCAAAGGTCCTGCGCCTATAGTCAAGATGGATGGGACAAACTATGAGTTCTGGACGATGCAGTTTATGGGTCTCATGAAGTCAAACGGTAAGAAGTATATTCTTACTGAAGATGAGCCGGTAGAGAAGACTGGGATATACACCTCGTGGGAGGCTGACGATTCTTATGCCAAGGTTTGGCTGTTAGGCACACTGTCGATGGAGTTGATGTCCTCCATCAGTCCGCTGCCAAGGCAATGTGGGATATTCTGGCTTCTACGTATTCCCAAGTGCAGAATGAGACCAAGATGTTACAGCTTCAGCATGATATCTTCACGATGAAGCAGAATGGCAGGCCACTTCACTCCTTGTACACGTCCCTGAGAGGGATGTTTGAGAAGTTATACAGTACCATACCACTCACGGCGACCCCTGAGCAGCAGAAGACATTTCGGAACGCTACCATGGTAGGCGTTCTACTTGCAGCCCTAGATCCTGAGTACGAGGTAGCCCGCTCTCAGATTTTGGCCGATGCACTCCAATGGAGGATGTTTATCGGAGGCTCAGTCGCATATCAATTTCTTCCAGCACATCTACTCCACCCCCATCGGCAATGGTAGTATTGCGTGGGAGAGGTGGCCAGTCTTTGGTCGTGGACGTGGACCCTGTAGTAGAGGTGGTCGCTTTCGCCAGCCATGTTCGTTTTGCCATCACACAGACCACTCGGAGGATACATGCTACTCTAAGCATGGGTTTCCAGCATCAGCGCGTGTAGCCGAGCATGTTCTCCCCCAGCCAGCATCCACTACAAACAAGCTTGCAAAAGTCGGCCGACTAGGTCGACTAGTCGGTTCCACTAGTCGAGTCGGGGGGGGGGGGGGGTAGCCGACTCGACTAGGTCTAGTCGGCCCTTAGTCGGTCCACCCAACTAGTCTGGCCGTCTAGTCGGCCGACTTTTACAACAACCTTTTTCATTTATTTTGTTTTTAATTTTTTTGAAGCAAACATATTCTAATATGCTTAATGTTATATTTAAAGTCAATTACTTCTTTTGTTTCATCATGATGTCATATAAAATGTACAAATATATGTATATACATACGAATATATGCATAAAAAACTGATTTATATATTTAAAATAATTAAAAATTCAAAACCGACTAATGATCGACTAATTCCGACTAGTCACCCGACTGCCGACTAACCTTTAGTAGGTGACCCCGCCGACTGAATATCGACTACCGCTTTCTGCAACCTTGACTGCAAATAACCGATTCGAGGAGCTTGTGGCCCGTCTACGTGAAATTATGCCACAATCATCTATTGATTCTCCAGGTAGACCTTCAGATGTTGCTGCTACAGCTTCTGCCAGTTCGTCTGCTGCTGTTAGTACCTCAGGTAGTGCTACTGCCTTTATATCTTGTCATGATATGTCTGATTGGATTATAGATTCTGGTGCCACTCATCTCCTCTGCCGTGATAGAGAGCAAGATCCTAAATGTCGGTTTCGGTCACCATTTCGGTATCGACCAAAATAGAATATCGATGGAATTTTGGTGGAATTTCTATCGAAATTTCGGTCACTTCGGTCATTTTTTGTACTGGGACCCCTTATTTCATTTCGGTCGAATTTCGATTTCGACTGGATATCGATATTCGACAGAAATTCGACCGAATTTCGCTGAAATTTGAGGTCATGATAGAGAGAGACTAGAGTCCTACAGGGACATCTCACATGGCCGCTCAGTCCAGATAGCAGATGGTACTCATTCTCCCCTTGTTGGATAGGGGGAGGTTTTTTTATCACCTTCTATGCATATACAAAATGTTCTCCATGCTCCCGAGTTCTCCATGAATTTATTGTCTATTAGTCAGATTACGAAGGATTTGCAATGTTGTGCTATATTTGACCCCTCATCTCTTATTGTTCAGGACATACTTACGGGCAGGGTGATTGGCTGTGGCTCTGAGCAGAATGTTCTATATCGGCTGGTCCGGAACTCTTATGCTGGCGTCTCTTCTCATTCCGTCGGACCAGTATCTCCATACATCTGGCATCTTCGTTTTGGTCATATCCCGCTCCAGAAAATACGACATTTACTGCCTCAGATCTCTCTCAGTTCATCATTTCGTTGTGAAGCGTGTCAGTAAGGAAAGCATCATCGGTCTAGCTTTCCTCGTCGTCA
Organism: Ottelia alismoides; assembly: GCA_037367405.1. Taxonomy (NCBI): domain Eukaryota; kingdom Viridiplantae; phylum Streptophyta; class Magnoliopsida; order Alismatales; family Hydrocharitaceae; genus Ottelia; species Ottelia alismoides. The sequence goes on along the minus strand of JAZKJV010001556.1, from coordinate 617,214 downwards.
GAGTCGGAGCAGTAGCTCCCCGTTTGAGTTATTTCACATTGATATTTGGGGTCCGAGTCGTGTACCTGATCATCAGGGACACATGTTCTATCTAGTTGTAGTGGATGGTTTCTCTCGTATATCTTGGGTCTTTCTTTTAAAGAATAAATCTGAAGCAGGGGATGCTATTAAAAATTTGATTAATGAAGTGCAGAATGTTTTTTCCTCTACTGTCAAATATGTTCGTACAGATAATGCACTGGAATTTTGCACTCGGTCTCTTACTCAATTTCTCTCGTCTAAGGGCATTATTCACCAAACCACTTGTGCTTATACGTCTTAGCAAAATGGTGTGGGAAAAAGAAAGCATCGTCACCTTCTTGACATTACTCGAACCCTCCTTATTCAGAGTTGTGCTCCTATCACTTTTTGGGGGGATGTTGTCCTTACAGCTTGCTACCTCACTTACTCCTCGTGTCTTCGGTACTGTTGCGTTTGTTCATCTCATGTTTCCTGGACTTGACAAACTCTCCCAGAGCTATCAAGTGTGTCTTTGTAGGTTACTCTCGGACTCAGAAGGGCTATCGCTGTTATGACCCCATAAACAAGAAATACTTTGTCAGTGCTGATGTCACGTTTTTTGAGTTTATTATGTACTTTTCCCCTGCAGGTGATAGGCAGGTCCCATCCACTATCAACGATGATGTCTATGTCCCTCTACCTCCTAATTTGAGTTCACCTGAGTCCACTCCTGCTTCAATTGCTACGTCACCTAACCCAAAGTTACCTCCACCACCACCACCTCCTCAACCTCCTATTCCACCTCTACCAAAATTCTATATGCGTCGGTCAGGTCCTGCTCAGGCTTCACATCAGGCAGCCATCACGCCTCAAGTATGTTCAGATGGCATCGCTACTGATGGGTCAGATATGGTACATGTGCAAGATTCTTCATTGCAGGAGGAAACTACACCATCCAGTACAGTAGACGACGACCTTGATATTCTTATTGCTATCCGGAAGCATAAGCGGACGTGTGCGTCTTATCCTTTTGCTTCCCAGGTGTCTTTTCATTGCCTCACAGGCGACTTTCAGAGATTTGCGGCAGCGTTGTCTTCCGTGGACATACTACGGACCTACCAAGATGCTATGAAGATTGATTGCTGGCGAATGGCTATGGAAGAGGAGATGCATGCCTTACAGTCTCGTGGCACATGGAGCTTAGTTAATGCTCCTACTGACGCATCCATTGTTAGCTATAAATGGGTATTCACAGTTAAATACCATGCTGAGGGCAGTCTAGATCGATACGAGGCACGCCTGGTTGCGAGAGGTTTCAAACAAACATATGGCGTGGACTATATGGATACATACATTCTCTCCAGTGGTTCGTCACTCTACTTTTCGCATTATGTTATCAGTTGCTGTGGTACGTGACTGGACTATATCTCAACTTGATGTCAAGAATGCCTTCTTGTATTGAGATTTGCAGGAGGAAGTCTACATGCAGCCGCCACCAGGGTTCACTGCTGACGGGGAGAAGCATATGGTGTTTAGACTTCACAAGGCAATTTATGGCCTTAAACAGAGCCCAAGGGCATGGTTTCAGAAGCTTTCCCATCTGATTGGATGATAGAGGTTCAAAAGATCAAATGCAGATCACTCGTTGTTTATTCAGAAGTCTTCTGCAAGTATGGTTGTCATCATGGTCTATGTTGATGATATTCTGGTTACAGGAGATGATGTTCAGGGAATAGAGAGGACAAAAGCATTTCTGGGCCGTCAGTTCGTCACGAAGGATCTTGGAACCCTAAGATACTTTCTGGGGTTGGAATTTGCCAGGAATGCACATGGTCTGGTGATGACCCAAAGGAAGTACATTACAGATTTTTTGACTGAAACATGCATGGTTGGATGCAGACCATCGAGTATTCCCATGGATCCAAGCATGGAGTTGTATGATGATAGCACTGCTGAAATAGACAAGAGGAGATATAGAGAATTGGTGGATAATCTCCTTTACATTACCATAACTCGACCCGATATTGCCTTTGCAGTAAGCAGGATGAGTCAATTTATGGAGCAACCAAGACAAGTTCATATGGATGCCATATATATGATACTGAGGTATCTAAAGTCTTCTCCAGGTTCAAGGTTGCTATTTCGAAAGGACACATATTTATCTATTTCAGCATGTGCAGACGCCGATTATGCAGGATTGCAGGGTGCCCTAAGGATCGAAAGTCGACCTCAGGATTTGTCATCCTTGTTGGGAGATCTCTGGTTTCTTGGAAAAGCAAGAAACAAACTGTTATGGCAAGGTCTAGTGCTGAATCTGAATATAGGGCCATGGCGCAAGCGAGCATGGAGATAATGTGGGTTCGATCTGTACTAGAGGATCTTCATATAGCCATGCCTCTACCTATGCAACTTCAGTGTGACAATCATGCAGCATTGTTTATTCCAACAATCCAGCAGTTCATGAAAGAACAAAGCATATTGAAGTTGACTGTCACTACACTAGAGACTTGATCTAGAGAGGCTTGATATCTACATCTCACGTGAGTTCAGGGGATCAGACTGCTGACATATTCTCCAAGCCGTTGCTCAGAGGACCCTTCCAGAAATGTTCTTCCAAGCTGAGCATGATAGACATCTATGCTCCACCTTGAGGGGGAGTGTAGAGACCGATATTATTATATTCCGTACCTTTTCATAATTTCTGTTTACTCTCTGGACTAATGTGTATTTTATTCGTGAGGTCTCTCCCTATATAAGAGAGCCTAGGGTTCTTTGTAATATTAAATTACTCATTTTTCCCAACAAGTCACTATATAATGAACTGTTTGAATGGATCTTTACGTGTGATGTACTGGGAGGGAGGAGGGGATTAAAGAATGTTGTTTCCTTAGCCGTGTGGAATATGGATGAGCATTATGTCATTCCTATAAGTCAAAAGATTGGAAGCAGTGTGTGAACCCTCGAGGATCCGGGTACCCGTTAATCACACATTCGCACTATTATTTTCACATGAGATCGCATTAAGTTACAGAAAAACAGGGAAATTTTTCACGCTGTAATAATTTCTTTTGACATTCACATCAACATTTATAACCACAAGCTCATAGAACAATTGTCACCAAAATCTCATTTCATTAACTTCCATATATTCTACAACATGTACAAAGTCTGACAATACATATAATAACCCAATAATCTGACTGAAGAGAAAGAAACATAATACATTATAAACCGAACAAAAACTGGCACAAAATACCGTACCGTCGAGTATAAACTCTATCTCCTGAAATCATCAACCCGCTACTGTGCTAAAGGCTCCTTGCCTGCCATGCGTGCAAGGAAGAAAAGGCGTCGGCGGGCGCTGGTACCTCCCATAAGTTTATATAAAAATAACATGCATTTAATATTTTTAAAAGCAACAAGTAGAAAGGCGAGAACAACTCAAATAAAAATTTAATTCTACTTGCAAATGTAAAAGGTTTCCAAATTTCTAGTAAGCACCTCTCATGAGCAGCCATTATCCCAACATTTCCTACATAAGTATATTTCTATGGTGACTAATTGATCAAAAGTATGTATATTTTATTCTCATATTACTCATAGATCATATTTTTGGATTTTGATGATGGGAAAGATAAGATGAGAAGATATAATGATTTATTTAATTCTTAAGTCTAGTGGATAGTCTGTGGTCTTGGTTCTTGTGAAACCTCACACTATGACTCTAAGACTTGGGGAATGTCTTAGGGTTGGGGTGCCTCCGTAGGCATGCTGTGTTATATAATGCATCCTAACTAAGTTCCCAACACGTCCACTAGCTTAGTGAGATTTCGAATTAGATTATAGTATTTTTCATTTACTCAACTTTAATTGTAATTCCTTAAAACCTCAAGTGCAACTGTCTCAGATGTAACTCTAGATGATGTAGATATAGAAATGGATGCTCTGGATGTAAAACCAATCCCTTCAAACCTTTGTGCAACAACCTCAATGTAACTCTAGATAATGTAGATATAGATATGGAGGATCTGGATGTAAAATTGCCAAGTCTGTCGGTGAAAGAAAAACTCAAGCGGTGAAGAAGCCAACAAAAGGGCTATTCCGTCTCGCCCTCTAATTGGAAGCGCGGTCCAATAGAGGGATAGGTCTACTCCCAAACTACGCCACTGAGACGGGTGAGAGGGACTTCCCGGAAAAGTCGCTCTAGAAAAGAGCCCGACTAGTACGGGCAACCGAGCTCGTACGTAAAACTGAAAACCAAGGATCCCTCGCCTGGGTATCCTAAACAGAGGGTCAGCATAACTGGTCTAAAGACGGGATCCCAACGAGGCGTAAAACACTGCGAGCTCGCGTAAAAACCGAAAAGGGACTGGGATCCTAGACCCGCGCACTTGGCGGCCGCTGCCTAAACTGGGCTTCCTATCTCCCGCCCAGCTGAGGGTCACCGCGCCCTAGCACAGTTAGGTGTAGGGGTCACCATAACTGACATAATATAAATCGTCATTGATTCTTATTAACCACATAGGTTCCTCAATCATATATATTCATGTCCTTGTATCTTGTATGATTGATTTTACAGATTTATTTGCTCATTCCACATCATCAATTGTGATAAGAGATGTTCATATCGTAGGATACTAACCATCATTGATGATGAGTTTGTACCATTGAAGTACTTAAAATTTCACTCAAATTTAAATCTTAATATCTAGAGATCTAGAACCGAGGATGGATCTGAATTTGAGATTCAAATCTACACAAAACCCCCACTTTTTAAATTTCTAAAGTATGAATTATGAAATTTAACAATCCATTATAATGACAGATCTGATGCAAATAATACATGGTACTTCAGTATTAGAATGTAGGTCGTGTGTTCTAACTAGGATTTATGAATTAGCTTCCATTATGATGCTTAACCTAAAGATGATGAATTGAAGACAAAAGCCCTAATACTATGATCACTAGTTGAGTATACTCAGTATCTTGCCACTGTAATCCCATGGATTACTAGAATATTCTATTGTATTTAAGTATCTATACAAAGCACTGCACCATTAGTAACAAGAAAAGTTGTGGATCCAAAGATGGTGTTAACTGTGGTTACATAATCTCATTTGTTTTGCTCTTTTTACCATGTAGTCATGTCACTTATAAAGAAATTTAGTAATATGGAATTGATGACCTGTTACTGCCAAATTTAGTCACTTACATTCTAAATAAAATTAACTTAATTTTCCATTTCTAAACAATCCTTCTATTTGCAGTAGCCAGGAGATGGATTTCTTATTCCATAGAAATGCAATATTGATAGTAGATTATCCATCACCTCCTGGAAGCTTTCAAGATACGTATATATGAACTTTTGAATTAAGCAGTAAATAGGATAGAGCAGCTCTTAAATTTTTTTTAACTTTTGGGCTTGTTTTAATATATATAATATAACCATTTAATATTATGAGAAGTAGATTTATAGGGACTTGAGTAGAAACCATTTAAATCTGATTTGTAAGATGATAACTCCAACAAGATCAATTATATGCCAATAGATGATAATCAAAGGAGCCATGTTTTTAATATTTTGATGAATCCTTAAATAATAGCAATCATTTGCACAGCAAAAAGAGGGTTTAATTAGGCATGCATGGCAGCAAAGAATGGGAATGAGGAGAGTACATATAATCTAAGTGAAATGAGCATGCATGGCAGCAAGGGGGAGGGGAGGGATGTACCAGCATGTAGCAGATTTTTGGGTGCAGCAAGAGGAGGCTGATCTTGCATGCAGCTCCTTCCAAAACAAGGGGACAACAGCTGTGATTGGAGGAGATAGTTGATCTTGATCAGCTATGAACTTGAAGAGCAATCCTGTTTGCAGTAGCTCCTTGCAGCAAAAATGGAGGAAATGATAATATGAAGAAGAGAAGAAGCTCCTGCAGCCTTGTTCGCAGAAATCTGCAATAGTAGGAAGGCTGAGGTAGCCAATGAAAGAGTTAAAATTTCCAGGGGTAAAAGTTTCAGGGAAATGGCAACCAAAATTTTGAGGAGTGAGCTTGGAAATCGGGAAAACTAAGAAAAGAGAAGAGAGGGACAAGGTTTCTTACGGCTGGAATTGGGGAAACTCTTGGCTCTTCCTTCGTTGAAGGGCTTTGAAGAGAAGCGTCGGTTGGTATAAATAAGGAGGCAAAAGACCTCCTTAGAATGACAAGTGGCATAACAATTTGGCCACGTAGCCTGCTTGTTTGTGCGGTCTGTATGACTGTAGCAGAATTTAATTAATTTCATTTTTTTTATAACCGAGCAACTGTACAGCAGAAAATTAAAAATATATATTTTTTTAACTCTCTTTTATTGATAAACTTAAAGTTGATCGTATTTACGCTACGGGTTTCGGACTTCGACGCGAAATATCTTGAATTGATCGTCTTTGAACAACGATCAATAAGAGTATAATATTGGTATACTTTTGATCGGGTTTGGATGCCCGAACAATTCGAGATACGGTTTTAGTTTGGGTTTAAATTTTGTGATTTAAAAATATCAAACGACCTCCGATTGACGAACGGTCGATTCCGTTGGTCTTATATCGTCGAATCGGATCTAATGACGGTCTCGATTCGTTTTGTGGTTTCCGAATTTACGTCGCGGCTTTTTCGCGGCGCGCATTACGAAGCGACCGATTTTTGGTCGATTTTGTCTGAACGACTTTTGATTTCCGATCAGTTGATCGTTTTAGGTTGTCTAATGTTGCCGAATAACTTTATTGACTTAATCGGACCCTAATCGGGTCGGGCTCGGGTTTGGCGGATTTCGGATGTTACAATTATAAAAACCTCAAAGGGAGTCTCGTCCTCGAGACTCGAGTTAAGGTCATTATGTATCTTGAATTTTAAATGACCATAAAAACCTCAAAGGGTTATAAACCCATAAAAACCTCAAAGAGAAAACAAGCCATATATTTTATCATATATCTAATTACAAAAGCTTGTTTTGATTATTACGTCAGAAAAGCTGTGGGTATCGTGCCCGCATATCAGCTTCGGTCTCCCACGTCGCCTCTTCGACGCCGTGTCGGTGCCCTGTGAGATCGAATATAGAATGTTTCTTTCCATTCCTCGTGAGCCACTGCTTTCTCCGAAAGAAGATATCAAAGTAATTTTCCTCTTTTTTTCCAATAAGTCGACGACCTTACACCATTGGGATATTTCAAAGAAAGTTGACGTATAAGAGACACCGATGCTAAAATCTTTGATCGATACATCTTCCAATATCTCTTTTTGGAGAAAGTTGTTGGTCCGGATCTTGTTCCCCAGTGTGAAGTCAGTTGGTTCCGTAGTTTGAGAAAACTCCCATATCTAAACCCTCATTTTTTTGTTCATAAACTAATACATTTTTTTCCAGTCAAAGGATGACCGTTAAAGGTTAAATAATGTGAGACCTAATATAATATCTAACTGATGGTTTTTAATTCTTTGTAGGGGAAAGGTAGCTGAAGGAATTGATTTTGATAGACATTATGGAAGACTGGTTATCATGTTTGGTGTGCCTTTCCAGTATACACTGAGCAGGTGCTTGCCATCGATTCCCTTTTTTATGGATTGATGACCAGCTGACTCTCTTTATCACAACTATGCCGTCTCTTTTTCTGGATCAGTCTTTACACTTGAACCTTTTAGTCATAGTAAATAATATCGCAATACTAGGAACATGGTTGTTTATTGCACCTTATTAGAAAATTGGTTCATTAATGGCTGAATTCACCATTTTAATTTGTTTTACTTGGTTCATGACTATTCACTTTGAGTAGCGGAAATCCTTCATGGCATGTATTTCTTTCTCTCCTCTTAGACTTTTACATGCATTGTAAGATCACAACTCATCTATAAAACTTGAATGAGTTGATTGATTTCTCTTGATCAAAGCCAGTCTCTCTCAGACACCTGGGTTAGCTTGTGAACCAATCAATTTCGAGTTAAATCTTGTTGGGAGGTCAAGGTGTCGACATTTATTTTGAGAATGGTGTACTTGTTGTGGACATCTTTCAGATTTTTGTTGTGAACATTTATAGCTACTTATGACTTTAATAGTAGATGTTTTTTTCAAAAAAGAGTTGACTCTAATCCTGCATGTTGTGATTGTATCGAATTGTGCTGAGTTATAAATTAACCCTTAGATGTGACATCGGCATTAAAGCAGAGTATCAGGTCTTATGATTTGACTAATGCCGTATAGATAACGATCATTATCCAAATTTTCATGTTTATGCTGAAAATTTATATTATTATAGTCCAAACTCGTTTTCTTGCTATTCGTCTCTCTTTCTTAATTGTCTTTTTACTAGTTCATCTTTGAACTCAATGTTTCCCTTGCTCTTTCTGCAGGATCCTGTTAGCAAGGCTAGAGTACCTAAGAGAGACATTTCAGATAAAAGAGGGTGATTTTCTCACTTTCGATGCATTGGTAAAATCTGTTACATGCAGTTGATGAAATTTGACTTTGATTCACTTATTGTAAGTGTTACTGATGTTTGTGACTGCTAGAGCAGAGGCAGGCTGCACAATGTGTGGGTCGAGTGATTCGTTCCAAAGCAGATTATGGGATGATGATTTTTGCTGATAAAAGGTACAAATATTTACTCACCCAACTTATGCTATATTGTAATCATACATTTTGAGGGCCTCATTGCATGATCCATCTTGTTATATCTGATGAAATGGAGGATAAGTGGAAATGATTGAATCTCAAAACATGGGGTTCTATTTTCTTTCTTGGCTCAATATTTGCCACTTAGTCACGCTAAGAGAAGATTGTACCCCTTACCCATATTCTTTTGAACCTGATTGTCATCTGCTCATATCTGTAATTATTTCACTTGGGAGCTTTTTTCCTATTTGCAGATATAGTCGCCATGACAAACGGTCCAAATTACCTGGATGGATACTGTCACATTTACATGATGCGCACTTGAATTTGAGCACTGACATGGCCCTGCATATAGCAAAAGAGGTATTCACTTCAGTTCTTTCTGGAATTATTTGTAATGAAATATCAAATCACTGCCTTAACTCACAGGAAAAGCAAGTGTAATGTATAACGTGATCTATTCTTATCTAAAGACAAATCATCACATCAGTTGTGACACCCATTTTGATATAGGAAGGATGCCTAAAATGGGGTGGGAAAAACTGATTTGGATCAAAAATTATTTTGAACCCTTTGGTGATGAGTCTTCGGGAGATCGAGAAAATGGATCAAGGTTTATAAAGAAATTATCCAACATGTTTTTTTATATATATCTGGATGTAATTCAGGATAGATCACTCTCAAAAAATATATAATCCTGGATAAATCTTCCCTTGCTGTGGGAAAAAGGCTCCTTGTTTAAATTTCTTTACAGGACAGTCGTAGAACCATAAGTCGAAAAACTTGATTGAACTTCATTTCTTTGCTCGGATATCTTTACGCTGTTATCCTCTAATTATTGTTTTTCATTCCTTAACAACTCGGAAACGCATGGAAAAATATCGATAATACAGCTTTTGTTCTCTTATCAGTCGTATAATCAAAAGTTTCTTATGATCACTTTTATAAGGATCTTGTTTATTTGTCTAAAACTTGCATGCCAATGTACGGATATAGTTCCTACGAAAGATGGCTCAGCCATACGACAAGACTGGTGGTGGGAGGAAAACCTTGCTGTCGCAAGAAGATCTGGAGAAAATGGGGGAGGATATACCCGACATGTTTTAGCGGCTTCAACGGGACTTGCTGATCGAGGACAGCACCGAGTCCTCCTGCCTCAGCGCCTGAGTTCGAGAAACGGTTCTCACATCCGGAGGCAGATGTTATCGTGGAAAAAGTGTTCCATCCGTGGATGAAATAAATGCTCAACATGTCTCATCTTCCTATTTAAGTTCTCTGGTTAGTTGCTAATGGTCTCCGATGACTTCCATGGCATGTAGTCGCCAGTCTTGTGATCCATAGCCTATGGTACCGCGGTCGTCTTGAATCCCATCTATTGGTTTGTAGATGCCACGAATTAGGCTGCTGTTTATGTTCGTGACTTGAATTTTTTTGGGTGATAGGATGAGTTTTGCATCTGCTCGTGATCGTGAAAGGGTGTAATATTGATGTCTTTCTTATCTGCATGATATAGATCAGGGTTTCTGTGTATGGATGTTTGTCAATGTTCTACTGCTGATATAGTTGGTTTTTTTTCTCTTTTAAATGGTTGTTTACATTAACGAAGCTTTGTTCCACATTAAGTAGGATTGGCTACATGGATCCTTTGCCTCCATTCTTTTAGATGGTTGTTTAGCGAGAAATATTTGGGAGAGGTTCTCCCGATGTAATGTATGTTTGATCAAAATGGTTTCATATCAACTGTTATTCCCTAAAATGGAATCCACAAGGTTGGATTTCTGAAACATGCTAATTTTTTTACAATAGGCTTTTAAATGACAAATAAAGAGATATCCTTGAACTCGGTACCTCTTTTCTTCTTGGCATGGCCTCACATATATTCTGCATATAACCTGTACATTATAACATCTTAATATTTTTGATTTTTTAAAAATATTATCTTATGTATCAAATCGTTACTGACAATTTATAGTAAAAAAAAATTAAAAAGAAAGTGGACGGCATGTACGAACAAAATTATATCAAGCCAATGTCAATCACTAGGTATATATATCTACACAAGGATAGACCAAAGCTAAAATGGTTTGTTTGATAGACCTTAAAGTTGCAACACCTTTAAAGTTAAAGATGTCTAAAGCATGACCTTAAATTTTAGTGAATTCAGTCAAATTTTTATCGAATATCGATGTTCAGTCGAAATTGAAATTTTCGATCGAAATGACCGAAATATGGGGGTCTTAGTACAAAAAATCAATGTTGCAGAAAGCGTTAGTCGGTACTTGATCGACGGGGTCACCTACTAAGGATTAGTCGACATTCTGGTGACTAGTCGTAATTAGTCGGTCATTAGTCGGTTTTGATTTTTTAAATTATTTTAAATATATAAATTAGTTTTTATACATATATTCTTATGTATATATTTGTACATTTTATATGACATTATGATGAAACAAAAGAAGTAATTGACTTTAAATATAACATTAAGCATATTAGAATATGTTTGCTTTAAAAAAAGTAAAAAATAAAAAAAATAAAAAAGGTTGTTGTAAAAGTCGGCCGATTAGTCAGGTGGACCGACTAAAGGCCGACTAAACCTAATCACTCGACTAGGCGGGCCGACTTGTTGGCTTAGTTGGTTGACTTTTGCAAGCTTGCAAAAAAATGTTCGAAATTCTGATCAAAATACCACCAATATTCTGTTTTGGTCGATACTGAAATGGTGATTGAAACCAACGTTTAGAACTTTGGTCTAAAGATGTCTTTTCTCATTCAATAGAAACAACGATGGAATAAATATATTACGAGGAAATAGCCGTACAACAAATCGGATAAGAGGGGAATAATAATCTTATTCTTAGAGCTATTCCCCAAACAAATATATCCCTTAAGAATCCTATTCTAATATATCGAACTTGGCCAATTGAGTGAACTGACCATTGGTAATTGATCAGTTGCAACTGATATCACGATAGCTTCGAGCTGGAATAAGAGTAGATAAGATGAAATAAAGATAAAAATAAGAGTTGAGATGTGAATGAAAATAACTGTACTCTACAAAAAAAATTAACCATTTATTCTTATGTTTATTTTCCAAACGAACATGATCTAATGAACTAAAAGAAGAGTAAACGTTAAGAGTAAACGTTGTCGCTGCTAGTCGGCTCAAAGTTTAATAACTTGTAAACTTAAAGCTATAGTAAATCGAACTAAATAAGTTGTGGCCCAAAACTTGCATCAGATTTCCATGACTGATCCGATCCGACATAATCCCACCCTCGATGACGAACGCAGTGAAAACGTAAAAGAAGCAAAACCTCAAATTGTGATGACATAATTAGCAACCAAATTATTCATAATCACTGTGCAAAGATCTATCTAAGCATAGATGTCAAAGACATTAACACGACCAAGAACACACCCAAGTCCAAACCCAACGCAAACAACATTCAGATCAACAAGACGAGCACGGATCCCAGAAGCAAAGCCATCAACTGATAGCCAACAGAGAGCTCCAAGACCCGACCACCTCCCGACGTCGTCGCGAAGTTCCCGGTGGGCGTGTTCGTCGTCAACACCACGACAATCCAGTCCCCTTCATCGGCAATCCCCGCACCAGCATACTGGGTCTTGTTCAGGTTGCCCGAGTACGGCGTCTTGGTATAATTGGCGAGCACAAGGCGTGGATCCAGCCCCGGCACACAGGCCGGCATTATCTCGCCATCGCGCGTGACCGACGCGTTGAGACGGCAGTGGTCGAGGAAGTCCGGGTAGTTGGGCAACTGCTGCTCGGTTCCCTCGACAGTGTACGCGCCGCTGGTGTTGGTGCACGGCTGCCCCTTGAGGTTCTCCGCGATCTGGTTCGCCAAGCAGTCGGCATTGTCGTTGCCGGTGAAGATCGGCAGCCTCATCGAGGTCCGGTACTTGTTGAGATTCTGGAAGAGTTCCTGACTGGCATCTGCAGCCGATCCATCCACAAGAAATTACCACCAAAATCTAAACAGAGTGGTACCCACAAATCTATCGAGCAGGAAGACACCAAGAAGATCTTTAGAACAAAGATATTAATTGATAGTTATTACCGTACGATCTGCATGCACGGAAGGAGGCGGTGAGGAGGAGGAAGAGGAGGAGGAAGGTGGAGGAAGCCATCACCACGATCTGAGGGAGGGGAGATCTCTCGCGTGCAGTGCACTAGAAGGTGAGGACGATCCTCTGTTGGGATTATAGGAGGAAGGATTGCAGGTGAGATGTCATCGTCACGATCAAAGGTGCGGTTGGATCTGCCGCGTGGTGTGCCTAAGCGAGGGCGGTTGCTTCCAACGTTCATCTCCCTTTTTTTTTGGAAAAAAAATGATCAGAAAAAAAAATGGTCGGTGCTAACCGTTCAAAAACGATTTTGCCGACAAATTGAGATAAAATTTAGGGGGTTTGTCTTTGAACCTGGAAATCACCTTGTACAAGTGTCATGACAGATGAGGATCCATCAACTTACGCTATCTACGGTACAAGTTCCTGCTGCACCCCATTACAGATCCCCCCCCCCCCCTCCATTCCTCGTGTTGTTTCTGATGACACGTGCTCACCTTCTCCCCTTTCTCTCATGCTTTGCTGCTACAGATCCAATCTACTCCGAGGGCCGTCCGATCCTCATTGAACAGCTTCTCTGCATCACAGCAGGTGCTGTAACAACAGATGATTCACTCTCTTGTTGATAACTATGAGTCATGGGTTTAATCGAATCGAACTTAGATGAATTGGATTCAGTGTCGGTGAGCCAGTGTTTAGTTAGATTTGAATTTAATCAAAGTTCATGAAGGATTAATACGACTTGTTCAAGAGTTGATCTATAATTAATGAATCATCAATAAGTAAAATTAAACTCTCGATATATATGGGATAAAATGAGACCTGACTACCCTCGTGTTTAATTTTATTATTTTTTGTGGTATTTTTTAATAGTACTTGGAGGTGTTTTGATCATTATATAACAACATGTTCTCATTCAAAGTTCGACTCAATTAGAGACTTCCATCCCGCCTACAAGTCTAGCAAACTTTAAATTGTCTTAGAATAGATGAAGTTGTCTCCTTTTAAATATACAAGTTAGGAATGTCTGTTTTACATGAAATTTGAATGAGATCATGTTTTCTTCTAGTGAATTGAATTACTTCTTGTGTTTTTGAGATATACCTTAAAAATAAAAAAATAAAGATGAAGATAGCTTATTGCTATAATCGATCAAAGTATTAGTTAGCATGCAAATTTAAAAGAAATTACGTAATGAATTGTTTGTATTGGTGCATGTGATGTTATTGATAACCATGAGTGATTTTAGATAAAGACAACTTAAATCCTTATTTTGGTATATGTACATTATGAATGGGCGTGAACCGTAGAATGTGATCCTTTGATGTTGATATACTTGTTAACTGCTACTTGATATTTATGTTGGCTTTGTTTATGTGTTCTCGAGATTACATTGAGTACTTATAGAGATGATGTATACAAATGCCCCTCGGTCCCAACTGAACAAATGGGTGTGTTAGTTGAATTGAATAATTCGATTTTAATTAGAATATCTTCGACGAAAATTCGAAAAAGTTTGATTTAAATTAGAATGAATTGATTATAAATTGATTTGTGGATTCAATTCCCTGAATGAAATGAATTTGAATTAACATGAACTCATTCAATAAAAAAATCGATTTGATATTTACACACACACATAAATACATATATATATATATTACTTAAATATATAGCATGCAATACATACATCTCTACATACATACATACATACATGTAACAACCCCGCTCTAGACCGACACAGATTGTATCTGAATGTTCCCATGTAGAATGTTACTTATAATATAATAGCTCAAAGCATAACATGTCAAAGTATGACAGTGGAAATAAGAAATCTTCATTTCTATTTTGATTTCTTCATTCACAAAGTTATTAATTATGCTTTCACTTTTAAGTACTAGAGAAAAGAGTATCACCATATTCTAGTTGCATCAGTCACCTAAAGGTGCTCCTAAACCCCCTTATTAAACGTGACTAATTAAGTGACTACTGTTAAACCTATTATCATATCAAGGATACACTGGTATAATTTATCAAATCCAAACTTCACTGACATGATTTCCTTACTCACAAGCATCAATGGCGTGAGTTGTCACTACGTGACAAGTATATGTGACAATAGGCTATTGTAGTGGGGATCAATCTCTTTCCTTTCCACTTTACATGTTCAAGTTGAGATACCACTCATTCTATCCAAAGCCCCTCAGGTTTATGATTCTCATGGGTAATTATCTTCATGTTAATAAAATTACTCTTAGTAACCATATACAATTTAGTTATTAGTTGTGGCATTTTCTTAAATTTTTTCAATACCCGCGGTAGAAGATTAGCCCATATCTTAAATTAATTCAAGTGGTATGTCTTCAAAACAAGTCGTTAGCATGTACAGGGCTCTTCCATGCATCAATTATATAAACATCTATGTTCCTATCTTTATTTCTTGTTTTAGCCTACTGATATTAGCTTGTGTATGAGTTATGCATATAAGTACGAGGGTCAATCTTAGTATGGTATCTAAAAATTTTGAAGCATTAAGAAAATCACAAAATACTCTAAGTTATTTCTAATTTGTATATATTATAATTCTATTAGTTAAAAACTAAGTATTTAATATAAACAAATAAGTAAAAAATAATAGCAATAATGTCTAGTAAGAGAGAACAAAATGTTAAGAATTTTATTCTAATACCACATTACACTTTATTTTGATGGTCATGCATTTCTTACCCTACCTTTTCTCTTCACATTTTCATTATTGACTAAAGATCCCACCAACTCATGGTAGGCAATGGTGTTTCTTCTTGCATGTCAAAACAATGATCATGCTACTTCAACTTTCTCCTTAATATTTATTGTGGTCCATGGCCTATCTGGATATCTCTCCTCCACCTCTTTTTTGTTTTGATTTTCCTTCCATGATAGTCTATAATGATGGCTACCAATATCAACACGACATTAATCATCACATGAGTAACCTACAACTATAATGTAACTTGTTCCTTTATATCTTAGAAATCTCAGGTTTTGTGATTTTAGTTTTTATATATCGATGTTTCTTAAGATGAATGAATTTATTTTATCATGCTAAATTATATTTTTCTATTCTTGTTATTTCAAAAAATATTAATTTTTATTATTTTTCTACATGAACTTGATCTTGTCGTGATATAACACGCCATGATATTCATAATATGTTCAATGTTTTTTAATAATATTCTATACCTTTAATATTATTATGTAATAATATTGTATTTATATATTTCTTTCATCGCAAAAGAAGAGCATATAAAGATCTTAAAGACATATGATAACTCTAAAAATTAGGTACTTTTATATGCTATATATTATGTGTTTGATATTTACCTTGATTATACAACTATTTTCAACTTATCTTAACAATTCATATAAAAAATTAAAATTACACAATACAATTTTTATAAGTATAATATTCTTCATATAAAATTATATATATGAGCTCTAAACCATATAATACTATTTCAAATTCAAAATAAAATGAAATGAATGAAACTCAAAATGAATCGAATCTGAATTTAAGTTAATAATTTCGTTTAAAAGCCGACTCGAGTTTGGATTTGAAACTTTTAAAATGAATTCAATCGGATTTTTGGTGTATTTGAAGGTATTCGATTCGATTAGCATCCCTCGAAACAGATAGTCTGAACCATCGACATTATGTTTTCTTTGTACCGATACATTGGTTACTCTGTACTAGCAATAAGTTCCAACTATGTGACTAGATTTTCTTCATTTGGTAAAGAGTGATGGAAAATTTGAAAATGTGAGTATATGAGCTCAGGAGTGACTATGGATGAAAATGGATCGGATACGGATTGGAAATGTCTATTTCCACATCCATATTCGCTTCATCTCTATCGAATACGAATACATATACAGACATGATTCGGATATGCATTAAGGAAACCATATCCTTAAAAATATGTATAAGAATTTGAATATTTATTGAATCTGAATACAAATCGAATAAAGAGCGGACCCAAATACATATCGAATAAAGAACCAATCCAAATATGAATCGAATAAAGAGTGATTCCAAATATGGATCCAATAAACATAGAATCTGAATATAGATTGAATAAAGATCACATATGTACAAACTAATTTTTTTATCAAAGTTTAAAGTAATTTTAAAAAATAGCAATGAAATATAAATAAGTTGCATCACAACGAAAGGGAGCGTCGAGGTGGCATGCGTTCTTGAGCAAAAGCAAAAAGGGTGAAAAAAGGGTGATAATAACTTTTGTTTATCTCAATCCCCAAACAAAAGTTTATTGATCTCATTAATATATTGTATTATATAGTATATAATACTAATATAATAACATGGGATTGAGGCTTTTATTACATTATCTAATATATAAAATAATATTAAATATTGTATTCAGATATCCGGATCTAGATCCGGATATTCAAGCCATTACCATATCCTTATCCGCATCCGGAAAGTTTTATAACCCATATGCATATTCGATTTGTATTCGATTAATATTTGAATACAGTATCCGATAATTTTTCAATTTAATCTGATATTTATATATATATATATCCATACCCATTTTCATCTCTAGGAATGACTATGTGTGTGCATTAGTAAGTGGTAATGAATGCATGTTGGACTATTTAAAGATAATAAATCTAAAAATGCCATGAAGTTAAGGAGCCTAGGTAGAATGAGTGGATGGTTGTGATGATTGGATCACGAGAGAAAACCACATTACGGTGGAGTATGATATTGATATGCAAATATTACTGCTATTGCAAGATAATTAAGTATTGATATAGAATCTCTTCCTAGTGGTAGTCACTTGTTCACGTACGGGGGAACAAGTAGAATGGTGGTCATACTTACTTACATGCTCTCTTCTCGTGATTAAGATGGACACGTGTGGCTTGTGTTTTGATAAACAAGAAAAATAACACCACCATTTTTATTAGTAGTTGATGATAGTTAATATTGTTACATTACACTACTGCTTGCTTTTTTTTACCTTAGCTATATGTTGCTTATAATTGCTTATTTGCTTGGGTATATATTTTTTATTTTTCTTGCTTATATTGTTTAAACGCAACTAAGTCGAATTTTAATAACATATTCAGATGTTGTCACGTTGCTAATTTCTTATTTACTATGATATTATTGCTATATCTATCATTACTAGGCACACTTTTTGCTCATTTTAATTTTGTGACGAAGGCGCAAGATTAGATCATGAGGAAACTTTACCATATTATTTGGCAACTTAATCACCAGTTTCAGATGCAGCCATTTATTAGTTATCATTGCTTCTAGCTAATTTACTTCCATTTTGCAGCACAATTGTAAGCACTTTTATTAGATATTGTTAATATATTGGATATTTCTCATGTAATAGATGGTATTCCATTATGGGGGAATGAAGATGTAATTTATAAGGGATTTTTACCTGGTAGACCCTATAAACTTTTTAAATTACCTCTAAGACCTTTTTGCACAACGTAATTATCCCATTGACCTTGTAAATTACCCCTAAAACCCCTGTGAGCTTCAAAGAGATTAACCGCATAGTTCATGGGGTAAGAGTTGACGAGTTTACGAGGTCGAGGGGGGAACTATGTTGTTTCAAATGCCATGGAGGTAAATAGCAAAGTTTATAAGGTCTGCCAGGTAAAAATCCCAATTTATAATGGTAGATCGAATTTGATTACATGCTACTTATTGGATGAGAAGATCTTGTTAGGTTTGAATGGACACCTAAGAGGGAACATTTGGATATGATCCAAATCAACTAATAGACTCATTATCTTTAGCTTCTAAATCTTCTCAAATTGTTCAAGTAATGTTCTCATGGGTTGCTATGTTTAAGCTGAAATTATGTTACATTGAAGATGAGATTCTAACTTGATAACCTCAACCTAAGCATTGAGAAAAGTTGCAAACCCTGTCTCCCATTTTTAAAGAGGTTGCTTCTGCGACTAAGACCCTTGATCCTTTAACACATAACAACAACTTGCAGATATTTGCAGAAACCCCTCTTCTAACAATCTAATATTGTGTTCGAAACTAATATACTCGGCGGCAAAAGAATACATCTGCTTCTCCTGAAAGTCCAGTACAACTGTTGGCTTTAAGAAGCGACAGTGAGGAATCGAATTCTTCTGAACTGGATATGGTATACATAAGCAGGGTGAAATTTCTTTCAGGAAATAAACAAAACATATGAGATTGGAGAGTTGTCCAGAAAAGGGAACAAGTCAGCTGAACGTATCTGTGCATGTGCAAAGTCTGGTGAAGCGACTGACGGACTCCTTTTGAATATCTTGTCATGCAGCCATGAGTTACATTTTTTTAGAGATGTTTCTACGAAAGGAATCTGTGACCTCTTAGTCATGTCGTAGCATCCTTTACCCTCATCCTATCATGCCAAGGATCCCTCGCTAAACACGAGTGCTGAGTTCTTTAAATGTCAGAACCTATGATACTTCCCTCGATAAGATCAATGCATGAGCCTATTGACTTGCCAGCAGCCATGGCCTCAGCCAATGATGTTCTGACTTCTGCATGTCGACGAAGAATCAATGTTGTGTTAAGTACTGCCCATCTCACTTGAGAATCAGCTTTCTTTTGGGTGAATCCTAAGCTTTTAAGTAACTCGTCCAACTGCCATATCACGATAGAATTAGGAATAGTAAGAGCACCCGAGCAGATAATGGAAAATTGAGTTGTATCCAGACAAAGTTACGGACCTTGCTGATATCATCAAGACCTCCTTCCGAATACCCGAATAAGAGATATTCAGTTATAACACCAGCCAAAGCTATGCAAGAGAATCTGTTCAACATCTGATAAAAATCGAAACTCGATAAAATGACACAGGTATTGTAACTGTTTTCTAGTAAATGAATATAAATTACAACAAGATCTTTCAGTTAAATGCTACAAGAGGAAAAAAACCCTACAATGTCAACGACGCATGAATATATGGTAACATCTGTTCAATTAGAGGTATTGCAGTCTTGTAGATCTTTATCTTTTAGTTCCCCCTCGTAACAAGGCTGTTGCTTCTCTGTAATTTTTGATTGATTAACAAAAAAGCGCAGAACAGATGTTTAAGAAGCCACAGTAACTGAAGCTTGCCTCTTCTTCCCCCGAGTTATCCTACATTTATCTACTCCGCCCCTCATTTTGAAAACAATTTGCTCACCCCTCTTAATTTGCTGCTCGAGAAGGAGTCTCTCTTTCTTCTCCAAGCATTCATTAAGAACAAAACCATGCTTGATTTGCATTTTTATTGTGCTCCTTGATTCTCCATTCTCACTCTCAATTACTCCTTCCTCTACTGATCAGATCTATACAACATGATAATTTTGCAAGAAGATGGGGCCACAAATGTCAAATGACTCATGAGAAAGAAACAAGGGAGGAAAGAAAATATCGGTATTTAGAGCAAAATGAGATAGTAATTGTTGCCAGAAGCCATGAACAAAATAAAAAAATAAAATATAACATAACTGTAACGTCTCGGGCATAAACACGAGCCATTATTGAGGAAAACTGACTCTTATAACTTGTTGAGTTCGAGACGAACTGGAGCCGTTTACGACCACCCCAAAATACTTGAGACTAAGTAGTCAAGTAGTAATTTCTATCATTAATAGCCCACTCTCACACTTTATTAAACTTGGGGTATTACAACCTCCCCCACTAATATTTGCAATGTCTTCTTTACATCTTCATTGTGATATGGCTCATCACTTATTCCCAGTAATAGTGACGATTGCATGCTTCGGAGAGTCTTTTCCTCCTATCTCTTTGTAGGTAGTCAATGGTTCCACCTCTCTGGCAGACATTTCCACGCTTAGAGGAAACCCCTTCTGATACTATTTGTAACGTCCTCGACACAAATCCAAGCTGTTATTGAGGAAAACTAGTCCAGACAAGTTGTTGAGTTCTGCTCCAACTGGGCTCGTTGACAACCATCCAAAATGTTTAAGCCTTACTTACCAAGTAGCAATCCCCACCACTTATAACCCACTATCACTTGTGGGGATATGTATAGGACATGACATAATTAGTAACCATTAAGAAATGCATTGTGAAGATACGATCTCATTAGGTCCTCTTGTGGAGTAGAACAATCATCTTAACTATCTTAAACCATATAAATATTATGTGCTCTTCTTTCTCCTTTTGCCAGTATTACCTTCTTTCTCCTGTTGTGCCGCTATTTTTCCAAAAAAAAAATAGTGGTACAAAAGGAGAAAGAAATATTTGGAAAAAAAAATAAGATGGTTGAGTTGAGAGCATCACTATCAAGATTCCTTTATATAGTAGTCAGTCATGCACTCCATGTGTTCCCAAAACCCTCTGCATCGATTGTTTTCTATTAGATTGTTGTGTGTAGCGAAAGTAGAACACGAATCAAACAAACACATAAGAAAGAACAAAACAACCATGACACAAGATTTACAAGGTTCGTCCTTAATTGGATACATTCTCGACGGTGATGGAGGATCTCTCTTTAGTATTTGTATAAAATTGGCAATACATAGGATGATGTGAGTCCGGTTCGTTCTGACTGACCTAGCTATTAAAGAACATCTTCCTATGCAACTACTATGTGACAACCAGGCTTCACTATTCATTGCTAACAATCCAGCATTCCATGAGAGAACCAAACGCATTGAGATAGATTTCCACTACACTAGAGATGTGATACAAAAGGACTTCATCTCTACAGCCATGTCAGATCAGGGGAATAGACTGCAGATATATTTACCATGGCTCTATCCCGAGGACCATTCCAGAAGTGTTCTTCCAAGCTGAGCACGATAGATATCTACATTCCAGCATATTGGGGAGTGCTACAAGAAATATTATATCTTTCATATTTGTTATATTTCCTTTTGTTCTTTCTTATTTCCGTTTTTATGCATCGCGCTATGGGGCAACTCTTCAGCCCTAAGGTTTCTCCTCTATATAAAGGACCCCCAGGTATACGCAATAGTTATGTCATGTCAGATACAAAGAGAAAATGACTTGATTTGAATATGCTATCCTAAAGGCTCCTTATAAAGGTAAAGTCCTTCGGTTAGGTTACATAAGAGAGTCGACATACAAGGACAAAACTAGCTTCACCCCTGAGTAGGTAGAACGCAAAGTATCTCTCCACAAAGATAAGTCTTTAAGATAGTAGTAACATTTTCTTCTAAAGCTAATAAGATATTTGACTCGGCCTCTCTTGATCTTTTTCTCAAAACCCTTGCTAGTTCCATGTCGATAGAATGCCCTTGAATGTTGTAAGGAAATATTCTGATCTTGATGGTTCAAACCGACAATCACATGTGTGATTCCCACAAGGACTTTTAGGTGTATATTACATCATAACTCAACCATGATGTAAAAAATATTAATACTAACGAATTAAAATGGATCTCCGTAGCCCACTTTCCACTGAAAGGGGTATATATATACAGGAGTGATCCTATGAGAGCAAAAAATTGTGAGAGCATGCATTCTGGACCACATAATTCTGTTTTCTCTCTCCTGGTTGAATCATGTGGTCCAGAATGCATGCTCTCATTCTCTCACAGATTTTGGCTCTCATAGTATCAATCCTATATATATATATATATATATATATATATCTCGTGATGAAAAAATGTATGTGATTAAAGATGTTACCTTCATTGAGCACAAGTCATATTTTCCTAAGAAGACCCTTCAAAAAACTGACTGGCGATGACAGAAACTCTCATGAAATATTGTTTTTGGATTCCATTGACACTCTTGAACAAGTTTGTGATTCCACAAGGATCAATGATAGGGTCGAAGAGTAGATGCCTTAACTATCATTGACATGGAAACTTTTAAGCAAAAAAACAATGATGAAATTCAAGGTCAGAAACAAACTAATCTCAATCATGATTAATTCATGGATGATCTAAGTCCTCCATCTAGCTTTGATATAAGTTCCTCTTCCTGGGAAACGATGTTGAGGATGATGAATGCAAACTTGGTGCTAACTGTAACCGTTTACTCTTCTTGTATGATCAATCTACAGACTAAGGCAAAGAGAGATCAATCTACAGCCTAGATATGATGAATGCACCATATATCCTAATAATGTGTCTGCTAGTTAATCCAAACTTGGTGCTGACTGTAACCGTTTACTCTTCCTCTATGCATTTTTGGTTGTCAGGAGTGTCGTTTTGGCTGAAAATGATTCCAAATGGGTTTTGCTATGCATAAGTGGAGGCCCGTGATAAAAACCACACCTAGGATATCGTGAATGTTTTGTACATATCTCATCTTGTCAATAAGATGTTGTATTTACACTTAAACTAGATGCTAGATGGTCAGAATTGATTAAGTTAATAGTAAAATTGGCTACTTTAGATATTTACTCATGTGACAAAAGATGAACATTATACACGTTATGTTTTTTTCCATCGCACTTTAGGACTAGAGGCTTCATAAAATGAAATTTTGAAATATCTACTTGAAAGGTGGCATACAAAAAGAAATCCACATGCATAAGCTATTTATTTATGAAAAGATGAAAGTGTCTAAGCTGAAGAAGACAGTGTATGACTAAAGCATTCATCTTGGGAATGGTTCGGGAAGATGAGTGGTGATGAGATTAGGATAGAGCAATAGATATATGATCATACACTGTTTTTCAAAAGAACTGGAGCTAAAGTTAGTCTTCTACTGGTCTATGTTGACATTTTGATCATCGATGAAGATGAGATTGCTTGGTACAAAGTATGCTTGTTGTAGAGTTTGACATGAGTGGCCTTGAACATCTAAAATATATCAAGTGCATTGAGATTTCAAGGTTAAGGGAAGGACTAGTTCTCTGTCAGATAGAATACACTTGATTTGTCGAAAAACTAGAAATCGGGATGTATATATGCCATATTCATATTAAAGGGTGTCATTAGTTGAGCATCAAGGGTAGAAAACTAGGCAAACATTTTAAAGGCCGCTACTAAAGACATATGGGGAAGTTGATTCCACCATCACTAGACCAAAAATTACCGACAATTCAATGTGGTGAGCCAATTCATGCATGCTCTCATCGATGTTCGTATGAAGGCAGTAGAGCTTCTCCACTACAATAAAATGAACTCAAGAAAACAACTCGTCTTCACCAAGGACATAAATTTCGAGATTAAGGGCTATATAATGCAGATTAGGTAGGATGCACCAATATTAAAAGCTCCACCATTAAATATTGCATATATCAGGTAGTAATCTTGTGACTTGGAGGAGCAATCGATTTGGATCTAGTGTTGGAACTAAATACTTTTATGTCACAACAGGAGTTGTGAAGATATTATAGCTACTGATTGATAATGAATAGATATTGAAATGCCTATAAAAGCATTACGTAACAATAATGCTGCAATAAATATACCAAACAATCCCGTCATGCATGATACAATGAAACATGTTCAATTACCACTTCATCAAAGATTGGATTGATCTAAAAGGAGATTTGTACCCTCATACCATGTATACTCTTGTAACTATATTCCTACCCCTCCATAATTACAAATTACATTATAATCCCCGGCTAGTTACTTTTGTTTACACCTGACCTCGTATGCTCCATTAACTCAACCACCCTTTGAGTTGATATAGCCAAACCAAATCTAAGGCTTGATTTTTTTATAATTTTATGTTTTATTCCCTCGTACCCCTCCTTCTCCTCCTCGTCTCCTCACACCTCCTTCGATCCCAACCAACACCGACGTCTCCCCTGACCTCCCTCCTACCCTTTACTCCACCTCCCCCGAAACCCCATGTCGTCACACCAAACCTCCCCCTCTCCCTCCCCCTCCCCCGACCCCACCACATATGGAAGAGTCGGAGAGGGCAGCAACAGTGCAACTCATGGGTGTGGAAAGAGAAGAGGTGTGGAGGCAATCCTAGGATGTGAGGCATGCGACCTGACCCAACTGGTGTCAATGACCACATGGTTGATTTCACATTACCAAAGGGGCAGAACATCGAGAATAGAGCAGTGTGGTCCACTACTCTCAAGGCACCATTTGTGCGGTGTCCCTTGCTACCACTCAAATTCTAGGACGTGTGGTATGCAGTTGCGAGCCTCGACGTGGCTCGAAGGTGGTGTGGAGAAGAGGGCATGACCATAGGATAAGGTTTTCAGCACAAAGGGAGTGCAAGGGCAATCTGCGGAAGTCGTATTATTCCAACATCGAGCTCGAGGGCAGAATTCCCGAGGTGATGTGATGTGACATCAATCACAAGGTGCTTGTTGATGTGAGTACCATGTATGGTTGGAGTCAATGAGTGACCTATCGTAAGGGAGCCGGTGGAGTCGTCAACGACAACAAGGAATCTCTACATCGGCTCAAAGTTGTCGAAGAGAATGGTGATGATGGAGTCTTAGATTTTTCTTCCAGATGAAGCCAATATTTGGTCGGTGGATCTCTTGATTATCACGTAGTAGATAAAACGGGGTTTGTTCACACATTTCTCTTCTCCTCCATTTTTATGGTTCAATTCCTCCTTTTGTAGCCGATGGTTGGTTGTGTATAGAGAAATCGAGGAACTCCTCATGGTGGTGTGAAGCTTCTTCGAAGGATGAATGCAACGGGATATCATAAAGAAATAGGGTCAATGAAGGTGTTTGGTTTTCGCAGCTGTAGAGGTTTACGTTATGTCATGATGTACTGTTGCGTATTTTCTATTTATCTCATGTACGTCTATGTAATTTACCCGAGGGTTTTCTCTCTATATAAGAGACCCAAGGGCTCTATGGAATAACACATCAGAGTATCATTTACTCTAACATGGTATCAGAGCCAAAACCCTAGTCTAGGGTTTTGCCCACCCGCCCCCCACCCCCTCTCTTCGTCGCAGGGCACTCCAGCCCCTCCCCCTCCAGCCGCCGCCGACCCCTCCCCTTCAGCAGCCGCCTCTCTCCAGCCGCCGCCCACCCCCTCCAGCTGCGGGACCCCCTCCAGCCGCGAGACCCCCCCCCCACCGCACCTCTCCAGCCGCGGGACCCCCTCCCCGCCAACCCTCTACAACCGCGGGAACCCCCCCCCTTGCCGTCGGGTACCCCGCCTTACCGTTGGGGCCCACTCTCTGCCCCTCTCTCGCAGCCGGGCCCCAAAACCGCTGATGGATTCAAGTGCATAAGTCTACATATGCACTTGGATCCTAACGTGTCTTTGTAGACACCCGTTCTGTTGCCTCTCATCCCTTGGTCTTTCTCTCCAGCGCTATGTCAGACAAAAAGCTTGATATGCCCGCCATAGGTGCCTTCAAAGGTTCGACACCAATAGTCAAAATGGACGGGACGAACTACGAACTCTGGGCTATGCAGTTCCTGAGTCTTATGAAGTCGTGTGGTAAGAAACATATTCTTACCGAAGAGGAGCCGGCAGAGAAGACGTGGATTTATGCCTCATGGGAGGCTGATGATGCGTATGCCAAAGTTTGACTGTCAGGAACGCTCACGATGGAGATAGCCAACGACGTCCTCCATCAGCCCACCGCCAATGCGATGTGGGATATTCTGGCCACTACATACTCTCAGGTGCGGAACGAGACGAAGGTGCTGCAGTTGCAGCATGATATTTTTACCAGGAAGCAAAATGGGAGGCCTCTTCATTCTCTATACACGTCTCTTCGTGGAATGTTCGAGAAGTTATATAGCACCATCTCGCTCACAGCCACGCCAGAACAGCAGAAGACATTCCGCAACGCCACTATGGTAGGCATTTTACTTGCTGCCCTTGATCCAGAGTACGAGGCAGCCCGCTCTCAGATCCTCGCAGATGCTACTATTCCTCCAATGGAGGAAGTTTACAGGAGGCTCAGTCGTATCTCAGTTCCCTCCAGTGCAGCGACCCCACCGCCTTCGGCAATGGCGGTCTCCAGAGGACGAGGTAGTTCGTCTTCATTTCGTGGCAGAGGAAGTGGTGGCCGTGGACGTGGAGGTCGGGTGCGTTTGACGTGCTCCTTTTGTCGTCGTACTGGCCATTCTGAGGATACATGCTACTCCAAGCATGGATTTCCTCCTTCTGCACGTGTTGCTGATCATGTTCAGGATCCACCAACAGCTACTTCAAATCACAGGTTCGAGGAGCTTGTAGCACGGCTTCGTGATATTATGCCCCAGTCATCATCAGAGGGTGCTGATACATCCGATGTTGCAGCCTCTGCGTCAGCCACTACTTCTGCTCCTGCGAGTACCTCAGGTAGTACTTCTGCTTCCTATCCTAGTCATGACCTATCAGGTTGGATTGTTGACTCTGGAGCCACACATCATCTCTGCCGTGATCGAGATATTCTGCAGTCCTATAGAGCTATTCCGTCTGGTCGCTCCGTACTCATCGCTGATGGCACTCATTCCCCTATTATCGGTCAGGGGGAGACTGTTCTATTGCCCTCTATGCACTTACAGGATGTTCTACATGCACCAGAATTCTCCATGAATTTATTATCAATTAGTCAGATTACAAAAGATTTGCACTGTCGGTATATATTTGATCCATCTTCTGTCATTTTTCAGGACATACTAACGGGCAGGGTGATTGGTTGTGGTTCTGAGTACAATGGCCTCTATCGTCTTGTCCGGAACTCTTACGCAGGCGTCTCACTACACTCTCAGGGTTCCGTCTCTCCATATACATGGCATCTTCGCTTTGGTTATCTGTCGCTACAGAAAATGCGTCACCTCCTGCCTCAGATCTCTCCGAATTCGTCCTTTCGTTGTGAAGCGTGTCAGTTAGGAAAGCACCATCGGTCTAGCTTTCCGAGTCGTCAGGGTCGGAGCAGTGGCTCCTCATTTGAGTTACTTCATATCGATATTTGGGGTCCGAGTCGTGTCCTAGACCATCAGGGGCATAGGTTTTATCTTGTTGTAGTTGATGATTTTTCTCGAGTGTCTTGGACTTTTCATCTTAAAAATAAATCAGAAGCAGGAAGTGTTATCCAAAATCTTATAAATGAAGTGCAAAATATTTTTTCATCTACTGTTAAGTATGTGCGTACTGATAATGCATTGGAGTTCTGCACTCGGTCTCTTGCTCGATTTCTTTCATCTAAGGGCATTATCCACCAAACTACATGTGCATACACATCTCAACAAAATGGAGTTGCAGAACGAAAACATCGACACCGTCTTGATATTGCTCGCACATTACTTATTCAGAGTTGTGCCCCCTTAGCTTTTTGGGGGGATGTTGTACTTACGGCATGCTATCTGGTCAATCGCATGCCCTCTACTGTTCTTGGGGAAAAGGCTCCTATCTCTGTTCTCTTTCCCGACAAGGACTTGTTTTCACTTACACATCGTGTCTTTGGCACAGTCGCTTTTGTTCAACGCTTGTCTCCAGGACTTGACAAGCTCTCTCCTAGAGCTGTCAAGTGTGTTTTTGTGGGCCACTCAAGGACACAGAAAGGATATCGTTGCTATGACCCCATTCATGACAAGTACTATGTGAGTGCTGATGTTACATTTTTCGAACATGTCATGTACTTCTCCCCTGCAGGTGACAGGTTGGATTCCTCTACACCCACGGATACTAGTATTTATGTGCCTCCACCTCCAAGCATGGGTCAATCCGAGTCCATTACATCACCATCACCACCACCACCACCACCACCTCCGATTGTACCCTTCCCTAAGTTCTACACAAGATGGTCTGGGCCTGCTCAAGCTACACGTCAACCATCCAGCACGCCTCAGGTATGTTCTGATGTCATCACCAATGATGGATTAGATAACACACCGGTGCATGAGCCTTTGCTACAGGGGGAGGATCCGCCAGTCCACACAGTGATAGATGATCTTGATCGTCCTATTGCTCATAAGAAGCAGAAAAGACACTGTGCATCATATCCTCTAGCGTCTCAGGTGTCTTTCCATCGCCTCACTGGTGATTTCCAGAGATTTGCAGCAGTTGTCTTCTCGGTCGAGATTCCGCGGACCTACCAAGAAGCCATGAAGATTGATTGCTGGCGTCTAGCTATGGAAGAGGAGATGCGTGCCTTATAGTCCCGCGGGACTTGGTCTCTAGTTTCCATTCCTCCTGGTGCTCTGTGGTGAGTAGCAAGTGGGTGTTTACGGTTAAATATCATGCAGATGGGCGTCTTGACAGGTACAAGGCCAGACTTGTAGCACGTGGATTTACCCAAACCTATGGGGTTGATTATTTGGATACATTTTCACCAGTGGCTCGACACTCCACTCTTCGCATCCTTCTAGTTGTTGCTGTGGTACGTGACTGGACCATTTTTCAACTTGATGTCAAGAATGCATTCTTGTATGGTGATCTACAGGAGGAAGTCTACATGCAGCAACCACCGGGGTTTGCTGCTGAGGGGGAGACTCAGATGGTGTGCAGACTTCATAAGGCTATCTATGGTCTTAAACAGAGTCCACGGGCATGGTTCCAGAAGCTCTCCCAGCTGATTGAACAACAGGGGTTCAAGAGATCGAATGCAGATCATTCATTGTTCATTCAGAAGACTCCTAGAGGTACGGTTGTAGTCATGGTATATGTTGATGACATTCTGGTTACAGGAGATGATGTTCAGGGAATCGAGATGACCAAATCTCTGTTGGGAAGTCAGTTCATTACGAAGGATCTAGGCACAATACGATACTTTTTGGGGATAGAGTTTGCAAGAAATGCACAAGGAATGGTAATGACTCAAAGGAAATATGTTACAGACCTGCTGGTTGAAACAGGAATGGATGAATGCAGACCGTCAAGTACGCCTATGGACCCAAGCATGAAGCTGTACGACAATGATACCGAAGAGGTGGAAAAAAGAAGATACAGAGAGATGGTGGGTAAGCTTCTATACATTACCATAACTCGACCGGATATTGCTTTTGCAGTAAACCGGGTGAGTCAATTTATGGAGCAGCCTAGGCATGTTCATATGGATGCCTTGTATATGATATTGAGATATCTGAAGTCTTCCCCAGGCACAGGGTTGCTATTTAGAAAAGATACAGATTTGTCTGTTTCAACTTGTGCAGATGCTGACTATGCAGGGTGTCCAAAGGATCGCAAATCTACTTTTGGATTTGCTATCTTCATAGGAAGCTCTTTGGTTTCTTGGAAAAGCAAGAAACAAACTGTTGTGGCTAGATCCAGTGCTGAATCCGAATACAGAGCAATGGCACAAGCAAGCGCAGAAATGATGTGGGTTCGAGCGGTCTTAGAAGATTTGGATGTAAATGTCTCCTTGCCCATGAATCTTCAATGTGACAACCAGGCAGCATTATTCATTGCCAATAATCCAGCCTTTCATGAAAGAACGAAGCACATCGAGGTAGATTGTCACTATACTAGAGACATGATCCAGAAGGGCTTGATTTCCACCTCACACGTCAGTTCAGAGGACCAGACTGCTGATATATTTACCAAACCATTGCTCAGAGGACCTTTTCAGAGATGTTCTTCCAAGCTGAGCATGATTGATATCTATGCTCCATCTTGAGGGGGAGTGTAGAGGTTTACGTTATGTCATGATGTATTGTTGCGTATTTTCTATTTATCTCATGTACGTCTATGTAATTTACCCGAGGGTTTTCTCTCTATATAAGAGACCCAAGGGCTCTATGGAATAACACATCAGAGTATCATTTACTCTAACAGCAGCAAATAAGATGTACTTAAGGGGGCAAACTTGTCAAATTTTAACAAATATCATGAAAAAAAGAAGGGGAATGGATGTTAACACATGGTCATGCCAAGTAATTGTTAGTCACTTTTTGTGAAATTCCAATTTAAAATAGCTTGCAATACTTACATAAAAGCCAAAGGTCACGTTGTTGATGTCTTCACCAAAGGGCTTTGCAAGACCAATATTGAGACAAATGTCTGCAAGTTGGCCATCTTCGCTCTATATGCCCAACGTGAGGGTGAGTATTGAGTTATATTTTGTTATTAATGGGTTAATGTGTCATGGGTAACTTCCATTAGCTTTGTATACTAATATTTATGAGTTATCTCATACTTTTTGCATTTATGAAAGTGTAAACAACCCTCGCTTCCTATGAGGGATAAGGCATACCTTCCTGTCATTTTCCTCTTTCTTTGATAAATATATTCTATTTAAAATCCTTAAATTTTGAGGTATCTTTGTTGTACAGTTCTTTTTTTTTGTACATTTCTTACAATTCAGAGATTACCAAACGATAGAAACAAAGTTGTGTGGAAGCCCATCAAGAATATAAATTTGTAAGAAGAACAAATGAAATAATTGTAAGTAAACATTATTATTATCTTGGGAATTTTTTCCAAGATAATAATAAATAAATGGTGAAAATGGTAAGGAAGCAATAAAGTTTGACGTCTTCACGGATTATTAGGGATATGACGTGTAGTTTAAAGAAAAGGAATCTAACCAATGAAGACAATTGCCCTGCATTCACCTGCATGCAAATGTGAAAGTGGATTACTAAAAGTGAAACATTACACTAAAAACTGATTGAAAACTAGTGTGGATTCATTTTTAAATTATGCACTTTTTTAGTTCTGTAAAATTTTTCCTTCATCATAAAAGAGCGTACGATTGCTTTTGTGCAATTTGTGAGTTCTCTTGAGCAACATAAGCATATATTGTGTGATTTGTGAGATTTTCTGAAGCATTATAAACATATATTTTGTGTGCCAAAAAAATAACAATGCAAAAAAAGACATTTAATTGCGCAACAAATTTTTTGTACGATATTATCATACTCTACACAATTATATAGAGGTATAATTTAATAACCAAAGGCTAACGATAAGCATAGATAACGAGTGTGTGTGCATTTGTTTGTTTGTGTGGGCGCATGTGTGGGTAGAAGGAGAGAGTCGCATGTGCACATGCGTATGTGGGTGTCAAGTGTGCATGTGGGTATGTGTATGTGTAACATCCGGTTTCCAACTAAACCCAAACTCAAGCCAATTAGCATCCGATTAATCCAATAAAGTTATCTAACAACATTAGATAACCTAAATCGACCAATTGATAATGAATCAAAAGTCATTCGGGCAAAATCGACCAAAAATCGGTCGCTTCGTAATGCGCGCCGCGAAAAGCCGCGACGCAAATTCGGAAACCACAAAATGAACGGAGATCGTCATTAGATCCGATTCGACGAAATAAGACCAACGGAATCGACCGTTCGTCAATCGGAGGTTGGTTGATATTTTAAATTCGCAAAATTTAAACCCAAACAAAAACCGTACTCGAAAATTTCGGGTATTCAAAACTCGACCGAAAGTATATCAATATTATACTCATATTGATCGTCATTCTGAGATGATCAATTCAAGATATTGTGCGTCAAAATCCGAGGTCCGATGCGCGATTGCGGATGACTTTAAAATAAGAGAGAAATTGGAAAATAAAGATATATATATATATATATTTATTATTCAGATTAAAGCAGCAGCTGTTGCCGTTGAGTGTTTTTTTTCTCCACGTGACTTTTGATTCCATTCCATGTGGCTACACCCCAAGCTCCATCTTCCTTATAAATATCACCAAGAACCTCCCCCTCTCTCTTACATATTCCAGCCGTTGGGAGCAACCTCTCCTCTCCCTCTCTTGATTCCCAATTCCATTCTCGGTTATTCTCCAAAAAGCAGCCTGAAGCTGTTGAGTTTTCTCCTGGAGCCTTCAGACAGCCTTTGGAGCTGTTGCATGCAATTGTTTCCCTCCAATTTAGGAGATCTCCAAGGTACACTCCGATCTTCCCTCTATTGCTGTCATACATGTCGATTATAAATTTGATTTCCATTTTCCTTTCCCCCTTTTCTCCCTTTTCATTTCCCCATGTTTTATTCCCATTCTTCCTCCTAAAATCCCAGCCGAAGGGGCTCTTTCTCTCCAAATTGGCTGGAAATCTGCTACTAATTCTGGACTGTTGGAGACCCAGATTTTTCAACTATTGCTTCTTTCAGCTTCAGATCAGCCCTCCCAGCTTTGCATGCAGAATTAGCTCCAAGATTTAGAAGATTATTAGGTACCTCCTTCCCCTTCTTTGCTTCCATACATGCACAATCCTCCACTTCATTCTTGCTGCCATATATGAAGTTTCTACACTTATAGAACTTTTATTGATGCTCTTTTATGGAACAATATATTGCTGAAATCTGGGTTTTGCTCATAAAATAAACTTGGAACTATAAATTTTAGATCTTATTTAATTTAGCACTGCTTGCTTGTCAATTTGATCCTATTAGGTACAATCCTTCTTCCTTTCTCTCTTGCTGCCACTCATGTGCTTTTGCACAAATTAATCCCTTTTGGTTAAGGAATTGGGACTGGAGTTAGGAGGAAGTCAGGAATATATGCCAAGATCAGAAACTGCAGCTTCTTTTCTCCATAGGAACTGCTACAAGCTTGAATCAAAGCAAGTTTTTGATCTTTAAATTTAAGATTTCAGATGTACATCCTTTCCCTATCTTTTGCTGCCATGCATGTTGTGTTAATCATTCTTTATAAGTGTGCTTGATTCCTTTCCTCTTGAATCAACATTAACACCTCTAATCCATGTTCTTGTTAAAATTGTAAATCCTCAATGTGTTGCCATCTATTCTTTGATTTTAAACCAATCCAGTTGTTGTCAGAATGTTTGGTTTATAAAAGTTTTATATAGAGGATCTTTAATTTTTATCCCCAAAATCCAACTTCCAGGTGATAAATCGAAAATCTGCACTAATTATGAATCTTAGTCGAAGATAAGTTGTTAGCTGTTACCTATGCTAAAACAATATTATATATTAGTTATGTTTTCATAAGAGATGGAAACTAATTAATGTATGCCCAATTGTTTATATCAGGACATATATTTCGGAAATTTGCGGAAGCTTTATAATCTTAAACGTATAAATCCATGTGCACAGTACTTAAATATGTAAAATTAACCAGTGATTGAGATTTGGGATGGATTGGACTAACACTAAAGTCATGACAGGCAATGAGTGAAAATATATGAACAAGTGGGTTGGCACACACGATCTTAGTTGGCCAAGCAATTCTTGCTTTACTGGAATCCAACCATCCAACCAGTCTTATGCATCTCCATACGGGTTGAAGGGCTACCACTAAATCTAACCAGACAGTTATAATAGGGTGACAATGTGATTATTTTGAGTTAGTATGATACTATATATATATGTGTATGTGTGTGTGTATATATATATATATATGACAACCAATTTCAAGGATGATTATGGAGATACCAAGAAGAAATTAACTAAACTTAAAAAGGAAGAAATTGCTCATTTGGTTGGTATAGTGAAAAGGGTGTAAATATCTTATAGTTATTCTAACCATGCACAGTGCTAACTGAAGTGATACAGATGTATCATTTCCAAGTAATTAGAACTAATTCTTTTGTAATGCTTCCTGATTAAACTCTATATACTTTAGCCGTTTGTGCATACTTTACCCTGATGACCTAGTGATGAAAAGTTAAATAAGAGAAGGTGACTAAGCAAAAGAATGGGACGAGTTAACCCTCTATTCATCTCGAACATATCAATTAAAGCCTCAGGTTTCAGTCTAATCATGTCATCCTTCTTGTGGGCTCTCAAGACATAAGAGAAAAACAACTTTTACAGGGGCTCACATCGAAATTTTCGACTTGAGCAACTGAAATTTATTGATCCAGTCAATACCCCGACATTTTACTTGTGGTAAGTGTAATCTTGTTTATTGGCCATCTCACGACATCAGTTATCAAGGTGGAGAGAGCCTTAGAGCCATTGAATTCATCATTATAGAGTCCCTTCATCACATCATGTTTAGAATTTGTATCTCAAACCTCTTTAAACATGGGATCAAAGGCATATGTGATAAACATCATCTCTTATTTCAGTGTAGTATCTCAAAGAAGTCGGGATTTCTCAGTGGTCTAAAATGGTTAGATGTGTCAAACCACTTACCGTTTCAGAAGACTTTTTCTTATCATCATTAATATCAATTTTTACTCATGGAATGTGAATTGAGTGCATCCATAAAATTTGTGACTCAAGGAAGCCATTTAATTGTGCCGGTCATAGTGACCTTTACTCATGACCGTGCGAGGGCGCGGTGACCCTCAATTGGGCGGAAGAATAGGAAGCCCAGTTAGGGCAGCGGCCGCCAAGTGCGCGGGTCTAGGATCCCAGTCCTCTTTCGATTTTTACGCGAGCTCGCAGTGTTTTTACGCCTCGTTGGGATCCCGACTTTAGACCATTCCGCTGACCCTGTTTTAGGATACCCAGGCGGGGGATCCTGGTTTTTCAGTTTTACGTACGAGCTCGGTTGCCCGTTACCGGTCGGGCTGTTTTTTCTAGAGTGACTTTTCCGGGAAGTCCCTCTCACCCGTCTCAGTGGCGTAGTTGGGAGTAGACCTATCCCTCTATTGAACCGTCCTTCCAATTAGGGGGCGAGACGGAAGAGCCATTTTGTTGGCTTCTTCACCGCTTGAGTTTTTCTTTCGCCAACAGACTTGGCGATTCTACATCCAGATCATCCACATCTACATCTATATCTACATCATCGAGAGTTACATCAGAGAGAAAGTTATAGTCAAGGTTTGGAGGAAATCACAATTAAAATTGAGATGATTAGAAGTGACTATAATCAGTTTTGAAATCCCTATAAAGATCACAATTAAGTTAAGTAAATGGAAGTGACTATAAACTAAATTCGAAATCTTAATAAGCCAGTGGACGTGTTGGGAACTTAGTTAGGATGCATTATACAACACCGCATGCCTACGGAGGCACCCCAACCCTAAGACTTTTCCCAAGTCTTAGAGTCATAGTATGAGGTTTCACACGAACCAAGACCACAGACTATCCACTAGACTTAAGAATTTAATAAATCATTATATCTTCTTATCTCATCATTCCCATCAGCAAAATCCACAAATATGATCTCTAAGTAATATGAGAATAAAATATACATACTTATGATCAATTAATTACCATAGAGATTTGCTCATTTGGGAAATGTTGGGATAATGGCTGATCATGAGAGGTGCTTACTAGAAATTTGGAAACCTTTTACAATTGCAAGTAGAATAAATTTTAATTTGAGTTGTTCTCGCCTTTCTACTTGCTTTCTTTTGAAAATAAATGCCTGTTATTTTATAAGTTTTTGGGAGGTACCAGCAACCGCTGACGCCTTTTCTTCCTAACATGTTTGGCAGGCAAACACAGCCTGCTGATCAGTAGCTTTTCATGGTTACAGGAGAAAGGATCTATACTAAATGGTATGGTTTATTTTGTGCCAATTTTTGTTCTATTTATATTGTATTATGTTTCTTTCTCTTCAGTCAGATTTTTGGGATATACTGTATGTATTGTCAGACTTTGTACATGTGAAATATATGGAAGTTAATGAAATAAGATTTTGGTGACAATTGTTCTAATAACTTGTGGTTATGATTGTGAATGTCATGTGGAAAATTATCCGCGCGAAAAATTTCCCTGTTTTTCCGTAGCTTATGCGATCTAATGCGAATGAATGTTGTAACGCGAAACGTGTGTAAACGGGTACCCGGATCCTGAGGGGTCCACAGTTTGGTATCAGAGCAGTGGTACCCCGATACGCACATTCGCAGTATTAAAATTCCGATCGCATTAAGTTCTCAGATAGAGACAGTCTTCCGACTTGTCATGAGTCCGAGAAGGGAAATATGACATTCATATTCAAATACTACAGTTGTCACCAATTTCATTAACTTTCATATTATATCCCAAGAAGAGAAAAACATATATCATATTATCTGCGAACCATCGATTTTGACTAAAAATGGTTCTCATGCAGAGCCATGTCATCCCGACCAGACCAGGAGATGACTAACCAACTAGTACACATATTGACTACTCTTGTCAACCTTTTCATGATCTACTTAATTCTAGCGTGACGCATTCTTTTCTAGCTTTGAGACTACTAGTTTCTTTAAGTAGAGTCGCAGAGACTCTCTCTCCTCTCCATATCACATCCGA
Organism: Ottelia alismoides; assembly: GCA_037367405.1. NCBI lineage: Eukaryota > Viridiplantae > Streptophyta > Magnoliopsida > Alismatales > Hydrocharitaceae > Ottelia > Ottelia alismoides. The sequence goes on along the minus strand of JAZKJV010001556.1, from coordinate 580,473 downwards.
GGGTCATATGGCCAGTTGTTTGTCATTTTTCTGTTAGTCAGGCACTTGCCCGTACTAATTGACGGTCACGAAATGATCGTAGATTGTCTACTTCTACAGCTTGATGAGTTCGACTTGATTCTAGGCATGGATTGGCTATCTACTCATCATGCACTTGTTGATTGCTTTAGGAAGATGGTTGTCTTTAGAATTCCAGATCTACCCGAGTTTACTTTTGAGGGTACTATACATGACTCCACCATGGAGTACATTTCAGTATTGCGAGCTCAACGACTTGTTGATCAGGGTTGCGATTCTTACCTTGCATTTGTTCGGGAGGTGTCTGATCAGGAGCTTGATACAGGACATCCGAGTAATATCTGAATATCTAGATGTTTTTTTTTCTAATGAGCTACCTGGACTACCTCCTGACAGAGAGATCGAGTTCGAGATCACATTACTACCAGACACACAGCCGATCTCGATGGCTCCTTACCGTATGGCACCAGCTGAGTTGCGGGAGCTGAAGGTGCAGTTGCAGGAGTTACTTGACTTGGGATTTGTACGGTCGAGCACTTCACCTTGGGGTGCTCTGGTTCTATTTGTCAAAAAGAAGGATGGATCCATGAGACTATGCATCGATTACAGGCAGTTGAACAAGAGAACGGTGAAGAACCGTTATCCTTTGCCACGTATCAATGATTTGTTCAACCAGCTCCAGGGATCTTCGGTTTTCTCGAAGATCGATCTTCGCTCAGGCTATCATCAGTTGAGGATCCGCGAATCGGATATTCCGAAGACAGCCTTCAGGACTCGCTGTGGACACTACGAGTTTGTGGTGATGTCGTTTGGGCTCACCAATGCACCTGCGGTTTTCATGGATATGATGAACCGTATATTCCGTCCATACTTGGACAAGTTTGTAGTGGTGTTCATCGATGATGTGCTCATCTATTCACGGAATGAATGGGATCATGTGAATGATCTACAAATTGTTTTGGACACATTGCGAGAGCACAAGCTATATGCCCAGTTGAGCAAGTGTGAGTTCTGGTTATCCCAGGTCTCGTTTCTCGGGCATATCATTTCTAGAGCAGGCATTGCGGTTAATCCTGCGAAGATTGATGCAGTCATGTCTTGGGAGAAACCTAAGACAGTTACTCAGATTCGGAGTTTCCTCGGATTAACGGGCTATTACAGACGCTTTGTCAATGGATTTTCCCGCATTGTACATCCTCTGACACAGTTGACACAGAAGGAAGTTCCATTCATTGGAACGATTCATGTAAGCAGGCCTTCCAGACACTGAAGGAGAGATTGACTACGTCACCTATTCTTGCTCTTCCTTCAGGCACTCAGGATTATGTAGTCTATACAGATGCATCTGGAGAAGGTCTAGGAGCAGTATTGATGCAGAGAGGACATGTGATTGCTTATGCATCACGACAGTTGAGGCCGCACGAGCGGAACTACCCCACACATGACTTGGAGTTGGCGGCAGTTGTCTTCGCCTTGAAGATCTGACGCCACTATCTATATGGGGTGAACTTCGAGATTTTCACAGACCACAAGAGTCTGAAGTACATCTTTGATCAGAAGGAGCTGAACAAGAGGCAAGGTAGATGGCTCGAGCTGCTGAAGGATTATGATTGCACGATCTCTTACCATCCAGGCAAGGGAAACGTGGTGGCCGATGCACTTAGCAAGAGAGCACATGCAGAGGATACGGCAAACTGGCTATACACGTGGGATATGCTCGCATCTTTGACTGATTGGCATCCTCAGGAGAGCGCATCCATTTCTACTGTCGTGACTCCACGATTCAGCAGTTTATGGGATCGCATTGTCGAAGGCCAAAAGACAGATCCTTGGATTCGAGATAGATACATATGTGTCGTCAAGGACAAGGTTGATGATTTTGTTATGGCGGAATCTATTTTATGATAGGCAGGACGGGTAGTTGTACCCAATGACGAGCAACTTCGCAGAGACATTCTCGATGAGGCACACAGTTCACGATTATCTATCCATCCAGGCAGCACGAAGATGTACCGTGATTTGCGTCGACATTCTGGTGGGATGGAATGAAGCGCGATGTGGCGCTACATGGCAGCAGATGCATGACCTGTCAGATGGTCAAGGCCGAGCACAGGAGACCACCGGGATTACTGTAGTCTCTCCCCATTCCTGAGTGGAAGTGGGAGAGCATTTCTATGGATTTTGTCACAGGTTTGCCGAAAACACTAGGTGACCATTATCTTTACTCCGTGGATCTCCTGGAGGAGACCGCGAGAGCTGTTGATTTTGTGAGACAAAGACTTCTGACGGCACAAAGCCGCTAGAAGAGCTATGCAGACCGTCGGAGAAGAGATTTGGAGTTTCGGGTATCCAATCTTCTTTTCTTTCCTTTATTACAAAATTAACTTAATCTCATATTAATGACATTCCTATCAATTATAGGTTGGAGATTGGGTATTTCTCCGTGTATCTCTCGTGAAGGGAATACAGAGATTCGGTGTTCGTGGCAAGTTGGTGCCACGATATGTTGGACCGTTCGAGATTCTTGCTCGAGTGGGGAAAGTGGCCTACCGAGTAGCCATTCCTCCACATCTTTCAGCTATCCACGACATATTCCATATATCCAACCTGAGGAAGTATGTGCACGACCCTCGGCACATCATCAGTTACGAGAATCTCGACGTAGAGCCAGATCTGACATATGAAGAGAGGCCAGTGCAGATCGTTGACCGTGCTGTGAAGAAGCTTCGCAGCAAGGAGATTCCATTGGTTAAGGTGTTGTGGCACCGACATGACGTCAAGGAAGCGACGTGGGAGACTGAAGCCGACATGCGGGCACGACACCCGCAGCTTTTCTGAGGTAATAATCAAAACAAGCTTTTGTAATTAGACACATGATAAATATATGGCTTGTTTTCTCTTTGAGGTTTTTATGGGTTCAAAACCCTTTGAGGTTTTTATGGACATATGAAATTCTAACAAGACACATAACAACCTTGACTCGAGTCTCGAGGACGAGACTCCCTTTGAGGTTTTTATAATTGTAACATCCGATTTCCAACTAAACCCAAACTCAAGCCAATTAGCATCTGATTAATCCAATAAAGTTATCTAACAACATTAGATAACCTAAATCGACCAATTGATAATGAATCAAAAGTCATTCGGGCAAAATCGACCAAAAATCGGTCGCTTCGTAATGCGCGCCGCGAAAAGCCGCGACGCAAATTCGGAAACCACAAAATGAACGGAGATCGTCATTAGATCCGATTCGACGAAATAAGACCAACGGAATCGACCGTTCGTCAATCGGAGGTTGGTTGATATTTTAAATTCGCAAAATTTAAACCCAAACAAAAATCGTACTCGAAAATTTCGGGTATTCAAAACTCGACCGAAAGTATATCAATATTATACTCATATTGATCGTCATTCTGAGATGATCAATTCAAGATATTGTGCGTCGAAATCCGAGGTCCGATGCGCGATTGCGGATGACTTTAAAATAAGAGAGAAATTGGAAAATAAAGATATATATATATATTTATTATTCAGATTAAAGCAGCAGCTGTTGCCGTTGAGTGTTTTTTTTCTCCACGTGGCTTCTGATTCCATTCCATGTGGCTACACCCCAAGCTCCATCTTCCTTATAAATATCACCAAGAACCTCCCCCTCTCTCTTACATATTCCAGCCGTTGGGAGCAACCTCTCCTCTCCCTCTCTTGATTCCCAATTCCATTCTCGGTTATTCTCCAAAAAGCAGCCTGAAGCTGTTGAGTTTTCTCCTGGAGCCTTCAGACAGCCTTTGGAGCTGTTGCATGCAATTGTTTCCCTCCAATTTAGGAGATCTCCAAGGTACACTCCGATCTTCCCTCTATTGCTGTCATACATGTCGATTATAAATTTGATTTCCATTTTCCTTTCCCCCTTTTCTCCCTTTTCATTTCCCCATGTTTTATTCCCATTCTTCCTCCTAAAATCCCAGCCGAAGGGGCTCTTTTTCTCCAAATTGGCTGGAAATCTGCTACTGATTCTGGACTGTTGGAGACCCAGATTTTTCAACTATTGCTTCTTTCAGCTTCAGATCAGCCCTCCCAGCTTTGCATGCAGAATTAGCTCCAAGATTTAGAAGATTATTAGGTACCTCCTTCCCCTTCTTTGTTGCCATACATGCACAATCCTCCACTTCATTCTTGCTGCCATATATGAAGTTTCTACACTTATAGAACTTCTATTGATGCTCTTTTATGGAACAATATATTGCTGAAATCTGGGTTTTGCTCGTAAAATAAACTTGGAACTATAAATTTTAGATCTTATTTAATTTAGCACTGCTTGCTTGTCAATTTGATCCTATTAGGTACAATCCTTCTTCCTTTCTCTCTTGTTGCCACTCATGTGCTTTTGCACAAATTAATCCCTTTTGGTTAAGGAATTGGGACTGGAATTAGGAGGAAGTCAGGAATATATGCCAAGATCAGAAACTGCAGCTTCTTTTCTCCATAGGAACTGCTACAAGCTTGAATCAAAGCAAGTTTTTGATCTCTAAATTTAAGATTTCAGATGTACATCCTTTCCCTATCTTTTGCTGCCATGCATGTTGTGTTAATCATTCTTTATAAGTGTGCTTGATTCCTTTCCTCTTGAATCAACATTAACACCTCTAATCCATGTTCTTGTTAAAATTGTAAATCCTCAATGTGCTGCCATCTATTCTTTGATTTTAAACCAATCCAGTTGTTGTCAGAATGTTTGGTTTATAAAAGTTTTATATAGAGGATCTTTAATTTTTATCCCCAAAATCCAACTTCCAGGTGATAAATCGAAAATCTGCACTAATTATGAATCTTAGTCGAAGATAAGTTGTTAGTTGTTACCTATGCTAAAACAATATTATATATTAGTTATGTTTTCATAAGAGATGGAAACTAATTAATGTATGCCCAATTGTTTATATCAGGACATATATTTCGGAAATTTGCGGAAGCTTTATACTCTTAAACGTATAAATCCATGTGCACAGTACTTAAATATGTAAAATTAACCAGTGATTGAGATTTGGGATGGATTGGACTAACACTAAAGTCATGACAGGCAATGAGTGAAAATATATGAACAAGTGGGTTGGCACACACGATCTTAGTTGGCCAAGCAATTCTTGCTTTACTGGAATCCAACCATCCAACCAGTCTTATGCATCTCCATACGGGTTGAAGGGCTACCACTAAATCTAACCAGACAGTTATAATAGGGTGACAATGTGATTATTTTGAGTTAGTATGATACTATATATATATATATGTGTGTGTGTGTGTATGTGTGTGTGTGTGTGTGTATATATATATATGACAACCAATTTCTAGGATGATTATGGAGATACCAAGAAGAAATTAACTAAACTTAAAAAGGAAGAAATTGCTCATTTGGTTGGTATAGTGAAAAGGGTGTAAATATCTTATAGTTATTCTAACCATGCACAGTGCTAACTGAAGTGATACAGATGTATCATTTCCAAGTAATTAGAACTAATTCTTTTGTAATGCTTCCTGATTAAACTCTATATACTTTAGCCGTTTGTGCATACTTTACCCTGATGACCTAGTGATGAAAAGTTAAATAAGAGAAGGTGACTAAGCAAAAGAATGGGACGAGTTAACCCTCTATTCATCTCGAACATATCAATTGAAGCCTCAGGTTTCAGTCTAATCATGTCATCCTTCTTGTGGGCTCTCAAGACATAAGAGAAAAACAACTTTTACAGGGGCTCACATCGAAATTTTCGACTTGAGCAACTGAAATTTATTGATCCAGTCAATACCCCGACATTTTACTTGTGGTAAGTGTAATCTTGTTTATTGGCCATCTCACGACATCAGTTATCAAGGTGGAGAGAGCCTTAGAGCCATTGAATTCATCATTATAGAGTCCCTTCATCACATCATGTTTAGAATTTGTATCTCAAACCTCTTTAAACATGGGATCAAAGGCATATGTGATAAACATCATCTCTTATTTCAGTGTAGTATCTCAAAGAAGTCGGGATTTCTCAGTGGTCTAAAATGGTTAGATGTGTCAAACCACTTACCGTTTCAGAAGACTTTTTCTTATCATCATTAATATCAATTTTTACTCATGGAATGTGAATTGAGTGCATCCATAAAATTTGTGACTCAGGGAAGCCATTTAATTGTGCCGGTCATAGTGACCTTTACTCATGACCGTGCGAGGGCGCGGTGACCCTCAATTGGGCGGAAGAATAGGAAGCCCAGTTAGGGCAGCGGCCGCCAAGTGCGCGGGTCTAGGATCCCAGTCCTCTTTCGATTTTTACGCGAGCTCGCAGTGTTTTTACGCCTCGTTGGGATCCCGACTTTAGACCATTCCGCTGACCTTGTTTTAGGATACCCAGGCGGGGGATCCTGGTTTTTCAGTTTTACGTACGAGCTCGGTTGCCCGTTACCGGTCGGGCTGTTTTTTCTAGAGTGACTTTTCCGGGAAGTCCCTCTCACCCGTCTCAGTGGCGTAGTTGGGAGTAGACCTATCCCTCTATTGAACCGTCCTTCCAATTAGGGGGCGAGACGGAAGAGCCCTTTTGTTGGCTTCTTCACCGCTTGAGTTTTTCTTTCGCCAACAGACTTGGCGATTCTACATCCAGATCATCCACATCTACATCTATATCTACATCATCGAGAGTTACATCAGAGAGAAAGTTATAGTCAAGGTTTGGAGGAAATCACAATTAAAATTGAGATGATTAGAAGTGACTATAATCAGTTTTGAAATCCCTATAAAGATCACAATTAAGTTAAGTAAATGGAAGTGACTATAATCTAAATTCGAAATCTTAATAAGCCAGTGGACGTGTTGGGAACTTAGTTAGGATGCATTATACAACACCGCATGCCTACGGAGGCACCCCAACCCTAAGACTTTTCCCAAGTCTTAGAGTCATAGTGTGAGGTTTCACACGAACCAAGACCACAGACTATCCACTAGACTTAAGAATTTAATAAATCATTATATCTTCTTATCTCATCATTCCCATCAGCAAAATCCACAAATATGATCTCTAAGTAATATGAGAATAAAATATACATACTTATGATCAATTAATTACCATAGAGATTTGCTCATTTGGGAAATGTTGGGATAATGGCTGATCATGAGAGGTGCTTACTAGAAATTTGGAAACCTTTTACAATTGCAAGTAGAATAAATTTTAATTTGAGTTGTTCTCGCCTTTCTACTTGCTTTCTTTTGAAAATAAATGCCTGTTATTTTATAAGTTTTTGGGAGGTACCAGCAACCGCTGACGCCTTTTCTTCCTAACATGTTTGGCAGGCAAACACAGCCTGCTGATCAGTAGCTTTTCATGGTTACAGGAGAAAGGATCTATACTAAATGGTATGGTTTATTTTGTGCCAATTTTTGTTCTATTTATATTGTATTATGTTTCTTTCTCTTCAGTCAGATTTTTGGGATATACTGTATGTATTGTCAGACTTTGTACATGTGAAATATATGGAAGTTAATGAAATAAGATTTTGGTGACAATTGTTCTAATAACTTGTGGTTATGATTGTGAATGTCATGTGGAAAATTATCCGCGCGAAAAATTTCCCTGTTTTTCCGTAGCTTATGCGATCTAATGCGAATGAATGTTGTAACGCGAAACGTGTGTAAACGGGTACCCGGATCCTGAGGGGTCCACAGTATGTGTGTGAAGGTACATCCGTGCATGTGCATGTACAAGTGTGGGTATGCGTGGACATGCGTGGGTGCCCACATGAGGTTGTGTGGGTTGGTGAGTGGGCGGTTGCACGCGAGCACGAGCGTGTTTGTATGTGCATGGATGCATGCCTCTGTGTGTGTGCATGCGGATGCATGTGTGAGGGTGCATGTGTGCATGTGCATGTGTAAAAAATAAGTACACCTTGCAAAATATCAATTACATAAAGGACATGTTTGTGCAATGGATGTTTGTGACAGAGACATACAATCTTAATAACTAAATAAAGCAATCCTGGACCCCAAAATCAAGTGCATGTATCAGTCATGCTTAGCACGGAGGTTGTACATGCTTGGTGAGTTCATAAAAAATCAATTATTAAAAAATTAGAAATAAACAAGGCACATTTATTACTACAAAAATCGGTTATAAACTAATTTTAACTTGTATATCGGTTGGAACTATTAGACAGTCATGATATTGGTTTAAGGAAGTGATACAACAAATATACAGATTCAACTACAATGTACATCATTTATAAATTCCTTACAGTTTTGCACATTTATTGCTATGGTATTGTTAGATGTACAAACTGATTTTACCTCCAAAAATGGCTATTTTTCCCATATGTGGGGTGGAAGGCAAACATAATTAAAGACATGGTAGACATAACAAGTGGCATATTGGATTGGATAATAAGAAGCTGACTTTCCCGAATCGGAATCCCAACACTTCTAGAACACCTTGCAGAACAATTCTTAGATTGGAGCTAATATCGATTTCTTTTTGAGGTCTATGGTTTTTAGAGGATGATACCAAATGCCAAAGGAATGCTTTTGGGTCAATTACAGCATTCTTAGTGAAGGATTTCTACTAATTTCTTGCTGCTGATGTCGAAATTTAAATGCTGTATTCTGAAGTGGATATTTGACTCTTACTAGGGCTATATACAGACATACTGAAGATTAGATGCTTGCTGGAAGGTATCTTGACTATTTTTGGGCCAAAGTCCATGCAATGGTTATTGAGATCGACATCAAGGTAGAGATGAACTAAAGTGCTCACAAAAATGAGTTGGAATTTGCATTCATTATTGATACACTGATTACAAGTCTTTTAGTGCTGAATTAAATTGTGAAACCAGCTTAGGATAAGCAAGGTAAACCAGAGTCATTGGGATTTTTTGAACAAAAAAGGAGAAAACATCCGTAAAAATGTCCGCCCTGGAATTTATCTATACAGTTAGAAAGCTACAAAGCTAGGTCTCAAAGAGAGATCTAGCTAGATGGATTACATTCTTCACACAAACAATCGGCTCTAAAATTGACGATCCTGCGTGAGCGCTAGATAGCTCACATTTTTGCCGCCGATCTCCATAACTTCGGCCTAGGGCCTGAATTGATTGCTCACTAAGCAATCCCAGAAGTTCACATGTGAGGAGATATCCACCCACTCGATGCCAACCACAACCCAAATTTGACAAGTACAAAGGCATGAGCAGAAAAGGTGGTCAAGATATTCAGGTACCCCATCACAGAAGAAACATGAGCAATCATCACCTGGAGCAAAAGAAGCTCCGCGCCCCTTAGTTAAAGTCCTTTCTAGGCGTTGAATCCAAAAAAACATCTTAATCGCCAAGGGGATTCTTAGGGGCCAAATCAACTAAAATCTTGTTCCTTTATTCTGGATTGGGGATTCATGATGGAAGTGAAGGCGCGGTAAGCTTCTTTGATAGAGAAGTGGTCATCCTGCCACACCCATAGGTCGCAACTCACGACCCACCATAGGACCTGTGAATCTAGAGATACCAAAAGCTCTAGAAACTCCCCATATGTTGCCTAGAGAAACTAACCACAAAGGGGGGCATCCATTGATTGTCCACCAAGCCTTGCTCACCGATAGATAACGATCCAAAGACAATGTGAACAGATGCAGGAAAGGCAATTAAAGGCTCGTCCAATCATCAGTCCAAAATCTGAAAGAAGTTCCGTCCCCCAGCCCGCGGTTCCGTATAAGTGGGGATCTCGTGAATCAGAACACAGACACCCATCCAAAGAGCAGAAGGTGAGCATGTGTGCTTGGGGGGTGGGGGGCATGGGGCGGGACTGAAAATTGTAACATATGTGCAAACTTGTAATCAGTTTGGTCATACAAAAGAAGAGCTTGATCTCAGCAGTGATAGGTATTGCGCCCAATTTTACACTTTCCTCAAGGAATCGTTTAAATGGTGTTAGTATTTCAGTTTTTCTCCCCTGTGACAGGAGTTTGCAACATTCTGCATGTAACATCTATTTTTTAAGAGGGTGTTTTGAAAATGAAATTATAGATTAAAAAACAAATAAAATCAATTAGAGTGTATCATATAAATATACAACCTAAACCAAAAAAAGAATGAACAATTGAAACGGCATATTCTGCTTTGCCTTTTAAAGGAAAAAAATATATCAATAATAAAGAACTCCCTCTCTTTTATTGCGATGTTATATATATCAATATCTAATCAATAAAAGCTCAACCCTAAGATTTACTTTCACTATCTTTTCGTACCACCCCGTACTACATCGTATTGTTTCATCTGGATCATAGCCACGACGAGATCGACATTGGAGCCATCTGAAACCAAGGTACCACATTCATTGCTCCTATTTTTCTTACTCCAGACTAGTTTTGCGAAGAACATCTGCCCAAATTAGGGATGTAAGGATTAGGGATGTAAGGATTTTCCCTTTTTCCTCTTTTCTTGAGACTATGTTGATGGGTATTTGCTATTCCTTGCATACCTAGGTATAGGGCTAGAGGTCTTGTACCAATGGCTAAAGTCCTATACCTTAGACTTTTACTTTTCTTGGAGGAGACACTCCCAAGTATAGTGTATTGATTGTGTTGGGTATGAATTGTCATGTCAATATATTGGATTGTGGTCTTTTGGATGCCAACATGGTGGGTATGGGTCGTATAACCATACATTATCTTTTTCTCATGCGCCTCTAAAGAGCTGGCCCTTTGTGTGGTTCATGGAAGCTTTTCAATGGGAGCATAGCCATAAATTGACTTGTATTTAATGAAAACGCTGATATTTAAAGAAAATGTAAAGATTCCACCGGTGTTTGTGAACTCTCACATAAAAGTTATCGATATTTCTGATTTCGCTAAAATATAATTTACATATTTGTGCTAGCCAAAGTTTTTCTTTCATCATAAACCGTGAAAATCTCCACGGGTGGTTGGATTAGGAGTATTATTAGATCATAATTGTTTTGATTAAATGTATACCTTTGTAATAGGGTTTGATGTACCAATGCTATTGGATTGATTGTTCGACCATAGTTTTGACGATCAAATTTAAGGTATGTATATTAATTTATGCCGCATACTGTTGAGATTCTTATATCTCTTGGTCTTTATTTATATTTGTTTATCTTTCTGTTTATCTTATATAATTTTTCCATAGAGCTTTTCCCCTATATAAGAGAGCTCTAGGGTTTTGTGGAATACAATTTTCATTTTCACATGATATCAAAGCGACGGTCCTAAACCGAAGCCTGTGCCCTAGAGCCCTACCCCCACCAAAACCCTAGCGTGTGCCGCCCGCACCGCTTGCGCGTCAACGCGTGCTGCCTGCGTCGCCTGCACGTCGATGCTTGTCGTCAATGTCGCATGTGCATCTCCAACGCAGCCCGCATCCTTCCAATTGTGCCACACCACGTGCAGCTTGCCCGTGCGTCGCCGTCCGTGACGGTCGTGTGGTCCCCACCCTTGCGTTGTTGTCGCCCTTAGAGTTTCTACACCGTGTTCTTGGGTACTTAGGGTGTGATATGATCTAAAACACCCTAGTTACCCAAAGGAATCTCCAAAAGAATGGAAGAGGTTGTGATATGAGTCTACACCCACAACCATCTTCCTGTATGTCGGTGTAGACGCAAGTCTTTCTTGTTGCTGACCCAATCTTTGAGATAGTTTTCATCATGTATGACAACAAAGTGGAAGTTTCATCCCTAGATGCTTTCAAAGGTCCAACACCCATCGTCAAAATGGATGGAACAAACTATGAACTGTGTACCATGCAATTCATGAGTTTAATGCAATGCAATAGTTAGAAGCACATCCTCACTATGGAGTAGCCATGGAACAAGACTAGGACAAATGCCTCATGGGAGGCAGATGATGCATATGCACGTGTGTGGCTATCTGGGACTGTGTCCACGAAGATATCTAATGATATTTTGAGTCAGACTACTGCGAAGGTTATGTGGGATATTCTCATCGCTACATACTCTTCGGCGAAGAATGAGTCGAAGATATTGCAGCTCTAGCATGATATCTTCACATCGAAGCAGAATGGTCGCATCCTTCATACACTATGTACTTCTTTAAGAAGTATGTGTGAGAATCTACATGGGTACGTTCCCTTGACAGCTACGCCATAGCAACTCAAGGCATACAGAGACTCTAAGATGACTGGGGTCTTTCTAGCAGCCTTGGACCCTGAGTATACATTGCCTGTGCCCAGATTCTTACTGATACTACCATACCGCCGATGGAGAAGGCATGTCGCAGATTGAGTAGACTATCTATATCCTCTGGTAGTACTCTACAGTCTCAAACATCTTCAGCTATCGTTGCGTCTCGTGGTAGAGGAAGCCCTACACCATATCATGGTAGGGGAGGCCCTAACAATGGCAGAGGAGGCGGTAGTCGACCCCATCAGTCGTCCACCTACTGTCACAGGCCAGGCCACTCTGAGGAAACATGTTATTCTAAGCATGGGTTTCCTTCTTCAGCTCGAGTTGCAGAGCAAATACAACAGGCTGGGAGCCATCACCTATTTATGACCAGAGATTTGACGAGCTTGTGGCACGACTCAGGAAGATTATGCCTACTTCTGGATCAACCATCTCTCCTTCAGGATCCTCAGGGGTAGCTGCTTCAGCATCAGCATCTACATCAGGTATAGAATGTCTTTACTAGTTGTTACATGGCAGACTTGTTAAAATGGATCATGGATTCATGAGCATCCCATCATCTTTGTGGTGACAGAGGTCATTTTAGTGCGTCCGAATAAGCATGGACGATCTGTTGTGATAGTGGATGGGACACACTCTCCCATTACTGGTCAGGGGGAGGTGCAGTTGACTCCCATAATGAGGCTTCAGAATGTCCTTTATGCTCCTGGATTTTCTATGAATTTACTATTAATTAGTCAAATTACCAAAGATTTACATTGTCGTGGCATATTTATCCATCTGCTCTTGTGTTTCAGGATATACTCATAGGCAGGGTGATTGGATCTGGCTGTGAGCAAGGGGATCTCTACAGACTACTGCAATCTCTGTATGTTGGTGCCTCTTCTCTTCGCACTGGATCTGTTTCTCCATATATATGGCATCTTCGATTTGGTCATCTTCCTCTACAAAAGCTACGTCACGTTCTTCCACAGATTTCTCCTCGCTCTACCTTTCAGTGCGAGGCATGTCAGCTTGGGAAGCATCATCGGTCCGCTTTCCAGAGTCGTCAGGGTCGGAGTATTCATAGTCTGTTTGAGTTAATCCATTTTGATACTTAGGCTCCCACTCGTATCCCATATCATCGGGGACAGGTTTTATCTTGTTGCGGTTGATGAGTTTTCAAGATTGTCTTGGGTTTTTTCCTCTTAAGAACAAGTACGATGCTAATCCTATATTCAGTCCTTTATTAATGAAATAAGGAACATTTTTTAGTAAAAGTCAAGTTTATACATTTAGATAATGCGTTATAATTTTTCAGTACTCAGCTTTCTCAATTCCTTAGGGCTCATGGTATTGTGCATCAGACATATTGTGCATATACTTCCCAACAGAATGGGGTGGCTAACGAAAACACTGTCATATTTTGGATGTTATCGGAAATCTTTTGATTCAGAGTCGTGCTTCTCATTCGTACTGGGGGATACGGTTCTAATTGCTTGCTACCCGGTAAATCGTATGTCCTCTTCGGTTCTGGGGGAAAAGATTATGTTCTTAATTGTCTTTCCCGAGATGGATCTTTTCTCTCGTAATATTAAATGTGTGTTTGTTGGGTATTCCAAGATCCAAAAGGGATATCGTTGCTTTAAACCTGTTCGACGAAGGTACTACATCGGTGCATATGTCACCTTCCTTGAGTCCATTACGTATTTTTCTCCCACAGGTGACAAGCTTATTCCTTTAGAGGGTGGAGAAGAGGTCACATCCTACTCCACCGCTACCTCAACCATCACCTCCTCCACCGCCAGCTCCACCGCCCCCTCCAACGTCTCCTACTTTCTTTCCGCAGGTTTACCAGCGACAACCCCGTGTTCATGTGCCTCCTCCATCATCCAGCATGTCCAAGATATGTTATGAACATTTGAGTTCTTTTAATGGCCCTGGTGATTTGCATATACAGACTGAGGTGCAGGATGTCATAGATGTATCTATTGCTCTATGAAGCAGAAGGGAGCTTGCACTATGCATCCTACTGCTTCACATGTTTCCTTAGATCGTCTTTCCAAAGATTTTCAAAGGTTTGTTATGGGACTATCTGCCATGGAATACCACAGACCTATCAGGAGACGTTGCAGAGTAGCCAATGGCGTCTCTCTATGAGAAGGCAGCTTTACAATCTTGTGGTATATGGAATGTTGTACAAGCTCCACCAGGTGTGTCTGTATTGGCAGCAAGTGGGTGTTTACTGTGAAACACCGAGTTGATGGCACTGTGGATAGATATAAGGCCAAGTTGGTTGCTCGTGGGTTCACGCAAACCTATGGGGTAGACTAGCAGGACACTTTTTCTCCTATTACGTGTTACTCTACGCTACGAACTCTTATTGTTGTTGATGTGGTACGTGACTGGTCGTTTTTCCAATTAGATGTAAAGAATGTGTTCTTGTATGGTGATCTTCAGGAGGAAGTTTACATGCAGCAGCCACAAGGTTTGTTGTTGAGGGGAAGTCCAGTATCGTGTGCCATCTTCACAAGGCCATATATGGCTTTAAGCAGAGTCCGAGGGCTTGGTTTCAGAAGCTCTCAAAGTTGATTGAACGGAAGGGGTTTGTCAGATCCATTGCATATCATTCTCTGTTCATTATGATAACTCGGAGAGGTACAGTTAATGTTCCGATTTATGTTGATGACATTATTGTTACTGTCGGTGATGAATAGGGCATTCAGGCAGCTAAGGATTTCCTTGGACAACAGTTTGTGAACAAGGACCTCGGTATACTACATTACTTCCTCGGCTTGGAGTTTGCACGAAATCAACAGGGTACGGTTATGATGCAAAGGAAGTACGTTACTGACCTTATATCTGAGACAGGCATGATAAGATGCAGACCTCCCACTACACCAATGGATCCTAATGCCAGGCTCTATGATGATGTCTCTGAAAAGGTAGATAAGAGACGATACAGAGAGAGGGTAGGGAAGTTTTCATATGTTACTATTACCAAGCATGATATATCATTTGTTGTGAGCAGAGTCAGCCAGTTTATGGAGCGGCCCAGACATACTCAAATGGATGCACTATGCATGATTTTGAGATATCTGAAATCTTCTCCAGGTGTAGGTCTTCTTTTCAGAAGAGATATGTCTCTCACAATTACTGGATGTGCAGATGCAGATTATGCTGGGTGTCCTAAGGATCGGAAGTCCACCTCACGCTTCACTGTATCTTTTGATAGATCATTGGTCTCATGGTGGAGTAAGAAACAGACATTTGTTGCCTGATCCAGTGCTGAATCAGAATATAAGACTATGGCCCAAGGGAGTACGGAAATGATGTGGGTCAAATCTGTTCTGACTGACCTAACTGTTGAGGTGCCTCTTCCTATGAACCTCAAATTTGATAATTAAGCAACACTATTCATAGCTAACAATCCAGCCTTTCATGAGAGAAAAAAAACACATTGAGGTAGATTGTCATTACACTCGTGACTTGATCCATAAGAGGTTGATCTCCACTACTCATGTTGCTTCAGGTGATTAGATTGCAGACATGTTTACTAAAACTCTAGCGAGAGGTCCCTTTCATCGTTGATGTCCCAAGCTGAACATGATAGACATATATGCTCCAGCTTGAGGGGGAGTGTTGAGATTTTTATATCTCTTGATCTTTATTTATATTTCTTTAACTTTCAGCTTAGCTTATGTTTTTTCCATAGAGTTTTTCTCCTATATAAGAGAGCTTTAGGGCTTTGTGGGATACAACTTTCATTTTTTCTTTTACTCATACCATTGTTATTTGTACCCACATTGGTTTTTATTAGCCATTGCAATGTTACTTCTATTCTAATCTATTTGAATGCTTAGATTATAGTTTTGTGTTAAAACCCTATATGATCAAGTGTTGAATTTGATATTCATTCATAATGTTTGTCTATTAGTTAATCTTTAAATGTTGCAACAGAGTATAAATATCTATTTTATAATGGATAGTCAAACACACGTATATATAGGTTAATATGCATTTTTATAAATTCAAATACTTATTGAAAATTTATTGACACCATTGTGTGGGAGTAGACATTATTCATTGTTAGTCCATTAAAGACTTTGGTCTGGCAAAATGTCGCGCGGATGGTTAACTCCGTTAATTGACCGTTGTAGCTCTACACTACTCCCAAACAATTTCCGTTATGGCAGTTGACTCAAGACTGATGTCCATTGCATTGGGGTTTGGACATGAAACCTTATATTGGAACATTTTAAGATTTAAAATTTTAATTTATGAGAACGAGGTGGCTCTTATCTAAGCTCGGACTGCCTGGTATCGGCAGATGATAATGGTTTTTTCTATTGATATTGATATTCATTGATATTGAATTCATTGTCTCAAAATATGTGATCATTCAAGAAAAGCTTATTGTATTGTTATCTCGGTGTTCTGTACTATTGGAAAATCTTGATAAAGTTCATTGTTTTATTGACATATATTCCTTATTGCATGGAATTGCCATCATATTAGCATTTTTAATGTTCTAGGTGTATGGATAATTATGACATGTGTTGTAATTTAATAATGCGTACTTAGTCACCTTCATTTGACTAATATTGATTACTATATTGCAGCTTAGTCATGGGGAGCAAAGTGGTAGATAATCAGTTGAATTTAAGAAGTTTGTCGTTCCATTCAAATATATTACGCCAATGTACAGAACTTATTGTTAGACTCCCGTTTTTTGTTCCATAGTTAAGACTTTACGAGTCTTTTTTCAGTTAATTTTCATTTATTTCTTACATATTTTATGACACTCCTATTATGGTTAATGGAATATTGAATCATTTATCTCGATCATGGACTCAAAAAAAAAGATTCATAGTTTTGGGATGCTTCCATAATTTTTCCCTGTGTTTCGAGGTCTGGGACGTGACAACGTGGTATCAGAGCCAAATAGAAGATTAGATGAAATTTATCTAATTTAGGATGACTTATAATAATTATTAATATGATTTGAAATAGCTGACTAAATGATCGCCGCTATTTGTACATGTTGACGGTTTTAAATTGTAAGAGGAGTTTTCGCTCCCTTAAATTGGTATCTCAAAATGCCAAATTAATGAAGACGATAGAGGAGTTCTTACAATTGATTCGATATCAAGCTCAGCACCAGCATAGTAAGGACAAATATCATAGACATCGAGAGAGGCATCTTGATAGAGAAAGGCAACTTCGTGAAGAGCGTAGGGATGAAGTCACCTTTGAGAGATTCTTAAAGGTGAACCTGCCTAGCTTTGAAGATGTTATGAATGGTGAGGTAGCAGACCGATGACTAGAGGAAATTGAAAAGTTGTTTGACGCCATCAAATGTCCGGATCATAACAAGGTCTCGTTCGCTACCCATCGGATGAAAGGTCATGCTAAGGACTGGTGGACCAGTTGCCAGTTACAGAAGTTTGAAAAAAGAGAAATCATTTTGTAGGATGAGTTTATTAAACTCTTCCGAGGGTAATATATTCTGATGCACTTGCAATTGATCTAAGAACAAGAATTTATTAACTTAAAGCAATGAGATATGATTGTTGTTGAATACAATAACATGTTCCATCTACAAATGAAGTATGCTCCACACCTATGTCCAGATGAGTATCGGATGACTCAGAAGCTCATCGATGGACTTCACCCTACCTTAAGATTTAAGGTTCTTTCTAGCATACCATGGAGGATGTCCTAGCAAGTGCTACTACCATGGAGCGAGATTTCTTGCGAAGAAAGGAGGAGAAGCCATGCAATGATCGAAAGGATCGATTTGGTACAGTCCAAATCATACAAAAATTCATGACAGAAGCAATCCTCCAAGCCAGCAAGATAACTGATTCCCTGAATGTTCTTTCTGTCACCGTTTTCATCCTAAAGAATGCTATCTCAAGAATGATCAATGTCTAAACTGTGAAGAAAAAGGGTACTATGTTCGTGATTGCTCGAAGCCAAGGAAGCAGTTTAGTTTGCAGCTCAAAGTCAAGAGCAAAAGCCAAAGGTTCCAGCACGAGTCTATGCACTCACCACTGGATATGATGCTGCTAAGGAGGACAAGGTCATCGAAGGTACTCTTTTTATTGCTAATTTACATGCAAAGATTCTTCTCGATACTGGTGCTACGCATATCTTTATCTATGAGGCTCTAGTAACAAGCATGGATGCCAAAATAAAACTTTTAGATATTGATTTGATTGTTACCACAACTATTGGTGGAAAAATCAAGGCACTAGAGTATATACAGAAAGCTCCATTAGTGTTAGAAGGTCATGAGCTACCTAGTGATCTCATTGTCATGAAGATGGCATATTTCGATATTATCCTTGAGATGGATTGACTATCACGATATCATTATATCGTTGATTGATGTAAGAAAAGGTGATCGTTGCAAGCCATCGGTTTATAAGGCTCGTTATTAAAGGGCATAGCATCGAGTCTGAGCGATGCATTATTTCTGTCATGAAGGTACGTCGCATGTTCTTGAAAAGGCGGGAAGCCTATCCGTCGGCACTATAAAGCTTATGTCATCAACCGCATCATTATCTGATCTCAATATTACTCGAGAGTTTCCTGATATTTTTCCAAAAGAGTTGCCTGGACCCCATCTCAACAAGAGATTGATTTCACTATTGAACCGGTTCCTGGAATAGTAACGATATCTAAGGCACCATATCGCATGGCTCCTACTGAATTGGTTGAATTGAAGAAGCAACTTGAAGAGTTGCTTGATTTGAGATTTAATACACCTAGTGTATCACCTTGGGTGCACTGGTTTTATTTATCAGAAGGAAGGATAAATCGCTTCGCTTATGCATTGATTATCGAATGTTGAATCTGACTGTGAATAACAAATATATGTTACCACGGATATATGATTTATTTAATCAACTACAATTAGCAAGGGTCTTCTCGAATATTGATTTCAGATCATGGCCATCGTGCTATCATCAACTGAGGATTCGAGTGGAAGATATCTCGAAGACGTTTTCCGAACATGATATGAGCATTATGAATTTTGCGTAATGTCGTTCGGATTGACTATTATTCATTCCGCTTTTATGGATCTCGAGAATCGGGTCTTTCGACCATTCTTGGACCACTTCATCATTGTTTTTGCGGATGATATTCTTGTTATTCTTATAGTGTTGAGCAACAACAGGAGCATTTGAGAATTGTATTAGAAACATTGAGGCATAATCAACACTATGTTAATTCTCCAAATGTGAATTCTAGTTGGGGAAGGTCGTGTTCTTTGGACACATTATTATCAATGATGGTATTTCTGTTGATCCAATCTAAGTTGAGGCAGTTTCAGATTGGATGCAACCAAAGAGTGTAACATAAATTAGGAGCTTTCTTGGATTAGAGGGATATTATCGTGTAGATTCATTCGTGATTTCTCGAATATTTCACTTTCTCTGATCGAATTGACTTGGAAAGGGACAAAATTTGAATGGTCTTCTGCATGTAAGCATAGCTTTCAAGAATTGAAGAGGAGGTTGACCACCGCTCATGTCTTGGCTTTACCTTCTGGTGGTGGAGGTTTTGTCATTTACACTAATGCATCCTTGAATGGCTTGGGATGTGTACTGATGCAAAATGAGAAAGTTATAGCTTATACCACAAGATGGCTAAAGATTCATGAAAGGAATTATCCTACGCATGATCTAGAACTTGTTGTGGTGTTTGCATTGACAATTTGGCGCCACTATCTTTATGATGAAAATTTGAGGTCTTCCCATATCATAAAAGTCCCAAATATATCTTTTCTCAAAAAGATTTGAACATGCACCAAAGGAGATGGATGGAATTCGTTAATGGCTATGATTTTTCTATTGTTTACCATCCAGGTAAAGCAAATGTTGTGGATGATGCTTTGAGCCGAAAGGGCTATGCCTTGTCAACGAGTTTGATGATCAAAAAGTGGAACTTCGTTGATGATTTGGTCGATTGGAATCCTTTCAGGAAAGGAGACAAGAATACCATAACTAGCATCCAGATTCATTCTGAGATAGTAGAGAAAGTATTGAGGGCTCGGAAAGAAGATCTTGATATCATGTTCTACTTGAGAGGAGTCAAGGAGGAGATTCAAAATTCTTCATTGCTGCAGATGGTGGCATTAGATTTTGAAATCGCTTATGGGTTCCTTCACAAGCAGAATTGAAGCACGAAATTTTGGATGAAGCTCATCATTCTAAATTCATTGTACATCCGAGAAGTACAAAGATGTACAAGGATCTCCAACGGAATTTTTTGTGGAAAATATGAAGAACGAAATTGCAGAATTCATTTCTCGTTGTTCGGTGTGCCAGCAAATTAAGGTTGGGCATCAAAGACCAGCTGAACTTTTGAAGCAATTGGAGGTCCCTCAATGGAAATGGGAACACATCACCATAGACTTTATGATGGATCTTCCGAAGATAGATGCAACTAATTATGATGTTATTTGGGTGATCGTGGACATATTGACAAAGTCTGCCCATTTCTTACCAATGAAGAAGGAATCAGTAGCGAGCTTGGCTAATTTGTATATGAATAATATTGTGAAGCTTCAAGGTATACCGATCTCTATCATATCGAGATCCAAGATTTACAAGAAGATTTTGGAAAAAAAATTCAGGAGACCTTTGGTACAAAGCTGAAATTTAGTATTACTTTCCATCCTCAGATAGATGGTCAATCGGAAAGAACTATTCAGGTTCTTGAAAAAGATAGTTTCTCAAAAAAAGTTCTTGAAGATATGCTCAGGGCATGTTCATTGGATTATGCTCGAAGTTGGGATGAGAACCTTCCACTTATTGAATTCACCTATAACCATAGTTATCAAGCTAGTATTGGTATGGCTCCGTATGAAGTCCTTTACAGGAGGCCTTGCATATTCCCTCTTTATTGGAGCAAGGTAGGTGAAAGAAGATTGCTTGGACCAGAACTTGCGCAAAAATGTGCTGATAAGATCGACCTAATTAAGAAGAGACTATTGATAGCTCGAAGTAGACAAAAGAGTTATGTGGATAACCATCGTAGAGAACTAGAATTTATTGTTGATGATCATATTTTTCTCAAGATTTCTCCGACCCATGGTATATTGAGGTATGGACAAAAAGGAAAAGTTAGTCCAAAATACATTGGTCATTTTGAGGTGTTGAATAAAGTAGGGGAAGTAGCCTATCACATTAATTTACAACCCCAGTACTCACACACATAATGTATTCCATGTTTCCATGTTGCGAAAATACATTCACGATCCATCACATCAGATATACTATGAGGCAGTCGAAGTTCGTAAAAACTTATCGTACAAGGAGCATCCTTCGCGCATTGTTGCTCGTCAAGAACAACAGCTAAGAAGGAAGACTATCAAGATGGTAAACGTTGCTTGGTATAATCACTCAAATAGAGAAGTCACTTGGGAATTTGAAGACAAAGTTCGACTGAAATTCTAGGTATGTCTTTAGAACTTTGAGGACGAAATTTCTTTTAAGGGGGTAGAGTTATAACATCTATTTTTTAAAAGGGGTGCTTTGAAAATAAAATTACAGATTAAAAAATCAAATAAAATCAATTAGGGTGTATCATATAAATATATGAACTATACAAAAAAGAATGAATGATTAAAATGGTATATTCTGCTTTGTCGTTAAAAAAAGTATAATAATAATAATAAAGAAACCAAAGTATATGAAATGGCAAAGAAACGAACTGACTAAGTCAAGGGTAATGGCAAGATCATTGGTTGAATTTTTTCCGACTCTCTCTCTCTTTTATTGCAATGTTATCTATATATATATATATCTAATCAGAAAAGCTCAACCCTAAGATTTACTTACACCTGTCTTTTCATACCACCCCGTGCTACATTGCAACGTTTCCTCTAGATCATAGCCACGACGAGATCGACATTGGAGACATCTGAAGCCAAGGTGCTACATTCATTGCTCCTATTTTTCTTTCTTGCTCTAGACTAGTTTTACGAAGAAGAACATCATCCCAATTTAGGATTGTAAGGATTTTCCTTTTTCCTCTTTTCTTGAGACTATATTGATGGGTCTTTACTATTCCCTGCAAACCTAGGTATATAGCTAGAGGTTTTGTACCAATAGCTAAAGTCCTAGACCTTAGACTTTTAATTTTCTTGGAGGAGACACTTGCACCCAAGTATAGTGTATTGGTTGTGCTTGGGTATGAATTGTCATGATATTGGATTATGGTCTTTTGGATGCCAACTTGGTGGGCATGGGTCGTATAATCATACCTTCTCCTTTTCTCATGTGCCTCTAAAGAGTAGGTCCTTTGGGTGGTTCATGTAGGCTTTTCAATGGGATTATAGCCATAAGTTGACTTGGGTTTAATGAAAACAATAATATTTAAAAAAAAACAAAGATTCCAAGGGTATTTGTCCCTCACGCAAAAGTCATCTGGAACTTTCATTTCGTCAAAATATATTTACAGATTTGTGGTACCCAAAGTTTTTCTTTCACGGGGTTCCATGGAACTAAAATTAATCATGAAAATCTTCTACACGTATGGTTGGATTAGGAATATTATTAGATCATAATTGTTTTGATTAAGTGTATACCTTTGTAATAGGGTCTGATGTACCAACGTGATTGGTTTGGTTGTTTACGACCATAGTTTTGGCAACCAAGTTTACAGTATGTATATTAACTTATGCCACATACCGTTGTTATCTGTACCCACATTGATTTTTATTAGCCATTGCAATCTTACTTCTATTCTAATCCATTAGAATGCTTAGATTATGGTTCTATGTTAAAATCCTATATGATGAAGTGATGAATTTGATATTCATCCATACCGTTTGTCTATTAGTTAATCTTTAAATATTTGCAAAAGAATACAAATACATATTTTTAAGTTGGATAGTTGAAATTTTTTTATATAGATAATATGCATTGTTATAGATTCGAATACTTTATTGAAAATTTATTATTGATTTTGGCACCATTGTGTGGGAGCAGACATTGTTCACTGTTAGTCCATTGGAGACTAACCTAACATGGTGTTGCGCGGACGGTTAATTCCGCCAATTGATCGTTGTAGAATGGTAATTCTATATTACTCCCAAACAATTTCTGCTACGACGGTTGATTCAGTACTGATGTCCATTGCATTGGGGTTTGGATAGGACCTCGTATTGGAATATTTTATGATTTAAATTTTTGATTTATAGGAATGAGGTGGCTCTTGTCTAAGCTCAGGTTGTCCGGTGTCGGCAGATGGTAATGTTTTTTCCTATTGATATTGATATTCATTGATATTGAATTCATTGTCTCAAAATAGGTGATCATTGAAGAAAAGTTTATTGTTATTGTAATCCTCAGTGTTTTGCACAATTGGAAAATCTTGATAACGTTCATTATTTTATTGACATGTATTCCTTATTGCATGGAATTGACATCGTATTAGCATTTTTAATGTTCTAGGTGTATGGATAATTATGGCATGTGTCGTAATTTAATAATGCATACTTAGTCAACTTCATTTGGCTAATATTGATTACTATATTGCAGCTTAGCAGGGAGCAAAGTGGAAGATAATCAACTGAATTTAAGAAGTTTGTCGTTTCATTCTAGTCTATTACGTCAATGTACGGAACTTATGGTTAGACTCGCATTTTTGTTCCATAGTTAAGTCTTTTATGAGTCTTTTTTGGTTAATTTTCCTTTATTTCTTCCATTTTGTATGGCACTCTGATTATGGTAACTAAATGGGATATTGAATTATTTGTCTCACTCCCAGACTCGAAAAAAATGATTCATAGTTTTGAGATGCTTCCATAATTTTCCCTGTTTTTCAAGGTCTGGGACGTGACACTGCGAGCAAACATGTTTTACCAAACAAAACCTTCCATGTCACCAACTTTGTAAAATTCCTTTTAAGAGATCTCCATTAGAAAATATTGTCATAGTATAACACAAAAATGAAGAGGGAATATGAATAGATAATGTTATAATAAAGGACTTACCTCATCAAGAAATTCAAAATCCACAAATGCTGTTCCAGCTTGAACATTAAGTGAACCTTCTGATCTGAAAGCTTCTAAGCTGGACAGAGTATAACCCTTTGGGAGGATCCCAAGTAAGTAGGCAATCAAGAAATGCCCTGCTTCATGCTGCACCGAACAACCTACAGTCAGATATTACACAACGGAGAATAGACCATGTTCCCCTATTTCAACAAATCTATCACATATACACATTGACATAAGACAGTAGCATCTTCAAATTTGACAAGTCAATCCTATGAGAATATTGTAATCTTCGGGAACCTTTGATCCGAAATTATTGTTCAACGTTGCTCTTCAATACAAAAATCTCATTTTCATCATCACCAATGATAATCGTGTCGACAATGTAGACATGTAAGAGATCTACCTTTTGTACAGACCTGCTACAATTTCATTAAACATGCCCTTGTTTTTCATTGTTATCACCATATATTCAAACAAGGTTTAGAAGAGATTACTTGAGAGTTGAGACTATAAAGAGTTTTCTCGAGTCTGCAACAATTCAACTCATACAGAAGTGGCAAGTGCATGAATACTTCCTCATGGAGGTCATTTAGTTGCTTTGAGAACCATAAATACATAACAGTGTAGAAGGCAATAATGAATTATTCATTGATGAAGTTATAAGAGACTAACATGTTGGGCAAATTACATAAAGAAGATAAAGAAAATAAATATTACATAAAAGATATGAAAGATAACAAATATATCAAAACTCCCCCTCAAGCTGGAGTGTAGATATCAAATACGCTCAGCTTGGGGCAGCATCTCTAGTAAGACCCTCTGGCTAGGGCCTTGGTAAGTACATATAATTTATGGTCTCCAGAGCTGACATGAGTAGTGGCAATGAAACCCTTCTATATCATGTCACGAGTGTAGTGACAATCCACCTCGATGTGTTTGGTCTTCTCATGTAAGGCAGGGTTGTTTGCAATGAAAAGAGCACCATGGTTGTCGTATAGAGGTGCATGAGAAGAGGTACCTCAATAGTCATGTCAGTAAGAACATATCTGACCCACATCATCTCTGTACTAGCGTGTGCCATGGCTATGTATTCTGATTCAGCAATAGACCTAGTAACCACAGTCTGCTTCTTGCTCTTCTATGACACCAGGAAACTTTCTATGAACATTGTGAAACCTGAATTAGACTTCATATCCTTGGGACACCCAGCATAATATGCATCTGCACATGGTGTAACTGCAAGGGATGTACCTCTGCTAAATAAAAGATCAGTGCCATGAGAGGCATTTAGATACCTCATAATCAGATGGGTTGCATCCATATGTGCATGTCTAGGCTGCTTCATGAACTGACTCACTCTGCTCACAATAAAGGATATATTTGGCCTGATGATGGTCACATACACTACCAACAAGCTCCATGTACCTCCGCTTGTCGACCTCCTCAATGTCATCATCATACAGCTTCATGATCGGGTCATAGGAGTAGCGGTAGGCCTGCAATTTGTCATGCTTGTCTCAGAAAGATCTGTAACGTACTTCATCTAGGTCATCATAGGACCTTATTGGTTCTTGGTAAACTCCAGTCCAAGGAAGTAGTGTAAACTACCAAGGTCCTTGGTTACAAACTGTCAATCTTGGAAATCCTTAGCAACCTAAATGACATGCTCGTCACCCCATGTAACAATGATATCATCAACATAAACAAGAATGACAACTGTAACTCTCTAAGTGTGACATCTGAATTCGAATGACCCGAATCCGGCCCGACTAAGGATATGTATGATCAAATAATATTCAATTAATATTGAATAAACTCATATCGATATATAGATCGCAGATCGAATCTTGTTTGGATGCAATCGACCAAAAGTCGATCGTATCGTTATGTATGCCATTGGAAAAAGCCTCGATGCGAAATCCGGACCGCAAAACAAATCAAGACCACCATAAAATCCAATTTGACAAAATAAGATCAACGAAATCGTCCGTTCATCGATCAGAGGTCGTTTGATAATTTAAAATCACAAAATTTAGTCGCAAACCAAGACCGTATCTCGGAAATTTCGAGAATTCATCTTCAATTCGAAGTATATGAATATTTACTCATTCTGATCATCATTCAGAGAACGTCAAAATGAGTTATTGTACCTCAGAATCTGAGACTTGAGGTGTGAATGCGGACGACTTCGATATTTAAAATAACATAGAATAATATTATATAATTTAAATTTTCTTTTGTTACAGAACACAACAGACGGTTGACATTTGCCATCCTTTTTCCCTCTCCATTTGGCCTTCCTTCTTTTCTCCACTTGGCAACACAAGAACCAACACCCCTCATTTATATCTCCATAGGTAGTGAGGTTCAATGGGGATGCACAGGTGGGGAGCACGCTCTGCTGGCACTTCGTGGCGGTGTCGAGGAGAAGGCAAAGGGAGGGTTGGGGTGGCTGGAAGGGGGTGGAGGTTTTAACGTAGGGCCAGACTGAGAGTCTTGTGGCGCCATTCTCCCTCGAAGAAGTGAAGGTTGTTGTTTGAGGTCTTAAGTCTTAACGCGGATGGGGCTCCGAGGCCAGATCGTTTCCCTATTGGATTTTATCGTGAATTTTGGGACTTGCTATAAGGGGAGATCATGGAGGTGGTCAACGAATTTAAAGATGGCAACAGGGGATTCGAGAAAATTAATAGAGCACTTTTCTTCCTTCTGACTAAGAAAGATTCACCGTATAGGGTGGATGACTACAGACCCATTGCTTTGTCAAATGCGATATATCTCATTGTTGCAAAAGTGTTGGCGAAGAGGTTGAAAGTGGTCCTGGGCAACATTGTTTTGCAGAAGCAACATGCATTTATACCGGGGCGGCAAATGGCAGATGGCCTTGTGATGGCGATCGAGATTTGCCATGAATGGAGACGGCACGAAAGGAATGGGGTAATATGGAAGATTGACTATTCGAAAGCTTATGACTGCGTAGATTTGAGGCTTCTATGGACGTCTCTCCAACGACGAGGCTTCCCAGATCTTTGGATTTCTTGGATGAAGAGGTGCATCACTACCTCTTCGGTCTCTCTGCTGATAAACGGTTGGCCAGAGGGAGGTTTTTTTCAGCCGCAGAGGATCAGACAAGGGTGTCAGCTGGCTCCAATGTTGTTTGTGATTATAACGGATGCGCTCACTGTTATGATCAAGAGGGCGGTGGATGTTGGTTGGTGTGAGGGCTTCCGATGCGGTGAGGTTTCCATTCCTCTATTACAGTACGTGGTCGACACGATCTTATTCATGGGCGGGGCGGGGCGGGGGAACAGATTCGTCGTTCAATGCAGTTTGTGGAGATTTTTAGTGATCTTTTAGGTCTTGAGATACAACAACAACAAAGCCTTTTCCCACGATTAAGTAGGGTCGGCTACATGGATTCTTCGCCTCCATTCAGATCTATCTTGGGCCAATCCCGGGCTTATATCCACAAAACTAAGACAAACCAGCAAGTAGGGAACGCCCCAATGAAATATGTATGTTTGCTTAAATCCATGTTGAAAAGATCCGACTGTCATGAGGCAACTTCTTAAATAGTATTTTTTAGAAAAAAAAGTACTATTTAGGAAGTTGTCTCTGACTGTTTTACGCTGGTTGTGGGCTACCTAACGCAACCCTCAACAAACAAAAATCCGTGTTGATTCCGTTTGGGATGACTGAAGCTAAGAGGGTTGGTGTTGCGACGATGATGGTACCTTGGTTTGCCCCTAGCTGCGGGTAAGCTTAGGAATGCGGATTGGAACTTGTTGATCCATAGGATGGAACAGCAATTGGCCGGTTGGAAAGCTTTAACCCTTTCAAGAGGGGGGAAACTGATTTTATTGAAACACGTTCTTTCGATTATCCCACTTTTCCTCTACTCCACGAGATTGCTACATTCGGGGGTGAGAAAGAAGATTGTGGTCTTGATGAGGAAATTCTTCTAGTTGGACAGAAAGCAACAGGGGAATGGTTTGCACTTGGTTGATTGGGAATCTGTTATGAGGCCGATCAAAGAGGATGGGCATCAGGGATGTCGAGTGTATGAATAAGGTTTATTGGCGAAGTGGGTGGTGCAAGATTTGGGGCGACTCGGAGAGTTTGGCTTGCAGACTCCTGCGTGAGATATATAGAGTGGGGGTCGCTCGAGGCTGGGCGAATCCGCTTTGCTTCTCCATCGTGGGATGGGATTCGTAAGGTATTGTCGGATATGAAACCTAGATTGAGACCAGTGCTCAGTAATGGGTATACCTTTAGGTTCTGGTTGGAAGATTGGTGTGGTGATGGGGTCCTTTCTGCCCGCTATTCGAGATTTTTCGCTTTGGCTTCGTTGAGGGATTGCACGGTATTGCAGGCCGGCATATCTGAGACCTGGACGCCCGAGTTCTGACAGATTTATCAGACCAGCGTATGGAGGAGCTATTGACAATACAATCAGAACTTCCGACACCGGAGGGCTTCGCGCAATGCAGAGATTACTTCGTCTGGAACGGGGGGAGATTCTCGACAAAGAAGGTTTATGTTGGGTTTCAAGGATCTAAGGAGGAACAGGATGACAACTTTCATCGGGACATGAAGATTATATGGTGCAACAAGTCTCCGTGTCGGGTGAAGGTCTTCCTATGGTGCTTCAGAAGAGGTCGGTTGTGTGATAGGGCCGGGCGGGTAGGATGTTTGGCTTGCCAGACATGCTTAGTGACAGATGTGGTGCTAGTATCGAAGATCTGGACCACCTTTTTTCAATTGCCCAACTTCGCAGTTGATATGGAGGGAGGGAAGTGTCCTGGTTATGCAGGGATGGGTCTACAGAATTTTGGACGTCAGTGAGAGGCACTGGTGGCAACTCTTCTGATGTACACTACCTTTTGCAAATCTTTGGGCAATTTGAAACGGGCATAATGATCTCATCTTCAAGAATCAAAGGTTCTACCCAGAATCCAGATAATGTTGTAGCTCATTGTAAGGCGCTTTATAATTTCTGATCTTCCAGGTAATGT
Organism: Ottelia alismoides; assembly: GCA_037367405.1. Lineage (NCBI taxonomy): Eukaryota > Viridiplantae > Streptophyta > Magnoliopsida > Alismatales > Hydrocharitaceae > Ottelia > Ottelia alismoides. The sequence continues at coordinate 551,276 of JAZKJV010001556.1, read as the reverse complement.
AATCCTCCTCTTATATTTATAATCCAATTGCAATGAGTCCCTCCCCGAGACCTCACCCACTTTTCAGTCAAAAAAATCTCCAAGCCCCCCTAAAGCCCCCCTCTTGCTACCAATCTCTGTCATTTCGAAACAAAACTCAAATCAAGTTTTATCTCCTGGTTCGTACATTTTAGAGCATGTTTCAAATCTAATTTGAAATCAATTTGAGGCTTTTGATCTTAGATTCCCAAGGATAAGAAATTGAGGGTGTTTGTATGGCATATTAGCTCGTAAAAGCTATTGTTTAAACATGTTTCAAATCTAATTTGAGATCAATTTGTGGCTTTTGATCTTAGATTTCAAATGATAAGAAATTGGGGATGTTTGCATGGCAGATTAACTCTTAAAAGCTACTGTTTAAACATGTTTCAGATCTGATTTGAGATCAATTTGTGGCTTTTGATTTTAGATTTCAAAAAATAGGAAATTGGGGATGTTTGCATAGCATATTAGCTCTTAAAAGCTATTGTTTAAACATCTTTCAGAAATAATTTGAGATCAATTTATCACTTTTGATCTAAGATTTCAAATGATAAGAAATTGGGGGTATTTGCATAGCATATTAGATCTTAAAAGCTATTGTTTTAAACATGTTTCAGATCTGGTTAGAGATCAATTTATGGCTTTTGATCTTAGATTTCAAAGGATAAGAAATTAGGGGTATTTTGACATCAACATTGGTTTACATCAAGGTTCTGCTTTGAGTCTAGTTCTTTTTACTTTGATTATGGACGAGTTGACCAGTCACATTCAGGATGAGTTGCCTTGGTATATGTTATTTGCTGATAATATTGTGTTAATTGACGAGACTAGAGATGGAGTAAATGAGAAGCTTGAGGTCTGGAGACATGAGTTGGAGACTAAAGGATTTCGTATAAGTAGGGCTAAGACGGAATATATGGAGTGCACCTTTAATGGAAGCAATGGTGAAGGAATCGAGGTGAAGATTGGTGACGATAACATTCAGAAGAGAGATTCCTTTAGATATCTGGGATCTATTCTGCAACATGATGGGGAAATTGATGGAGATGTTACTAATAGAATAAATGCAGGCTGGCTAAAGTGGAGAGGAGCCTCTGTTGTTCTCTGTGAAAAGAAAATTCCTTTAAAGATTAAAGGAAAGTTTTACAAAGCAGCCATGAGACCTACTATGCTTTATAGATATGAATGTCGTCCTGTGAACCATAGACATGTGTAGAGAAAGAATGTAGCAGAAATGAAAATGCTAAGGTGGATGTGTGGACACACACGTAAAGATCGGATTCGGAATGATGCAATCAGAAAGAAAGTTGGTGTAGCTTCGATCGAGGATAAGATGCGAGAAACCCGCTTAAGATGGTTTGAACATTTGCAAAGAAGATCAGCTGATGCACCAGTTAGGAGATGCGAGTGTTGGGATGTTGAGCCGGCTAAGAGAGGGCGAGGACGGCCCAAGAAGTGTTGGAAAGATACCAGACAAAGGGATCTTAGTTTTGTGGATATAAGCCCGGGATTGACCCAAGATAGATCTGAATGGAGGCGAAGAACCCATGTAGCCGACCCTACTTAATTGTGGGAAAAGGCTTTGTTGTTGTTGTAGTTGTATGTTCTGCTCTAAAAAATATTCTGATTTGTACAATTTGAATCTAAGGGTAGACCGGATTAGAACTCCTGAATTCATTGAAGATGAAGATTTAAGGGTGATTTGTATGCAATTAAGTCAAGTTTTAGAGTGTTAATTAGCTATTGTTTTCATGATTTAAAATTAAGAGATTTGGGGTGATTAACACGAAAAAAGATCAAATTATCTATCACTAATTAGTCAATTTTTCATGATTAAAACTTGAGAGATTTGGGGTGAATTAGCATACGAATTGAGACTAAATTTAGATCCAGTAAGCAGCTTTAAAATTCATAAGTCAAGGAAGATAGGAATTGGAATTTTGTATTATTTTGAACCTAAATCCAAGATCTAATGAGTAACTCTTAATCCCCCGATTTAAATAAGAAAAGTTGGAAATCTAACATTGATCTAAATTTGAATCCAGATCTAATGAACAACTTCAATCTCATGATTTGAAAAATGAGATCATTGGAGTATTTTCATACAAGTGACTTAGAAAATCCAGATCAATAAGCATGCTGTCAAATTATGAGATAATCTATGATCAATGATTGAAAATATTCATGATCAATCATTTAGATATGAATCACTAATCATGGATCACTATTCAATAAGATTGTCAACAAGATGCCTAGATCTGTAAAGTTAACCACAACAGAAACCGATACAGGATGCGGAATCAAGTCAGTGATGGTGATTTATCAATGATTGATAATTAAGGGAGCCGGTCATGGTGACCCTTACATCTGACTGTGTGAGGGTGCGGTGACCCTCAGCTGGGTGGGAGATAGGAAGCCCAGTTAGGGCAGCGACCGCTTATTGTGCAGGTCTCGGATTCTGGTCTTTTCTCGAGTTTTCGCGAGCGCTCGCCGTTTCATACCTCTCTGGGATCTATAGGTTTTCTTTTAGACCAGTTCTGCTAACCCTGTGTTCTTTAGGATGCCTAGGCTGGAGGACCCTCGATTTTCGTTTTTCAAGCCTGTTTACCCGTACCAGTCGAACTGACTTTTTTAGAGTGACTTATTCCGGAAAGTCTCTCCCCCATCTCAGGGGTGTAGTTTTGGAGTAGGCATAGCCCTCCCCTAGACCGCACTTCCACTGGATTGGCGAGACGGAAGGGTCCTTTGGAGGCTTTCTCACAGCTTGAGTTTTGATTTATTGTTATTGAGAGTTGGTTACAGTTGATCTTGATTTCAGTTGAGGTGGTTTCTGTTTTGTCAATAGGTCCTGGCGAAGAGAAAAGATCATGTCATGAAAATCTTTATCAAATAAGAGGTACTGCGGCAGTTGTCAGAGAAGCTAGTGGGCGTGTTGGGAACTTAGTTAAGATGCACTTTACCTCACCGCATGCCTACTGAGGCACCCCAACCCTAAGGCTTCCTTACTGCATCAAAGTCACAGTGTGAGGTCTCATCTAGATCAAGACCACATGTTATCAACTGAGCTTGAGAAATGTAATACGAAAAGAATCAGAACACGAGACACGTCATCAACACTTAATAAGATCCATCCACATGACTCATGTTGATCATGTGTTTCCAACGTATCATGTAACAAGAAAATAATCAGAACACGAGACACAACTGAGCTTGTTATCAATATTCTTGTGCGCGATATCCTTGTTGGTCATGTGTTTCTAGTGCAACTTCGTCAGATTTCAAGCAATTTGTGTTATCTACCATTGAAATCTCACGTACATATCAAGAGTCTCTCAAGGTGAGCCAATGGCGCCTAGCCATGGCAAAGACGAGATGACCGCTTTACGATCACATGGCACGTGGAGCATTATTACAGCCCTTGCAGATGTGATCGTTGTGGGATGCAAGTGGGTGTTCATTGTGAAACACCGAGTATATTGCAACATTTTTTGAAGTGATCGCTATAAGGCAAGGCTTGTAGCTCATGGGTTCACCCAAACTTATAGGGTGGACTATCATGATAACTTTGCTCCAGTAACTCGTCATTCTACACTCTAGATCCTTCTCTCTGTTATGGTCACATGGGACTGACCTCTATATCAGCTTGATATGACAAATGCATTCCTATATGGCGACCTACATGAAGAAGTCTATAAGCAAAATCCACCTAGGTTCGATGCTAAAGGGGGATTGTCAGAAGGTGTGCAGATTTCATAAGGTAATCTATGGTCTTAAGCGGAGTCCAAGGGCATGGTTTTAGAAGCTCTTGGATGTGATAGAGTACAAGGGTTTGTGACATCAACTTGATCATTCCCCATTTGTCCAGAGGTCTCGGATAGGTATAGTTGCTATAGTGATTTATGTAGATGATATCATAATTATAAGGGATATTGTTCCGGGCATTCAAGCAGCTAAGGCTTTTCTTGGTCAGCAATTTATAATCAAGGACCTTGGCAATCTGCGTTACTTCCTTAGACCGGAGTTTGCCAGGAACCAGAGAGATCTTGGACGCAGAGGAAGTATATTATAGATCTTCTCTCTGAGCAGGTTTGGCAGATTGCAAGCCATCCACTACCCTTATGGACTCGAGCATGAAGCTATATGATGATGACACTGAGAAGGTAGACAAGAGGAGATGCATGGAGCTCGTTGGGAAGCTCCAATATGTGTCCATCACCAAGTCAGATATATCCTTTGCAGTGAGCAAAGTGAGTCAGTTCATGGAGCAGTCTAAACAGGCACACATGGATGCAGTCCATACGATTATGAGATATTTGAAGACCTCACTTGGCACTGGTCTCTTATTTGGCAAAAGGCACATCCTTTGTTGTTACAACTTGTGCAAATGTTATTCTGCGGAATGCCCCAAGGACAGGAAGTATACCTTTGCAGTGAGCAAAGTGAGTCAGTTCATGGAGCAGTCTAAACAGGCACACATGGATGCAGTCCATACGATTATGAGATACTTGAAGACCTCACTTGGCACTGGTCTCTTATATCTTATTTGGCAAAAGGCACATCCTTTGTTGTTACAACTTGTGCAAATGTTATTCTGCAGGATGCCCCAAGGACAGGAAGTATACCTTTGGCTTCGCCGTGTTCATAGGGAGCTTCTTGGTGTCTTCGAAGAGCAAGAAGCATACAGTTATCGTCAGATCTAGTGCAGAATCAGAATACAGAGCCATGGCACAAGGGAGTACAGAGATGTTGTGGGTCAGATCCGTTTTGACTGACCTAGCTACAGTGTTCAAGAAAGCAGCCTAGTATAACACATACTAGGTCGTATACTCGTACTTGATAGCCTTGTCACTCTGAGTATGATGAAACGACCATATATATGGGTTGACACGCATACTCGACCGAGTATACCCCTTACGTGGTCACTTACTCGATCGTTTTCTAATATTTTTCTTATTTGCCCCAAATTCAAATAACCACACCCTCTTTAAACTAAAAGCTATATGCTCTTTCAGTTGATGATTTTGCTCATTTGACTCTATATTACTTCATATCCCAATAATTTTGATCATTATACCTTCATTCTTTATTATTATAATTAAGAGATATAATACGTAGAGGATATTAACATAATATTAAATATTTATTTATATTTTTAAATAATAAAAAATACCAAACCTCATACTCCATGCATACTTTCCCGCATACCGCATACTCGCTATGCAGTGACCCCTCCGATTGAATACAATATACAACCTTCCAGAACATTGCCTTACTATTGAGGTATCGCTTCCCATGCCCCTCCAATGCGACAATTAGGGTGCACTTTTTATTGTCAACAAGCCAGCCTTCCATAAGAGGACAAAGTATATCAAGGTAGACTATCACTAGACTCAAGACATGATCCAGATGGGTCTCATTTCTACCTATCATGTCAGCTCAAGTGTACAAACAGCAGATCTGCTCGCCAAGCTCTTGCCCGAGGATCCTTTCAGAGATGTTGTTCCAAACTGAACCTAATAAACATCTATGCTCCAGCTTGAGGGGGAGTACTGTGAGTTTTTATGTTATGTTACTCTTTTAAATTTAATTATTTCTCAGTTCTTATTATGAAATTTACCTATTACGGTTTCTCTCTTTTATATAAGAGAACTCTTGGGCTCCATGAATAAGCAATGAAGTATTTTTCCTCAACAGTCTCCCAAAGAGCTCCAAAATCATCGAGAACTACATTATCTCCAATCCTACAAATAATAGAAATACAGTTAATGTGTTAATGTATTTTCCTGGTAGAACAGTTCAGAGTATGCTTCAATGGGACCATGTAATACATGCATTGTGTTTTCCAAACAAGAAAAATACTCAGTCAATGCATCGAAGTCAACATGTCATAGTAGTTTGAAATACATGGCTTGAGTTGTAGCCATGCCATATGTCTCCTTCAACGAGCTCCATAAATCATAAGTATTTTTTGGTAGAACAGTTAATCTCTAATCCTAGAAATGATATTCATCATGATCCAGGAGGATCATGCTATACCATTATTTTTATCCCATGTGACGTCCTTTTCGATTTTTACGACACACTCTAGCTCTAGAATAATGTTTACCTTGTCATACCCTTGTACAATCATCAAGCACGTCCAAGTTAGGATAATTGGTTTCATCTAACTTTGTCGTTGAACCAAATGAGAGAAGCCTTACACTCCCTTCATCAATTCTCATGGATGTCACACCAAAGTCTTTCAGCATCTTCCATGCACAATAAGTGCATGCTCATAACATGGAAAACATGTATATATATGTGCATTATTGATTTAGATCATACCATGAGGCTACATATGCCTTACAAGATAATGTGTCCTCAAAAGTTAAGCCGTGGTATTCATGTGGTAGTGGCGAACAACATGGCCCAGGAGATGGTGGTTAATGACCATAGGGGCGCACTAATGTTGGTTTCAAACTTTCGGGAATGTTGTGATGGTGATTGGTGAATGGAGAGCACGAGGGCATTAAGTGGGACCATGGTATGAAAAAATCAGCCCCGAGCCTCGAGTCTCGAGGCATGCACCTCGATCTAATTCAGTGAGGTGTGTACCTCAGGTGGCCGAGGCATAACCTCAAGGCATTTTTGCTTTTTGAAGCATTTTCTTATGATTTTGTTATAAAATATGAACATGCGGAAGCAAACATGGAAAAAGATAAAGAACAAAGAAAGAACGCGGGATTTAACGTGGAACCCTACTCCGTGAGGAGCGGGATGAAATCACGGGAGAAGCCCTCAAAGGGGGGTGTTTTGCATTGCACTTTCTCAATGAGTACAGGAGGTCTGGGGCTCCTTATATAGCCTCTCCAGAGCCTCCAAGTCCCACCACTAGGCGGTCTGGGACTAAACACTGGATGGGGTAAATGGATCTTCTCCAGGATCCATTTACCCTGCTACAACACATTGGGGCATACACCTTATACTCCAACACTCCCCCTCAAGCTGGAGCATGCAATGCTCAGCTTGGACAAACAGAAAGAAACTCAACTCAACGCTACAGGACACTACGGACAATATCAACCCAACGCGCACATTGCTGCAGTCGAGGACGTTGCTTCTCATACCGTGCAGGTGAGGAGGACGAACGGGCTGGAGTGTGAGTCAACTGAAGACTCGGAATCTGACCATCGAGTCTGAACTTGCGCCTGAAGTCTCCTCGTCGGAGAACTGGGTCTCTCCCATCTGGCTTAGAGAATGGTGCACTGTTCTGGTGTACCTATGATACCACATGAAAACCCTTGCCCTCAAGGGAATGGTCCTCTGCTCTGGAGTCCCTATGGCTCACATGAAAACTCTGGCCTGACAACAAGAAGAATGATGGGGACCTCTGACAATGATGGCAACATATGCTCATCTGACAATGACCGCATACTTGTGCATGTCTGAAACTGAGGACTCGGAACATCAATGGTCGAGTCTGAAACCGAACTGTAGAGTCTGATCATCTGGCTGGGCTGGAGACTGATGTCTGAATCTGGAACACAAGACCTGTGACTCTACATATACTCCCCCTTTCTCCCATACTTGTCGGAAAATGTCATCGACAAAGTTGGGAGAAGACAAGATAAAATGGGGGAAAACATTCTCAAAAAATTCTCGTGGCTTTTCATTTTTTTAAGACGTCAAACCTTTCTTTTTTTATACGGCTTTTTTTCAACCTTTTTTTTATAAGCCGTCAAATTTTTTTCGTAAGCCGTTTCCCTTTTTTTTACGGCTTTCATTTCAAAATCCTCTTTTTTTAATAACGTCTGCCCCTCTCCCTTTTTTTGAACACGTCTTCCTTTTTTTGTGTGTCATACGATCACATTGGGGCTCTTGAACTCAGCCCCCACTCAAAAGGTTTTTTTTTAAACTTGTTACCCCCTCGTTTTACAAACATCAGCCCACGTGGGCTTTAATAAGCAGCCCTCCCTTTCTTTTGGTCAGACGCCACAGCCCAAAATTGGGCCTCGAAATTGCGTGCATTTTTTTTAAAGGAAGGAACCGTGGCCCTTATTTAGGGTTCCCACAGAACCCTCTCACGAAAGCTCAGCTTTTCATGCCGTCGCCGCTCGAGAGCCTGGAGGCTCTGCCGCTGGGAGACCACGAGCGCCCAGGATCTGCGAGGGCGCGCTTGGAGGGTCGAGGGCGATGCCTCCTTGCTAGGGCTCTCTCAAAGGAGGTTGATGGGTTCGTCTCGGCTAGGGCTCGCTGGGGAGCGAGGAGGCGAGACCTGTGCTGGAGTATGCGCCGCCGCGGGAGACTGGGGTTGAGGGTGGCGCCGCTGGGCGGAAGGGGCTGCACCGCTAGGGCAGCTTGGAGATGATGCGCCGAAGGGAGAGGCGGCTTGCGGAGCGCAGCTTCATCGTAGTTGACAGTGGATGCCCATTGCTTCTAGGATCTTGGCTTCAGGATGAGAATGGACTCGTGCCGCCAGCAAGGGTTTCACACGTAGAACAAGGGGCCTGGGATCTGGGGTTGCGTATGCCGAGGAAGCCAGGGGTTTCACCATGAGAAGATGTGCGGCCTGGGGATGCGCATCTTCTGGATTCGGACTTGGAGGCACCGTGCTGCACCACGGGGATGATGCTGGAGAGATGATGTTGTGCAAGGGATGATCACAGCCAGGAGTTGCGTGCGACATAGGAGAACCGATCTAGGGTTCCATAGAACAAAAAAACTCTCGCACAGAAACAATAATCTTCAACATAAAACGAATCTCGAACGTATTACAAACGAACATGAAAGAAAATCCTCGAGAATCGACCCGCTCTGATACCATATTATAAAATATGAACATGCGGAAGCAAACATGGAAAAAGATAACGAACAAAGAAAGAACGCGGGATTTAACGTGGAACCCTACTCCGTGAGGAGCGGGATGAAACCACGGGAGAAGCCCTCAAAGGGGCGTGTTTTGCATTGCACTTTCTCAATGAGTACAGGAGGTCTGGGGCTCCTTATATAGCCTCTCCAGAGTCTCCAAGTCCCACCACTAGGCGGTATGGGACTAAACACTGGATGGGGTAAATGGATCTTCTCCAGGATCCATTTACCCTGCTACAACACATTGGGCGCATACACCTTATACTCCAACAGATTTTAATGGTTTACTTGAGAGTTTGAGAAGCTTATAAAAATCTACTTGTTTAGGATAATGATTCTACAAGATAAAAGCCCAAATCTGATGTTTCTTCCGTGCCCACGGCTTCGTATTTATTGTTAATTGTATCCAAGTAGTTCAACTATTTCGGCAAACTCTTACTATTTCACTCTTAATGAATGAATTCATAAATATCAAATCCAATAATACTAGTAAACTTAACGAGCTTTGCAATATATCAAGCAAAATGAAATGGATAGGGTTCATGGTTTCTCATGATGCCATATATTATATATTAGACACATAACATAAAATTCTTCGGCATATATTTAATTGTACTTTTAATTACAATAATATTTCAAAGATGTGCTTGAAATGTATAGGATTTAAATGTTTCTTTTGTCGCCATATATTATTTGTTAAACATATAACATAAATTCTGACATATATTTAATCGTATTTTTAATTACAACAATATTTCAAAAATAAATATGTATTGTTTAATTCTTTCACAACATTTATAGATAATGAATTCTTCTTTGATTGGATGAAAAAGTGTAGAAAGGGATATGGCGTTATCATATCTTCTATTTATATGTTCTTATCTCTAGTATTTCATCATATCTTATAGTGTTTGGTATTATGTGTTGGGCAGATAACATATAATTATGTAACTGACATATATAATTATCATTTTATGCATATTTTTCTCTATAAATTGAGGCTTACGCCTCAACCGCTTTGAGGCTATGCATTGCCTCGATTCCGACGAAAATGCCTCGCTAAATATGAATAACTTTGTATCAACACTCTTGGAGGGACAAGAGTGGGGCATTGTGAGGGGTGTCGAAGGGTGCGGTGGGGCACCTTGGGGGCGAAGGGTTGCGGGAGGAGTGTTAGGTGCGGGAAGTGTTGGGCTAAAGGCATTAAACGATCACTAAGAGGGGAGTGACTCATTGAGAAATGTTTCATCATATTTTTGTATCTTCTCCAACAACTTATGGCTTGAAGATATTGCCATGCATGATCATGGTTCGAAAAATCGTGCCTCGAGGCGAGGTAGTGGAAAACCGTTCGGAGGCGAATGCCTCGGTCTGCATCTGCGAGTGATCGCCTCAATACTCGAGGCGAGGCGAGGCAAGGCGGTCTGAGGCGAGGCGTGGGGCGAGGCGCAACCATGAGGCATTATAGGGTTTTAGTGGGTCACGTGCTTCGCACGTGACCCACTTATAACCCATTTCCTCCCCTCGCCGCATGCGTGCCCTATCGCCCGAACGTGCCAGAACAAAAGTTTGGGAAGCCCTTGCCGAAGCCCTCGCCGTCGTCGGTTCCCTCGCCGCCTCCGGGGCCTATCACCCATTCCGCACCGCCTGCGTGCGTGCTGGGAAGCCCTCGCCATCACCTGCGTGCTGGGAAGCCCTCAGCCTCTCGAGCGCCTACGGCCTACCTCGCCTCCACCCTACAATCCAGTTAGGTATGTTTTTTCTAAAATATTTTGGTTGGTTTTTTTAGTACTAGACTACTAACCCCTTTGATGCCTTGACATTGTTTATGTTATCATATGTATAAGAGTTGTAATCCAAATTTGGTTAGGTTGTTGAAAGAATTGATATCATATTATCATAGAGATGCCATATGTATAAGAGTTGTAATCCAAATTTGGTTAGGTTAATCCAAATTGATTATGTTATCTTCTAGTTATTCAACTAGCAATTCATATATTTTGTGAAATCGTATGATTGTTGTTTATTTTTGTTACTCGATATCATATTATCATAGAGATGTCGAAGTCAAGGAAAGGCCCCCAAGACTTCTGAAGGAAATTAGAATGATCCTGCATGGAAATATTGCGTTCAACTTGAGATAGAGGAGAATCAGAAAGCTAAAGGATATGTGTATGTTCAATGCAATTTTTGTGGTGAGGGAATTACTGGTGGAGTTGCTAAACTCAAGCATCATCTCGCGAAGACCAGAAAAAATATGAAAGGTTGTGCGCAAGTTCCTGTTGAAGTGTTGAATGAAATGAAGGCTATATTATCTTCCAACGAAGAGAAAAGTAAAAGAGCAATGATTGGAGATGGAATAATAGTGTAGAGTTGGTAGTTTTAAGGTGCAAAATCCCTTTGGTTGTGAAAATCAGCAATCAGTCCATATGGATCTAGCAACATGAATAGGGCAAGAGGTCCATGGACCTCTTTGTTGTCGGCCCATCACCATTGGGAAGTCCAAGTCCAACGACTACGATTGGGATGAGTGGTCATCAAACTACATTAAACGAGACATGGAAGAAAGAGGAGAGAAATCGTGTTTGTCGTACCATTGGCAGATTCTTCTTCGAGAATGAGTTACCATTCAATTGTGTAAAGTAGCCCTTCCTTTCTGCCATGCTTCATGTTGTCGGCTCCTTTGGAAGGGATTGAAGCCTTCATCGGCTTATGAGCTAAAGAGTTGGATTTTGAAAGAAGAAGTGAAGAGCATTGGGGACGTTATGGGTGAGGCAAGGGCTTCTTGGGAGGAAACTGACTGTAGCATAATGTCGGATGGTTGGACAGACGTAAAAGGTCGTTCTTAATAAACTTCTTGGAGAACAGTCCGAAAGGTACTTGGTTCTGAAGTTGTCGATGCGTCTGATAAAGTAAAGAATGCAACCTTGCTTTTTAACCTATTGAATGAGATTGTGGAGGAGGTCGACGAATGCAATGTTGCAGGTTATTACAGACAATGCGTCGAATTACAAGGTGGCTGGACAAATGTTGATGGGGAAAATGAAGCATCTTTACTGGACTCCATGTGCACCCACTGCATAGAGTTGATGTTGGAGGATATCTTGAAATTGCCTCTATCCCCTTCTGTGTTCAAGAAAGCAAAAAGGATCAGGGCAGGGAAAGGAAGGATTTATTGGCTCTGATTGCAAGGTTGTGGGGCATATGGCTGGGGAGGAATGAGGCCATCTTCGTGGGCCAACGGTTCTACAGGGAAAACGTGATTATCCTTGCCTCGCGCTATATGGATGACTGGTGTTCTGGGTAGCCCTTCGGTGGCTTTTTGAGGGCGATCTTTGCTTTTGGCGCTTTCGTGTACCGTAGGGTCTTGTGCTTGCTTGGTTTTGTATTTCTCTTGTAACCTTGTCTTTTTTCTTCTTAATAAATTGGGGTGAACACCGCCGAGTGTCTCCCCCATTTTTCGAGCCTCAAAAGAAAACTACATCTATGCGCATGGATGGGTTTTAGCCATGCTAAGGAAGCAAATAGGAGGAGATTTGATATGACCAGCTGTCACACGTTTTGCTACGGCTTTTCTCACGTTACAAAAATTGATGAGCATGAAGGATCCTCAAGAGTCTTTTTTTACTTCTAGTAAATGGAAGAAGAGTCCCTATGCTTCTTAAGCCTCAAGGGAAAAGTGTAAGTCAAACAATTTTGAGAAGCAAAAATTTTGGCCTAGTGTTGCCTATGTGATACGAACGACGAAGCCGTTGGTTATGGTTTTGCGCATGGTAGATTCCGAAAAATATCCACCAATGGGTTTCATCTATGAGGCCATGGACAGAGCTAAGGAAGAAATAGCGAAAGCATTCGGTAATGATGAAACAAAATACCGAACATTGTGGGATATTGTGGATGACAGATGGGATCGCTAACTCCATACCAATTTGCATGCGGCAGCCTGCTTTCTGAATCCTCAATACCAATACGAACCTTCTTTCTCCAAACATTTTGAGATAAAAAAGGGTTTGTTTGATTGCATAGTGAGGATGATAGATGATCAAATTGTAAGGGAGAAAATCGATCTACGGATTGATGCTTTAGGCATGCAAAAGGCTTTTTTGGATGGGAAAGCGCAATAAGTACACGAAAGAAGAGGAGTCCCGGTTAGTATGTATTTGATTTTGTTATTTATTTATTTCAATTGATAAATATCTAACATTAATTTTTTTGTGAAATATAACATTTTCGGCGGATGGGTGGTCTCAATTTGGGGATGAGTGTCTCGAATTGCAAAAATTTGTCATCTGAGTTTTGAGTTTGACTTGTAGTGCATCGGGTTGCGAGCGGAACTGGAGTTCTTTTAATCAGGTAATATTTCGATAATATTTACAATTATATTATATTAAAATTTATGATTACTCTAATGATTTATATTGGAAATCCACCACTAGGTCCACATAAAAAGAAGGAATCGACTCACACAAGTCAAATTGAATGATTTGATTTATGTGATGATTAACCTAAAGTTGAAGCATAGAGAGATAAGGAGAAAAACTATGGAGGATCCACTATGCTTGGATGACATGGATTCTAGTGATGAATGGGTGTCAGAGCTCCAAAGTTGTGACTTTGAGGCATATCAAGAACTTGATGCAAACACCCCCATTGAAGATGAGGTTGTAGAAGCCGAGGATGAAGCTGATCAACAAGACAATTCACGTTGGAAGAGGAGGAAGGACAAAGGTAATGGCTTCCCATTATTTTGATTCTCGAACATCTTTGTTTATGTTAAACACAATAGAAGTAAGTTAAGTAACATTAAGGTTGTCTAATTTAGGTAAAGCAGTAGTGGATGTTGATGATGAGGAGTTTCATGACGGTGATGATGAAGTTAGCGATGAAGGGGAAGATGAAGCAAATTTGAAGTACATGGATGGCTCATTAGATGATCCAACAAGTAGTAGTTCTTCATATGATGATCTTTATGCAGATATTGCTGTTGGGCTTGCAGGCTCGAAACCTTGATTAAAATTTTGTGAAGCTACATCTTTTAGTATTTCTTTGCATTTTAGAACTAGTGGACATGGACTAGAAGTAGAAATTCGAATTTATATTATGTTTTATGAGCATTGTAATATTTTGTCTTGAACTTTTAGACTTTTACATTAGCCCAAGTAATCTACCAGCCTTTTTATTACTTTTCGTATTGAAAAGTTACTTGAAATATTCTTTAATTGCTTTGGAACATTGGAATTTTATTAGATAATATTGTCTTATTGATATTATTACAATATTCTTTATTAAATTACATAATTTGGGTGAGAATATTAAGGCTTACGCCTCGACTGCCTCGAGGCTATGCCTCGCCTCGATTTTAGGGTACGCCTCGTTCTGCTTTTCGTTTTTTCCAACCTTGTGCATGATCACCATGAACACAAACCCCAAAGAACCTACAAGATAATCCAATGATTTGCTCTGGTACCATGTTGAAAACAATAATATGGACAAAGGCGTAGTAACAATAATATCAAAACTTGAATTTTACATGGTTCAAGAAAATCAAGACGATCTCCCTACTTCATGGGAGAAGCAGTTTAATAACATTGTTTTATATCCGATTCTTCGAACTGAAATCTGGGGTACAAGGCCTATACGCAGGCCTCACTCACAAGTCACGACCAACTCTCCCATAATAGACATCGTAGAACAGAGTGAATGACTTTGTATTTACATAATAGATGGATCGTTTACAATATCCAATTACCCAATTGAGTCAACCACTCATTATTCTCAACAATGGCACTAATTATGGGACATCTTCTAGGCTTCCTTCAAGGGAGGCAAGTCTGCCTACTTATCTTGGGCACAGCTACAGCTCTAGAGATTGAGATCGTTTCTCGTTTGGGCAATTTGGATGCAACAAAATGATATTGTCTTCATGAGAGTGAAGTCCTACCACAAGAACGTTATCTCCATGTTTAAGACTTTATAGGCTTCATGAATAACTTTGTTGGGTCGAGTCATTCAATTTGAACATTTGGCTGTCTCGATTTGATCATGTAGTTCCCGATGTGTATGTTTTTACACATTGTTCGATAAATCTTTCAAGAAATGGTGGTCATATTCTCTGATAGTGTGTAACCTTAGGCTTTTCAAAAAAACTCAATATTTGGCAACAGATTCACACCTTGTATTCATTTTTCCGAGCATGTACAAGTTAAATAAGACCTACAATAAAACCTAAAACTTACATTTACTTTTGACCAGCGTGTCTTTTTTACAAGATAAGACCACATGTCTCTTAAGGAAAAAAAGGAATTAGAACTTGAACCCCCTGAAGTCTCACCTGAATAACCCTGTTGTGGTACTTTCTGCTAATTGTATGGCCTAGTGTATCAAGCACCAAGTTCCTTATTCCTCCATTAAATCCAATCTGCAGATCAAAATTATAAGCACCTTGAGAAACCCTACAAGTTAGGAGAGAGGAAAAGGTTTCAAAATATATCTGGGATTATGACCAGTGAGGAAAGTTATCTCGTTAATTGTTACTAGAATTATGAAAATGCTCGAGAACTAAAGACTGCAGGTTTACAATACTAATCTAGATTTCAAAATTGCACGATGTTAAATCCAAATATTCAGAGCATCTAAATAGGAAGATTTATCAAGCAACAAGTAAAGTGATAATTTGTAGGATTTAGATTTACCGAGTCAAATGACCACAAGAAAAGCAATCCAACAGAAAGCAACAGAGCTTGCATCTTAGAAAATCCGAGGGAGGACCAAGCAGAAATCCCTCCCAATGCTGCAGCAATCTGAAAATTTCTTTCTATGGTCGCCAAAGTAGAGTCCACAGGCAATAACAAAGAACTCGTGTCAATCCCATTCAATTTCAGTTCTTCCAATGTGTAGAGCCTCTGTGGTACCTGTGATGATTATCAGAACATTGACCAGTTATAGAACAAGATTAACAAAACGCAACATTTTTGGATTCTGGATGAGCATTTCAGTATTGACCAGTTATAGAGTGCGTTTAGTCACTAGGATACCGATATAGTCATATGTGTCATCATATTCCTCTATAGATGCAAATGAAGGATAGGAAACGCTCTGGCAATCTAAACGCTAGACAACCTGCCTTGCGGCGCCGAAGCAGCGGAGGCCCGGCGAGGCCCTGACGAGGGAGAGGGCGCCCCGCTCGTTCCCATTCCTGAGCTCCTCGTCCACCTCCCGAAGCACCTGCAGCCGCGAGGCGGCGCCTCCCGCCTCGGAAGAGCACACCGCCGCCTTCTTCGCGTGGGACGGGAGGAGCCCATTGGTGCTACGGATGGAGACGGCGCTTCCGTGGAGCAGCAGCATGGTGCCTCGATGCTCCTCCAATTGGAGCAAGTGAAGCAGACA
Organism: Ottelia alismoides; assembly: GCA_037367405.1. Lineage (NCBI taxonomy): Eukaryota > Viridiplantae > Streptophyta > Magnoliopsida > Alismatales > Hydrocharitaceae > Ottelia > Ottelia alismoides. Next base: position 535,022 of record JAZKJV010001556.1, on the reverse strand, counting down.
TCAAGATTCAAGATGCCGGATGACGAGAACCACATTTTCGCGGGATAGGACTGGATAGAGATTTTGACGGACTTGTTCTTTCAAATGCTACTCGTCAGATTCCCCATTGGATGAGCTAAAGGAGAGCGCTTCATGCTTAACAAAGTTCAAAGATAAAAATTCGCGTATACCCTTATCGTCAGAAGTCTTTTTCGCCTTATACGGTGGAGAATTTTTTTTGTTAAGTACCGTGTGGAAGCCGCATCTTGAATAGATGGTTGCCAAAGAATGCCGCCTTCTCAAGACACGGCTTCCTACGAAAGCCACATCCTTAAAAGGCGGCTTCTATGGCAGTAGCCAGAAAATAGCAAGCCACAGTCTATGGCTTGCTGTTTTGCTAGCTATATATGTAACATGTGGAGAAAAATTCGCGTATGCCCCTGGTCGGAAATCTTCCGTGTCATTCAACATCAATATAAACGAAGATTTGAATTACATGCCTTTAACATAAGTCATAAGTGGAACATTTAACATAAATGCTTAACAGTTGATGAAGTTTAAAAGTTACATTGTTTACATAAACATGAAACAAGAACTATTCTACAGTACAACTCATATAACATCACATGTGTCGCCTCCTTCGTGTGTAATGACGTTGTAATGGGGCTTGTTGAGGAAATGTTGTACTGGGCTCAACTGAGAACGAAGACAATAGATTAGCACGATCAATGTGCTCAATTTGTGAGATTTCTTCGTCAACCATTACATCATAGTCCAATGGAGGTAATGGGGAATGGCGATGCGATGGTCCAGCCTCGCTATGTGGCCTATCTCTCATCGGTGCAGGTGGAGTGTGTTGTATTCCTTCGGTCTCGCGTTCAACAGCTGGAGTTTGATATTCCACCCCCGAAGCTTGTACGTCCTCGACATGGGGGTGTGTTCGTCCTCCTCGAGTTCTGCGTACACGTCCATGTCGTCTACCACGTCCTTGTTGCTGTGAAGATGTGCCATCTGTCGTTAGTCCCTCCTCATCCTCTTCATCTTCATGGACTCCATCCCTGAATTGTCGCTGGATAGAGTCATCGAGAAGGCGACGAGTGTCTGTCACCAATCGGATCACATCCTCATTAGGTCCCACAAGGTGAACAATCTCATCTAGTCGTATCGCCTGCAAAAGGAAAAATATACTCAATATCTTCACTATAGAAAAATTTTATCAACAGAAACGACGCTAACATACCACCAAATCGAGCACACATCCATGTCTCCCTATAAATCGTCGTGTGATGCGATTGTACCACGCCATATAATCTGCAGATACATCATGACCTCCATGGCCAATTGGTGTCGTTTCCAATACATAGTTACGTCGATTGTTCCACATCTGACATAGTTTGCATGGAATTGCACCCAATCGACGGATGTCTTCCCTCGGAGATCAATACTGTGAAGATGTGTAGATGTGTCACACTGGACTGGGATCTCTTGGACTGAACCAAATTGGCGTAGGACTCTATCTGGCACGTACAACTCCACGATACAGAAATGAATGAGTGGTACCCTGGCAGTGTATAGATCCTGCCCTTTTAGGCAATATGCATGGAGAGAGCTCATGATCTCAGTGGTATATGGTTCCCATATAACCTGTTACATAAAGGTTACATAAGTAGTGTCATGGAAAAAATTAAATAAGATAGAAAGTGCTAGTGACGTAGGCAAAACCTCCAATACCCATATGGAGGATGAAACTGCACAGCATCATTACGTAGGGCTGCACGAATACCAGGTGCACGATCGGATAACAAACAAATAGGCCCTGGATAATCCCTAAAAACATGAACTCGCAGCCTCTCCAAGAACCACGCCCAACTGGGTTCATCTTCCTCGTTGACAAATGCAAAAGCTAGAGGAACAATGTGATTGGCGGCATCACATCCACATGAAATAAGAATCTTCTGCTTGTACCTTCCGTACATGTGAGTCCCATCAACACTAACTACAGGCTTACAGTGCCTGAAGGCATTGATACAAGGTCCAAAAGCCCAGAAGGCCCTCTCGAACACTAGGCCAGAATCAACAGCTATAGTATCCAAATCTGTAACAGTACCTGGAATAGAAGTTTCAAATGCCTTGAAAGGTATGGCAATTCATTGTAGGACTTGGCCCAGTCCCCATAGACAATCTCTATTCCTTTACGTCTAGCATCCCAGACCCTTCTGCGGCTGACCATGTAGCCATAATCCTCAGAAATCATGCCCTGTAAAACTGCGACTCCTACGGATGGTGAAATTTTTATCTAGTTAAGAAACTTCTGGGCCATGAAATTACAATCAAGTTGAGGATGATCTTGATTAGCTACACGATGCAAACAAGTGTGGGGCGCATCCACCATAGAAATCCCAAATTGACCATCTAGTGGACGCCGGTGACCTCGCAAACGCCCTTTACAACCTCTTTCTTTCTCGCTGCAGTAGAGAATCCAAACCGACTTATCTGACTCGTGCACATGAAAATTGTAATGACGCTTGATGTGAAACATCTTGACATAATAGATCGAGTCAGCTTTCGACTTAAAGGTCATCCCGTTCCTCAACTCCTCTGCAAGACTAAGTCCCTCTCCAGCATCGTAGGCACCCTCGTCATTTTTATATAGCCATCACCACCACGGACATTGTAGAATGGTATATCAGAAACAATGTGTTCCTTAGATTCCTCAGCATTCTCCATTTCATCTTCGGTGTCATTCAAATCTAACTCTTCATCGGTACTCACGCGGTCAATTTCTTGAGTAATTGTGTCATTCATATCAAAGGTAGCAACACCATGACCACGAGTTAGAGGTGAAGATGCGCGGGTGACTGGTGTAGAGACTCGGGCGACATTCGGTGATGACTCCTCTTGAAGGGTTACATATAAAATTGGACGATATGATGAACCCATCATTCCTGCATAGTCAACAACATCTTGTATGTCGTCATCGTACTCAACATTTGCCAAATAACTACTACCATTCGCCTCCATTCTGTGAAACAACTTCAAATCCACGGAACGTGTACGATCGAGACGGAACAACGACACGACCTTCTCCAACAAGACATCAAATTCATGTTCGGAGCTATCTTAATTGCTTTCATACGACCACCTTCATATGTTGTGCCATTCCCGGATGTTTAATCGTTCCTCCAAAGTGACAAAAGTACAAAATATCCATGGACATCCTATACGTAGCGAGAGACGAACACATTGTACACAATCTCGAAATAGGGTTACTAATATGAAAGAATGGCTCACCTTAGGTCAATGCAGACAAACCAGATGATGAGTGGACGAAGTAGGATCCGTCCGATGGAAGAGGCGAAGGGGGCGGAGGAGTCGACGGCGACAGAGGCGGGGCTATGGGGCGACGGGCGGCGGGTTGGGAGGCAGAACTGGGCTGGGGGGCGTTGGGCGAGCGGCTGGATGCGTGGGGGGGACGGGCAGCGCGCTGCTCTCTAATATTACCCCAAAGCCGCCTTTTCAGAATGCGGCTTTCGTATGGGAGCCGCATCTCGAGAAGGCGGCTTCCTTTGGCAAAATCCGTCTATTCAAGATGTGGCTTCCATACGGTACTTAACAAAAAAAATTTCCCCACCGTATAGGACGACAAAGACTTCTGACCATGGGTATATGCGAATTTTCCTCAAAGTTCAAATATGAGATTTCTTACGCTCGTAATCTTCAGTAATTTTGTATTTATATGTTGAATCATCCATAATGGATTCAAATATTGATCGTCGTTGTTAGTTTACTCCACTCATGTAATGGTGCGGGTGCGGGAGCTACTTCGAAAGTCCATTTGTCGAATCTTAATGAATATGTAAAGCTTAAAAAGCAACATCTCTCGAAAGATGTCGGATTTAATAGAATTTAATGGAAAGTTTGCAATTGATTCAAACGATGTCATCATATCGTGTTTTGTATATGATTGTATCTACAATAAAAGACCACTAGTGAAAGTGGTAAGTAAAATGAATCCACCTTTTTAAGTATACGGATAAGTCGAATGTTTTATTGAATACGAAGGTATAATTTTTAAAACCACAAGTGATTCTGATAAGTTATGGATATAGTTTTACTGTCAAACTTTTTTTTGTATCGTAACAAGTTATCCATTACTTTTTTAATCCATTTACAACATACTATACTATTTGCTTATGATCATTTTGTTGCTCACGTGCTTGTCATGCTACAGATATACTTGAGGAATAAGACGAGAGAAGCTTTTTAAGTTGAAGAGAGAGGAGACTAGATATCTTATTATATGTACTAGTACAAGTTCTCTTTTATTATTGGTAAGGTATGTTGGAATAAGTACATTATCTTGACGTTAAACTTACATCAAAATCCAAGTGAAGAATTCATGCCATCAAACTTAAGAAAGTATTTTGATACAAAGGTTAATAATTCTCAATATAATGGAATATATTTTAACAACGATCGTGAAAACAATGACATCAAAAATGTCAAAAAAGCGAGTGCAATGACATCAAAATCAAGGTGGAAGGTTGGCAGAAAACTTCTGATCGAGGGAACTTGGACAGATCTCACATTTGAACGAGATAAAATGAGAGTGTTGTTTATGGAATTGATGATCCTTCTTCCATTTTTTTATAAAATGCATTTGTCTTCCATTTTTTTGGTGGAAAATCCAATGGAAATTGCGAAAGTATACAGGTTTACGAAAATCATTTGAAATACTCTGTATATTTTGTATATATATTTTGTGTGCGTTAGTGAAGTGCTTGTATAGAGAATTCGATGACATAACCATACAAATTGCAGAACTTTCTTTTGATTGAAGACTAATTTATTTTTAAAATATTACGTTGTTTGATATTCTCAAGGACTCATCTCTTTTATAAAAACTTTGCAACCTTTAATTTCTTGCTTTTTGTCAGTTGACTCCCTTCACGTCCAGACTATTTTGCGTTTTCTTTCTCAACATTATGTATTTGATTTAATGGTAACGTGCGTGTGTGGGTGTAGTGTGACTCGTGATGTGTTTGGGTGGTTTCACATACTGACTCATATGTTCAGTAGGACCTTCAATTGTTGATCACATGTGTCTACCACACAAAAGACTAGGGTTCAAATCCCACTCTTGCAAGGGTTGCGTTAGGTAGTCGACAACCATCGTAAAAAATAGTCAAATCTTTCAACATGGATTTGAGCAAGATCAATGTACCTCAACCCTATTTATAGTGGGAGAAGGCTTAGTACATTTTTTAGAGGGAGTAACAACTACTTTACCAAAGCCTCTCACCATTTTAGCACCTCGGGTGCTCAATTTGGGGGGTCATTGTTGCCTCAGCCACTAGCACCTCCAATTTTAGCACCCGAGGTACTGAATTATGGTGTTTTCTTAATACACAACCATATAACTATTTTAGTTAGTTCTGAACTATTAAATAATTATTTGAAAAACATTCCCTCACTTTCCCTCTCTTGATTGGACTTAAAAAGGAATTTACCATGAATCCTCACCTTAGGTGTTGAATTGAAATGAGAAATTTCCGTTTTGAATCAAGAGATGTCGTTTTAGGGATAAACTCTCATTTTTGACATCTCAAGTGTCGAAATATACACAAAATTTAACCACCGAATTCGCATGCGTATTTTTATTCAATCATGAATATTTTTAATAAATATTTGATTAAAAAAATCATAATAAGAGCTCTATGTGAAAGACCCCAACTCAACCATATAATAATCAGTTGCGGACGACTGATATCACCTCTTGTGGTCATGGTCTAATATACAAAAAAGCAATGCACGACAATAAAGTCCTACCATTATCCCGGATCTGTACAAATCTGAAACACACATCTCATACTACTTTCTACATGCATCGTTTATATCATTGATCAACAACAAGCTAAACAAGAAGATTATATTGTAAATATCAAACAATAATAATAATGCTCCTTTAAAGCATTTAAATCTGTCACTATTTTTTGTCCTAAATCAAGTTAAAATAATCAACAGAAGCAAAGATGAGTGGTGTCTCTTTACCCCCTCATATCAAAATAACCAAAGCTTACAATGGGGATTTTTTTAAATAATTATTAAAAAAACCGTATTTAATTAAATAAACACGAAGAAAAAAAATTAAAAAATAGGCACCGATCGGCACATGAGGTGCCGATTTGGGCAGAGGCGCCAAATCGGCACCTTAGGTGCCGATTTGGGATGTGCATTTTACAAATCTCAACCCCTCACTGTAATTCAATTTCGGAATACTACAAATTATTATTATGTTCATTACATCTGAATAATTTAAAAATATTTTGAGGAATTATATAAATAATTTTACAAAATAATATTCTAGAATTCTATCTATGTTCATTTGAGGAACTATGTAAATAATTATAAAAAAGGAAATAAATTTAATTGGATATCAATATTTTCCTTCATCACAATAATTTTGATCTATCAGTAGAGCTTCGTGGTCTCATCTTCTTCCCGATAACGTTATTGTAAAATGTTAAGTAAATCTCTATTTTTTATTATATTCTTCAATATTGATACATACTTAGCATACTTATGATTGCCATATCAACAAAATTATAGTAAATATGAAAAAATTGAGAGTTTGAACAACATCATTTACCATTGATATAGGTGAACTCAACAAGGTACAACTTGACATGAATTAATTTAAAAAAATTACAAGTATTTCATTACAATCATAAGGGAAGTAATACGAGTTTACAAATAATAAGAAAAAAATTTACAAAAACTTAAAGTTTCCATATCTTCATAAACCCCTTCAGACCTCCTCCTCCACCTCCTGCTCCACCTCCCTTGTCGTTTCCTTTCCCTCCATCTCCCAATTTTTTGTGTCTCCTCATGTGTTTTCTTCTTCTTCTTCTGCTTGGACATTTGTTCTGAATGCGTTGGAACGTGCCCTGGAGGATGCGGTCTAGCTGATGACTTCCGTGGCGGTTCGATTGTTTGTGATTCTGTGGCGGTTCGTACGCTTGTTGAATGGCGAGGTGGCTCTGATTGAGGAGGCTCAATGATCCTTACTCCGGGAGAAGGTCTTCGAGGCAGCTCCGGACGTTGTTGTGGTATCGTGGATATACCAAACAAGTGTCTATCAAAATCCGTTACCTCCATTTGCCGAACACTATCAAATATCTGCGACTGCAAATCTCCTGAACTATATTGGGTAGACGGTATGAGCTGAGAGGGACCAGAGTCAAATTGACTCGAAGGTCCCACAAGCAATGGTCCTACAAGATTGAGACAATTTCATTGTTATAAGTATCACAAAATTTAAACGTAAATATTGAAATGAGTTCGTATATTTTATAATATATTTATACCTGAACCTCTAAATCCGGTTTCACCGATTTGAGACCCTCCAAAGCCATACTCGATATAGTTCATACCTGAAAGATGTTAATTAAATTATATGTCACATAAATTTCTTAATAAATAAGAGGATAATGCAATATCATAAATTAAGTGCAATTTACCTGTAGATACGAATCCAGGTTGAATTGGTGGAACCTCCTGCCTGTTGTATCCATGACTCGAAGGACCAGCAAATGATGATCCTGCAAATTGCGATTGACTGAAAGCTTATCCATATCCTGCAAGAATGAGATATTCATCTTTTCAGAAAATAATAGATAAGATAAAAATTAGTTATTTTATTTAGTCATTTTATTACCTGAAGCTCCAAATCCTGTTTGGTCATATTGAGATGCGAGTCCTTGATGACCTGATGAGTACCCTTGCCCGTCATATCCCGCAGACGTCATTCCTGAGGTGCCAAATATTGACTCCTCCATTGTCTGACCTTGAGAAAATGCCCGCTCACCAAGTCCTGCTATATTTTATGAGGAGTTGTATTTATATGTCTAAAAATCGATATATGAATAAGAGTTGAGTATACATAAATAAATAACTAAAACCTGGAGTAGGAAACGTCGGTGGTGGTTGCGTCCCCTCCCCACCATATTCCGTGTACTCCCTTCCTGTACAATTTACAACATATAATTTTAGTTATTCACGATTTTAAGATAAAAAATTAGTTTACATTTGTAAGAAAGAAATCACAAAACCTGATGCTCCAGAAGTATGATGCTCCTGTGATGGCATGAATTGTTGATACTCATATTGATGGAAGGGATACATCAAGGAGAACATGTTGAGTGTTTCATCGAACATGTTAATTGTATTTTCGACTGTTGTCCTCATGTTGGTAGGTAAGTTCGTCGATCGTCTAAGTTGTTCCATACTGTTTCTTCCTTGTACAATTGTATCCACCTAATCCAATTACAAATATCGTAAGAATAATTTAAAAGAATCTCAGTAGAATAAATAGACTTCTTGAACATACCAGACGTCGTTCCATGGGTCCGTGTGGTCGGTAAGCTACTACGGGAGGAGGAATCTATGTTTGGATCCATCTTCTGGTTATATTCCAATACCATTGCATATAGATATCGGTATTGCATTCCGGGTGCTCATGAACAACTGCAGCTTCTCTGTCCTCCCAACGATCCACGTACTGTCGATGTATAGTAGCCCAGTTAAGGATGTCCCCACTTCGGGTTTTGTTACGTCTAGATACAGCGTTTATCCTCTCCACGGAAAGAGGAATGTGCTGACGCATCCCAAATTGTCGCATCACACGATCAGAGAGGTGCATCACTACAAGATCGTAGCAAATAAGTGGAACTCGACTCATCCATGCAGGCTGACCACTTCTGCAGATAGGATGCAGTTGTGATATCTCAACTTCAGCATATGGTGTCCAAATCATCTGTATTTTAGTAAAAAAATTAGATATTGCATTTTACAATAATTTAAAATTATTATGAGCATTAAAGTTTTTTATCTGATGAGGTTCTTATGTATCGAGCTCGTTGCGATAGAATGCTAATGTTGCCTTATGCACGTTCTCTTTAAAGCTACGCACTCCTATCCACTTCAACGCTAATGAACCTCCAGTTATCTGAGCACCAGCACGTACTATCGGCCGTCCAATATGTACATGCTCTCATGCCCAAACCTGTAATTGAAAATATTAGAAGATGCAAATAAACCACGTTGAGACAAGTAGGGGTACTCTACATACTTGTAAAATTGAGAAAAACCCATATATCCTAGACGTGCCGATCTTTGCGCCCCTATCGAGTTCTGAGTACATATGCGCCAAAGCAGCAGCAACCCAAGCCAGTTGAGCACATTCTTGCAGTTCACGTAAGTGTAATAGGTACCTAAAAAATTAATTAAACCTAAAAATACAGAAACAGTTAATAATGTAATACAGTCAATCATTAACGCATACCTTAGAGGCACCATATCCCCGCTGCTGTCTGCAAGTATACTACATCCTATACGATAAAAAATTAGAGCTCTAACCACACGGGTCGCTTGTTGTTCGTCATCAATACCGTCCAACGGATGTTATGTCTTAAAGAAGACGTCGCGTATCCAAGATAACTTCACCTTTCCACTCTTTATCCGAGTGGGTACTACTCCTAACAAACTCATGCACTCTGCATCCCATCCACCAGGCGGAGAATCCGGACCACTTACAGGTAGACCATCAACTCTTAAACCACTAATTAATCCCATATCTTGAAGAGTAATAGTAGCCTCTCCTAAGCGTAGGTGAAATGTGTGTGTCTCGGGTCTCCATCTCTCCAGTAAGCTGGTCAATAATGATGGATCTATTTAGACTCTTCTCATGTTCACCACACATGAAAAATCCTACTCCTCTATTAATCGTTCTACTACGCCACTCTTCTTGTCAGAAATAGAGTTCAATAACTCATTATGCTCTACAAATCGAATCTGTAAAATATTTTGAATAAAAAATAAGAAACAGTATTACCGAAATAGTAAATTTTAACAATTATAAAAAATGCTTACCGAACTAGTGGGTTGGGTTGATCGATGGTCATTCTGCATATACAATACTGAGGTATCTACTGGTCCAGGAAGCCTATCCATCTGTGCCATCTACAGTAATAAATACAAATGTTATGAAAAAATAACTATGAATATGTAAATAAAATGATATATTAACAATGAAATTAAATTACCCTTATAAATGCAAGTGTGCCTAAGTTCTGCGTAGACAACTTAATCTATTATGTCCTGGTTGCTTGCAGATTTTACATAATTTCGGTCGGACGCAAACTTCGTCGATTTCATTTCTAATTCTTCCCTCCACAGGCCTTCCGACATTTCTCTTTCCCATTTTTGGAGGTAACATAACAGTAGCATCTTCTTCTCCTCAATAACATCTATCAGGTACGGGATGAAAGTAGAAGTTGTATGCCTGACGGTAGTAATCGCTGGAGAAGTACTGCGAACATAAATCGTAGTTATCTACATGAGTACGGGTATTTGCAGCTGCGGCAATAACATGTGGACATACGAAGTGTTTCATCTGCATAAACCCGCAGGTGCACTCACTTTCCCGGCCATTTAGATTGACTTCATGTGCAAATCCATCACGATCGCGGACTTGAAACTGAGTTAACGAAAATCTTTCAACGTGACATGCTCTTGCCTCCCTTGTTTGTTTCTCTAACAACTCTTCATATTTCTTAGTCAAATATGTAGTCATTCCTTCTGACTCCTCACGACGATCATTGAAATAGCCATTTATTCTAAGGAATACTGTTAGGATGAGAGAAATAATTGGCAAACCACGTGCTCCTCTAAAGGCTCCGTTAAAACTTTCAGATAAGTTGATTGTCATATGACCATAACGATGTCCATCATCTAAACTTAATGCCCAATATCTCTGATCGCCATTATCCTGAGATACAATCCACTCGAAAGCACTTCTATCTAGAATGAAAATTTCACGCATCATGCTGTTGAACTTGTTCTGACATGCTTCCTGTCCAGCAGCGTAGAATCGACTTAGAACTGTACGATTTCTATGACCAGCTCTCTGCATGTTCGCACGCATGTGTCTAAGATAATGACGATGTGTGAATCCCTCTTCCGGTGGAAATAAACTACGTATAGTGTTCTGTAGACCAGGAAATCGATCACTTATAAAACAAATGTTCCGACGATCGATAATTTGTTTTAATAAATTCAAAAACCAGCCCCATGCCGAAATATTCTCGTTCTTTTCAGCAACTGCAAATGCCAACGGAAATAGGCCATTATTGGCGTCAATTGCTGTGGCTACGTACATGTGACCAGCGTATCTCCCGTACAGATGGGTTCCGTCAATAGACAAAACAGGTCGACAAAATCTAAACGCTCTACGGCACGATGCAAACGCTACAAACACTCTCTGAAAAGTGTATAGTGCTGTCGTTTTGGCCTTCTACTGTCTTGAACCACGTATATGTGCCAGGGTTATGTCGTTCTAAAGCACGAATGAATCTCCGGAGATCACGATATGAGTCAACCTCATTTCCATAAACCACATCCATTGCACGACGTCTAGCATTCCAAGCTGTCATGTAGTTGATTTCAGTTTTCAACTCCTCCTTTATCTTGTACATTATCGCTCCTGGGGTCATACTAACTTTTGCTTTAAAGGAAGATAAAATATACTGCGCTAAAAAAACAGAAGTGCACTGGCGATGTTTCAATAAAAGGACTGGATTTCTGCATGTATGCTTTCCCCTGTATCCGGAAACATACCAATCTCCTCGAGATTTCCTCTCTGATGCATGCAAACGCCATCCACAGTTTTCATAGATACAAACAGCAGTGAAAATCTGCTTGTTTGATGCTTTGGGTTTATATTGCACATGATTTTCCATGCTCCATTTCTGTAAATCGTACTGTAAATCCCTTTTCGACTTATAACTCCTACCTAACCAATAACTTAGTCTGGAATCATCGGTGGATTCTGATTAACTCTCTACAAATACTACATCTTCTGCCTCTGCAATTTCATGATCGAAAACGTGAGGCAACTCCTCCATCGGTTCTTCTTCAGCATCATCGTTATTAGCAGAATATGAGTTCCCCCTTTCCTCATTACCTACGGCTACAACTAGCGAACCATATCCAAAATCATGACAAGTATTACCACCAATATTTTCTTCTAGTGTTTGAGTATCATTTTCTGGCTCATCATTTTCGGACTCCTCATTTTCTTCGGAAATTTCTGTCTCTAAATCATCTTCTATATTTACTTGTGATGGCCCTTCGATATCCTCAAACATGGTCTCATTTGTTGGCCTGATTTATTTAAATTTTTGTCAGTTTATATATAAATGGTGAAAATGTTATATAATTTGAATGTGAATAATTTTACCTCGAAGATGACGGCATATTTTCCATATTAAAGGGAGTAGCTTGTACGAAAAGATGGATAAATCTCACATCGACGATTGAACTCAACATTGCTAATGTTGATTCATCATCGTCAATCGGTACTGCAAAGAAAGTTGATCCCTCATACAACCACTTACAAGTTAATGTAAGTATATACTTGTCGAGCGGGAGATCAGTGACTTCGGAAACTCGAGACAGTAAGCCAATGTAAGTTAATTGGCATGGTAATGTAACCATCCGTTTCTTGCCCCCAATATATTCTACGTGGTCATCAGAGACATCAATCGATCCTCCCCAATATATTAATACATGAGCGGTGTTGGAGGCCATCTATACGAATGAAATAATGATTTAATTAGTTTAAATACACAAAATAATTACTTAATAATCGGATGTAACAATTACTTTAATTAACATTTCAGTCGGATGTTATCTTTAATAATCAATAATTCAATTGATATACTAATCACTCAGAAATGGAATCCAAAAGTCCGGTCTTCGGGGCTCATCGGTGCTCACCACAGTGAGTCCTGCAAGCGCTGTATAGAGACCCTCTCGGCGCTCGATTCCAAATCTAAATGACAGTAATTTTTTAATAATTATTTAAAAAAATCCCCACTTTTAAATCTAAATAAATGAAATGCTAATGTAATGTGTAACGTCCCCTATTTAATTAATTTCAAATTTTTTAATAATTATTACAAAAAATCTCATAATAAAATGTCTACTGTCCTTAATTAATTTTAAATTTTTTAATTATTATTACAAAAATCTCCTAATAACATGTCTACTGTCCCCTACTTAATTAATTTCGATTTAAATAACTATTACAAAAATCTCTTCATAAAATGTCTAATGTGAGTGACATTAAAAAAATCATATCACTTGTTAAATTTAACTAGGCATCAATTTTGAAATATATTTTAACTAAGCATCAATTTTAAAATATGTTTTAACTAAGCATCAATTTTGCACAACTAATTACTTGGTAAATTTAATAAAAAATATTGAATAAAATTACCTGAAAGATGCGTGTCTTCTACAAGAAATGTTATCCAAAAGTTAATAATATAGTGTCCTCACTGATATAGCGTCCTCACTAATAAAACCCTGTAAAAAACGCAGAACAAAATCTACAAACAAAAATATCTTATTCTTACTTGAATAAGATTACTCGATCGAGAGCAGCAATCGCACTTCAGAATACAAAATGAGTGAACCAGAGAGAATGAATGGGGAGATGATGAAGAAGGAGAAGGAGAGGGGGAAATTGTGAGGAGGATGGAATGAGGGGGGGCGCTATATATAAGAAATGGGGAGGAGGGGACCGTTGGCAAATTTCCAACGGCCCTCTCCCAAATCGGCACCTCAGGTGCCGATTTGGGCCATCGCCGTTGGCCCGCCTCCCAAATCGGCACCTGAGGTGCCGATTTGGAGAGGCGGCCAACGGGTATCGCCCAAATCGGCACCTGAGGTGCCGATTTGGAGGGGGCGCCCCAAATCGGCACCTCAGGTGCCGACAGGTACCTATTTTTTAAAATTTTTTACCTTGATGCTTATTTAATTAATTACGATTTTTTTAATAATTATTTAAAAAAAAATCCCCTTACAATGCAATACTTGAACGGAGATTTTACGATTGATTAGAGGAGGAAATTCCGAAAGAGGGTGTTGATAGGTTAGGGACAAATGGCCGCAAAACCCATCCAATTTCAATTAACATGCGGCTACCACCGCTACATCTCCGCAGCCAAAGGCGCTCCTTTGATGCTCCCCCCACACTTCCTCCGCAGCACCACCTCCCCTCTCCTGCGTCGACCCCTCTACGCATGCGTTAGGATGAGTGCCACCGCCCCGAAGCGGCAAAGGAATGCCGTCGGCGAGCGCCACTGATGCGCGCACCTTAGGTGCGTTGATGCCCTCTTTCCGTTTGTATTCATTCGCCGACTCGATGTGATTGCTTCGATTTTAGGGTTTAGTATTTCGGCCATGGGAATGCTAATTTGTTCCCTCTTTCTCATATCTCAATAATGAGAGTAGAAGTAAATATCATATCTTAAAGCATAAAATTCTCAGCTTATTCCCATGTTTGGCGACTGTTTCAATGCACATTGTTAAAGAAATGTGAGGAGTTAGTGATGTCATATGTGGGAACCACTAATGGTAGCAAACACAAGATTCTTCCGGCAAATGAGAGATTAAGTTCTCGTATAATTGATGAATCAATTACTATAAGAACTTTTTAATCCCGATTGATCATTTTTTAGAAGCTAAAGGATGACTATTCAAGGTGGACAACCATCTAGAATTTGTCAATAATTAAGAGCTTACGAGCAAGGCAAGAGATGCCTGAATGGAGGGAAAGAATGCATGTAGCCGGCACTACTTAGTATATTAACCTTCTACTCCAGATTTTTTAGGAACATGTCATTTATTGCTTGATCATAATGGAGTATAAAGAGCGTTGAATGGTCTCCGTAGACCATTCTCCATTGACAACGTTGCATAGTTAGTGTACAGCAAGATTATGGGCCATGATGACCATATATCTCCAAATGAAAACAAGTTTAAGTATTGTCCCATTGGACAAATTGGTGGCAAAATCTTCCGCAATTCTTTTAATTGTCCAAGCTAGAGGGCAATGGAGATTGACCATGTCAACTACCATCTTGCATTCAGAGTAGATTGTTCGAGTATATGTGTTATGCGTCACTTATGTTGTAGATGGGTAAATGGATCACTCCAGGATCCATTTATCGCATCCAGTTGATTAGTCCCATATCTACAGTTGCAAGATGTGGGGACTCAATGAGGGTTATATAAGAAGCCCTCACTCTATGTATCCAATGAGAAAGTGCAATGCATAAATCATCCCGTTGAGGCATTCTCCCGCGGTTCCATCCCGCTTCTTAGGGAATAGAGTTCCACGTTAAAATTCATTGTTCTTAAATGCTTTATCTTTATTTTTCTGATACACTCTTGCGTTATATTTTCTAACATGATATCAGAGCGGGTTCGATTCTCGAGGAGTTTGTGTTTTTGTTTATTCGGGATTCAATTTTCTGTAAATTATTCGAGATTTGTTCAAGTTCATGTTCAAAATCAAGTTTAAGGGTTTTCATCCAAAAAAACCTAAATTATTAAAGTCAAAGCAAAACCCTTGCCGTCGTGACATCTCCAACTTGATCAGATCAGGCGGTAAGCAACCGCATATTCCATCTCCATGCGACAGGGGAAGCACCATTACGCAAGGAAAATGCGGTAGTATCCCTTTCAACACCACCAGCAGGTGCAGCGTTCCCTTCCAGCAGAACGACGAAAGTCGCATCTCCAGAACTCGCATGCTCCAACGAAGAGCTCCATTGCCTCCCTCTTCCTGATTTCCAGTGTGGGCAGCGGTGTAGATCCTGCGTTACCCTCTAGGAAGTTGCATATTCTCAAGCGACGAGCTCCTCCATCACCAACCTCATCTCCAGACGAAGCTCCCGCTGCAGGCAGTGCCGCGGCTTCGCTACAGGTACGACCATGGTTTTAAAAAACGTGCCTCGAGGCGGTTTTCCAAGAAAAACGCCTCGAGGCTATAGCCTCAGTCTGGATATCTGAGACGTAAGCCTCAGAGACCCGAGGCGGTCGAGGCGGTCCCGAGGCACCGCCTCAATCTGTTGTGCATTTTCTTAGGTAAATAAATAAAAAACTATATAAAGTTGTACTTTTATAATAATATTAAAGTTATAAAGCATATTTTAGTTACAAACATACAAGTCACAATCGCAATATTGTGTTATAATCATCATATGTTATTCCCAAAACTTAACATTTTATAAATATACAATTATTTTATATTACAATCACTATTGCATCAAAGAAATCATGCTAGTGTACAATAATTGTTTCTAATTAGTATGAACAAATTTTATGCCAATAATTGATATTCGATTGCTTATATCACTACAATGAGTATAATATATGTTTAAGAAACTGTATATTTTTGTAAGAATATTAGAAATTCACATATTTACAATATTAATATTACTTAATCACAGATTAAAACTAGCATATATGGTTATTACGACATTCTTTGTACATCTATTAGATTTAAATTATTCAAATTTAGGATTTATGATCATATATTTTGTCAATATTTGATGTTTACGGTTTTATGATAATATAATTATGCTTAATAATAATTTTGATATGTATTTTCTCTATAAATCGAGGCTTACGCCTCGACCGCCTCGAGGCTTACGCCTCGCCTCAATAACGGAAAACCGCCTCAATCCGCCTCACGTTTTTTAAAAGCATGGGTACGACATCCTTCGCAGGCGATGGTGCTACATCACAGATTCCATGCAACATCGATAAGAGAGAGAGAGAGAAACTAGGGCCCGACATTAACAAAATTACTTTTTTTCTTTTGGGTAGTAGATAAAAAGAAAGGAAGGGTGCATCAGTTTAAAAAAAGAGAGAGGAGATGTCCATTTAAAAAAAAGGGAGAGATAGATGGGACCGAAATTGGATCAAGAATATAAAAAAGCAGATTTGTTTTGAAAAATGCATGTACAAAAGAAAAGCCGTAAACAAGGGATAAAAATTTAAAAAGAAAAAGAGAGAAGCCGAGAAAAAAATGAACAACTTATTAAAAAAAGAAATAAATTGACTATAAAAAAGGAGGAAAATAATTAAAAAATTATTAGAAAAAGAGAAGCCGAAAAAATAAGATCGTCTAATGTGATGTTTTCTTCCCCCATTTTCTTGTCCTCTCCTAAAATGGTCGATTTCATTGTTTTCCGCCAATCTGGTAGAAAGGGTGATTATTGTGCAGAGTCACAAGGTTGTTCCAGATTCAGATGTTAGATTACCAGCCAGATGTTCAGACTCTATAGATATTCAGACTCGACGTCAGATTGATTCCAAGTCTTCAGTTTCTGACACTCACATGTATGCGGTTTTCAGTTTGATGTGCACATGTTTGTCATCTTTTGTGTGGTCCCCATCTTCAATTTTCTCGACTATTCCTATGTTCTTATCTACACACCTCTTACCTTTTTTGGTGAAGGTGAAGTTGGAGGCGATAATGCGGAGATTTTTTGGTCCACCTCTGGGGCGTCTCAGGAGGTGTCGTTGGTGTAGTGGAAGACTCTAGTCCTTAGAGAGCAGGATGATGGGTTGGGAATATGAAGCTTGGAGGTAATGAACGCTCCCTTTTGACGAAGTGGGTGACTAGATGTTGAGGAGGAGGCTTCGATCTGCTGTGTAGGACATTGTGGTCAATTTATGGTGTCTCTTGGGACCATTCTTTGCAGGTTGCTGCTATTCCAAGGCCTTCTAACTTTTAGAAGGGGATTTGCATTGTACTTCCACAGGTAATCTCCTCTTGCGGTCGAATCTTAGTGATGGTTGTGGCTTTCGATTCTGGATTGATGGTAGGACTGACCATGGGCCGTTACATGCTTGTTTTCTCCAATTGTTTGCTATGACAACTTCTATTGGGGCCTCCATGAGAGATTGTTAGGAGGCTGGGAGTTTTTTTATTATGAACCAAGGTGATACCTCGAGTTGGGGTTCACCTCAAAAGTTCATTTAAGAAAAACGAAGAAGAGTTACAACGATTGGGAAAATACGAATCAAAGTCAGATCTCTGTCATTCTCCATAAATGGCAAATTATATTTTTCGCATAAAAAGTGTTGGCCCCTGAAAACACTATCATTCCTTACGTACCAAATCGCCCACAACAGTATGTAGGCTGAGGACACATTGTCGCTTGAGCTCCCACCAACTGCCCTGACCGAGTCCCAAAAGTTCATGCAATCATCTTCCTTAAGCCATCTTATTCATGCATGTTCCCATATTACTAAAGATGTCTTACATTTGAAAAAAAGATGGTCCAAATCCTCCTCGTCCTCATTGCACCGCGAGCAAATGAGGCCACCAATTTGAAGGATATGGCCGCACCTTTTCTTCATCATAAGACGACCATGTATTGCAGGCTAGAGGAAGAATTTAATCTTTTGTGGAACCTTGCATTTCCAGAATATCATGAAGTCCCAATAGTGTTCAGCCCGGTCCTCACCCTGTCCATGGGTGAAAAAATTGTAGGCCTTTTTAACTGTAAATTTCCCATTGCTCCATGCAAAATTGTACCGTCCAACAGAAGGTCCGTCAAAATCCTTCAAAATATCAAGCATGCATATGAAGTCCTAGAGCCGCTGCTCAGATAACATCATTGTGAAGCACGGGCTTCATGCCCTATCCATGTAAACATCGGCCACAGAACTATGGCGGTTCAAAGAAGAGAGGAAAGAGACGAGGAAACTGCTCCCTAAGGGTCCCAAGACCAGTCCAATCAGCTGGCCAAAATTTAAAAGTTTGACCGTTGCCCAGAACTGGCAGTAGAACCTTCTCAACCTTGGGAGCGTCTCCTTCAACCCCATCCACAGAGAAGAGGGGCACTTAGTGGGCATCAGCCGCATGCCCCCATTGATCTCGAAGATTTTCCTCAACATTGTGCATATGAAACTGTCGTCAACGCCCCATAGTATGACTGCCCATTTGGAGAGCAAAGCCTTGTTCATGTGTTTAAGCAAGATAACACTAAGTCCGTCATCTTTCTTCCTGCGAGTGACTATCTCCCAACTTATAAGGTGCATCCCTTTATGTTCTTGTTTTCCATATGACCACAAAAGTCTCTTCATTAGGCACTCCATCCGCTTGCAGATTCCCACGGGCAGCGACCTGGTAGAGCAAAAAAATGGGTATTGCTGAGAGGGTGTGTTTGAGCAGGGTCAACTTCCCACCTTTGGAAAGAGGCTTGTCCTTCCAACCAACAAGTTTATTTTCCAGCCTCTCCATTACCAAGTTCCAATCCGATAGTCGAAGACAACCCGCCACTAAGGGGAGGTCAACATAAGGAATCGGGAGGTCCCCCTTTCTGCACCCCAGTGCATATCCCATCCTTTGCACTTCATCCTGCCCCATCCCAAAAAGTACAAACGAGGATTTGTCACTGTTTATTAGGAGGCAAGAGATGTCTCCAAAGACCATCCTCTAAGGGCAGCCTCATCATAACAACTAAGACGTCGACCGCAATCAGAAACAGTATTGGGGCCAAAGGGCATCCTTGCCTCTCACACGTTGAGGTTGAAAGAACCCACCCATCGGGCGCCCATTCACCAAGACCACATACGAAGCCGTAATGACGCACCTTTTCATCCACGCCACAAAAAGACTCAGAAAGCCTCTCTTATCGAGAGATGTCCATAGGAAGCGCCAATCTACACAGTCATAGGCCTCTAAAAAGTCCACCTTCCAAGCTAGGCCCCTTTCGTTGTTTCTCTACCATTCGTGGATAATTTCAGATGCCATAATCCACCCATCTGCCATTTGTCTTCCTGGGATAAATGTCGACTGTTTTGGGGAAATAATGTCATCTAATACTTCTTGAATCCTATTCGCAATGACCTTCACAACGATAAGATTTATTTCATTTGAAAGAGCAATAGGTCTCATGTCCTCCACTCGCATTCGGTTCTCTCTCTTCGGTAACAGAAAAATCAATGCTTTATTTAGTCTCTCAAAGCCCTGATTGCCATCCCTAAACTAGTGAAGAATGCTCATGACATCTTCCTTCACAGTTTCCCAGAACTCTCTGTAAAAGGCAATAGAAAAACCATCAGGTTCGGACGTACCATCCGCATTTAGGGTGAAAGCTGCCCGCTTGACCTCCTCCTCCGTGAATAGAGCCACAAGTGCGTCAGATTGTGGGCCCAAAATCTTGCATACTCCTTTTCCTGTCCAGCTCCACCCGCTCCTAGCACCTCTCCTGGAGAAACAAGTAAACCATTTTCTAAGGGCTCTACCGAGTTCATCCTCACCTCTGACCTCCTCCCCGTCAATTACGAGCTGTTGAATGTAGTTACGCTGTCTTCTGCTAGTCGCCATGGCATGAAAGAAACGATTGTTCTCGTCACCTTCCTTAAGCCACCGATGCCTTGAACACCACCTCCATTCCGTCTCTTATTTCCTGTCTTCAAGATGAATGTCCAGCATACACGCATCTCTCAACTCCATCTCCTCTAACGACAGATCTCGCTCGTTCTCCACCTGGTCCAGGCAGGTGATCTCCTGGGCCCGAGCCTTCTTCCTCCTTTTGAGTTTGATGGTCTATTTGTTGATATGCACGAGATGCCTATGCAAAAGTGCGAGCTTGGTGGCGAGACGGGTAGCAGTCGAGCCAGGCGGATGTATCCCCCTCCAAAACGAATCAACCTTGCGTTTAAACCCCTCCTCCAACATCCATGCACGTTCGAATTTGTAAAAGGATCTAGGCGTCTCCTCCTCCCTAGAGATCCACAAAAGCGACATATGCTCCGAGTAGGCATGTGGCAGGGCCCATGCATGGCCCAAAGGGAAATGTTGCAACACCTTAGTAGAGGCCAAGAATCTATCAATACGGGAGTGGGACCTGCGGTTTCTCCAAGTATATCTGCAACCACGAGCGTTGACAATTTGAAGACCATTTTCTGTAATAAAATCGGCCATCAACCTAGAACCACCATCAGTCATGCCCCTCCCCATCGAACGATCATCATTGAACAATGTAGTTTCAAATCCCCTCTCATAATCCAACAAGCCTTCGGGAAATCAGCCCGAACCGCACATATATCTTCAATGAGGTCAGCCATCCCAGCCCCAGTACACGGGCCATACCGGTTGGTAACTAGTAGAGAGAGGGCATCAGTTTTCCTTCGGAGCATCACGATGATGCATCGTTGCCCACAAACGGCCTCCACCAGCAAGACAATTTTATCACCACTCCATCCCAAATCCAATCCACCCGCACTCCAAACGGTCGCTTACATTTTTTGAATGGAAAACTGAGATTAAAGGCCTACCAATATCTTCCTAGCAGACATTCTATTCTCGAGAAAGTTTTGTCTCCTGTATGAGTATGATGTTAGCCTTGGCATCGACGCATAGTTGATGTACCACCTGAGGAAAATTCCTCCCAGGGGGTATTTGTTGTATACGGTCGAGAATTTTTTTGTTATTTACCGTAGGTAAGCCGCCTCTTGAAGAGACGACTTTGGTTAAGAGGAAGCCGCCTCTTGAAGAGGCGGCTTTGGTGGAAGCCGCCTCTTCAAGAGGCGGATTTGATCAGTAAACCCCAGTGGGCGGACAGAACCACACCTGCGCGTGTTTTGATTCCTCCCCACTCGTGAGCTCTCCGCCCTCTGCTCTCCTGCAGCCTCCATTGCCCTCGTCCGTGCGACGAGCCTGCCTCCCACGACCGACATTCTATTCCTCTCCTTCTCAACCTCAAGGAAGGTATGATATATCATGTTTTAAGGGTTTTGGCCATATTTGGGGCTTAAATGATTGTGTTAAATCGATTTTTTCACTAATCCATTATTGTCGACGTAATGGTATTTAGGATGTCTCGCGAAGTTCGATGTTTTTGTCATTGTGGGGAACAATATCGAAGTCGAGTAAGGACGTGACCTATGAAGGAGGTCGTATGAAAACCATCAAGATTGGTCACGAAATATCATTCTCGAGGTTGATTGAGCACATTAAGTCCGTCTTTAGGTTGGAGTTATCGCAAGGACTTGAGTTACAGGTGTTTCATAGAATGTCCCAAGATGGGGCAAATTTTTACATTGGGTGCGTAGAGTTTGATGACGATGTCCGAGAGATTGTGGAATATGCTGAGGATATGGGTGCTGTATATCGGCCCCTGATATTTACTGTCACTGTCTCTATGCCCGGATCAGTACCTCTTGGATATGTACCTCAAGGTGGAAATATCTATGTTTCTCCCGTGGTGAATATGGAATATGTTAATGATCCGGAACTTGACAGGTTAATAGAACCCTCGCCACAGAATACGGATGACGAGATGGAAAATGATGACAGTGAGGAGTAGGATCATCTTGGAACCCGTATGGTGTCTGACATACCCTTTTTGAACATGAGAGGGGGTGATGGATATATTCCGAATGGCGAAGATTGCATGAACTATGATGATGGGATTAGTCTGAGCAACGAGTTGAAAAATGAGATGCTTTTCAAATGCAAAGCCGATTTGGTGTACGCTGTGAAGGTTTTCCACATTCAACGTCATTACAACTTCACGGTAGTGGAATCGGACAAGAAGGTCTGGGATATACACTGCAACGAACGGACCAGAGGTTGTTTGTGGAGATTGCGTGGTTATTGTCGACCAATAGATGGACAGTTTGTTGTCTCAATGGTTGACAAGCCGCATAATTGCTTGAATCGTGTTGTTAATCAAGACCATCCTCAGTAGGATTGCAACTTCACGGCATTCAGATTCCTAAATCAAATAAACATATCTCCACATTTACGTAGCGGGTTTTTTGTCTACGTTGCAGACGACAAAAAAGCATATTAAGGCATGTTTCCTTGGACGAGCGCATTGTTCCCACATTTGCGTAGTGGGTTTTTTTTGGGCGTAATGCAGATGGATTTCATTTCTCTGGACTGGCATTTGGTTACAACGCTTGGGGAGAGATGGCATCCTGAGACACATACATTTCACATGCGCCATGGAGAGATGAATGTCGCATTGCAAGATGTCGCTTACATTTTTGGGTTGAAGATAGATGGTCAAGCAGTGATTGGTCATACCAATTCGCCCAATTGGGCAGAATTGTGTGAGCGTTTGCTTGGAGTCTGGCCAGAGCGACCCAACATTGATGGCGCTTGAATACGCATGACTTGGTTACTTGAGCATTTTTCAGTTCTGCCAGAGGATGCCGAGGAAGATACCATTTTACGTTACACACGGGCTTACATTCTACAGCTCTTGGGTGGTGTGATCTTTCCTGACAAGTCAAAATGAGGTTTCACTTATCTATCTACCATTTCTGGAGGATTTGGAGACTTGTTGGACATACAGTTGGGGCTCATCTTGTTTGGCTTACTTGTACAGGCAGTTATGTATTGCATCGAGGGCTGACGCAGTTGAGATTGGTGGACCCCTGATCCTGTTACATTTGTGGGCTTGGGAGCGCTTCCCCCATATCGCCCCGGTTGTTCACCACCGACCTCTTTGGTAAGGGAAGCCCATGGGGACAAGATGGCATGCAGAGTTCGATATCACAGCGGAATCTATACTTGTGATTCGGCCATATAGGGATGCACTTGACCTCCAACTTGTGGAGCAGGTATTGACTTAATACGTTGGTATCTCTTTCTTTCACTTAGCACTTGATTCTATCTCTTATTTTGGTTTACATATCTAATTTTATGCAAGTGGTATGGACCCCATATACACAGGAGGTATTGTCCGTATTATCGTTATATTGTCTCGGCAATGAAGATTTGCATGTGGCTCGTGTCCCATTGATTCATTTTTGTATTGTCGAGCTATACACCAGATAGAGTCCTTCATCAGTTTGGTGGGATTCAGGGGATTCCGATGGCTTGTGATACGTCATCTCATTTGCATTCAATCGATCTCCAAGGGAAGAGCAACATCGACGGAACGGAGTTCCATACAGTTTATATTAGACTATGGAACATCCGCAGGGACTACGTTGTGCCAATGACTCCCATTCCATTAGGAAGACTAGATACGACTGTCGACTACTTGCCATGGTATCGTAGTATTACACGACAATTCATCGATCGACATGGATGCACACTCGATTATGCAGTAAGAAAAATGTAACTTTAAGTAGCTATTATGGTATCATGTATCATGTTCTGACAAGAGTTGCTGATATTGCAGATGTCTCTCTTCGACGAGATTGTACGTATCTGTGATGACGATGCTCCACGGGTTAGAGAGATTGCTGCTGAAGCAAGTTCTTGTCTACGTGAGTCTATACAACGACAATTCCGAGATGGTCCTTATGAGGAGATTTTACAGGAAGATGGTGAGGTAGAAGCTACATCTAATCATCGTCCACGTGTTCGAGGACGTGGACGGGGACGCGCTCACAGACAAAGGGGAGAGAGGAATTATGACGAGGGAGATGTCCCAATTGAGACGTAACAACCACCTTAGTCCGGCATAGAATTTGAGACCCCAATTCCTGAGTGTGGCCCATCTAGAGAGCCTACAATTCTTCGGAGTTGAAGGAACGGATACGAGCAACATCGATGATATCGATCGAAACAGCCAACTGCATGGATTTGAGCCAAGAGCCTCGGAGACCACTATGGCCGATGACAGACCGGTTAAATTACAGTACAAACGGAGAAGGGAGCATAGAGCCTAGATCGAGATCTTGACAATCTTTTGTAATATAAGGCATGCGTGCTAATTTTGAGTGTACTTTGTATGTAAATATTGTGTTGACTTTTGCGTTATGCACTTCGTATATGAACAATTTATTTTCTTAATCTATGAATCATGCCTTTTAAACATGTTTTAATACCACATTTATAACTTCATTTGTATTTATAACTAAAAAAAAGAGAAGCAGTAGCTCTACGGGCAACAGAGATGTTGCTTCTCTTTTTTTCTGTTCTGGACAAAAGCCACCTCTTGCTTTGGTGAGAAAGTCGTCTCTTGAAGAGGCGGCTTTGTAGGTAAGCCGAAGAGGCGGCTTTGGGCTTACCTACAGTAAATAACAAAAAAATCGTTGACAGGATATGCCAAATTTAGTTTTAAAACTACCGCTGGGAGGACCACCCTTTCTTTACGGGGCTTCTAAGTCCTCTACTATTCCAATTTACAATCTTCATAAGGAAACAGGAGCAGCTCGAGGTGGGACAACACCAATACATTTCGCCAGAGTTTCATTGACAACCGCCACCAGGAGATCCTCCGAGGCGCCTACCTGATGGTTCTCCGCCTCAAAGTTCTCACCGCATGGGGTCGTACCATGCAGAACAAGTGTGTCGCTCTAATTCTTTAACTTTTTGCATATCATTAAGCAAAGACATCGCCGACACTCCTTCGCAGTCCACTTTGAAGAGAGCTGGTCAACACGGAAACTCCGAGGGGGCGCCATCGGTGTTGAGGAGCTCTGCTTTTCCGATTTAACATGCATTAATCCACCTCTCCCGCAGAGGCAGTGGACATAGACCCATCTCCTGAACCAGATGAGGAAGGGGGAATCGAGCAAAGCAGGCCAGAGGACATAGTCGGTGATAGCTCGTAGACAGGACTGGAAGACTCACCCAACCGAGTGGAGCCACCCGCAGGTAGAGGCAGCACTGAAAAAATCGACAACCCCGTAAGGGTAGGAGATCGGTGATAACTGCGCTTGAGGATCCACCGCTCAGGAGGCGCCAGACTCTGGTCTGGGATATCACAACCCGCCTCTGCATAATTCATACATGGGTCCGAGTAGGCAAGATGTGCTCTGGAGAGAGTCCAACCCGTTTCGGAGGAAAGGCGACCCAACGAGAAAGGGTGACCTACATTAGAGCACTCGCTTCCCCTAGCCTCGACCATGCTTACGCTAGATGGCACGTGGGTCCATTGTTATCTTCCTCATCGACCGGGAGAGTTATTACATGAGTTCGAAAAGTGGAACTGTCGCGATGATTGCACTCCTCAAGAGAGGCCAGAGTGGAGGTTTCTTCCCAGCCACTACCCTGCCTTGAGCAACAGCGGCGGAGAACTCCGATACCGACATCGGGATTGTCGCCCTACCTATCCTCAAGAACAGTTCCAAAGGAATTACCTTCCGCCTCGTCGCAACCTCCACTCTCAGATCAGTTCCCATTCCCTTCACCAGCCCATCAGACACGATAGAAATCACCTTGCCGACGTCTCGGAGAAAGCCCCCCACCATTTTGATATCACGAGCACGCAGAGGTACCCCTTTTAAGGACAAAACCTTGTAAAATACAACGTGTGATGCCTCATCACATAGGAAGGGTCGTCGCCACGAGACGCCCATCTGGCATCCTTCTCCAGGATTTTGCAACAGTGGGCTCGCTTCCTTCATTGAAACACCTCGAGCGTAACCAACGGTGGTTCCATTTGGATCACATCCCCGCCAAAGGATGGACCAATTCTTACCACAATATCTGTCATCGCCATTTGCGGTCAGTTTTCGATCGAGGCACATGTACCCAAAAGAATACCATCCACAATCTGGAATGATGTCGAGCCATGAGACAACTCCTTCATCTTTGCCTACCTTGTTGAAACCTCAGAGAGCATCACTGTCCTCATCGAGCTGTGCGGGCCATGCGTCGAGGGCAGCTCCAGCATCGGTGTCCACAGTCGCCACATTCAAAACACAACGTAGCATTTTTGCATCCCGCTGCCTGATGGCCGCGGCCTCCACACTTGAAACAAACATCTTTAGGTAACTCCGCACGACTTAGCGCCCTTGAAGTCGACACTCGCCACCATTCCCAAGCTGATGCATGACCTCCTCCTCCGTCCCTTTATGCGATGCTCGCCTTCCGCATCTCTTCGCGCGATGTCTACCTTCCGTCGAGCATGTAGTAAAACTCTGACATCCCTCCGCGCGAGGTTGGGAGTTGGATCCCTTTGTTTTGTTCTGAGCTTTCTGACCAGCGCTTTGCAAAGTTTTTACATCTTATGGAGGTTTTGTTGGTATGTGAGGGGTTTCATGATATTAAGGACCATTGGACCGGCCATTTCTCTGATTGGAAGGCCTACTTGGCCTTCTATCATGGTCTTTGATCCATTGAGCACTTCGGACAAGTTTACTGACTTTTAGAGATGGAATATTCTTCTAAGAGTGAAGATTTTTGTTTGGTTGCTATGCAGGAATCGCCTATTGACTGTGGAGCCGCGAGCCGGGTTTTTCACTCATACTGGATGCACATGTCAACAATGTCTTGTAGTGAGCGAGGATGTTGAGCACCTCTTCTTTCTTTGTGTGATTGCAAAGGAGGTGTGGGCCACATCACATATGGAGCTGAAGTGAACAACTGATTAGGCTGGTTTTTGGTACTCAATGGTAGGGAAACACGAGTGATTATACTAAGGTATGTGTGGCAGCTATGTTTTGGTCCATATGGCTTGCACGGAATATGAATATTTTCCGTGGAGAGCGAACGTATAAGGAAAATGTTATAGAGCGTGTGAAAATTTTATAGACTTTTTGGTCTTTGTAACTCCTTTTTATACTTATTGTGAATATATAGAGCTTACGGGTGGGCGTCTACACGAGGCCACACCCTATTTTTCCTCAAAAAAAAGAGAAAAGAAATCAGAGCTAGATGCAACATTACTAAACTAAATAAAATGGTAACCACTTTCACTCTCTCTGATTTACCATTAAAAATTATTTAGCAGTAGAAGAAGAATCAATCCTTGCTTGTAACTTATGAACTATATTTTTTTGCCATTCCTTTATTTTACGCATATAAGCTCTTATTTTTGGATGAAAAGAATCAATGAATATTGTTCTTTAGTATCACCGGCTCCTTTGTAGGTTGCTAAGCGCTCGGAGAAATTCAAGACAACAATTTTGACACAAATGAGCCAGCTTGCCATTAAACATGGAGCTTTAAACCTTGGCCAGGGTTCCCTAATTTCGATGGTCCAGAGTTTGTCAAAGAGGCTGCTATTGATGCTATTAAAAAGGGGGAAAAACCAATATGCCAGGGGATATGGTGTTCCTGACCTTAACAATTTTATAGCTGAGGAGGTTTAGAAAGGACACCGGCCTGGCGATAGATCCTGAAGAAGAAGTTATTGTTACCTCTGGATGCACTGAAGCTATAGCAGCCACAATGTTGGGTTTGATTAATCCTGGGGACGAGGTCGTAGTCTTTGCTCCTTTTTATGACTCATATGAAGCTACTCTATCAATGGCCGGGGCCAAAATTAAGTCCATAACATTGCACCCTACAGATTTTTTTTGTCCGATCCATGAACTTAAGTCTGCATTTTCCAGTAACACTCGTGCTGTATTGATAAATACACCTCATAATTCTACTGGGAAGATGTTCACCAGAGAAGAGCTTGAAGTGATTGCTGCTCTATGCATTGAAAATGATGCGCTGGCGTTCGCAGATGAAGTCTATGATCGCATCACTCCCTGGCACGTTTGAGAGGACGGTAACTATGAATTCTCTTGGGAAGACATTTTCCTTGACGGATTGGAAAATTTGATGGGCAATAGCTCCCGGCACATCTGACTTGGGGATTTAGGCAGGCTCATTCCTTCCTCACCTTTGCTACATCAACTCCAATGCAACATGCAGCTTCGGTGGCTCTTCGGGCTCCTGATACATTTTTTCAAGAATTGAAGCAGGATTACATGGCTAAAGGAGCTATTCTTGTGGATGGGTAAAGGCTGTTAGTTTCAATGTTTATCCATCGAGGGGCACCTACTTTGTTGTTGTCGATCATACTCCTTTTGGGTTCGAACTGACATTGAATTTTGTGAGTACTTGATTCAGGAAGTAGGTGTTGTTGCGATTCCAACTAGTGTCTTCTACTTGAACCAAGAAGAGGGAAAGAGTATGGTAAGGTTCACCTTCTGTAAAGATGAAGGAACTTTGAGGGCTGCGGTCGAAAGGATGAAAGAAAGCTGCATAATAATTATCCTACATATGATAAATATCTCCTAGTGCTTACATTAATATGTATATTAAACATAAATACTCAAACCTACCTATTACAAAGAAACTGCTGGGAGACGGGCAACAAGCTGCATAAGAAAACCTAGGACTTAGCATGGTAATGTTGTGCCTGGTGGGTGGGAATCACCAAACTAGTGGACGATCTTCGTCAGATGAAAGAAGTTCCAAGTACGAGATCGCTGCCGATCATTGATAGTGGCAGTAGTGGAAGAGCCAAGGGAAAATATTAAATCTTGGTAATTTTACCGGTTCCCTTATCACTGGATGCTTCTTAACTTCAGAGTTTCTCCGCATCTTACTCAACGTGTATCGCTTGGGTTTTTATCTTTATAGTTTATATGATGCTATGAATTTGAAGAATTCAAATGAACGGAGACCATGTAATTCGGGCATGATAGTTCTTGAAGAATCTAATTTGAAGAGTTTAATATATTCTGTATAGGGCCATGGTATAGACGATAAATAATAGTAGTTATTTGGAAAACCGTGCAATTTTCAGTTACTCTATAGAACCATGATACTGCTATTTGAGAAATGCATGTCCTTCTGAATCAGTTCTGATCAAAGCAAGAAGATGAAACAAAGTAAAAAAGTAAAAATGAAGCAGCATCTGCATCATGAACTAATGGTACTATGAGAGAATGACGTTGATTGAAATTTTACTAGTTGGTTTCATTGTTTTGGAAATTATGTGCTTTAGAATGTAATTTATATGTTCAGGTATAATGGCAAAAACATAGAAAGCTGTCCTCGTGCCTCGCTTCATTTATTACACTGCATGTTGTGCTGGGTAATCTAAATCACACTTCCAGTAATGCTTATATCCATATTTCTTATAACATATGGAAAAATGCTTCTAAATTTAAAAAGGAATCCAAAAAAGCATACTCATCCTACGTGACTGTTGGTGTGGACTGCCAGCCATCCTGCAGCCATGGTTAGATTTTATGCAGTGTTTATTTGGTATCTCTGCAACTTTTGATGAACCATCATTATAATCTTTGCCATATCTTCAATATGGGAGGTTTTCTTCATACAACTATTATGTTTCGACCATGTTTTGGATGCTATCATGCATTTTTTTCGTTTGTATCGTGCATTATTGTTGGATAAACTGTGACTATTAATAAGGGAAATTGCAGGTCTGTTTCTATGTTGCATTGTTCTTTTTTGCTTTTCATTTTTTTTTGCTTTTATATTGTTTTTGCTATTGATTTTGAAATGTACTACTACACTAGTTTTGATTCAGTATAATCCATTATATCACACAAGAAATGCTATCATTCATTTTAACATACAAGAAATGCTATTTTTGTCTATCCAGCTATAGCATTAATCTGTCCTATCAAGCAGTTCCTTTGGAGCATACCAGTGCACGCGTACTTGTTATTTCTTTAGGTAACCTGCTGTATTTATAAAGGAACATGTTATAAAAATGAAACGATGATATCACTATATTCTTCTTGCAAGTTCTTGGTTTCTTTAACTTTCATAGCACACTACTATATTTCTTAAGGGATCATCTGCTATTGTTCACGGATTGTCCCTATACTTTAGAGCAGGTTTGAAGATCTACCATTGTTGCAGGCTACCTGCTATTGTTAGGGAGTCTTGCAATATTTTTGATGGGAAATAAGGATGTTTTCCTTGTTTTGAGCACTTGACTATATATTTTTTTATGGAATGTGCTATGATTTAAAATGATGGCACCAGCACCTGCTCACTAGTTTTATTCACATTTCTCACAGAATCTAATTCAACGAAGAATAAGTGCTTCTTATGCATTTGTCTTGCCTTTATTGTAGAGGTAAGTTGAATGTGATATATTTGTCATAACATGTTTCAGTTTTGGGGGTGAAATATTCAGAACTGAATTTGATTGAGATTGTTCACTCATTTAATGAAGCTGGAGTTTAACCGTATATATGGACTTTCATCTCGGCATATTGTTTAAAAAATCTCGACATGAATTGTGGTAATTACAGTTAATAGACTAGAAACTTGATTTTAGAGTAAAAGTCCGCAGTGCAACAAGCATGTGAATATTATTGCGGTACTTTGGCATGTTGTCTTAGTGAAGTGCAGGCAAAAAAAAAAATAAATGAGTTTTATGTTTTCAATTTGACTTCTGAAAATCTATTCCATTTTGACTTTTTGGAGATGAGAATTTTGGAGGTGCTCTTTTATTTCGACATTTTTAGCAGGTCAGGAGAAGCTTTTAGCATGGCTAGGATAGGACGGGAGGAAGCTTTTACCATGCTATTTAAGAGAAGTTTTTAGCACGGTACTATAATTTATGGCATGGCTTGAGAAAGCTGTGGCTTTTAGCACAGAACTAGAAATTTGGTGGTGGGGGTGGGAGAAGCTTTTAGCAAGATGTTATACCTTGAGAAATTTTAGCTGGTTGCTAAAAGTTTTCTGGTATCTTAGACTTAGGGTAGGATGCTAAAAAGCTTTCCCGCAAAACAACCGGAGACCAAATCCTAAATAGTATTTTTTAAAAAGACACCTATTTAGGAAGTTGCATCAAGATTTCATTGGGCATTCCTTAATAAAAAAGCTTGACTCGAAGGAGGGTCAGAAGTTCGAGAACGACCCGAGATAGATATAGAGGCAAAAAGTCATGTAGCCTACCCTACTTGTGGGTAAAGGCTTTGTTGTTGTTGTTGTTGTTATAGATGGTTATAACCAGATTGGTGGTTCACATGTATGCCCAGGTCAGATTGAATACATGTTTGAGTAATATCATGGGTTTAGAAATCATCTCCATGTTACTATCTTGTCCTTATGGAAAAGGCACTAATCTCGGTGGTGTTCTCCAATGGAGAAGGATATGCTGCCTTTAAAAGTTTGGACCTGTTTTCTCCGAAGTTGAAGTAACTCAGTACTTTGGAACACTGCAATTGAGCGAATTTCTAACAAGTTATTCATTGATTCTCTTAATCAAGGGAAAAATAAATCCAAATGATAAGAACCCCCTTGATATCTCAAGCATATTGATACTTATCTCTGTTCTATCCATATACGATCATTTGCATTCTTAGGTGGATATGTTTGTAGCAATGTGGAGGAAATAAGAAAGATCGAAGAAGGGTGTGTCATTGGACATGAACATTTGAAAGGAATAAATCTTGAATCCTGTAGGGGTACTTAGGAATGTGAATTCCCATGTAAGGTGGAATTAGATTTTGGTCGCAGTCATCATTCCTATGTGATTATGCTGCAACTAGCATAAGAATGAAAACAACAAAGAAAGGAAGATTCCATTCTTACCTCTATTCCCACCTGACAAATGGGGCCTAAGTACCTAGTTAAAGGAAAATGAGTCATAAAATTAAAAAAAACCCCTTGAATCTCAAGCAGATGAGAAAGCTTCGCCTAAATATCAGTAAAACAACTAGCTGCCTTCACAAGATTTGTTTTCTGTGTGTTGGACTTCGTCACCCCTCAGCATCCACTTATCTAGATCTTGTAGAGATCTAGCGTATACATCCAAAAATGTACATAAAGATCCATCAAATCCCATGTGATTGTTGATGTGATTGTCATGTGGAGACAAGCATGTTCTTGTCCTTGTTACAAGTTTTAGAAAGAACAGAAAATATCCCACTCGATAATATCCACTTTTGAGAAAATAGCAATGGAGGAATGAGAAACTGAAACGAAAATGATAAAATTTTAACTTGAAGATAAAAATAAAATGAACTTTAAGACATGCTTATGAATATGCGACATGTTCAAAATCTTACTATATATGTGTATGTGTGTACCATGTTCAAAATCCTACTATATATGTGTGTATGTGTGCACAGGCATGTGGGCATGCGTGTGCGTGACTGTGTAATTGCCATGTGGAGATAAACAAGCTCTTCATATCGTCTCGTCCCTGTTCCAAGTCACAGAAAGAACAAAAAAATATCACACTTGATAAAATAGTGAGTGAGGTAATGAGAAAATAAACAAAATGATAAACTTTTAACTTAAAGATAAAAATAAAATGAGGGAACTATAATACACGCTATTTAGAGAAAAATAGTAAACGAGGAATGGGAAAAATAGTAAGGGAGGAATGAGAAAATAAGGCATGCTATAGATATGCAGCATGTTCAAACCCTGCTATATATAGGGTTGGGGAGCATGCATCGGGGTCTATATCTTCATGTTTTTCTACCTTTTTGGAAAATATCACCATGTATATCCACTATATATCTCCTTCATTATGCCTTCGAATTTCGTCAGAACAGAGACTCTTATGCCCTCCATCTAGAATAGTCAATTACAACAATTTTAAAACCGTTAAAAATAACATGATTCTAGATAGAAGACATAGGAGTCTATGTTTCTGACGAAATTGGAATGGCATATATAAGGGGATAAATGGATGAATATACATGGTGATATTTTTCAAAAAGTAAATAAGAGTGGAAGATATAAACCCCGATGCATGTAAAATTACATGCACCTTGGTGCATATTCCCCCTATATATATGTGTTTGTGTGTGTCTGTGTGTGTTGCATGTTCAAAATCCCACTATATATTGCACATGCGTGGATGTGGGTGTGCGTGTGCATACATGTGCGTGTGTGGTGTGTTTGTGTGTGTGCGGGTATAGGTTTGTGCGCATGCGTGTGTGCGGGTATAGGTGCGTGTGTATGTGTGTGTGTGTGTGTGTGTGTGTGTGTGTGTGTGCGAGTATAGGTGCGTGCACGAGCGTAGGTGTGTGCAGGTGCGGCAGGCATGCGAACATGTGAGTGGTGTAAGGTTGTGGGAGCGCACACGTGTGCGCGTGTGTGAGTTCAAATCCCATACTATAAATATACAGTATGGTTCAAGCTCATGCTATAAATATAGCAAGTTCAGCCCATTATATATATATATATAGAGAGAGAGAGAGAGAGAGAGAGAGAGAGAGAGAGGGCTTATCCAATGAGCCATGTGCCCCATTAAAGTTTTAATGAGCACCCATTCTAGGCCATACACGCATATTAGCAATAACTATATTTCTAATTATAGGCTAACACGTATTTAAAAAAAATCCTATATTTCCTATTATGACAACGTCCTTAACAATTGGAAGATGGTTTTGGAAAGAAACGATTCAATAAATGATTCTACGCGGATGATTAATGATCCAAAACGCTATGATAGTAATAAATATATTCGGTCAAGTAAATGCTTATTTGTGAGATCGGTAATATGAAGACAATGATCAGTAATTTACATCCAAATAGTTACATTGTACATAATTAGTAACATGTATAAAATGGTCAAGTAATGTGTGTTTTGAGATCAGTAATAACATAACAAATGGTTAATAATACCATTGTCTATGTAATGTGCATTGCATTAAAAAATAGTTACTTTCTTACTTGAGCAACGCCCATTACTTACTGATCATTACTTTATTATTACTGATCTCAATAGTAACTATTACTTGAGAAATCGTACACATATTACTGAACCATGTAAATATAAGACATAGATATATACATTACTGAATACAAACAATAATTTACTTGATAACTGTATATATTACTTGAGTATCATCTCTAAATTACTGAATTCTGTTCAAATTATAAACATATGGAATTACTGACCATTTGTTATGGTTTTACTGACTTCACAACAAGCACTTACTTGTCCATTGTGTATATATTACTGAAATCTGCATCATGTATTAAATGAATGTAAATTACTGATCGTTGTTCAGATATTACTGACTTCACAACAAACACTTACTTGTCTATTGTGTATATATTATTGAATTTGAATCTGCATCATGTAATGAAATGAATGTAAACTACCTGACCGTTCTTTAGATATTACTGATCTCGTAACAACCATTTTACGTGAGTATTGTCTCTAAATTACTAAATTCTATTCAAAGTAATAATACATATAGAAATTACTGACCATTGTTATGCTTTTACTGACTTCACAACAAGCTCTTACTTGACCATTATGTATATATTATTGAATTCTACACCATATATTAAATGAATGTAAATTACTGACCGTATTTTGATATTATTGATCTCACAACAACCATTACTTGATTATTGTATATATATTACTGACATGAGCATTTGGATCTCGATTTTCTGAAGAAATCATCGTTTCGAATGTTTTCTTTCCAAAACAATCTTCCTATTTTTTAGGACGCAATATAATTAAATACCAGTTATTGTTAAATCGCTTTGCTTATTAATCTCCTTCAAAAAATAACATCCTTCGAAATAGGTAATCACTCAATTGATATACACGTGTATGGTTTACAAATGGTGCTCACCGAAAACGCTAATGAGCTCTGTGCGCATTGGGATAAAAATCATATATATATATAGGGTACATATGTGGCTGCCCCCTAGGGCAGCCAACATGGATGCCCCCGCCTTATTTGGGCAAATTTTTTTATTTTTTTTGAAAAATAACACCATGTACATTCATCCCTATATCCCTCCTATATACCATTCGAATTTCGTCAGAAACAGAGACTCCTACGGCCTCGATCCGGACAATTAATTTTTTAACAGTAACAGGATTTTTTAAATCGATACCATCGAGATGGAGGCCGTAGGAGTCTCTGTTTCTGACGAAATTCGAATGACATATAGGAGGGATATATGGATGAATATACATGGTTTATTTTTCAAAAAAAAAAATAAAAAAAACGCCGAAAAATGGGGTGGGGGCAGCCCCATTTTTCCATATATATGGGTAAAATAGGGCTGCCCCCAGGGAGTTGCCAACTTGGCTACTCCCACCCCTATTTTTCCCTCATTTTTTTATTTTTTGAAAAATAAAATTTGTATATTCATCATTATATCACTCTCACATTCTATTAAAATTCGTCAGAAACAGAGACTCCTAAGCCCTCCATCCAGACGTCATTTTTAAACGGTCGCAAGATTTTTTAAATCGACCATGTTTGGATGGAAGCCGTAGGAGTCTCTGTTTCTGACGAAATTTTAATAGAATGTAAGAGGGATATAATGATGAATATACGAATTTTTATTTTCCAAAAAAAATAAAAAAATGAGGGAAAAATATGGGTGGGAGTAGCCAAGTTGGCTACTCCCTGGGGGCAGCCCCATTTACCTATATATATATATATAGATAGATAGAGAGAGAGAGAGAGAGAGAGGAAAATGGGGTTGCCCCCTAGGGGGAGCTAACTTAGCTCCCCCGCCCTATTTTCTTCAAATTTTTTATTTTTTTGAACTTTTTTCCGTGAATATTCATCACTATATCCTTATATTATGTCATAAAAATTTCATATGAAACAGAGACTCCTAAGACTTCCATCCAGACAGTCATTTTTTTAACGGTAACAGGATTTTTTAAATCGACCCCGTTTGGATGGAGGTCGTAGGGAGTCTCTGTTTCGCATGAAATTTGAATGACATAATATAGGATTTAATCATGAATTTACACGTTTTAGATTTCAAAAAAATAAAAAAAATATGTGAAAAAGGGGCGGTGGGAGATAAGTTAGCTCCCCCTAGGGGGCATACACATTTTCCCATATATATTATGTATATACATAGGGCTTATCCAGTGTTCACGAAAGCGGCCCATGCGGCCGCATATGCGGCCGCATATGCGTATGCGGTGCCTTCAGCGCACCGCTTTCCTGAAGTCCCGCATTATGCGCCTGTGCGCTTATGTGGGCCGTATATGCGGGTTGTGCGGCCGCATAAGCGGCCTGTGCGGCCGCATACACATTTTTTTTATTTTTTTTATTTTTTTAATTTGTGCCATGTCTTTATTATGTTATTTGTGCCATGTTTTTCCTTTTACATGTATGCCAACCAAGCATTCCATGACCATTTAAATCCATCGTCAAAGTAGTTGTAATGCAAGATTGAAGTAAACACGTGGGAAGAAAAGAATAATGTACCAATAATTTTGCAAACTAATTTAGTCAACTAATAGTTATTATGAATGCAATATATTATATGTAAAGTTGGTACTTTTGATGGAGGATCAATTATAAATATAACCACAGAGATAAATGATATTATATTCAACAATAGAGGCATTTGTGTGCTAACTTTTCTATTTTGTTGATTGTTGTCACTTATTTTGTGTGCTAACCGTTCTATTGAAGTATTGATATTTGATTGATAGAGATGGTTTTGAACTTTATATGAAAGTTGTTTTACTTAGATTTTTTTGTTGGACCACAATAATACATAAATTTAATTCCGTTGTAGTCACTTTTGTATTTATTTATTTATTTTTAAATAAAATATTAGGAAACCGCATAGAACCGCATATACCCCCGCATATGCCCCGCATACCGCTTAAGCGCTATTCAGTGACCTGTCCGAACGCATACGCATACCGCTTTCCTGAACCTTGGGCTTATCCAATGCGCACAGGGCCCATTTGTGTTGTTGTGAGCACCAAACGCGAGCTCGCCACGTGTAAATGTTGATTCCATTTGGTAGGTGACGGTATTAGTAATAACTATATTTCTAATTATAGGCTACCATGTATTTAACAATGACTATATTTCCAATTATACAGTGTCCTTAAAAAAAGGGATGACGGTTTTGAAAAGAAAAGATTCAAATAAATGATTTCGTGCGGATTATTATGATCCAAACGACTGAATAGTAACAAATACACTTTGGTCAAGTAAACGCTTGTTATGAGATCGGTAATATGAAGACAATGATCAGTAATTTTCATCCAAATAATTAATATGTGCATAACTTAGTAATATGTATACGATGAACAAGTAAATGTGTGTTGCGAGATCAGTAATAACATAACAAAGGATTAGTAATACCATTGTGTATGTAATGCGTATTGCATTCATTTCTGTAATATTT
This sequence comes from Ottelia alismoides, assembly GCA_037367405.1. NCBI lineage: Eukaryota > Viridiplantae > Streptophyta > Magnoliopsida > Alismatales > Hydrocharitaceae > Ottelia > Ottelia alismoides. Next base: position 497,332 of record JAZKJV010001556.1, on the reverse strand, counting down.
TTCCTTTTTCGTCAACGAAGCATTCTATTTAATTCACGAATTCAATTTTCCTTATGTGTATGTATTTAATAACTTCTTTTTCAAAGTACTATTTCCATATTAATCGTATAGAAGGTGAATATGTTAATGATTATATGTTACTTTCTTACTTGAGCAATGTCCGTGACTTACAATGAACAGAAATCATTAATTCATCATGTTACTCAAGTAATACATATTCAGTTCTCAAGTAATTATTATTGTGAGATCAGTAATTAATTGTTATTATTACATGTTACTGATTCTTCTATATATCTTACTTGTATTCCTTACTTATGTAGCTTATTAAATTACTTGTAATACGTCAAGTGTTGCTGAAAGCGATACATAAATTACTTAATTATTGTTATATGGTAAACATTCAAATTTCAACTGTTGTCTTCTAGTCCATTTAGATGATGTTGTTTTGCTCTCGCTCATCAGCATAACAACAGCTTCTTCGAGACACCAAATTGTTGCATTGTTCTGTAAGAAACAATAAGTTAATTGACCATTTAAAAATTAAAATATCAGGAAATTGGAAAAGAATACACATTACTTGCAAATTTTTCAATAACGTTTCAGGAAGATACTTGCTTCAGTACTATTTTATATCCGTGAATAATAAAATTGTATACAGAATAGTAACTCAGCAATATACTTGCTTCAATAAGAATCATTCAATGACAAGTAACTTATAATGAATTGTTAGTAACGTTTGTTATATGATAAGTAATATAATATAGTTACTGACAGCCAGTAATGAAGTTACAATGTTACCAAAGTTACTTCTACATGCAAAAAAGTTATTGATGGATAATGTAAATATTACTTGTTATATATGTAAGTTATTAAAATACTATTAATGGTTTACAATGTTACCAAAACGTATATTAAATGTTACTGGTCATTATCCGATAGTTACTAGTACAAGTTATATGGAATTTCTTACTAACATATATATAAAACTTACTGATACATGTAATAAAAGTTACTCAAAGCCAACAATAAAGTTACAAATTTACTGTAACTTTTTATTATATGAAATCAAAATACCTTCGATAAAAAAATCAATTAAGAATAAAATCATGTATCAAAACGAATAAAAATCGATATTATGAATACAACTTTCTCATATTTCGATCATACTTCTCGAATAAACATTGCTTACGATAAAAAATATGCAGTATTCATAAAAAAATTACTGAATTCATCATCCCGTCGTTTTGATCCCAAAACAAACATTGCTAAAAAACAAAATATCATCAAAACAATGAAATTATGATATAAAATAATCGATTAAATCATGAAATCGAATCACTTACCTCACATGTTGCGTTGAAACAAAAGAAATGCTTTGCGTTGGAATGAAACGGTAGATTTTAGCAATCATATGCACGCGCCTTCCACTTTCCAGAAATGTAAAGCTATTTTTAGCAATGTTTTAATTTCCGGTTTTGTTTTATTTCCATACGAAAATCGGTTCCTATTTTTTGGTATTGAATCTTGTGGATGGACGGCTAGGATTGGGTGCTCATCCCAACTCAAATGAGCTTAGAGCTCATATATATAAATTCCCTATATATATGTGTGTGTATATATATATGTTTGGAAAATAAAAAATTGTAAATTCATCATTATATCCCTCTAACATTTTATTAAAATTTTGTCAGAAACAGAGACTCCTACGACCTCCATCCAAACATGGTCGATTTAAAAAATCCTGCGACCGTTAAAAAAATGACGTCTGGATGGAGGGCCTAGGAGTCTCTGTTTCTGACGAAATTTTAATAGAATGTTAGAGGGATATAGTAATGAACATACAAATTTTTATTTTTCAAAAAATTAAAAAAGGAGGGAAAAATAGGGGTGGGAGTAGCCAAGTTGGCTACTCCCTGGAGGCAGCCCCATTTTACCCTATATATATATATATAGAGGAAAGGGAGCCTACTTTGTGAAGTAGGTAACTTACCTACTTCACATTTCACTTTTTGCAATTTTTTTATTTTTTTTCAAAAATGTCACCGTGGATTTTCGTAATTATATCACTCTAATATGTCTTTCAAATTTCATCAGAAATGGAGAGTCCTACGACCTTCATCCAGAACATGTAAAATACAGCAAATCTGTGACCGTTAAAAAATGATTGTCTGGATGGAGGCCGTAGGAGTCTATGTTTCTGATGAAATTTGAATGACATATTAGAGGGATATAATTATGAAAACTCATGGTGGCATTTTTGAAAAAAAATAAAAAAATTTTGCAAAAAGTGAAATGTGAAGTAGGTAAGTTACCTACTTCACAAAGTAGGCTCCCTTTCCTCATATATATATATATATATAGGAAATATTTCAGATGAGGCGCACCTTTCCTTGCTATATGGAAAGCCACTAATATTGGCCGTCTGATCTGCATCTACGGTCATCATTTGTCCATATTCACTCATGCGAAACCACGCTAAACCATCTCAAAAAACCACTCCTGGTTTTCTATATTTAGCAAATCAGTGGCGTTATGACTCAATCACTCTTCCGAATTTCGCTGTTTTTTTATTAACTATCCCTTAAATTACGGAAATTGGTTTTATACTAATTTTAATTCAGTTTTCTAACGCATATGCTTTTGCATCCACATTCGATCTTCATCCCATGGACGATTCCTATTCTTCAGCAAGCGATGATTCTGCATCGGAGTTTATGTCTAACTTTTATGAAGAAAGATGCCAGGTTATTATAGTATATTTATATGTTGTTCTTCAAAAAATATTTCGATTTGATGTATATAGTTATTTTTGTAACAGGAAAATATTACTGAAGATTCAGGTCATCTCAATTCTGATATCGGTTCTCTCTCCTCATGTGTTGTTATTATTATACAAATTTTTCATTTTATTAGTATTAATATGATTTTTATCTAATCATTTCATTTGTTCTTCAAATTGTTCTCAAGTTATGCTAAATTGTACTAGATTTACAGTTATTGCCAATAAACGTGTTTTCATTTAATTTGTTGTCTTGATATATATTTGACATTATACAATAATACATGCCTATATTTTATTATTATTCGACATATTTTACAATATATTCATTTAATATAATTTATATAATTTCACGATCCATTGTACAATATTTGATTGTATTATACATTATGTTAATTTATTTTACTATTTCTTAATATAATGTACACAATATTTTCATTCTTTGTATTATACCAGTACCTTTTTTACGCAGTAATTAATATCATATTCCATTGTAAAATATTAATCTGAATTGTACATTTTATTGCTCTATATTAATTTTTCTTAGTTTAGTTTACGCAATCTCACTTTCTGTGTATTTTAACAGGAACTCTATGGGGTGCCATACGTTCCAGAGATATTGCACAAGAATGTCTTCCAAATATTGAGGTAATGAGATTCCACATAACCTTTTTTTTAAGTAAATTTTTTATTGTGTCATTTTTATATTAGGATATTGGAGAAAAAATCACATATACAGAGTGCCTAGCAACTGATGCATCATTTTCAGGTAATATTATTAATATGTAAATTTAATAATTATACAAACAATATATATTCATGGTTCGTGAAGTTATTATTGTTAATATTTTTCAATACTTTTCGATATATCTGGGAAAAACATCATTAGTTTTAACACGTTTTTCATTCTTATTTAAAATAATGTAGTTGATCCAAGTTCCCCAATCGCAAACTGTTCTAGTTATCAGCATATACCCACTGTTGGTATGGTTTTTGGTTCCATTGAACACGCATATAATTTTTATGAAGCTTATGCTACAGGAGAGGGTTTCAATATACGCAAAAGTAGCACAAGACATAGAGTTGATAGAGTAACTAGAAACAAGACACTGGTGTTTAAGAGTTTTGTATGTTGGAAAGAAGGAAAATCAAGAGCTTCCTCATCAACAAGAGATGGTTTCTTAGTTGACAGTGATTGTAGCGATGAAAGTATGTTTGAAAGATCGGAGAGAGCTGTTGGTGTTGTTCGAACTGGTTGTAAGGCCATGATGTCGGTTAAATATAGGTTTGTTGATCATGACTGGATAGTGGTTTGTTTCAATGAAGAGCACAATCATAACCTTGTATCCCCCAGCAAACGGCTATATCTTCGTGCCAATAGAAAGTTCTCTAAAGCTGCTAAAATGCTTATCAAGTACATGACTGATGTTAATATTCCTGCCTCAAAACAATCGGCATTTTTGGATAACGGTTTCATTACAAACAACAAAGTTGGTGGCATTGTGCGTGATATATACAACCTTAACAGGGATGAGAGAAGACGTCGTGATGGTTTGGATGCAAAACTTGTGTTAGATCTCTTTGATAACTGTAAAAAGTTGACCCCTGAATTTTTTTACTCTTATCAAACTGACGAGGACAATAGGTTCACACATTTATTCTGGGCTGACAGTGTATCCATCGAAGATTACAAGGTTTTTGGTGATACAATTTCGTTTGATACGACATATAGAACAAATGAATACAAATTAATATTTGCATCTTTCTGTGGAGTTAACCACCATGGTTGCTCAATTTTTTTTGGCAATGCATTTATCAACAGAGAAACAACAGAAAGTTTTACTTGGTTATTTAATCAATTCCTTGATGCTGTTAGAAAACACCCTATTTCTATAATCACTGATGAAGATCCAGCAATAGGTGCTGCAATTCGTATTTCATTTCCCAACACTGTTCACAAGTTTTGTACATGGCATATTATGGCAAAGCTGAAACTTAAACTGGGTAGACTGAAGGAAATTGTCAAGGCTCTTAAAACATTCAGCCGGCTTGTTTGGCGGAGTGAGTCTATTGATCAATTTGAAGATGGTTGGTCAGCAACCATTTCTGAGTTTGGATTGAGTGAGAATAAATGGTTAGCAGAGAAGTATGAAATAAGACAGAAATGGATAGATGTATATACAAATGACACATTCTTTGCTGGGATGCGTAGCACTCAAAGGAGTGAAAGTATGAACTCATTTTTACAAAATTCTATTACTAAACAGAACACTCTTTTAGAGTTTGTTTCTAGATTCCAGACAGCCATCCAGAGGTTAAGAGAACGTGAGAATGATATGGACCATGATTCAAAGACTAGAAGGCCTAAGTTAAGAACCAAATGGACTTTGGAAGAACAAATGGTTGATGTTTATTCGAAAAGGATTTTTTACAAGTTTCAGAAAGAGTTGAAGGAGTTAATGATGTTAAACGTTCGTGTTTCTGAAATAAAAGATGGATCGACATGTTACAATGTTTCATCAATCGATAAGTCTGTTAGAGATAGAATAGTTTCTGAAATTCATCAGACTGATTATCTATATTGTGAATGCAAAAAAATGAAATTTCAAGGAATACCATGCAGGCATTTACTTGCTGTTATCAAGTTCAGAGGAGATTCATTTCTTTCAAGTTCTTTTATCATGCCCAGATGGACCAGGAATATTAAGAGTTCTGGGAATTATCCAATCTACAACCAAAATCCCCAACATGAAAGGTCTGGACAGTTAAACGATATATGTTCTCAGATTGTTGCTGAAAGTAGCGTAGAATATGATGATATTTTCTTTCTCGTAAAAGCAAAGCTTCTGAAATTGCTCGAAGAAGTTCATAGTTTAAATTCAAAAAAAAGATTAGCAAATGTATCACAGGATCAATCTTATTTGGAAAATCATGATAATAATAACCATGTACTTATCCCTGTTACTGCAAAAACAAAAGGTAGTGGAAGGGGAGGAAGACCAAAAGGTTCAGGCAGTCGCCGAATTTCTCAACAAGAATTAAAAAGGAATAGAGGCAGACAATGCAAAGCTTGCATGAAGTATAATGTTGGTCATGATTCTAGGAATTGTCCTTCAAAAAAGGTTCAAGCAACTTCAGACTGGTATGCAGGGTTAAGCTGTTTATTATTTTTGTTTTGGTTTGTTGTTTATATAACCTAAATTTTTTTTCGCAGCGATGATTCAGGACAGGCAGATTCACAATAAATATATTGCAAAGTACTTAAATGCGAGGGGGTATATTTTTAACTGACATTTTGGTTACTTTATAAATTTTTATTCGTCTCTTTAGATTTAATATTTCGTTATTACAGAGTTTAACCAGTACAACATATTCAGATATCACATACGTAGTTGTTTTTATACAATATGTTTGATTTACTGATGTATTCTGCTTTTTCTTTGCAGGATCTTATTGATCAACCTGGAAGAGGTCATAGTTGCAGCTATTTTAGAATATAGACCGATGTTTAAAGACACTTTCTATTTATTTTTTTCCATATAACAGTGTGTTGACTGTTATATATTTATTGCATGATCTGATGTTAATCAAACGATTGGTAGTTATTTTTGTTTTCATGTGATGAGTTTTTCTGGAAACATTTGAATGTAATATATATGACTGAATTAGTCAGACATTGTATGTTCCATATTGGCTATTGTTCAGTATTATTATCTCACAAAAAGTTTTGTGGTTGTCAAATAATACATCGTTGGATTCAAAAAAGATTAACAAAATATATATAACTCTTCGAAATATTTGTTGATAATGATTAAGTTAGCAAGTTAATGAAAAAGATTGTCTAAGCGACACAACGTTCAAAACTTAATGTAAAATAACTTAATTTAATGTATAATACGATACATTATTGTGCAAAACAAAATATTTATTGTAATATCTAGTTAGCTTATATATGAGGTGTGATTTATGTGGATTTATTTTGTTCATATTGTAACGCTATCTGATTATTTGATGTTATTTTCAAAATTAAAGGAATATATTATTTTATAAAAGTTCCTCATTCTAATTAACTTAATTCTTCATACCAGATCCATATATCCTTAAGACTGCAAGTCAAAAGATTATTCAGATATCAATATATTTAAGACCGTGATAATGCATTCATTGTTCTGTATATTTGATATCCCATTTGAACAAAATCATTTTTTTACATGTTAACACAAGGTTGTTACAATGTAAAAACGACTGTCTTCCATGTAAAAAATATTATCTAAGTGAAATAATGTCCCAATTTAATGTACATTAAATGAACATATTGTGTAATAACTTTCATTATTGTACACAGTAATAAACTTATTGTAATATATAGTTAATATATATGAGGTTATACAGATCCATAACAGTCGAAGTCAGAGGTTTATACAGATATCAATATATTTAACACCAATATAATGCTTTCATTGATTTGTATATTTAATATGTATAATGATTTACGTATAATGGATAAATATCAAATATTGATTTTTTACATTGATGTGTTAAACAATCAATATCAGTATTGAAGTCATGTTTCAGTTATATGCATATTACAATCAGAAGAACATCACAAAATACAATTCATGCACAAAAAACTTAAAAAAAGACGTTATATGGCTGAATTATCTAAGGTAAATAAATTAAACTAAACAAAATTGTTCAGCATTCCATGAAATACCTATAAATACAACATTGTTCCAGGAAATACTTCTAAACAAAAAAAACTAAATATTGTTTCAGGAAAGTAAATTTCAACACTATTAAACATATATGAAATATGTCTTGACGTTGTTTTGAAAACAACATGCATCATCATCTCTCAATTAATTTCCAGCTTCATTGTCAACGTGTCCGCATGTCAAAAGAGTACATGCTATTTCGACCCTGAACCTTGGAATGTCCTCAAAGCTGAAGTCCAAAGCCCTTCCTTCACACAAGTATTCCATTGTCTTTATCACGTAGACTCCGCAATCCAAGCTGTGAGGAGGTTGTTGCGGGCTGTCAACCACATATATTATATCCCAATCATTCATTGTTTCATCCACCAAGACCATGTCAAAGCATTCGTACATCCATCCATGCTATAAAATATATTGTTAAATTCCTTCATAACCAAAAGATTGATTTAATGTAAAAATGTAGAAAATACACATACCTATTTTTGTGCATCCTTTTTGTGAATTTTTGATCCTCTCATTGAGTTATATGCATAGAATTTCCTCGCCGTGAAGTCTGCGACCAGGAGATGCCAGTGATTCTTGGTGTGTATAACTGTGAAAACCTTAGATAATCCAACCAGCCTTTCATCATCAAGTTCATGAAGGCTGTCCAGATGGTTCAACTCTTCCTTTGTAGCTCTATCAACCGTATTTACAAAATATTGCTGCATGATGAAGATTTAAGTATTATGTTATATTATTAGAATTACATGACATTGTAGTGACTAACCATCTTGTAAATAGGTGTGAATAGGAATGGCATTGTGTCTCCGGTACAATATCTATGTCGCAGAACATCTATGAACATTTCCAAAATCTGTATTCAAAGTAAATGTATCATCTTAGTATTTTTTCCAATATTTAAAATATGAAATAAAATTATTTGATTACGCTATCTTCAATCATTTTTTCATATAAAAAATGATAAATTTCTTTTCCCTTGCAAAAGATTCCAAGCGGTGTGAAGTATGTGGCGTTAAATCTGCAGGTTTCATAAAGAAAAGATTAAAATGTAATTACATATTTATTTAAAACATACAATTCTATCTTAAATTCTAACTTACTTGTCTGTCGGGTCTCTTAAAAGTCCTGAATCAATCTCCTTTGTTCCTCGCTTATGTTTTCGTATCCGATAAAGTCAGTTGCCGGATCACATAGATACTGTAAATTATAGTTACACATAATATTTAAACAAGTATTTATTATATATGTAATTATTTAATATTTATTCTCAAGAAGATATATAAATCATTTCATGTTAAAGAATTAAGTCCCAATACACACCTCGTGGTCTGCTTCACTGTGAATAATTTCTCTTGTATCACGGACATCTCTTTTTGCTGCATTCCGCTCTTTAACTCTTTTAGTCAATGAGCTAGGATGCACTTCCGATCTCTCCTTTCTTTCTTCCTCGGTGCTAGTTTATTTTTCTCTGTTATAATGGATTCATGCTCCCCAATACCAAGATCAAAACATGGAATAGACTCTCTATTGGTTACATTAATTTCAGCTTCATGTTTTGCATCCATCTTTTGTTTAATTTCAGATATGTTTTCAACCACAAGTGTATTTTTTTGTGCATCAGCTTCAGTCGCATTCTTCTCTCCTTCCATTGTCATGATCTCATTGATTTCTCTGTCAGCTTCAGCTTGTGTCTATTTTCCCAGTTTGCCTCTCAGTTCTTCATTCTCTTCTTCCAATCTTCTTAATTGAATCTCGTAAGATGCAATTTTTGCATCCTTATCATTGTGCATATCACTCAATTCTTCGACTATCTTCTGCAACCTGTCAATTTCTTTTGAAAAATCGTCACACATGCATTGTTTCTCAGACCCCTTTCCAGCTCAAATGGTAGTCTCTTGATTCAGACTTTTTACAATTTGAAAATCTCCCCTCTTGTATCTCCCTCTCCTTGCAGGACCATCTTCTGGAACTTTTATTCGGGTGCGGAGGTTTATCTGTGGTCTTCTAACGGAGAACCCGTATTGAATGAACCTTTCATACGGGAAAACATATTCATCTGATCCTATTTTGAATATCTCATTCTTGTGTGGGTTCAAACCTCCTAAAATCTGATATATTTGAAGTATAATAGTTAACTGTCTATACTTTAAACTTCTAGTATTTACAACAATATACAATATATAGTTATATCTAGTGTCATATAATATTGCATACCTGTTCATTGTTGAGTGAAGCTATCCTTCTCGACAAACCTTTTATTGAGCCTGCCCATTTCCGTATTCTTGGACGTAGATCTCTGTTGACGACAAGGTCCTTGCAACAGTATTCTAACATCCATACCTGGTATAAATTTAAAAAATCTTGATTAGTTTCAAAATATATTAACAATTATACAAAAACATGTCTACTTACGTAGAGGCATGCTACACATCCTGTGAGATATCCAAGTGTTGTTCTCGAAGATCCTTGCCGCCTTTGATTTATTCTATGACGCACATCTTCCATGTTGAACAAAAGCATTTTTGCTACAGCATCTGACCAGTTGAAAAATCGGGTATCTTCCAAAGATTCCACGTAATGGAGTAAGTCTCGTGGGAAAGAGTACCCACAGTCTGGGAACAAGAAGGTCGAAAACATGAACAATATCAAATAAGTGACGTATAGAGCTACCGAATCATCATCATCTCTATCGTAGAAATCCATCAAAATATTGACTAATTTCTTTCGATTGAAAATCATCCCAGCATCAAATATCTCTTCTGAGATATAGCTCTTCCACTGTAGGTGTCTTCCTTTAACAGTCACTGTAAATCCCGTGCTTGGAATCCCTAATATTGCTCCTATGTCTTCGTCGGTGAAGTTTAGAACCCTGTTCCCCAATTTGAATTGTCGTCCTCCTTGATATTGCTCTACAATCCATTGAAGAACCCTCCTTTTGATATCAACCTTTCCAATGTTTATTAATTTAGAGAATGCTGTCTTATTGAGAAGACTTTGTTGCTTTGCTGTTGGTCTATGTGCATCTATGTATTGAACAAAATGCTCAATAAAGCATCGGTGCTGGATATATCCCTTGCCTTTAAAGAAGTATACATATAATTAAATTAATTTTACATACAACACACAAAACAGATGTAACAACTAGAAAATACAAAAATTTATAAAGGGATATATAATATCTATCTTACTGCCATATTTCTCTGTCATGCATTCTTCAATATGCTCATCTTCTTTGTCAGTTGTTTTTCTCAGGCCTTTTCCCATCACTGTAACTCACAAATAACAAATACATCATATTAATAGAATATGTGTAATGATATTATTTGAAAATACATTCATGTACCTTTCATCACCAATGAAGTTGTTCGGTTTGAATCAGCTTCTTCATTCACTCTGTCCTCATCGGTAGAATTACCTGTTAAGTCTTCCTTCATATTTCTTGGCCCCCTGATTTCTTCGAAATCTGATTCACTGCTGCTCATCTCTACAATTTTTTCATTAAGATTTCTTACACGTTAACACTTAATGATCTTATTGTTAAATTTTTTTTCCTTAAGATGCCTTAATGTGTAACTCTTAAACTAACATTTACTGTATGCATGATTAACTATAAATTTATTCATCAGACAATGATCGTATTTTTAAATTTTTTTTCTTTTGCTTTCGACCATCAGTATTGATAGGTTTTATTGTTTACATGATTTTGTTACTGTCCTAGTTTAACAAATTAAATTGTAAACATCAATTAATAAATCGTTCAATTAAAAATCCATCATTTGCAAATAAAAGATAAACAAATGATATAAAAATCTACATTGTTCAGTTTCATTTTGTTCGTAGTAATTTTTTTGAAACGAAATACTAAGATATCTAATCAAAATATCATCATAGATTGATATCTGACCTGGATGTCGTCTTCTCAGTATCGATGTCTTTCAGCCTTTGTCGTCGTCGTTCGAAGTCGAGAAACACCCTAGGGTTCTTGAGTCGCTTTGCCTTTCGCGGTGGGAGGGAACTCTGTTTCGCTCTCCTTCTAACCGATGGCGGAAATCACGGTGTTAAAGTCCACATAGTTATTACTTAGAGCTATTTAAGTAAATATATTTATGTAGCTGTATTAGAGATAATTAATAATTAATTACATTAGCTTAGCTAAAAATAGAAACATGTTGTTCCCTAATATTCCTATACCGTCAAATTTCAAAAAAAATTCCGCCATTGTTCATTTGATTGTCAAAATTCAAATTTTGTTCTGCCATTGCTCATTCGACGACGTGTGCATCTTCTTCACGGTTCCAGGTTTCATTTCTTTCGTTAATCTTCATCCTTTTCAAATGATATATTTTTAAAAATTTTAGAGGATCATTCTTATTTACATCGTTGTTAATACATAGTTTAGAGAGATTTATTAAAAAAATTTTATTTAAATTTAGATTGAAAAATTTTGTAGTATGTCATGCTAATTGATTCTATTCAAAAACTTCTCGTTTATCAAATTTCAACATGTGGTAAGTGTTTTTTTTGTCTAATAGATAATGTAATATGTATACTAAATAATGAAAATGTATAACAAAAATACAATTCTTTATCAAGTACACGATCTATTATATAGGATTATTCATCCTTTAAGTAATCGAAGCTCGACATTCTTATCAGTTATTTGGATATATTATTGTTTACGTTACAAGTTTTATCTAATTGCTCAATATTTTATTTTAACGGTATGTATTGTAATATACGTGATATAATATACATGTTGGTTGAGCATTGAATATGATTTTTAAGATATATATTGTATTTTAATATTTTAAATTGTAAATATACGTCAATTATAGTAAATTAACGCACTCATCAGTTGAGGTTTCAATCTTTTTTTCTATTTTTATTTACATTGTTAAGTATTTACTTAGAAATACTTATTGTTGCTACTGGTAGAAAAAGTTTCGATTTTGGTATGCATATATTGTTGTTTATATTGACATATTGTAAATAGGAGAGACATATTTCATATAAATGCTTATTATTGCATTAAAATTTTCAACAATTTCTTAAAATCAGTGATTTTTTTTGTATACCGTTGCAGTTTATTGTATTGTATGTTAATCTTTAGTAAATTTTGCCAATTTAATCTAAACATACCGACAATATCATTTTCCAAAAAGCATGTTATTTTAGATTTTTCCCTATATTACCAACATTTAATTCAATATATATCTTTACTGTGTAATGTGATATACTGTAGAAATTAGTACAATATGACGCTATATCTCATTTGTCTGCTAGACAACGTAATCCAATCCTCATTTATTGCAAATAAGGAAGACTTAATTTTGTATTTCTTGTTGTTTTGTATAATAGTCCTTATTTTTGTAAGTAGTAGTAATTTAAAGAAACACATACATCTTAACAATTTTTGGGTCGTCCATTTGAGGTAATTTTGACTTATGGTGTAAAGTTCTGTTAAAGGAATTTTTCCTTTTCGATATGGTGGTACAAATTAAAACATTAATGTGCACGTATTGTGTTATACTTTGTAATATAGTAATTGAAAGAGTTATATGTTATATAAATGTTAAAAATTTCAGTACATATGGAAATAATTTAAAATTGGCATGACTTTCTTTTGTATTATTCTGCACTGTATTGTATTGTGTGTTGTTATATTGTAAATCATCGTAACGTAATATATACTTACCGACAATTGCAGTTTATAATACGTATGCTCTATTCTAGATTGACCCATTGTTCCAACATGTAATATATTTTGGTTTTTCATTATATTGTGTCACAAAACAAACATATATTATATTCTAAAGATAGTTGTCATTATTATGATATCAATTGTATTTCAGAAAACAATTGTTAATGTATATCAGCATCTATATTGTATTCCTTTGCACCGTATTGTAATGTAGTATTTAATTTTGTAATTGGCAGTAATTATATTTAACACATCGTCATTGATAGTTTACAGGATGTACGTTATCGATAAGTCTAAAAACAAATTTAGGAAAGTTTTTTAATACTAATTTGAAGTAATCATAGAAATTTTTGAATATTCGAAACTTTAAAAATTATTTCCTTCTTTTGTTAGGTGCTCAATCTCCTCCTTAATCTTAGCTAATTAGTTAGTTCGAAAATCACTTTGAACTTTTCCTTGGTGGTTTTAATCTCATCCATTAGATTCCCATCTTATGGTCATTATGAGTGGCTTTCCAAGCACCAAGGAAAGGTGCACCTCATTGGAAGGGCCCTCTATATATATATATATATATATAGGGATAAATGGGGCTGCCCCCTAGGGGGAGCTAACTTGGCTCCCCCCGCCCCATTTTCACCATTTTTTTATTTTTTTTTTGAAAATTTCTTCCATGAATATTCATCACTATATCCCTATATTATGCTATTAAAATTTCGTGCGAAATAGAGACTCCTACGGCCTCCATCCAGACAGTCATTTTTTAACGGTAACAGGATTTTTTAAATCGACCCCGTTTGGATGAAGGTCCTAGAAGTCTCTATTTCATACGAAATTTTAATAGCATAATATAGGGATTTAATAATGAATTTACACGGTTTTAGATTTCAAAAAAAATAAAAAAATTATGTCAAAAAGGGGCGGGGGGAGCTAAGTTAGCTCCCCCTAGGGGGCATACACATTTTTCCCATATATATATATATATGGGACTATATTTCCAATTATACAGTGTCCTTAAAAAAAGGGATGACAGTTTTGGAAAGAAAAGATTCAAATAAATGATTTCGTGCGGATTATTATGATCCAAATGACTGGATAGTAACATATATACTTTGGTCAAGTAAATGCTTGTTATGAGATCGGTAATATGAAGACAATGATCGGTAATTTTCATCCAAATAGTTAATATGTGCAGGTAATACGTATACAATGGACAAGTAAATGTGTGTTGCGAGATCAGTAATAACATAACAAAGGATTGGTAATACCATTGTATATGTAATGTGTATTGCATTCATTTCTGTAATATTTTTCCTTTTTCGTCAACGAAGCATTCTATTTAATTCATGAGTTCGATTTTCCTTATGTGTATGTATTTAATAACTTCCTTTTCAAAGTATTATTTCCATATTAATCGTATAGAAAGTGGATATGTTAATGATTATATGTTACTTTCTTACTTAAGCAATGTCCGTGACTTACAATTTACAGAAATCAGTAATTCATTCATGTTACTCAAGTAATACATATTCAGTTCTCAAGTAATTATTATTGTGAGATCAGTAATTACTTGTTATTATTACATGACACTGATTCTTCTATATATCTTACTTGTATTCCTTACTTACTTATGTAGCTTATTAAATTACTTGTAATACGTCAAGTGTTACTGAAAGCCACACATAAATTACTTAATTATTGTTATATGGTAAACATTCAAATTTCAACTGTTATCTTCTAGTCCATTTAGATGATATTGCTCCCGCTCCTCGGCATAACAACAGCTTCTTCAAAGCACCAAATTGTTGCATTGTTCTGCAAGAAATAATAAGTTAATTGACCATTTAAAAATTAAAATATCAGGAAATTGGAAAAGAATACACATTACTTACAAATTTTTGAATAACGTTTCAGGAAGTTACTTGCTTCAGTACTATTTTATATCCGTGAATAGTAAGAATTGTATAAAGAATAGTAACTCGGCAATATACTCGCTTCAGTAAGAATCATTCAATGACAAGTAACTTATAATGAATTGTTAGTAACATTTGTTATATGATAAGTAATATAATATAGTTACTGACAGCAGTAATGAAGTTACAATGTTACCAAAGTTACTTGTTATTATTATAAAGTTACTTCTACATGCAAAAAAGTTACTGATGGATAGTGTAAATATTACTTGTTATATATATAAGTTGTTAAAATACTAGTAATGGTTTACAATGTTACCAAAGCATATATTAAATGTTACTGGTCATTATCCGATAGTTACTAGTACAAGTTATATGGAATTTCTTACTAACATATATATAAAACTTACTGATACATGTAATAAAAGTTACTCAAAGCCAACAATAAAGTTACAAATTTACTGTAACTTTTTATTATATGAAATCAAAATACCTGCGATAAAAAAATCAATTACGAATACAAATCGTGTACCAAAACGAATAAAAATCTAGAATGTCACCCTCACATGCTCATGCTCTTGTTACAATGACTCATGACCATTGATCTCTTGGAGTTCGTCAAATGGTCTTCTCACAAACCTCTAGAATGTCACAATCAGAAACTTACTAGAACCTTGATTTCGTATTGCTACAAGTTTATCATCAAAACCCTCACAATCTGCAACCACAAGGCTTGTCATACCCCCTTCCCGCTGATCTTGTGAGAGGTAAAATACTTGAGCTTAGATCCAATACCCAGTGATGAGCATTGTGCACATGATATCACAATAGCTAACACTCGAAAAGCATATCTGATAATAATAAGAGAAGCAAACAAAGAAAGTTGCATACAACTAAAACATAACAGTCAAATATTCATGCCCTTAAAAGCGTGTAATAGAGTTTGCATATCAAATCGACTGGAGCTAAATTTGTATTCATTCCTATGATTACTACAAAAAGTAGTCAAGTTACAAGTGTTTTGTACACCGATGTACGCCATAGTCCAAAAGCTAGCCAGATGAGGAGTAGCATGCTCATTCAACCCTGCTTGTAACTTTGACGAGAAAACCAACAAGTTAGAAAAGTGAGAAAAGCTAGTTATATCTCAAATAAAAAAGCAATGGATGCAATGCAACTTAATCACTTCTATTGAACTAGCTAACTTTTATTTTATTCTTTCCGTTTTTTATCTAGCAAGCAATAAATCATTTGTTCATGTTGTTTCTCTCATTCCCTATGCCACCATCCACAATCAGGTATTTGGCATTATCATTCTATTCCCACTAAGGAGGAACCAAATTGAGATTAAGTGTGATCAAACAAGAAGTAAATTAGTGTCGCATAAGGGTATATTGGTGTAATGGGCTCCATCATGGATACATAAAATTCATTGTGTAGTGAACTCTTTCATGCTTGCACCTCCAATGGCGATCATGGTAGAATCCATAGTGGTCAAACTTAGATAAGTCTGGGAACTTCTACCAGTCTCCTGGATCATGATGTTTGCATCTCCATCTTTTAGTGCACTAGGCATGGGCTCCCATGTCTTGAGACATGTTAGGTATGTTCTTGACTCCTTGACCAAGTTCTCGCCACAAGTTGCATAAATTACAGAGCTATCTAATAAGAGATGATCATTTAATTATCCTACTCAATATGCTTGTAATGAGTCCAGTCGATCAGACACTTGGTCTAGTTGAATTATTCTTATAGCTTAGTTCTCTCAAATCACAACTTACTCTCAGTTTGGTTTGTATGATTGGCATAAAAGGGTGGTGAATTTTAAATAAGAGACAAATAAAGAATTACAGCCGCACTTTCATCGGAGAAGTTCTCGATATTCATACTACTTCAACCGAGGATAACATACCTCACGGTTGAATACATGCTCTTCTCAGCAATGCCCAAAAAAGAATTTATCTCTTCTAGATAAATGTACCCACAAATTGCACAACTAAGTACAAGAATGCTTAAAAAGATTTTTCAGTTTAAAATAAAGCACACAACTTATAGAGCTTGGGAAAATTGAGCAAGAGTTTTCCAACAAAGAGATGAATGCTTTTGAATCTTGAATTTGACTAAGCACACAAAAAATGGAAAATTTGAGCTCTTAAATACTTCTTGATGAATAAGAATGTTTGTGTTGCGTCTTGCGTCCTGCAATAAATTTCACATGAAATATTTATAGGACTTAACTTGGCTTATTATTTGTTATGGGTAGGCATAAGTAGGATCAAATATGTAATGCATACAATACATACATCAAGTCAAGCAAAAAGTAGTGGGCTCAACAAAAAAAATTGATAGGAAACAAAATAGACATTTGACTTTTGAGTTAGTCTAATGAATCAATAAGCATAAATTGTATAATTTCACTAAGAAATAGATTGGTTGTTTGAGAATGTTGTTAGTTGATTGAATGGTAATAAGGAAAATATCGTTGAGAAAAAATAGTCCACTGATGATTGAAGATTTAATCGAATGGAAATACGTTTTTGATTGAATCAAGGCAGTTGGAAGGTTGTTGATTGATAATTCATGTCTCATTTTAGCTCGACCATCCTTAGCTTTTTTTTTAATTCGATTTTGCAACCTAAACATACAAAACCAAGTTTTATCATCATTAAATTATACATGTATGCATGAATTAACCTTTTACATATCTTAAAAACTAATCAATTCACTTAAAGCAATGCAATTCCCACATTAGAACATGAAGTGATGTAACTTGGATCTATCAGTCACACAGCAATCTTACGAGCCCCCCTCTCCCCGAGAATGCTCGAGGGTACATATTATAACCTCCTTGTACTTTCCCCTACCTCTTCTTCCTCTTGATGATTCCATCGTTTCTTTTTCGATCGTTTGATTTCTCATCCGCCAACTTTCGTATCTTTCATAGGATCTTCGAGCAATTCATATTACCTCTCTCCTCCACCCTTAACATAGCAACTAGCTCGTTCGAGCCAAACATTCAAGTCTTCTGCTATGAGCCTATGAGACCGTAGGATCTTCGAGCAATTCATATTACCTCTCTCCTCCACCCCTGACATAGCAACTAGCTCGTTCGAGCCAAACATTCAAGTCTTCCTCTATGAGCCTATGAGACCGTTGATCTCTCAAGGCATCCTTTCTCTTTGAACTTCTTGATAGTTTGGCAAAGCCTCTGACAAACTACGAATTAGTGGATCGAGGGAAGAGGTGGCAAGAGATTCGATGATATTGCAATGAGAAGGATGAAGGAGATGGCTTCGACGATAAGCATATTCAGTTATGCGCAGGATGGAGATGGTCATGGACAAGCCAACTGAAGCGATTGACCTTCTATCTGTCGACCGGCAGCAACCAAGACAAGAGCGGGATTCTCTTCTTCGCCCTTGATCTCATCAAAGAAGGAGAAAACAGTAAAAGAATCATTCACAAAGCTCTTTTTTACACTAGGCTTTGAGTTATATCCTGTAAAACGAGGAGCTTAACATTGCTATTTTTTAAATATGACGTTGAGGCCAGATTTTTTTTTGTAATATGGTCCAAATATCTCCCAAACTTTACGGAGGCTGACAAAAATTTATATAAACCCTACACGCGACTTCGCCCTATCTTCAGTCGCAACTCGCTCCCCACCGCCTCCCCTGTTGTTTAGCTCCAAAGCTCGAGAAGATGGCGGCCGCCGCGGCGACGAGGTTGGCGAGGCGATCGCTTGTGGCGTCGGGATCGATCGCCTGCCGGAATCGAGGGTTCGCGTCGGTGGCGGCGGGGAGCGATATCGTGTCGTTGGCTCCGGGCGTCTCCCTCCAGAAGGCCCGCTCTTGGGACGAGGGCGTCTCCTCCAAATTCTCCACCTCCCCAATTTCCGACATCTTTAAGGTCCCCTCCATTCGATTCCACCAAAAAGCGTGGACTTTTGTGTTTCCGAATGAGGTTTTGTTCGTTTGGTTGATATTTTCTTTTGTTTTGGTTTCAGGGCAAGAATGTTGTCATCTTCGGGCTACCGGTCAGACCTATTTCTTTGCCGCTTCCACTGTCTCTTTGTTTTTTGTTTTGATTTTGATTGTGAAGCTAATTTTGTATTTGAGCGTATGGAAAGTTAGGGTTTTGTTACCGACGGTGTTGGGAAATTTTTTGGGTTTTACACACTTTACGATCATACACGAGCCGGACTTTAGGTGGCAGATAACCGGAAAAGGGGAGGAGATGTGATGTTTTATGTAGTCTCAAGGTGATATATCGTTGGATTTTCGCTCATTTTTACGCACAGTTGTGAAGTAGGGGCCGAAAAACATGAAAACATTGACAATATTGCCATCATGTCGATTCCATTGCGATATTTCGATCCACATTTTGTAGTTGCATTGTTTTCTATTGCCATACACGTAAGTCTTTTAATTTAACGGGACATGGAAGGAGGAATAATGAATTGGGAGGCGATGCCAGAAATGGATCTGATAAATGACACACAAGTAGAAATCGATCGAGAATAGAGAACACATAAAAAATGCACAATACAAGGATTTATAGTGGCTCGAAAATGCGCATGATCATTGAGCGTGCCTTTTCTTCTCATTAGCACAATTTATGATCTCATTAACGACCATTGCGTTGTTCTCGTCCACCAGAATCATCGATTACATCTTCTTGCTCTAACAACTTTGCACTCTCGAGTGTCTTTGTCCTTTCTTTGTCCAATGATGTCCATATGTCATACTGCTTAATAAGGGTATGCATCTTGACATGTTGAAGTTGTTCATGCTGATGAACTTCTCAATCTTTATATTGTAGGACATCATCTCATCCTTGCTTTAGAGGAATATGACAATCTTGAGTTGACACCAACATGTTGAACTGT
Source organism: Ottelia alismoides (assembly GCA_037367405.1). Classification (NCBI taxonomy): domain Eukaryota; kingdom Viridiplantae; phylum Streptophyta; class Magnoliopsida; order Alismatales; family Hydrocharitaceae; genus Ottelia; species Ottelia alismoides. Next base: position 477,336 of record JAZKJV010001556.1, on the reverse strand, counting down.
AATGGAAGCAGGACACTTATCAAATACACATGTAAACAATTATGAAAACAACCACAAGACGTGATTTACAAGGTTCATTAGTAATTGGGTTATGTTCTTGATGGTAACAAGAATGTATTTCTCTCTATACGGTGGAAGAACTACAGTGCAAAGGATGTTTCAGAATACTAAATGTATGTGAGTTTATATAGTATCCTTTACAGATGGATCCCTTAATCACAGTATAATTGGAAGGATTCCTAAGCAATTAGGATCTGGCTGGATTATATAATCACAAAACAAAGACAATCCAAATGAATCATTGATCAATTCAATTATCTGATCAATCAGAATTTGAGTGGTATCTCACATCAAATTGGATATGGAAATCCCTAATTAATTAGAATTTAAGGTATTTCAATACTATCCACATTGAATTGAATCACGCCACGATCGCCTTCCCTTGCATAGGGCTATTGTTAATTGACGTTAAGCAAGCTCTGGCATGTTTGAACTTGCTCTTGAGATCTATCTTGATGAACATATCATCTCGATTATAGTAGAGGGAAAAGAATGAATTGATTAATGAGAGACCCTAAGGTTCCCTTATATAGGAGTGGAACTTATTGGACAAATTACAAGAAGAAGACAAAAGAAATAGAAAATAAGAAAAAAATTAAGAAAGATAACAAATATCTCAACATTTACCCTCAAGATGGAGCGCATATATCGATCAGACTCAGTTTGGAACAATATCTTTGATAAGGCCCTCTAGCTAGGGCCTTAGTAAGAACATATGCTGTCTGGTCTCCAGAGATGACATGCGTAGTGGTGATAAGACCATTCTGTATCATGTTATGTGTGTATCGACAGTCCATCTTTATGTGCTTCGTCCAATGTTTAGGACGGCGATATGCGGTATTCAGTCGGAGGGGTCACTGTATAGAGAATATGCGGTATGCGGGAGAGTATGCAGGGCGTATGCGGTTTGGTATTTTTTGTTATTAAAAATATAAATAAATATTAAATATTGTTAATGTCCTCGAAATATTATATCTCTTGATAATAATAATAATAAAGAAGTGAAGGTACTAGGAACAAAACTATGGGGATAAAAAGTAATTTAGAGTCAAATGAGAAAAAGCATCAATTGAAAGAGCATATGGCAATATGCCTTCCTCCAAGTGTTATCAATAAATACAAATATGCTCTTAAGACATGAACATTCAAAATGATGTCAAAAACACAAAGCATCTAAAAACAAAAGCATCCAATAGCTTCATTATGATTGTCATTCATCTTGAAATTCCACTTGAGGAAAAAACAAAAGCATCCAATAGCTTCATTATGATTGTCATTCATCTTGAAATTCCACTTGAGGAATAGGATCCTCGTTACTCTCTTCATCAGTTGCAAATTCGTCAGCTTCATCATTATCTTCTAATGTAGTAGGCCTTGATGCATCAATAATTCTATGACTTCGTCTATATTGCACAAGATCTTCTGCACTAGTTGCCTCAGCTACCAAGTTCTATGTTAATCCTGATCCTAGAAACACCTCTTCCTCTCCTTCTACTTATGCAATCCACTCTCTTACATTATTACGATCCTTGGAAACTAATAATGGATCCTTTCCTTTTTCCACCCGACACTCTCAATCTTGAGTTAAATTTAACAAATACCAAATATTTCAACCTCTTGATTTCAAGTTTATTCCTTTTCTTTGTATGAATCTATAAGTAAAACAATATATTATTACATTCACTATTTATAAATGACAAGTATTAACAATAGACTTTGAATCAAGGCCCTAAATGTCAGTTTCGGTCACCATTTCGGTGACTATCGAAAAGGAATTTTGATCGAATTTCGATCGAATTTCGACCGAAATGTTAGTCATTTCAGTCATTTTTTGAACTAGGCCCCCATATTTCGGTCATTTCGACCATTTCGGTCGAATTTTGATTTCGACAGGATATCGATATTCGACAGAAATTCGATCGAATTTCGCTGAAATTTGAGGCCATGCTTTGAATTACCAATGAGAAAATGCTCCAATTTCTTTCACATCCAGAAGAGGAGGATGCCAACTTCAAAATTCTCATCGCCATAGCCGTTAGATGAGGACACTCTCCACCATATAGCATCCACCAATTATCCGCATATAAGAACTTTGGGATTAAATTGTCCTATAAAAACTAAATTGATGATGTTAATTAATATGGAATAATCACAATACCTGCCCTAAAGTAGTTGTCAAGTGTCGATCTTTGTTTGACGGCTAATGGCCTGCCTAAAGATCCTTATGCATTCTTGTATACGATCAATTCTTTTCATGTGATTACATCTTGAATTTCCAAATCAGGATAAAAGATTTCCATGCATTGCATGAAACCCTCCACAACATAGGCCCCCCTTTCAATGACACTGCTATCTCTATAGTTGTAATATGGATTAAGAAAATAAGCAGCAAGATGAAGAGGGTTATCCAACCTACCCTTTGATTTTGAGTCAATGCCATTGATAAAGGGTTTGTATTGTGCTTCATTGTCTTTGAACATTGACATTATTGCCTTTCTGGCATCCAATAATGCATATACAAATCCCATGGATGGCCTTTGATCCCCACCAACAATATGCAAAATATAAACCAATGTAGAGAAGATTTTCAAAGTCATAGAAACTTGGTTCCAAAATGCAGCACTGAAAACAATAGATGAAGACATTTCTCCTTTCTTTGTCCTTGACCACTTGCATTGCCTCCATTCATCAGATGAGAACAATAGTCCCAACTTCTTTTTGGTCCATCACGCTCTGTAGTATGAGAAATGTGTTAGCAAACCTTGTTTGCTCTGGCCGTACAATCTCTTCCTTTTGTGTGAATTGCCTCATAAAGCTCAAGGTCCTTGCATGGATATAGATGAATGTAGTGAGAGATATTGCCTTAGCAATTGCATTTTTGACCTTAGGTTCTTTCTCAAATTCCTTCAACATAAGGTCTGTGCAATGAGCTACACACGAAGACTAAAATATCCTTGGATACTTAGTCCTAAGTATGCTTCCATTAGCTAAATTGGCCGATGCATTATCAATGATGTCCTGAACAACATCATCAACTCTAACCTCTTGAATAGTTTCATCCACCAACTTGGATATATACTCTGCAGTCTGGGACTCAGATGACGAGTCAATAGACTTTAAGAAGCATGTGCCCGACTCACAATTCACACAAAAATTCATGATGCTCCTACCCCTCGTATCTGTCCAAGCATCCGTCATGATGGAACAACCATCCTTCTTCCATAACATCTTATGGCTACTTATGAACTCCTTCGTCTCCTCAACTTCATCATTCAGAAATATCTCTGAGATCTCATAATAAGAGGGATGCTTGTATCCAGGTTCATACTGACAATTACCCCACACATACGAACAAAGGATTTGTGGGTGATCACATTGAATGGAATTTGACATTCATAGAAGAACTTAGCTACAAACTTATTTACCCGTGCACGTCGTTCTTTGCAAAATGCATCTTTGATTGAACTTTGATGCATTTTGCATTCTTCAGTCGATTCTGACACTTTCTGTCTTTTTTCCTCTCTTTTACATGGTGTTAAACTTGAACCCGTAAATAAATTGCCAACTTCATCCCTCACTTCTTGCAAATCTTTCGATTTATCCCACTTCTTTCTCTGTGTATTGTCCAAGTAATCCTTAATTTCCTTTCTTATTTCAAAGTCAGCCTTTAGACAAGATGCTACATTTCCTTTGACATGTGCTAAATGATGCTTCATTCTATTTATAACACCTTTTACAATCTTGCCACATTGTGCACATATGATTGATGCTACATTTCCTTTGACATGTGCTAAATGATGCTTCATTCTATTTATAACACCTTTTACAATCTTGCCACATTGTGCACATATGATTGTATTTGGATTATTCTTTGATGCGAGGAATGCATATTTCCAACCAGGATCGCTAGATCCTAGCGGAACATGACGGCTTGATGCATCTCCAAGAACTTCAGAAGTTGGTTGTGAGGCCCATGGTTTTAAAAAACGCGCCTCGAGGCGTCGAGGCGTAAGCCTCGAGGCGGTTTTCCAAGAAAACCGCCTCGAGGCTATAGCCTCAATCTGGATATCTGAGGCGTAAGCCTCAAAGACCCGAGGCGGTATCGAGGCGGTGAGGCGGTCCTGAGGCGCCGCCTCAATCTGTTATGCATTTTCTTAGGTAAATAAATAAAAAAACTATATAAAAGTGTACTTTTATAATAATATTAAAGTTATAAAGCATATTTTAGTTACAAACATACAAGTCACAATCGCAATATTGTGTTATAGTATCATCATATGTTATTCCCAAAACATAACATTTCATAAATATACAATTATACATTTATATTACAATCACTATTGCATCAAAGAAATCATGCAAGTGTACAATGATTGTTTCTAATTAGTATGAACAAATTTTATGTCAACAATTAATTTTCGATTGCTTATATCGCTACAATGAGTATAATATATGTTTAAGAAACTTTATATTTTTGTAAGAATATTAGAAATTCACATATTTACAATATTAATATTACTTAATCACAAATTAAAACTAGCTTATATGGTTAATATGGTATTCTTTGTACATCTATTAGATTCAAAATATTCAAATTTAGGATTTATGATCATATATTTTGTCAATATTTGAAGTTTACGGTTTTATGATAATATAATTATGCTTAATAATAATTTTGACATGTATTTTCTCTATAAATCGAGGCTTACGCCTCGACCGCCTCGAGGCTTACGCCTCGCCTCAATAACGGAAAACCGCCTCGATCCGCCTCACGTTTTTTAAAACCTTGATGAGGCCATTGCTACTAATGTCAGTAAATATTATAGCACAAATCAAACTTTTTACATAGATTATAATAGATTATAAAACACAGCCGTTTAGCTAATTTAGTTAATTCCATATCAAAACACTGTTTAGCTAATTTAGTTAATTTCCATATCAAAACACTACCGCCAAAATCATCTTCCATTCAATCTTTGGACCATACTAAGTTTTGGTTTTCAAGAGAGTACTAATCCATGTAAGAGCGGGTCCTTTTTTGAGAAACTTTTTTTTTGAAAAAATCCGGAGGAATTGTATTGACAATGCAGGAAGACAATAACAGAAACTGAAAAGAGCAAGGCTCTGGTAAATACTGATGGGTTGTGTGTATATTGACAATAACTGGCGGAAGAATCGTCGAATGGAGGCAAAGAAGAGCCGAGGAGGCGACGACGAAGGTGAGGGGCCCTCGCCAGTTAGGCGGCCCTTGAACTTCTTTATCCGGAAATCACTCTCTTATACGGCCGCTCGCGCGGCTGGAGCCGCCTTTAGACCGATTTGCTCATACTCGGAGCGCTAGAGCCTCAGCCTCCAAACACGAGTATACGTCCGAATATGCGGTATACTTGACCGTTTTTCTGAACATTGGCTTCGTCCTCTCATGAAGGCTGGGTTGTTGGTAATGGAAAGAGTAGCTTGATTGACACATTGGAGGTGCATGAGAAGAAACACCTCTATAGTTATGCCAATAAGAATAGATCTGACCCACATCATTTTTGTGCTAGCATACGCCATGGCCTTGTATTCTGACTCAGCACTCAATTTGGCAACCATAGTCCGCTTCTTGCTCTTCTATGAGACCAGGGAATTCCCTATGAACACAACGAAGCCTGAAGTAGACTCCCTATACTTTGGACACCCTACATAATCTACATCTGCACATACTGTAACTGAAAGAAGTCTCGTACATGGTGATGTCTTCAGATACCTCAGAATCATATGGACTACATCCATATATGCATGTCTGGGTTGCTCTATAATCTTGCTCACTTTTCTCACAGCAAAGGATATATCAGACATGGTAATAGTCACATAGAGTACCTTGCCAACAAGCTACCTGTACCTCCTCATGTCGACCTCTTCAGTGTCATCATCATAGAGCTTCACACTTGGGTCTATTGGAGTAGTGGCAGGTCTGCAATATGCTATGCCTGTATCTGAAAGAAGATTTGTAACATACTTCCTCTGGGTCATCACAAGATCTTGCTGGTTCCCAGCAAACTCCAATCCAAGGAAGTAACGTAAATGTCCAAGCTCCTTGGCCACAAATTACTAACCTAGGAACTTAGGAAGTCCTTGACTCCTTGAATGCTTTGCTTGTCATCCCCTGTAACAATAATGTCATCAACGTAAACAAGAATGCCAATAATACCTCTCTGGGTCCTGTGCACAAACAAGAAATGACCAGCCGTCGATCGCACAATCCCTTGCTGCTCTATAAGCCTGAGAGCTTCTGGAATCATGCTCTTGGATTATGCTTAAGGCCATAGATAGCCTTGTGTAGCCTACAAACCTTTTGACACTCCCCCTCTACAACAAATCCATGTGGCTGCTGCATGTAGACCTCCTCTTGTAGATTATCATAGAGGAAGGTATTCTTCACATCAAGCTGGTAAAGGGGCCAATCTTGTGTCACAACAACAGAAAGTAGAATACACAGAGTAGAATGTTTGGCAGCTGGTTAGAAAGTATCTTGATAGTCCACCTCATATGTCTGGGTGAACCTATGTACCACAAGTCTCGCCTTATAGAGATCCACATTGACATCCGCACGATGTTTCATAGTGAACACCTATTTGCATCCCACAACGGATACGCCAACTGAAGCAGAAACAAGACTCTACGTACCACATGATTGTCGTGCGGACATCTTCTCCTCCATGGCTATCCTCCACTAACTGTCCCGAAGAGCATCCTGATATGTCCGTGGTATCTTCACGTTCGATAGTGCCATGATACAAATCTCTTGAAATCCCTTGACAATCCGCTCAAAGATACGTGGGATGCAAGAGGATAAGTAGCACACACAAATTTCGGCTTACAGTGGGCAATCGACACATCAAGATCATCTGCCAAGTCCGGAACTTGTGAGCTCCCCTCTGGAGAGGGCACCTGCTCATCATGTATGGAATCATGCTGAACAGATAACTCAGTAGTGCCATTAATAGAAACAATGCGCTCATTACATACTTGAGGCGTGCTGGATGATTGGCAAGACTTGTACGCAGGGGGAACCGAGCGAGACCTTCGAGTCAAAACACATGGCAAAAACTTAGTCATAGTAGGAGGTGGAATCACGGGAGAAGGTGTAGATGGTGGTGGTGCATGAGTAGAGGGAGGTGGTGGTACGAAAACATGAGGTGAATGCATGTAGATTTCAGCTTTAGGGTCAGACAGAGCTAGTCTATCACATGTAGGAGAAAAATACGTGACACACTCAAAGAAAGTGACATCAACACTTTCAAAGTACTTTCGTCTGAGCGAATCAAAACAACGGTACCCCTTCTGGGTATGAGATTTGCTGACAACAATGCACTTGACAACTCTGGGAGAGAGCTCGTCATGACCTTTAGAGACATCATGAGCAAATGCAACAGAACCGAACACACACGATTTAAGGGAGAAAAGATCCTTGTCGGGAGACACAATTTAGAAAGGAATCTTTTCTCCCGACACAGACGAGGGCATGCGGTTCACCAGATAGCATGTAGTGAGGACATCATTGTCTCAGTAAGCATGAGGAGCACGACTCTGTATCAACAAGGTTCTGATCACATCAAGTAACAGTGTTTGCGCTTAGCAACACCGTTCTTGTGGGAATTATAAGCACATGAGGGTTGGTGAACGATGCCAAAAGATATAAGAAACTTAGAAAGTTGTAAAGTGCTGAACTCTAAGACATTATCAGAACGAAGGTATTTGACTTTTGTAGAAAAATCTTTATCTCAATAATAAAATATTTGATCACAGATCTGACCTCAGACTCATTTTTTAATAAAAAGATTTAGGAAAGTTTACAAAATCATTGACAACAAATAGATAAGAAGGTATCCGCGATGACTAGGAACACGACTTGGACCCCAAATGTTTAAATGTAGGAGATCAAATAACTGAGAACTGCTCCGACTCTGACGAGATGGACAGGAGGAACGGTGATGCTTCCCAAGCTAGCATGCCTCACACTGGAAGGAGGATCTCGTAGACATCTAAGGGAGAACATGTCACAACTTCTGCAGCGGAAGGTGGCTAAAACGAAAGTGCCACATATATGGTGAGATTGGCCCAATAGGTATATTAGAAACACCAACATGAGGAGGTTGGACTAGTCTGTAAAGCTCTCGCTCCTCACGACCACTTCTAATCACCCTACCCATGACTATGTCCTGAAACACAAGAGATGATTTGTCAAAAATGTCACGACAATATAGATCCTTAGTAATCTGACTAATGGAAAGTAAATTCATCTGAAAGTCAGGAGCATATAAAACATTCTGAAGGCGCATGGATGACATCAACTGCACCTCCCCCTGTCCTATAACGTGTAAGTGGTCGCCATTGGCAATGACAATCCATCTACCAGATGGTATGGTCTTGTAGGACCTCAGTTATGCTCTGTCTCCACACAGATGACGGGAAACACCAGAGTCCGTAATCCATTCTGTCATATCTGCACCAGTACTACCAGTAAAAGCATAAGTGATACCTGAGGAGCTCGAAGAGGCTCTGGTTGTGGCTGCTGTATCTGTAATGGTGGCTCCTGCTACGAGATACAATATCATCCAACCGAGGATTGACTAGTGCTTCTGGTAGCATGTATCCTCTTCATGGCCCGATCGACGCCAGAAGGTACAAGGGCCACACAGACATCCCTCGCCTCTGCCACAAGGGGTGCGTCCTCTAGACTTGGTTGTCCCTCTTCGACCATGGGAATTGGTCATAGCTGAAGAGGGCAGAGGAGTGACCATAAAAGGTATGATAACCTGGTTGAGACATCTATAGACCTCCTCCATGGGAGGTATGGTAGCTCCAGTGAGAAGCTGTGTACGTGCTGCATCATACTCTGTATCAAGGTCGACAATGAAAACTCCAAACCATTGCGGAGTTCCTATAAAACTTCTGCTCCTTTAAAGATGTCGTAATAAGCATATAGCTATGAAGCTTCTCGAACATGCCACAGAGTGAAGAGTAGTACACGTGAAGAGGACGACCATTCTGCTTGGCCTTGTAGATATCAAACTGTAGCTGAAGATTCTTGGCCTCGTTCTTCGCTTGAGTATAGATGGAAGCCCCTACATCACCTTGGCAGTGGGTTGGTTCAAAATATCATTGGCTATTTCTGTAGTGAGGGTCCCACATAGCCAAGCACGTGCATACACGTCATCTTGTTTCCAAGAAGCATTTTCGCTACTCTTATCCGTTGGCTGTGGATCTGTCACTATGTGGTCCTTGTTGTTGCACTGCATGAAGGTGAGAAACTGCATGTACCACAACTCATAGTCGATCCCATCCATCTTAGTGATGGGAGCCGGTCCCTTGAAGGTTTTGGACGAAAAAATACCACCCTTGTTCTCCGATATGATGGTAAAACGACCAAACACGGAACTCAACTGGGGAGTAGATCGATATGAACGGGTCTACACGAACATACGGAGGATTGGTTGTACATGTAAACTTATACAACCACCCTCATCAATCTTCACTGCTCTCTAAGTTTGGAAAACATGATTTATATGTATGGAATCACGTTTTCCTATCGAAATCAGATTGATTCAGGTTGCAGATCGAATCACAGATGTCCACGGAGGCGTACGGGAGGGTCAATGGTAGCTTGAGAGGGCCGGCACGACCTGGGAAGGTCGGGTTGTGGTTGGCGAGCTGTCTAAGATGGGAAGGTTGTGCGTCAACTTGAAGGGTTGGGGGGGGGGGGTTGGGATGCAGCCTAGTTGACCGTCGAAGTGGAGGGGGTGGCGGCGACCGAGGGTGGGTTAGGGTGGGATACGGGAACTCCTGTCTAGGATCGTCGCTCCGATACCAAGCATAGGGAAAATAGTGAATTGATTAATGGGAGCCCTTAGGGTTCTCTTATATAGGAGAGGAATTGGGGCAAATTACAAGAAGATAAAAGAATTAGAAACTAAGAAAGCAATAAGAAAGATAACGCATATCTCAACAATTATATTTTGTATTGTCCTTTACCTTGATCTTTTTCTCAGAATAGATGTAGTGATACATGGCGTCAACATGCTCGATCCTCTTATAGTGCACATGATTTTTGGCTAGGCATAACACGTTACGACTTACTCAATATATGATAACTTGATCCTATTGTAGATCGAGATCTCCACATAAGCGTTTCGACCAGATGCATCACTTTTCAGCTTTTATTAATGTTACACTCAGCCAATATGGTAGATAGAATCCTGAAAGTTGCAAGATAGCCTTCCAATTATAACAAAACTTCCCAGGCTAACAACATAACATGTCATTGATCTCCTCCCATTAATATTTATGACATAGTCTGTATTTGGATATTTGGTCTGGATTTGAATATTTGGCAACTTAACATTGACGATAATATCAGATGTTCTTCTCAAATGTTGAAAAATTGCTTGATTGCCTGCCAATACTCTTTTCTAGGATTTCTCCTGAATATGCTAACAATGCTTACAAGATGTTTATAAAAAATGCTTACAAGATGTGTAATATCTAGTATTGCGCATATCATAGCATACATTAGACTCCCATCTGCAGTAGCATATATGCATAACGTGTACTCCTATGTATTTGATTAATGTGCAAAAGAAATTGAAAGATGATATTTACAACAGACTATGTACTCAGTGGCTTTGCCGTGGATATCTCAAATCTTGCCAAGTCGCCAAGAATTTCTCAATATAGTTCTTTTGAGATAAGGGGAGTTTTTCTTATGAATGATATCTAATGGTTTCCATTCGTAAAGTTTTTTGTGGCACTAAGGTCCTTTATGTCAAACTCTAAGCTAGGAGGCTTCTTTTGGTCATCAATTTTACTTTCCTCCTTATTATGGTCAATCCAACAACAATATGGGCTCTTATTGAACCCCAAGGCCAACTATGAATATGTTAAAGCTTTGTACCATTGCTAGAGAGACTACTTGTGTTTATGCAAAGACTTCTTTAACCTAGATTCATGATATTCCTTGCTTTTCTCAAAAAAATAAATCCCTCAGATCGACTCATTAGATTATTTTTCAAGTTTACTATGGAGAAAACTTTTGTCACATCTATTGTTTCTGCTTTAGGTCTCGATGTGCTGCAAGAGCTAGTAGCTACTCGATGAATGAGCGATGCAAATGAGAATTTTCAAACGGTGAAAATTTAATTTTAACGGTGTAAATATTTGAAGAAAAAAATAGAGGGTGGGAAAAGAGAAAAATTCACCGGTTGCGAGGGATTTGGAGGAAGAAACACAGAGATCACATGTAGGGATAAGAGAGAAAAAATGAGATAAAATCTCAAATTTAATTAACTCTAAATTGAATTAAACACTAAACTACCATCCCCTTTATATAGGCGGGGAGGGTTACAAAAATAGAAAACGAATAAAGTTTTAAATACTAACTTATCCTAATTGACTTTAAGTAGATTTTAAATGTTTCCAACTGACTAACTACTTATTATAACCGACTACTAATTGATTTGAGATCACATGTGATCTCTTTATTTAAAATAAAATTGCAACGTACTCAATAATATTATATTAACCTGACCCTCATTTAATTAACACACGAAAAATAGAGCCCTATTTTTTGTTTCATGCTGCATCATCTCTTTGTCACATCAAAAAATTCGTCTCCTGAAGAATTATTTGATTTTGGCCGCATGCGTAACACATTAATCTCAATTTGGTCCCATGATTGGTTAATACTTTCCTCTTTCACGTTCCTTTGCAATTCTTGGGAAAAGAGGGGTGTAGTTGCAAAATTCGCATCCCTTCACAAGAAACTCCCTTTTACCTTATTCTTCACTTTAACCTTTTTATAAAAAGGGTTTTGAGAGGGGTATATATGCAAAACTTGTAGGATATTTTTTGCCCCCTTTCATGAGGAGAAAGCATTCGATCAAGTAGGAAGTTCTTCTCTTAGGGCCCGTTCGATTTGGGAATAAGCAGGAATAAGGATTGGGAATAAGGAGAATAAGGGTCATTCTTTGTTCGGCTGGATAATAAGAATAAGGAGAATAAGGTGAAATAAAGGTAGGTAAGGTGGGATAAAGATAGGAATAAGAGTGAAATAAGATGGAATGAGGAGGAATAATCGTACCACGGGAAACCGTGTCGGATGGAGAATAGGCCCCTTATTCCAAGGCCTATTCTCCAAACGAACAGGCCCTTAGGGATTGGACCTTCGATCAAGTAGAAAGCATATGTTATACCTGATGTAGATGCTGATGTAGAGACAACTACATCTGAGGATCCTGAAGGAGAGTTGGTTGACACATGAGTAATCTCCCCGAGTCTCGCCATAAGTTCATCAAATCTCTAATTAGATGCATATGAGGAACTGCTAGCTTGCTGAATTTGTTCTGCGACACGTGTTGAAACTGGGAACCTATGCTTGGAATAGCATGTTTCCTCAGAGTGACTTGGTTAGTGGCAAATAGTGGCAATAAGTACAAGGTTGAAGAGGGGGCTGACTACCCCCTCCCCTGCTACGGCCACCTCGATCACGAAACTATGCAGGGCTTCCTCTACCGTGAAATGCTGCCATAGATGAGGACGCCTGATACAACTGAGTACCATCAGAAGATATGGAGAGCCTACTCAACCTGCGATATTGCTCCTCCATTGGAGGTATTGTGGTCAAGGCCCTAAATGTCGGTTTCGGTCACCATTTCGGTATCGACCAAAGCAGAATTTCAGTGGAATTTCGATTGAAATTTCGGTCATTTCGGTCGAATTTCGATTTCGACTGGATATCGATATTTGACATAAATTTGACCAAATTTCGCTGAAATTTGAGGCCATGATTGTGGCATCAATAAGAATCTGTGCTTTAGCTGCATCATACACTGGGTCAAGAGCCGCTAGGAAAACTATGCCTTGAGCTGCTCTGGTGTAGCAGTCAACTGAATGTAACCATGTATCCTCTCAAACATACCCCTTAGAGAAGTGTAAAGTGTATGTAGAGGATGACCATTCTGCTTCGACGTGAAGATGTCGAGTTGAAGTTGTAGAATCTTAGACTCGTTCTTCGCCAGAGAGTATGTAGCGGCGAGAATGTCCCACATTGCCTTTGTTGTGGGTTGATTCAGTATGTCATTGTCTATCTCCATGGATACTGTTTCAGAAAGCCATACACGTGCATAAGCATCATATGCCTCCCATGAGGCGTTAACCCCAGGCTTGTCAATAGGCTCATGTGTGGGGATATGCTTCTTGCCATTACATTGCATTAGACTCATGAACTGCATGGACCACAGTTCATAATTTGTTCCATCCATCTTCACAATGGGTGCTGGACCTTTGAAAACACCCGGGGATGGAATCCCTGCGTTGTTGTCTGACATGATGACAACAATCTCTAAGAGTGGGGTCGCTTAATGTAAGAATAATGTCTACATGGACATATGGGAAAATGGTTGTGGGTGTAGACTTAGCACAACCACTTTCATTTTTTAGTGACTCCTTTGGTTGACTAGGGTGTTTTAGATAGTCACTCTGATACCATGTGGAAAGACGTGAAGGAAAAAGTTGTATTCCTTATAGCCCTAGAGCTCTTTTACATATGAGAAAAGCTCTATGGGAAAATTACATAAAGTAGATTGGATAAAAAGAAAAATATAATCAAAACCGTAGAGACGTAAATATCTCAACAAAAGAAGAATTTTCTAACCTTCTCTTCTCACGTTATGATGAGATGTTGGACTTGTGTAGAGGGAGATATTACCACTGAGCCTCCCTATTTATAAAATGAGTTGCACAATTGGTCTTGGATGTCTCGATACTCTATAGTTTGCTGAGGACTAGATTGGAAAATGGTAGTTTGTTTTTGGGTTGGAAGAATGGATAAGAGGTGGCAACTCAAGAGTGGTATCCTTAAGATGGACCTGGAAGTAGAATTTGAAGCCATTGTGATGGCGACTATTTTTATGTTTCAGGTTGTAGCAATGACTCCTATATCTCAATGTTTACATTTCTGGACCAATGAATTATTAATCCACTGAGTTTCTTTGACCGTATTGGTCACTTGAAATCGTTGGGAGGAGGGAGGGCTCTGAATGACGAGTGCAAATTTATTGACAGTCCATGCTTACTAGGCACTCAGATTGCCCTATGAGCCTATTGATCCCCACTTTTTGCGTTGATTGTTGCAGCATTTGGTGGACGAAGACTGCCCTAAAGGCTAAGAATTTGATGTGGTTGAGAAGGAGACAGATGATAGATGACAAAGGTTTATAGAAGGGGATGGACACAAGTTACATATCTGAATTATCCAATTGCAGTTTGGGCTGAGAGGATACATAGCATCTTTTCTTCGGGTGCTTTTTAAAGAAGTTTTGGACAAATATTATTATGTTGTTGTAAATGAACTAAACCTGACCAAACCTACCTAGGTTCGGTTATGAAAATGGTGTTCAGGTTTTGTTTGGCTCGACCTTGATTCATGAAGATTCGGTTCGGTTTGTTCAAGGTTCGATCAACAGTGAAACTCCTTGTAATCTAAATATTTTGGGAATGTGGAAGGATCACAACCCTTCGATATGTCTTAATCAAGGGACATCATTCAAATTTCAACTTATTTCAAGACTTCTAACTTATCCATCAGGACTGTCAAATTTTAACGGTCTTAGATTTGCTGAAATCGACCCCTTCCGGTAGAGATGTTAGAAATGTATGTTTTACACGAAATTTGAAAGACATACTTTATTTAATATGCTAAGTAAATCCTCTGAGGATCCATTTCAAAAAATCAAAAATTAAAGGGGAAAAGGGCGGGTGTAGGAAAGTTACCTACACATGGATGTAGGCTCCCCAATCCTATAAATATATATAATATATATTGTGTATCAGACTTTTAAGGAACCGAACTGAGCGAACCTACCATTTCAAGGTTGGTTCATTTAAATAAACGAGCTCAAACCTATATCAAGGTTCAGTTCGTTTATTTTCGAATCGAATCTTAATCGAATATTTAATTAATCGAACTTGAGCGAATATCGAACTCGAGATTTTTCTAACACCCTTAGTTCTATCCATGTGGAACATGTTGTGGATATCTTACTTCGAATGCTGGGGGGTGGAAAGCATTGCAAGGTGGATATATATAATATATATTGTGTATTAGACTTTTAAGGAACCGAACTGAGCGAACCTACCATTTCAAGGTTGGTTCATTTAAATAAACGAGCTCAAACCTATGCATGGATGTAGGCTCCCCAATCCTATAAATATATAATATATATTGTGTATCAGACTTTTAAGGAACCGAACTGAGCGAACCTACCATTTCAAGGTTGGTTCATTTAAATAAACGAGCTCAAACCTATATCAAGGTTCAGTTCGTTTATTTTCGAATCGAATCTTAATCGAATATTTAATTAATCGAACTTGAGCGAATATCGAACTCGATATTTTTCTAACAGCCTTAGTTCTATCCATGTGGAACATGTTGTGGATATCTTACTTTGAATGCTGAAGGGGTGGAAAGCATTGCAAGGTGGATATATATAATATATATTGTGTATCAGACTTTTAAGGAACCGAACTGAGCGAACCTACCATTTCAAGGTTGGTTCATTTAAATAAACGAGCTCAAACCTATATCAAGGTTCATTTCGTTTATTTTCGAATCGAATCTTAATCAAATATTTAATTAATCGAACTTGAGCGAATATCGAACTCGAGATTTTTCTAACACCCTTAGTTCTATCCATGTGGAACATGTTGTGGATATCTTACTTTGAATGCTGGAGGGGTGGAAAGCATTGCATCTTTTATCATTGAGGAGTGGAATGGGCACATACATTTTGTGGCAATTTGGGATATTTGCTGCAAAGGAACGGCATGATTTTCTTATCTGTTTATGCTGCAGAATTGGTTTTGCGCTGTTACTCTGCTTATTGTGGATATTGAGAAGGATGGTTAGATTCGGTTCACGACAATTGCATTCTAATCCTTTTGGTTTAATGAATATCTGGATGGTTGCTACCTCTCCATTGGTCCTCTGACTGCATCGCACTCGTATACCTAGTTGAATTTTGAAAGTTAAATGTAATGCAAAGCACTGCTCCACCAGTTTCTATTTGTTTTGACAAGACTATTTGCAATGTTGACTTGCTTTCTGATTTGCACTATTGTCTGCTTGGATTTACCGGGTATGAATGGCTAAACTTGTGCATACTGATTTGGACTTTATTTCGTAGCCAAATTCTTTTTTTATACTATTGTTTTTGAAAGCTAAAATAATTGCTATTCTGATTGCAGGGTGCTTTTACTGGTGTTTGTTCAGCACAACATGTTCCTAGCTACAAAAAGAACATAGATAAATTCAAAGCAAAAGGTGTTGATTCTGTTATTTGCGTTTCTGTTAATGATCCGTATGTCATGAATGGATGGGCAGAGAAACTTGGTGCAAAGGAAGCTGTGAGTTCTTTTTGTTGTAGTGCTGTCTTTCGAATAATTGAAAACATTTTCAATTACAATAACTAAAATAACATCTAAACTTTTCCCACTTTAATAGTTTAGTTGCATGGGGTTTTTTTGTCACCAAACAGATCTAATTGGAGTCATACTTATGTGTAAATCTGTAAAGATCATATAATTCTTAACGATCTTCTTCTGACATCATTTTTTACTGTTCCATCCTGTTACAATTCTGATATTTTTTTTTTTCAAAATCCGCGCATCATCGCTTTTGGTTTTTTTAACTTTCTGAACTGAGAACTTTCGTTGGGTTCTTTATCAGATATCGAAATTCAACTTGATTATTATGTTTAAGGATGTACTCTGTATGGTGGAATGCTTTTGATTAGCTGGTCAATGTCCCTCTTATATTCACCATCTATGTCTAGATCAGCAATTTGCATACCTGATAATTCTTGATGGGTTCAGTTTAAATTGATCAAGCCCCACCAACCATTCCAGATTAATTCAGGTTAATCTGTCAGAAAACCTACGGTCATATGACAAGTAATAATAATTCCGTTGCTTTTTTCAGTGTAGGGTTTTGAACCTTTTTACACGGACCTTTTTTTAGTACATGCCTAACAAAAAAGACAGATAATTCCCTAAAAGTTATTATTGTATGTGATTATGATGGCTTAAATAGCTTATACATGGATCTGGTAACTACTTAATTGGCGAGATTGTTGGCTTTCA
Organism: Ottelia alismoides; assembly: GCA_037367405.1. NCBI lineage: Eukaryota > Viridiplantae > Streptophyta > Magnoliopsida > Alismatales > Hydrocharitaceae > Ottelia > Ottelia alismoides. The sequence continues at coordinate 460,098 of JAZKJV010001556.1, read as the reverse complement.
ACTACTATGAAGTGAGTGGCCCCACTTCGGATTTGACATATGTTCCTATCTGGGAATTGCTGATGTATCTGTCAATGCAACCTGCCACAGTTCTCTGATCATCGAAGTTCTCACCCTTAATTCCTTCTACGAGCATTTGCCCTACACGAGGCCTTATAAAAAAACACAGAGTAGTCTGTCTATCTCGCTCAAATAAAACGAGAACAAGGGGCAGTTTATTTAAACCTTAAACGATCAAACACTCCATTGTTCACCTTAAAAAAACTATTTGGTGTTATTTAGTTAAAATTCATGCAGTTAAATGGACCTGCTTCACAAACTGGCATAGATACAATAAGATAATGGTTTCTTAATGAAGTGTCTGAATGGTTGATACATTTCCTGTTCATAGATTGAATTCTATGGAGATTTTGATGGGAGCTTCCATAAGAGCTTGGACCTGGGTTTAGATCTCTCTGCTGCTTTACTAGGGCATCGTTCTCAAAGGTACCTATCTAGATCTACATGCAATGCAAAACTAATCTTAATCTTTCATTCGATAGGTATTTCGAACTTTCATGTCAATAGCACGATCCACCTTTGTCCTGGGATTTGCTTGGTTCCTGTCTTACATTGTATGTCACACAATCCTCATCCAGTAAAATGATTTCTGTAATTTAGGAGTTCATAGGCATGCTGAAGTAAAAGCACCTGTTCAACTGCATATAAATGACCACTATTTTCGCTGTTACTGTATAGACCGATTTCGATAATTTTATGATCTGTTTTTTGAAATCATATAGTGCTACTCGAAGAGTTTGAGGAGAATTTCACTGATATCTATTGTAATGCAGGTGGTCTGCTTACGTTGTAGACGGTAAAGTTAAGGTACTTAACGTAGAGAAAGTCCCATCAGAGTTCAACGTTTCTGGTGGCGAGGTCATTCTAGAGCAGATCTGAACTCTGAAGACACTCAACCTTGATATTGTCTTCTTTTGTTTGCCAGTTACTCTGTCTTAAGAGATTTATGTAATAAGTTACTTCCTGATTCGAGCTGTGGACTGAAGTTTGCATATCAAAAATTTACTTGATTCTTGTCATTTTAACAGCTCAGATGAAGTAATCTACATTAACATTTTTCATCTTTGAAGACATGTATGCCAATGACCTGTCGTCTTATGCTTTGAATTTTTCTTTCGATATTTTGTATTGCATTTACCAGTTTTGTTAAATTGGTCGTTCTTAGGGTATAGGTGTCTGTCGACCTAATGAGTTGAGCTCACCTTGGCTCGAGCTCATCAAGCTTGAACTGATTTGGAAGCTAGTTGACAAGCCTATGTACATCTATAAAGATGGAATTGCAAGGTAATAAATTATGACTGATCACATAAATCCTTCCATATAAGATTTTATATTTTGTATTTGAAAGAATCCACTTTTCAGTTTAAGAAATTACAAAAAGTATTAAATTTTCACTATTTTTCACAAATGGAGTATTTGGATATGAAATTACTTTGTTTTTTTGAAGGAAATATAACAATTATTCAAATATTTATAGTTAACAAGCGTTGAAGATGTCCAACATGTACATCAAATAGATACAAATATACGTAAGTGCTTGTCATGGCTATCAAATCGAGTTAACACGAAAGCAGTGTTCAGCTTGAGCATGGCTTGATCTCTTCCAATAGAAAATACATCACTCTAAGATGAGGAGAAAGATAACTAAATCAAGGACGAGAGGAAGTGTGGATACATGATATATCAAAAGAAACCTAAATGTATTTTAAAGGTAATCTTTAGTCAAAGTTCCGCGTAATTAGCTGGGAGACTAGTGAAGAAGGTTCAAGTAAATAACCTTCAAGCGATTGAGAGAACACTGCAAGTCCAAACACGACTACGAGGCAATATACGCAATAGGGGTTGTCTATATCAAGGATGTGATGGGAGCATTAAAATGGCAATACTAGATGACCGGGAAGATGGTGAAGGAAGAGGTGGTCGATGGTCGTTAGGTGGGGTGGAAGCCTGTGGGAAAAGGAAAGTGGAGTTGATCTTGCAAGCTCTTTATAGCAGGGTTGGATCATTGGTTCATTGTGCATCTTCAACGCATCAATATAGATCAATGCATGCAAATGCACCCATGGTGGCATTGAATTTTCTTGAGTTTTGGGCAATTTTTACTATTTGGACACTTCCATGATCCATGGTGGTGATCAGACGAATCAAGCAAAGAAGTAGGGAGAAATTAACTTGAAAATTAGCATACAGATTAACAGGAAGAGAGACTTTCCTTCTTCACCAAAGATCCCCATCAGACTAATTAATTAGATTCAAACAGTAGTCATCTACCGGGGCCTCCTTCACCAAGGCATTGCACCCAATTTACCAACTAGCCGAACATGTGCAAGAAATTTCATTGATCATGAATATAGAGTTAAAATGATCCGCTAACCACAGAGTACAACATCCTGATCAATCAGCATACACGTTTCTAATCTACTAAATATCAGATTCACAAAAAGCAATTGATTGACCAGTATTACACTGTGCAAACCAAACGAGACAATAGTTTGGCATCACTACCACAATACATTTTCTTTTAGCTTCTCTGACGAAGTAATGCAGAATCCGTCAGCACCACTAATTCTTGCACAGGAAAATAGATGAATCCAATCCGTGACACTTTCTTGAATCGGCTAAAATATCGACCACAGAGATATCTGAAGATGCATTTGTTTATCCTCAGCAACTGTTACATTGTTTGCCAACCAAGATCCTGTAGCACATTATACAATCTCCTCTTTGAAATCCTTATCTTGGCATGTTCTGAAAACAGCATGAGAATCCGGCTTGAAGAGATCAAACGGTGTCTTCTACCCCTTCTGGCATCTAGTTGTACGATTTTTGCTCCATAACGAGACATATGATGCACCATTTTAAAATATTCACTGTGGAAAGAACACTCGGACTTCCTCGCATTCAAACAGCAGCTCATTTTCGTATCTCTGGAGTACAAAGCGTTCCTCTTCAGTAATGAGTGTTGTGACCACGCAATTTTCATCAGAGAATGGCTTCCTGCAGGTCCTGCCAGCACGATGGAGGTAGTCAACAGCCGTCCTCGGGATATCGAAATTGTATATATGAGATGTCTGAGGAAGGTCGACTCCCCGTCCTACCAGATCTGTAGCTACCAGAAGACAGCAACCCTGTCTAGCTTCCTACAAACATATGCACACAATCAAAGAACGTCGCAGGTGTGCATCAGAAACTCTCAAATTGCCTACTTAAGAAAGCTGACAGAGAGTGAAGTTGCTCAAACATTGAAATTCATGTCTTCCTCCAGTGAACATATATCTAAGCCTTCTTTATAAGAAGACCTTAAGAATTCAATGACAAGCGTAGTTGAAGGGAGCTCTCCAGCCTTTTTAGATCTCTCAAACTACAACAATGCATAATCAACTTCCATAAGAAACAATGGATAATCAAATTCCATAAGAAAGAAAGTTTCTTAGAGCGATCTTAAAACATCATTTCTCGAAAGAGCTACATGGACTAGGTAAATGGTATGTACTGCACAGAACGAGCACACAACTAAAAGGACATTAAATATGTCAGTTACTTAAATGAATGAAAGCATCCGTCAGCACAGTGCATTAGGGGAACCAATGGGCATGAAAACCACCAATGGTAGACAGGTAGAAAATAAAGATTTAGAAAGAGATGTGGAACTGCCAAGATGGAGTTCGAGAAGCACACCATTTATAACAGAAAATGCATCATATGTCCTATGTCAAGTCATCTTCCTAAACATGGGCCAGTTTAATCGGTTGTTAACCACTTCGGAGGGCTAAACTAGTTTGTCAAGAAGGTTACCTCACTCCCCAAGGGGAGGAATACCCCTCATATCCCGACCTGCAGAAGGTGCTTCGACGGATTTCACCCATGGGTTTCTATTTTTAATTTCCCACTTTGCTCCTAGTGGGAAATGGCTATCCCATCCATCTCATCATTCCCTCTTATCTGGGAGATTTATTGGATTTTATGATCATTTGAACATGTTCTTCCATGTGAACGTTCCTTAAAATCAAGAAGAGAAGATCATGAGATAGAGGAATTATATTCTCCAATTGCCCTACAAGACAACAAAGAAACAAGACAAACATTACTAGATGATTAAACATCCAAACTTAGAGAATGAAGTTACGAAAAATGGTCTCTGGACGAAATGGGTGGATCCATACAACTTACTAGGAAGGTTTGAAAAAACGAAAGGCGGAACGAGGTGTTTTCGCTGGAGTCGGAGGCGAGGCGAAGTGTAGCCTCGAGGCAGTCGAGGCATAAGCCTCACTTTGTATAGGAAAATACTTACAAAAAGTATAATAAATATATTTACTTATGGAATTATCAAAATTTTGACATACATATAATGTATAACGAGGGTTGATCCCGTGAGAGCCAGAAACTGTGAGCATGAGAGCAGTGAATCTGGACCACTAGATTCCGCTCATTTATCTCCTCCAATCAATCAGGAGAGAGATGACATAATCTAGTGATCCAGAATCATTGCTCTCATGCTCTCACAGGATCAACCCTCAATATATAACATTGTAATATATGATGAAATTATGAAGATAAAAATGAGAAAGAAAAGATATGTAAATTCCATAAACATATCTACTAAATTTCTACCCAATAAAAAATGGAATCATTGGGTATAATTATCTTAAGTTACAAAGATAACATATTTTTCGCTAAAAATATTGCGGTGCATAAAAAATATGATTAGATGTACTTGTTATATGACTAATATATAAATATGACAACATCGACATGCCTTGAATGTAATCTTATTTTTTCTAGTTGGTATATATCTTTTCATTTTTCCAACATGATATCAGAGCGACGGTCTTAGGCCGGAGCTCTCGAACCCAAAACCCTAACCCTACATTCCAACCCTTCCCTTCCGTGCGTCGCTGCCCCTGCCCCGCATCGCCACCAACAAGCAGCCCGTGCACACAACCCCCTTCTCTGCGTAGCGCCGCCAGTCCACGCGTGCACACCGTCGCTGCTAGCCAGTGCGACGTCGCCTGCGCGTGCACAACCGCGTGCGTGTGCGCGCGCTGCCTCTTGTGCGTGCGTGAGCAGCCTCCTGCGTGTGTGTGCACTACTTCTCGCACGTGTGTGCGTAGTTGTCTTGCGCGTTACCTGTGCTAGTTGCAAGTCAACCTCTTCGTTGGATAATGAATTTGGGTGCGTAAGTCTATATATGCACTCAAATCGGCATGTCTGTGTAGACATTCAATCTTTGGTCTACAAAACCCTAGTTTCTCTTCATCCGGCAATATGTCTGAGAACAAAGTCGACGTACCCGCTACTAGCGCATTCAGAGGTCCAACACTAATCGTCAAAATGGACAGGACAAACTACGAGCTTTGAGCTATGCATTTCATGAGCCTGATGAAGTCCAATGGTAAGAAGCATATTCTTATCGAGGAGGAACCGATGGAGAAGATTGGGGTAAATGCCTCGTGGGAGGCAGATGACGCTTATGCCAAAGTTTGGCTCTCTGGTACATTGACGATCGAGATCGCCAATGATGTACTACATCAACCTACTGCTAAGGCGATGTGGGATATCCTAACAGCAACATATTCTCAAGCTAGGAACGAGACGAAGATCCTCCAACTCCAGCATGACATATTTACTGTTAAGCAGAATGAACGTCCTCTGCATTCGCTATATACATCATTGCGTGGGATGTTTGAGAAGCTTCACAGTTTCATGCCTCTAACGGCAACTCCAGAGCAGCAAAAGACATATAGGAATGCTACCATGGTAGGGGTATTCCTAGCAGCTTTTGATCCTGAATACGATGCTGCTCGTTCTCAGATTCTAGCGGATGCTATTATCCCTCAACTCTAGATAAGAGGTTTGATCATCTTATAACCAGACTGAGGGATATTATACCTCCTTCAGCTTGACCAACGTCAGGAGATCATTCAGATGTAGCAGCCTCAGCCTCTGCCAGTGCCTCTGCTACAACCGACACTTCAGGTACTTATGACTTTACATCCTGTCATGGATCTGACATTACAGAGTGGATTATGTACTCTGGTGCAACACATCATCTATGTGGAGACAAACATCAGGTTACGTCATATAAACATGTTCAACCAGGGAGAACAATCATGATAGCTGATTGGACTCATTCCCCGATCACAGGACAGGGGGAGATCACTTTAACGCCTTCGATGTGTCTGTAGAATGTGCTACATGCTCCATATTTCTCTATGAATTTGCTTTCTATTAGTCATATTACAAAAGATTTGCATTGCCGAGCTATTTTTGACCCATCGACTCTTGTTTTTAAGGACATTCTTACGGGCAAAGTGATTGGGTGTGGCCGTGACCAGGGTGGTCTTTATTGCATGGTTCAGACTCCCTATGCAGGCATATCTTCTCATTCATCTGGATCAATCTCTCCATTCACTTGGCAACTCCAGTTTGGTCATCTCCCTCTTCAGAAGATGTGTCATATGCTGCCGCAGATTTCGCCTAGTTCTTCCTTTCAGTGTGAAGTTTGTCAGTTGGGAAAGCATCATCGATCCGCCTTTCCCAGTCATTAGAGTCGGAGCAATAGCTACCCTTTTGAGTTATTTCATATTGACATTTGGGGTCCGAGTCGTGTATCTAATCTCCAGGGACACATATTTTATCTTGTAGCTGTGGATGATTTTTCAAGATTATCTTGGGTCTTTCTTTTGAAAAATAAATCTGAAGCAGAGGATATGATCAAAATCTCTCGCTGAAGTGCATAATGTTTTCTCTACCTGTGTGAAGTTTGTGCGAACTAATAATGCTTTGGATGATAATTGTCACAAGTGCATGGATGATGACATCAAATTCCATGGCACAAGTGGAAGATAATTGTCACTCGATTTCTTAAAAGAAAGGGCAGAAAGTCCCAACGAACAGAAGAATCAAATGCCACATGAGGTGTGTGACAATCCTCCTTGACATTGTAATAAATGCCACTCAATTATGCAAATTGTACGGCACATACAAGGCGGTAATAAGCTGGAACCTCTGCTCGACCTTATGATCAAAATGAAGGCCATATCAACATTCAGTAATAAGGCAATACACCAAGAGCCAGAAGCCAAGGACATTACGAAACTCCAAAATGGTCAAAGGGCTAATGTATGAAATCTTTCTCCCCTAGCTCTTGGTTTTGTTTTAACATTTTTTTCTGAGACCGTGATGGGTGAGCACCTTATAGGTGCTCACCCATAAAACATAATGCTTGCATCCTTAATTGTTGGATTGTCCTATTAATTCATAGTCATGGGACATGAGAGCCACTAATCCAGGAAGAGTCGTTGACATTTTGCCAACTTCTATTTCTATTCATAATTTGTCCCATCTACAGCTGTCTGAAATTGGTGAACCCAGGGCTGCAAAATATTGTTCTATATGGTTATCCAATTATCGGGTTAGAGAGAATGCAATGGCAGATGTGGTTCACGCAAGTGATTGTAGGACAAGTACAAAAGAAAACGGCAAAGATGATGCAACTTGTGACCTCTGCACCGAGTGTGGAACATACGGATCATCTCCTCTTACCTGTGATATCTCCCAAACAAGTTGGTGAATATAGCAGACTTTCTATATATGATGACATACTACTTTTTTTTGAAGCCAAAAAGGGGGACGCACTCGTTGGTGCTTGCCCCAATATATTAATAGGGAGAGGGAAGGTGTACAAGGAAAAAAAGAAAACAACTAGAAATAGCCACCCAGCGTAGGAGTCAAGAAGTCTCCCTAAGTGGGCGGCCAGCAACAGAACAACACAGAAAAGCAATCACATTAAACAAGACACCAGTCAGCCACCAAAGCCTTCGCACGGCAGATCATGTTCTCCATATAAAACCGCTGCCCAGAGAACAGGGCCTCGTTGCGAGCACAAACAAGCCACCGGTGCAAGAAGACGCCTTTTCTCCAACTGCTTATTCGTGAAGATGGAGTCGCAGAAGGACTCCACGTCACGACCAAGCATCCAATTCACGCAGGGGTCAATCCACAGATCCCGGACCAAAGGGCAAAGGAAGAACAGATGGTCCAGGGTTTCCACATTAGAATCGCACAGGCCGCAAATATTGGAGACTGAAGGGATCAACTTGGAACAGCGATCACGGGTCAGGAGCCTCTTTCGTCGAACAAGCCAAAGGAAGAAAGCAATACGTAATGGTAATCCCAATCTCCAGAAGTAGCCGCAGTCCCGCACCATAGAGTCCGAACTTGGAGGCGAAGAATCAAGTAAGGATGCGTACGCCTTCCGAGTCGAGAAAGCCCCGTCCCTCCAAACCCAGTGGTCCATACCGCCAGAGGGAGGGACCGCGAGAGCAATAATGTTCATTAAAGCAAGAAAGTCATTGAATCTCTGATCCGAAAAAGTACCCAGAAATTGAGGACACCAAGAATTATCAAGCCAGCTGGAAGCGACCGAGGCGTCCTTATTAGCCGCCATAGCGAAGAAGCGAGGGAACCGAAGAGAGAGTGGCTCCCCCCTAACCAGCAATCGTTCCAAAAAGAGAAATCACGGCCATCACCCAAAATAGGTTTAAAGGACGCTCTGTACTTCACAAAAACATCCTGAAGACCGCGCCAAAAAGGAGTTCTCCCTCCTACCACGCCCAAAGCTCCCTCGCCAGCCCACGCCCGCCCGTGAATCTCCCTCAAGATGCCAATGAAGAAAGTATCATCTCTTCCCCAGACCCTGCTAGCCCACTTCAGGAAGAAAGCTTCGTTGATCAGTCTGAGACACCTAATCCCCAAACCCCCTGCCAACTTCCCCCTCGCCACCTCCTCCCAAGCCACCAGGTGAATCCCCCTCCCACCTCCTCCCAAACTCCCCGATTTTCCCCATAAGAACCTCTTGAAGCAAGACTCAAGCCTAAGGCAAATCCCAGCGGGCATCCGACGCGTCGACAAAAAATGAACCGGGATTGCAGCAAGGACCGAGCGAAGAAGAATCAATCTACCTCCTTTCGAGAGAAGCGTCGCACGCCAACTAGCCAATCTCGTCTCCACCTTCTCCACCACCGCACTCTAGTCCTTCAGTCTCGATCTCCCGACCACCAAAGGAAGGCCCAAGTACTCCAGCGGCAGGCTGCCCAAAGTTGATCCCAAAATGAGCGCAAAATCCGAAGCCCTCGAATCCGAAATATCGAAAGTGATAACCTTAGATTTGTTGCCGTTCATGCGTAATCCCGATAGCTCGCTGAAGAGGTCCAGGGTCGTCGACATGGCCGCAACCTCCACCTCACCACCTTCGATGAAGCACAGCGTGTCATCCGCGAATTGAATTAACGGCACGGAAATGTCCCCCTTAGAGAATTCCTTGGAGAGGCCCGCATCAACCACCCGGTCCACCATACGAGCCAAGACATCCGACGCAATCACGAACAGGAGTGGGGCTAGAGGGCAACCCTGCCGAAGGCCCCGACGTGGTTGAAATCTCCCCCCTTCCAAACCACCATTAAGCAAAATAGAGAAGGAGCTTGTCGTAACGCAGTGCCGCATCCACGATATCCACAAGTCGGGGAAGCCTCGCCTCTTGAGAACCGACCAAAGAAAAGCCCAATCGATGCTATCGTAGGCTTTAGCAAAATTAATCTTCCAAAGGACACCTTGACGCCCCGAGGCCTTCCAATCCGCCACGAGCTCCGACGCAACCACAATACAATCCGAAATTTAACGCCCTTTTATGAATGCCGCCTGGACGGGGGAGACAAGCGAGTCCAGCACCTTGGAGAGTCTTCTGGCCAGGACTTTAGCCACGATTAAGTAGACTGCATTAGAAATGGAGATGGGGCGAAAATCCCCAATGTCCTCCGCCGCCTCCTTCTTAGGAATCAAGAGCAATAGAGCTCTATTCAGTTTATCAAAGCCCGCATTTCCGGCGCAGAACTCCACAATCACATCGAATACGTCCTTGCCCACTAACTCCCAAAAATCTTTGAAGAAGGCTACAGAAAAAACATCAGGCCCCGGGGACGCATCAGAATTAAGATCCCACAGTGCCTCTTTAGTTTCCAACAAAGAAACCGGCCGTATAAGTAAGTCACAATCCACCGCAGAGACAGTGGGAACCCCCAAGCCAAGCCACTTCCATTGTCAAAAGGGACGAGACGACGAAGCTTCCCTGAAATAAGCCAAGATGGCCGAGCCCATAGCTCTATCCCCAACGAACCGCTGCCCATCAACAGAAATAGCACGCAAAGTATTATTCCTTTTCCTCCCGCTAGCAACCCTGTGGAAGTAGGCCGAATAAGCGTCGCCATCTTTGAGCCATTTGAGCCTGGAGTGCTGACGCCACTCGATAGTTCTCTTCATGTCCTCCTCCGCCACCTTTTTTTGCGCAGAGGAGCGGTCCTCGACTCGCTGGCGAAGAGATTCCTCTCGTTCTCCACCGTATCAAGACGCGAGATAGTGTCCTCCGCCTCTTTTCTGATAGCCACGCGAGCCGACCGTGTCTCCCGCTTAAAGCGAGCCAATCTCGTCCTCAAGGAGTCAAGTTTTTGACAAAGTCTAGCAGCCACAGACCCCTCAACCGCAGCAGAAACCCAATGTTCAGTCACCACTTCTCGAAAGGAAGGCTCCAAGAGCCAGCAGCGTTCGTATCTGAAGATGCCCTTTCGAGAAAGATTCTCACCAGAATCCCATAATATTGGCGAGTGATCCGAGAAAGCTCTAGGCCTAGAAGAAATGGAGCAAGAAGGGAATCTTTCCATCAAAGCACCCGAAGCCAAGAATCGGTCAAGGCGGGAACGCGAAGTGCCATTCCTCCAGGTAAATTTAATATCGCTAGCCACCAAGTTCTCCAGAGCCAAATAATCCAGAGTCTCTCTAAAAGATAAGGATCCCGGGTCACAGCTACCCCTAGCCCGAGGGCGCTCGGAGGAGTGAATAGTGACATTTAAATCTCCCCCAATGATCCACGGAAGATCAGCAAAAGCGCGCCCCGCGTCACGCATGTCCTCCCACAGTTCCGCTCTTCTGATATGACAACAGGGTCCATATACGCAAGAAAAGGCGATAGGGGTTGGTAAGTCCCTTCTAAGCAGCACCATCGAAAGCATATGCCTCCCCATCAAGGAGGACTCCACAGTAAAGAGCGCGGATTTCCAAGCGATGAAGAGGCCCCCCGCCGCTCCCACCGCATCCAACGTCGAAAAAGAATCCAAAGACCCCACGGTGAAGGAGCGCCACATAGTATCATCCAACCCACGCAACTTCTTCTCCTGGATGAAAGCCACATCGCAACCCCACTCCGACAATCGGACACCCAGAGCCTTCCTCCTCACGTCGTTCCCTAGCCCCCTCACATTCCAGGAAATAAGCTTCATTAAGGGACAAGGTGGCTCCCACCAGAAGGAGCGAGGCCAGCCGCCTCAGCCACTGAGTCGCGCAAAGAAGCACAAGAATGAACCGAGGTAGCGCGGGAGCGGGATCTACTCTGCCTTCGATATCTCTTCCCCGACCGCAAGTCAGATCGAGACCCTTGGTCCAGACCGCAGTTCGAATCCGGCCCGCCCAAGGCCGGGTTAAACAAGTCGCGGATGGGTGAGGCCGCATCAGTCGAGGAGAAAGACCCCAGGATGGATATCGGAGAAGACTCCAGCAGTAGAGGTCTTGACATGTCCCCAAAGGAGGCGGGAGGCCCCATCGGCGGAAAAGGGGGAGAATCGTGCATAGACTCCTCGACATTAGTCAACGCCGAGACGGTCCCAACGGATACCCGAGAGGTGCCCTGATCCGAGTCCGCCCAAAAGAAGGAGGATTTCCCAGCATGCCAAGATCCGAGTAGACCCGACCCGCGAGCATCACGCGGTACGAATACCCATTCGAGCGCCCGAAAACGACGCAAAATTAGAAATGTCCACCTTCCAGGTAAAAGAGCCAAAGAAAGAGTCGACCTCGGATGGGCCCCACAGCTGCGGCTCGCCACGTAAGGCAAGATCACTCGGGAAACAGGGAGAATCAGAGAAGGGCCGCCCGAAATCAAGCCAAGGAAGCGACGCCTCGCTAACGCCCCCAAGCACAGCCAGGTGGACACCGGGAGACGAGGCGTCAAGAGAGACCGGAGAGTCCTCCGTCTCCACCGGAGGGAGCGTCGGACGAGTTGCCGCCGGTGGCTGATGAAGAGGCCGCAAGAAGGAAATCTCCACCGGGAAGGAGAAGCGACCGATCGAGAAGGTTTCGAAGAACACCTTCCCCAAGAGATCCTGCAGCGAACTTCTACCACACTCCAGAAGAACCCTAGTAGACTTCCAATCAGAGCCTGGCTTGAAACCATCCCCCACAATCGCCAGCAGCTCCCCCCACCGGCGCAGAAGACCGGCCATAGCCGGAGCTTTGCGAGAGAGAAGAGGTAATCCTCGTACCTCAACCACACAAATGTCAATATCAAAGCATGCACCATCATCGTATCGCAAAGGACGCCAAGAAATGTCCTTGTTAGGAATAGAATGTAATTGCTTGTCTTATTCCAATGGGTCTAGGGGTCCATATATAGGACAAACCTAGAAACCCTAATGAGTACAGGCAGGAGAAAATGACAAAAATACCCTCACAAGTTGTTACATATTTCTAACACTCCCCCTCAAGTTGGAGCATATTTATCAGTCATGCCCAACTTGGAAATAATCCACATCAGTCGTTTCTTGGGTAAGGCCTTTGTGAAGATATCTGCTAGTTGAAGATCAGTGCTAATATGTGGAGTAGCAATTCTTCCAGCTTTGACAGCATCACGTACGAAATGGCAATCTATCTCAATATGCTTGGTTCGTTCATGGAATACTGGATTTGAGGCTATGTAGGTTGCGGATTTATTGTCACAATATAGAGGAATAGGAGTGGTGATATTAATGCCGAGTTCCTGAATGAAAGCCAATAACCATATGATCTCACATGTAGCTTGAGCCATCGCCCTATATTCTGCCTCTGCACTGGATCTGGATACAACGGTTTGTTTCTTGCTCCTCCATGTAACTGTATTTCCTCCAACCATCATCGCATAGCCTGTAGTCGAGCGTCGATCTTCTGGGGAACCAGCATAGTCAGCGTCCGCGTATGCAATAACCTTCGTGTGCCCATTTGCCCCGTAGAAGAGGCCGCGTCCTGGGGATTCCTTCAAGTATCGTAAGATTTGTAGGACATCTTGCCAGTGGCTGTAAGTCGGTTGTTCCATGTGTTGACTAGCTCTGCTAACTGCATAGGAGATATCTGGTCTGGTGGCAGTAAGGTAGAGGAGTTTACCCACAAGACTTCTATATCGAGTGACATCATCAAAGGTAGAATCAGACAGGCTGGCATGTTTCTTTGGGTCTGCAGGGATACTAGAGGGCCTGCATCCGAGAACCCCTGCTTCAGTAAGAATGTCCAGACAGTATTTTCTCTGTGAGAGATGAAGTCCTTCAGTAGTACGAAGTACTTCTATGCCCAAGAAGCAGCGTAGATGACCAAGGTCTTTAGTAACGAATACCTTTTGAAGGAAGGCCTTGGTTTCCGATATCCCATCGCAGTCATCACCAGTGAGAACCATATCATCAACATAAACGGCAAGTATAACAGTACCAGTTGCTTGTTTTCTGACAAATACTGAGTAATCAGAATTTGTTCTCTGGAATCCAATTGTACTAATTTCTGTGGTAAGTCTGTCAAACCATGCCCTTGGGCTTTGCTTGAGACCATATATCGCTTTTCGAAGTCGACATACGTACTCCCCCTCGACTTCATAACCAGGAGGTTGCAGCATGTATACTTCCTCATCAAGGTCGCCATAGAGAAAAGCATTTTTCACATCTAGCTGATAGATAGGCCAAGATTTATTTGTTGCTATCGAAATAATAGTCCTGATAGACCCCATACGTGCAACTGGTGAGAATGTCTCAAAATAGTCTACACCATAGGTTTGTGTAAAACCTTTAGCCACAAGGCGAGATTTTAACCTGTCAATTGCGCCATCTGGTGTCTGTTTGGTCGTGAAGACCCATTTGCAAGCCACTGGTCGAGTCCCTTTCGGACACTGAACAAGATCCCATGTTTGTCTGGATATAAGTGCATTCATCTCTTCATCCATTGCATGTCGCCACCCAGAATCCTGTAAGGCACTGTGATGATCTCGTGGGATCGAAAAAGTCATTAGAGTATCTGTATACCGTTTATCATAGTCAGATAAACTACCAGTAGAGGTGTAGTGAGACATCGGATAGGAAGTACACTGTCTCTTACTCTTTCGTAGAGCAATTGGAAGCTCGAGAGGATCATCCGGGACATCCTTGTGGGAGATACTTGAAGAGGGCATATCATCCTGGAGGACTGAGACGGGTAAAGGGACATCTGAAGATACCGAAACGTTTCGTCGTTTGTAGACGATGGGTGGGGGTGGAAGTTCAAGGGGTATATCAGTGATAGTATGAGAGAAGAAGCTAGTTTTCTCAAAGAAAGTAACATCTGCCGAGATGTAATAGCGATGACCATGAGGATCATAGCACCTATACCCTTTTTAAGTGCGAGAGTACCCCAGAAAGACACATTTGATTGCACGTGGCGAGAGTTTATCTGTATTTTGGAATTTATGAACGAATGACACACAACCAAAGACCCGTAGAGGTAGGGGAAAAGCAGACTCTGTAGGATAGAGTAAAGAGAATGGAGTAGACCCATTTAGAGAAGGCGAGGGGACTCTGTTGGTAAGATGAACTGCAGTTAATATAGCATCACCCCAGTAGATTTTGGGAACTTTCATTTGAGAGAGAAGAGATCGGGCAATGTTTAGGAGGTGTCTTAATTTTCTTTCTGCTATCCCATTTTGTTGGGATGTATATGAACAGGAGGTTTGATGTATGGTCCCTTGAGAAGCAAAAAATGTGGAAAGGTCCTTTTGGGTGAATTCCAACGCATTATCTGAACGGAAAATTTGTACAATAGTGGAGAAAATGGTTTTGACATACTGAAAGAAATTTTTGATTATAATATTTATTTCCGAACGTTCTTTTAGTAGGTAAACCCAAGATAATCTGCTGAAATCATCAATAAAAACAACAAAATACTTATGACCACTGAGGGTACGAACCGGACAAGGTCCCCAAATATCACAATGGACTAGAGCGAAAGGAGTAGAACGACGAGGCTCAGTTCGAGCAGGAAAGGATGCTCGATGATGTTTCCCAAACTGACATGCTTCACACTCAAAGGGTTTTAGCGACGAAAGTTCCGGAAACATCATGGAGAGGGCTTTGGCAGATGGGTGACCAAGACGAAGATGCCATAGCAATGGATCAGTGGAAATGGACGCAGCTCCCGCAAAGTTTGAATCAGTAGGGATGTCAAGATAATATAGCCCATTCTTCTCATATCCCCCACCAAAGATCTGCTTCGTCCGGATGTCCTGAAAATAACAGCAACATTTATCAAATATCACTTGACAGTTAAGCTCAGTGCATAGTTTATGGACAGATAATAAGCTAAGAGGAAAGGCTGGAGCGCAGTGCACGTTCGTGAGTCTGAGTGAGGAAGAAAATTCCATAGTGCCCACACTAGTAATGGGCGAGTGCGCTCCATTGGCGACACGAACAGTTTTCACAACTGTGGATGGTCGGGAAGTAAGAATACTACCTTCCCCTGTAAGATGTGTCGAGGCTCCTGAGTCGATGATCCATGTAGGAGTTGATGTAGTAGCTGTGTTGGCGACTGTACTCGAAGTTGTGGCAAGACTGGCTGTTGAAGCAGAGGTGATAGCAGAGTTCTGTAGTAGTTGACGTAGACTTGCGTATTCAGAGGCAGTAAAAGATTGTTGACTAGTATCTGCAGGTTCTTGGTTCTGTGCAGTGATATCATAGTCATTCTCATAGGTAGTCATCTCATACGCACTGTTGGCATTAGAAGGCATGCCAAATTTGGCCCAGCAACGTTCCGATGGGTGATTCAGGCGACCACAATGAGTACACGGGGGGAAACGAGCAGTAGTATGATCACGAGTTTGGGCCCGTGAAGAATCGCGACCTCGTCCATAGGTACGACCACGCCCTCGTCCATGGTCACGTCCTCGACCCCCGTAAGGGATTGATCGTCCCTTAACAAAGTGAGCGGATACCTCAGCAGATGGAGGTGTTTGTGGAGATTCAATTTCCTGAAGTCGGCCGAATATAGTTTCAAGAGTGGGTAATGCACCTGCAGTAAGAAACTGATCCTTCGCAGATTTATATCGAGGATGTAAACCAGATAGGAATCGATATACTTGCCATTCTGCCCGTTCCCCAACCTGTTTATCACAACATGCCGGTTGGAAAATGAGAAGTTCCTCAAATAAACCCGTGAGCAGCCTGTAATACTCAATCAAGGATGTATCTCCTTGATTTGTAGACCAAATCCTAGTATATATATCTGAAAGCCGAGATTTGGTAGTTTTCTGTGAGTAGGTATTTTCAAGACTCTCCCACATTGCTTTTGCATGTTCTTTGTATAGGAGATTGGATGCAATGGATGGGTCAACGCTGTTTGTCATCCATGTGATAACCTGACAGTTATCGACGAACCATGTATCAAACTCTTTGTCCGTCTCTGCTGGGGGAATTTTAGTAAGGACATATGCCTTCCGCTGGCCGCCAATAAATATTTTAAAAGACCTTGACCAGAGAACATAATTTTCGGATCCTTTTAGTTTTATAGTAGTGCCCTGAACCATCATAGATTGAGATTGGTACAGGGACTTGGAGTCCACAGATGTGGGAGTAGAAGTCATGGTGGCCACACAAGACAAGTAGCAAGAGGCTAGATAATAGTGATAATTTCAGAGGACATGAGGCTGTAGTAAAATATCACCGGATGATATTGCTGGAGTCGCGGGGCCGCATAGTATTGTTAGACTGGTGACTGCCCGTTGGAGTGCTTCTGTGCGCGAGGGTTGCTGGAGTCGTCGACAGAGCAGAAGTTCTTCGTCCAGTGCAGAGGTCCTGGAGTCCGAGGAGTCGTCGATGAAGTCCTGGAGTCGTGTTGGGTCGCTGGAGCCGTCGATGAAGTAATCGCCGTTGAGGAAGGCAACTAGTGTTGCTAGAATAGCCCTGGAATAGGGCCAACTGCGCGTTGTCGATGAAGGCCTGGAATACTGGGAACTGGGCGATGAGGGCTACTGGGCGATGGGGAGGGCTACCGGGCGATAGAGAGTGGCGATTGGGATCGTGTGAGCTACTGGGATCGTGTGGGCGATAGAGAGTGGCGATTGGGATCGATAGAGAGGGCTACTGGGCGGGAGAGACGATGTGGGAGGCGGGATAGGCGATGATGTGGGAGGCAACTGGGATCGTGTGGGAGGCGATGATGTGGGAGGCGGTGAGCGTGGAGTAACGATGGGAGGCGATGGGAGGCGATGAGGGAATCGGGCGATGGGAGAATCGGGAGATGGGGCGATGGGGCGATGGGGCGATGGGGCGATGGGGAGATGGGTGATGAGGCGATCGGGATGGCGACGAGGTCTGGGCGATGAGGCGAATATAGTCCTGGGCGATCGGTGAGGCGACGAGGTCTGGGGATGGGAGAATCGCGCGATGGCTACTCGCGATGGAGAAAGAGAGAGAGAGGCGCTAGGGATCGGGAGGGAGGCGGCGAGAGATTGGCCTCGGGAATGGCTCTGATACCATGTTAGGAATAGAATGTAATTGCTTGTCTTATTCCAATGGGTCTAGGGGTCCATATATAGGACAAACCTAGAAACCCTAATGAGTACAGGCAGGAGAAAATGACAAAAATACCCTCACAAGTTGTTACATATTTCTAACAGTCCTCAAAGAGAGCAGTCTTCAATAAGCTTTGGCGTTGAGAGACCGATAAACCTCGGACGCAACATCTTGAGGCATCAAGGATCACCAAGTCCCCCTCGAACGTGGGTCCGAGGAAATCAAACAAACGCTTCCTCACACAATGCCAATCAGATCCTCTACGAGAGGCAATCCCCACAGCAACTCCGTCGCACCCAACCTCCTTTACGTGGTGGTCATGCAGCGAATCACCATGCAGCAGCTCCCTCCCCTTCCTAACAGAAACAGGTTCCTCGCCGCACGCCGCACCCCTCCTCTTCAGGATGTCGCCGCCCGTAGAATGGATAGCCGACCCCCCTGCAGATTCCCCCGCGAGAGGGTCTCTGGAGAGAGCAGCGTTTCTAGAGCCACGAACCACCTGCGCGAAAGAACGAAAGCCAGGCCCCCCATCAACGTTCACGGAAGAGAAAGTAGCATGCACCACAGGCTCCCTCTCGGACCCAAGGAAAGGCTTGCGAGACACAGGCACCATGCGAGAAGGCCCGAACCAACACGAAGCTTTCTTATGACCAACCCTTCCACAGGAATAGCATCTTGCGGGCAGCCCGCAGCTCGAAGCCGAATGACCGCGAACACCACATCTGAAACACCGCTTGCCCGGTTTGGAGTGAGAAACACGGACCCAATCTGGACCCTCTTCAAGCTTGTCGTAGACGACAATGACCCTCTTCAAGCTTGTCGTAGACGACCGCATCGACGACCGCATTCACGGAAGAGAAAGTAGCATGCACCACAGGCTCCCTCTCGGACCCAAGGAAAGGCTTGCGAGACACAGGCACCGTGCGAGAAGGCCCGAACCAACACGAAGCTTTCTTATGACCAACCCTTCCACAGGAATAGCATCTTGCGGGCCACATCTGAAACACCGCTTGCCCGGTTTGGAGTGAGAAACACGGACCCAATCTGGACCCTCTTCAAGCTTGTCGTAGAAGAAAATGACCCTCTTCAAGCTTGTCGTAGACGACCGCATCGACGACCGCATCGACGTGAGACCTTCCGCTGTGAGCGCCTTTTCCTTTGTCGTCCATCGGACCTGCATAGAGCTCGTCGAGGACGCTAGCCGAGCTCTCCATGTCTTTTCCGGAGACGAAGAGAGGCACTCCCGCAAGAGATGCCTTCGGTCTCCACGAAGCTCCAGCATTAGAAACCCGTCCCTCAGATGTGACCGCAGGGCGAGAGTGCTCACGTGCACCCAGCGAAGGCTTCCACCGATCTCTCACTCGCCACCAGCGCTTGGCGCGACCTCTCTCCCCTCTTCTCACTCTCTCTCCCACTCTCACGCTCTCCCCACCACCTCCCATCTGGTTCCTGATGACATACTACTTGAGGAAGGTTCAGATGAGTAGGTGATTCACCTCGGTATAAGAGAAAGGAAAAACCTCTGTTTTCTAGGGGATTTGGAAGCAGTGAAATGATGTTTTATTTTTTTGGTGTCACACCTTATGTTGAAAATGTCATCCCTCTTCATCTGGACTGTGGAACATTCCGTTACAATGTTATCTGATTTTAATAAACATCGGATGACTAGCCAATCTCAAGTAGAATCTGTTTACTTAAAAACGTAAGTATGCCACAAACGTTTTGATGGGATTGAGAAAATTCGGAAGCTTTACACTACACAATCACCTCTAAAATGAAAGCCTAAATACTACTTCCTATCTTGGCCAATTCTCAAATTACTTTCTATAATGGTTGCAGTTAAGGAAGTTACCAATAAAGTGGAGAGGAGTGATTCCTTGAATCTTTCTTCATTTCCAGCCACCAGATTCTTCTTTGTTTTGGGTTTTTATTTGGTTAGTTTATTATTTGATCCTGACTATTCTGTCATCTTTTTTCGTTTGACTAACACGAGGGAGGTGACTATATTTTCCTAGTAATAACCTAAACGATTATTCTAACAGGAACTAATAATTTTAGTAATAGCATGTACCAGCACACAAGTCACTGGAAGACTAACCTGATCATTGACAAAAATTATAGCAGATCTTGGGGAGTCCGCCTGTAGAATTGACATCAAGTTATGTAATCTCTGATGTTTTTCACATATCTGCACAAAAAATATAACCAACAACGAAAATTTACTACGGGCTTTTTATGATTGAAAACCAGGAAATATGACAAAAGAGGGTTCATCTTTAAATAAGGTTTTCCTTGTTGTGCAATAAAAACAGATTTGAATGCACTTCCACTACATACATTAGAAAGTTCGATCACGATGTACCTATAGGCCAAAAGCTACAGAAAATTATAATTAAAAAAACCCTATCTACTTGTCTTTTTTAGCTTATTGTACAGTGAACGGAAGAAGGTTGCTCATATTGTTCTTGTTATTATAGTCATGAAACTGATTCAATTATATGATCAGATTACAAGGACAAGCAAGGCAACAAGACTACGGGCCAGTTTCTTAAATAACAATAATAACGCCTAAAAACCACCTAAACTGATTCAATTCTATTGCTTATCTAATAGATAGTTAAGAACCATAAATTTTATGAAAAACAGAATGTAACTATAACGCCTAAAAACCACCTAAACTTTTACAACTTCCATCAAGGGCCAGTTTCTTAAATAACAATAATAACAATAGTAATAAAATAATATATTATTTAAAAAATCTGAAGAGGTGGCTCCATAAACACCTACTGCAATGCATCATGAAATTCAGCCATAGATGTAATTTCTAAGGCTTACATTCTAAAATTGCCGTGAGGTGGTTATGGTTATAGAGTTTATATATGCTAAACTTACATAATACAAATGCAAAAGGATAGGAAAAAGGCGATGGGAGGTTGCTGGGAGGGGGAAAGAGAAGGAGAGGGACCTGATTAGAGTTCCGAGGGGCCTCTGCCGGGGCCCAGCCTCTCCACTAAGGCTTCCAACGGAGCAAAATTGGTGGTTGGAGGGCTTCTTCTATGGGCGACAATGCTCAGATGATTCCCAATGGGTGCAGCAGCGATTTTGGTTCCCGAAGGATGTCCACTGAAGGCGATCGGGAACCTACCTCAGCACGGTGGGCTGATGTAGTAGCAGTGCCTTCGCCTATAAGGGCTATCAACAATGTTTCGAGGTCTAGGCAGCTTCTCACCGGCTGGGGTCTTCCAATCAACACTTGGAGGGTGGAGAGCAGGAGCTTGAGGAAGGTGAATGGCAGAGGCCGAAAGTCCAAAAGAGGCATCTTCATATTATGAAACCATGGGATGTGTAACTATGACCCTTTGACCCGAAAGTTGTCTTGTCTTTGATTTGGAAACATGATATGTGTGAAGAAAGATGAGAAAATACAATGATTTGTTTTATTCAAGAGGTCTTGGGTTTCTCATATAGGACGGAAGTTTAGAGCACTCATAAATGAGAAACTACGTAAATACCTCCAAGGGATTACAGTGAAATAAGATAAACATAAAAACATCTCTAACACCCCCCCTCAAGTTGGAGCATATCAATCGATCATGCCCAACTTGGAACTTATCCATGAGAGATGCTTCTTTAGTAGGGCCTTCGTGAATACATTTGCAAGCTGAAGATCAGTCGTGATGTGTGGGGTAGTAATCTTCCCTCCAACATCACAAATAAAGTGACAGTCAATCTCTATGTGCTTGGTCCGCTCACGAAACACAGGGTTCGTAGCAATATATGTGTTGAAATAGTTATATATCTTTGGTGTTATTTCATAATTTATTTTTCTTATGTACCTCTCATGATATTTACCAGTGCTTTTCTCCTATATAAGAGAGCCCTGGGGTCCCTCTAATAAACAAGCAATTCATTTTTCTCCAACATAGTATTGGAGCAAAGGTCCTAGATCGGGGTTCCTGTATCATCCCACCCTAACCCTACATCTCCCCAGGCTGCCACCAGCAAGAGGCCTCCTTCTCCGTGCCGCCAACCACCCTCACGTGCGCAGACCCACGCATGACACCACCCTCCCGCCCGATAGCCCCTCGTGCCGCCTAGCCTCCCGCGGCACCTTGCGCCTTGCGTCGTGCACCCAGTGCACCACGCCCTGCATGCACCTGCGCGGCGCACACCTGCATGCATCAGTATGCGCCGCTGCCCTTTGCGTCCATACGACATGTAATCATATCTAGCCTACAACAACAAGAGATGATACAACCAATCCTCTATATGTGATTGTTTAGACTCATTTAGAATGGTCTACTCAGTTTTGTTCCGGATTTCGGCGTTCTTACTACCATGTCAGAGAAAAGGGTGACGTTTTTTTCGTCCGGTGCCTTCAAGGGCCCAACTCCCATCGTGAAGATGGATGGGACCAACTACGAGTTTTGGTCCATGCAGTTTCGCACCCTGATGCAATGCCATAACAAGGAGCACATTCTGACGGATCCAGAGCTGGAGGACAAGACTGGGGCTAATGCTTCTTGGAAACAAGATGATGCCTATGCTCGCATTTGTCTCTTCGGGACGCTCACCACGGAGATTGCCAATGATATTGTCAATGAACTCACAGCAAAGTCTATGTGGGATATCTTAGCAGCCACGTATGGGCATGCGAAGAATGAGAACAAAGTTCTATAGTTGCAGTTTGATATTTTTTCGACCAAGCAGAATGGTCGACCTCTTCATGCACACTACTCGCATCTTAGAGGCATGTTTGAGCGTCTGCATATTTTCATGCCTATTACTATTAGCACTGAGCAACAACAAGTGTATCAGAATTCAACTAGGACAGGAGTATTTTTGTCATCTCTTGACTCCGAGTATGATGACACGTATTCAACTACTTACTGGAGAGATGATATCTCCGATGGAGGAGGTTTACAAAAGGCTAAGCAGAATTACTATATCCTCTACTACTGTGGCTCAGACTCCTTCTGCTATGGTAGCCTCTCGTGGTAGAGGAGGTACTTCGCAGTTCCGTGGCCGAGGACCACGTAGTTGAGGGGGTCGTCAGTGAGGTCCATGTTCACATTGCCACCATCCTGGTCATTCTGAGGAGACATGCTATCAGAAGCATGGGTATCCTGCATCTGCCCGATTTGCTGAGCAGACCGAGCCTACTTCAACTCACTGCTTCGTCTCATGATGTACGCTTTGATGATATTGTTTCTAAGCTGCGAGAGATGATGACTACTACTACTTCGCCCGCAGGGTCTTTAGATGTCGCACATATTGCTAGAGCCTCTTCGAGCTCGTCAGGTATTACTTATGCCCTTACAGGTAGTAGCAGTTCATATTGGTCTTATTGGATCATGGACTCTGGAGCTTCTCATCATATGTGTGGAGCACAATTTACTTCTTACAGGTCTATCCTTCCGGGTAGATCAGCGGTGATTACCAATGGGGTTCATCTACCCATTGTTGGACATGGGGAGATTGTTTTAGCTCCCTCGACGCGTCTGCAGAATGTCTTACATGCTCCGGCATTTTAGATGAATCTTTTATCTATTAGTCAGATACAAAAGATTTAGATTGTCGTGCCATATTTAGTTTTTCTTCTCTTGTGTTTCAGGACATACCAGGGTGATTGGATGTGGCCGTGAGCAGAGAGGACTTTACGGACTTGTCCAGCCTCCTTGTGCGGGGGTTGCTACTATCCCTTCTGGATCTGTTTCCTCGTTTATGTGGCATCTTCGCTTTGGACACCGTCCTCTGCAGAAGCTATGTCGTATCCTCCCGCAGATCTCTACTCATACTAGCTTGGAGTGTAAGGTGTGTCAGCTTGGGAAGCACCATCGTTCCTCTTTTCCGAGTCATTAGAGTCGTCACGGTGGTCAGTTGTTTGAGTTGGTTCACTTTGATATCTGGGATCCTAGTCGTGTTCCTGATCATCAGGGACATCAGTTTTATATGGTCGTTGTAGATGATTTTTCTAGATTATCTTGGGTATTTTTGATAAAAAATAAGTCTGAAGCTGGTCCTATTATCAAATCTTTTCTAATTGAGATTAAGAACTGATGGGAGAAAAGAAGTCGATGCATTAGACGTACCCGAGGGCTCTCTTATATAGGAGAATATCCCGAGCTTAATTACATGATAAGTACACTGAGAAAGAAGAAATTAGAATAAGACACGCATAGTACGATATTTTAACTTAACACTCCCCCTCAAACTGGAGCATATATATCTATCATGCTCAGCTTGGACCAACACTTCTGAAATGGACTTCGTGCTAGAGCCTTGGTGAAGATATCTGCTGTCTGATCTCCTGTAGACACGTGAGATGTAGATATGAGTCCCTTCTGAATCAGATCTCGAGTGTAATGACAATCCACCTCAATATGCTTCGTTCGTTCATGGAAAGCAGGATTATTTGCAATGAATAATGCGGCTTGATTATCACATAATAGCTGCATAGGAAGAGGAACATCTATAGAAAGATCAGTCAACACCGATCTAACCCACATCATCTTTGCACTCCCTTGAGCCATGGCTCTGTATTCGGATTCTGCACTTGATCTGGCAACTACAGTATGTTTCTTGCTTTTCCATGAGATAAGTGAGTGACCAACAAAAACAACAAATCTTGAAGTAGACTTTCTGTCCGTGGGGCATCCTGCATAGTCAGCGTCTGCACATGCTGTTACCTCCAATGAATTGCCCCTACCGAATAGGAGTCCTGAACCAGGTGACTTCTTCAGATATCTCAAGATCATATAGATAGCATCCATATGAGTCTTTCTGGGACACTCCATAAATTGGCTAACCTTGCTTACTGCAAACATAATATTTGGTCTGGTGATAGTCACATATATGATCTTCCCCACAAGCTCCCTGTACTTTCTGCTATCAACTTCTTCAGTGTCATCATCATACGATTTCACATTTGGATCCATAGGCGTCATAGCTGGCTTACATCCAGTCATACCCGTCTCAGACAGGAGATCCATGACAAACTTCCTCCGGGTCATCACTAGACCCCGATGATTCCTGGCAAATTCTAACCTCAGGAAGTAACGAAGGGTGCCAAGATCCTTGGTCACAAATTCTTTACCTAGGAACTTCTTGGCCACCTGAATGCCTTGAGCATCATCTTATCATCTACATAGACAAGAATGGCAACTGTACCTCGCCGTGTCTTCTGAACAAATAGAGAGTGGTCTGCAGTGGACCTCTTGAATCCCTGTTGCTCAATCAATTCTGACAGCTTTTGATACCAAGCTCTAGGACTCTGCTTAAGTCCATATATAGCCTTATGTAGGAGGCATACCTTCTGTGACTCCCCCTCAGCAGTAAACCCAGGTGGCTGCTGCATGTACACTTCCTTGTGAAGATCCCCGTATAGAAATGCATTCTTCACATCAAGCTGAAATAACGGCCAATCACGTGAAACAACAACTGCTAGTAAAATCCGGAGCGTCGAGTGTCTGGTCACTGGAGAGAACGTGTCCTGATAATCTACTCCATACGTAACTCCAGTGCCATCAGTAGAAACAATGTTATCATGACATACCTCAGGCGTGCTGGAAGATGCGGACGGCTGATGAGCAGAAGTGTTGTAGAAGACCTGCGAGTGTAAACAATGGGTAAAAATTTCGACTGAGGTGGTAGTGGTGGAGGAGGCGGTGGTGGTGGTAGAGTTTGACTTGCTGGTTCGGCTGATGTGGTAGATGGAGGTGGAGGAACAACAATATCATTTGCATTGTCATTGGATAACCTGTCACCTGTAGGAGAAAAATACATGATAGACTCAAAGAAAGTGACGTCCGCACTCACATAGTATCTCCTATTCGTCGGATCATAACAGTGATACCCTTTTTGTGTACGAAAGTACCCAACAAACACATATTTGATAGCCCTTGGAGAGAGCTTATTACAACCAGGAGTACAATTATGCACAAACACAATAGACCCAAAGACACGAGGTGTGAGGGAGAAAAGATCCTTCTCAGAAAACACAATCAAGAAGGGGACCTTTTCTCCTAGAATAGTAGACGGCATGCGATTCACCAAGTAGCATGTAGTGAGAATCGCATCCCCCCAAAAGGAGTGAGGGGCACGACTATGGATCAACAATGTCCGGGTGACATCTAGAAGGTGACTATGTTTGCGTTCTGCCACACCATTTTGTTGCGAAGTGTAACTACAAGATGGGTGGAGGCTATACCCGTACGAACCGCAGACAATAAGATAGTTTGCAAGTTCCTAAGTGAACACATTATTTCACGGTTCGGGATCCCACGTATTCTTATTTCAGATGGGGGTAGGCATTTCATTAATAAGGAGGTCAGAAAGCTAGTAAAGCAATACGACATTGATCACAGAGTAGCTTCTCCTTACCACCCACAGACGAACGGCATGGCTAAAGTTTCAAATAGGGAGGTGAAATCAATTCTCCAGAAATTAGTACGACTGGATAGAAAGAATTGGTCACAACTTCTAGATCAGGTTCTTTGGGCATATCGTACTGCATACGACTCCCTTAGGTACTTTATCATTTAGATTAGTTTATGAAAGCCCTGTCATTTGTCCGTAGATATCATGCACAAATCTGAATGGGCTATTTGAGAAATTTTACTTGATGCACATAAAGCAGGAGCTAAGAGAAAGATAGATCTGAATGAGCTGGTAGAGATTCGAAATCAAGCATATGAGAACACTCTCATTTATAAGGATAGTGAAGAGATGGCACGACAGATAAATTAGGCACAAGAGCTTTGTCCCTGGGCAGAAAGTCTGGTTATTCAATGCAAGATTAAGAGTTTTTCTTGGCAAATTAAAAAGCAAATGGGAAGGACCTTACATAGTCAGAACGGTGCACGACAATGGAAGTATAGCAATATCAGATGAGTCACCTGGTGCAGAATCGTTCGTGGTTAACGGGCAGATGCTGAAGCACTTCGTAGAGACTACTGATCATCTGGCTCGTATTGAAATGATCTATTTTGTACAGGACTCATGATCATTCTTTCACTCCATCTCATCCTGTACAAATACTTTTGAGCCATTCGATTTCTGGAGATCACAACACTTGTATATTCCTCGTAGACCGTAATCGTCCCCATTTTTGCTCGTCTTCTGTGCTTAGGATACCAGATCCTAAGTATAGGGGGGATTGATTGTTCGTTGATTGATGTTTTATATTTTGTTTTGACTCTTTTGTATATCCTTTCTTATTCACAAATCACTGGTCCACGTTTGTTGGATACATTCTTTTATATACTTAGGATGCCTTATCCTAAGTATAGGGGGGACCGAGTGATTTCGATGATCTCGTATTCTTTAATCCTTTTGATCTTTCGTTATATATTCTTTTCACTCAGTCATCCCGTTTTTGCTCTCCCGTTATACCTATGATTATCTGATCGTAAGTATAGGGGGAGGGTTGACTGACTTGTTTTCATATATTCTTTTTCACCCACTTTTACTCAGCACGAGTTATGTCCTCCTTTTTCTCTATTGACGCTATGAGGACATAGCCCAAGCTAAGTATAGGGGGTGCGTATATATTATATATATACTTTTGTCCATAACTCGTACTTTTATGTATTTTCTATATCTATAAAATCCATAAGAAGTGGGTAAGGGTTAATTTAAAATCTATTTATATATTTATTTATTACTTATAAAATCCTTGTAAATAAGTAAACTATGTCTAAAACTTGTATCTAAAATCTTTAATTAAAATTTATATTGAAATTTTGTATAAATTTTGTATTTAAAATTTGTATACTACTTATTTAAAATCCTATTTATTAAAACATGTATAAAAATCATTTAATCCTTGTAAAATCCTTGGTAGATAAAATTTGTAAAATACATTAGATATTTAACTCAAATAAAATATATCTTGTAAAATTCATGAATAAAAACTTGTTTATAAAAATCAGAAAATCCATAAAAAATTACAAAGTCCTAAAAGTCATAAAAATTACAAAAACCTTTAAATCCATAAAAAATTAGTAAAATACAGAAAATAGACTTCACAAAAATATGGTTGCATTTGCATTCACATTTTTCAGAATAAGTTTGATTTCTGGAACTAACGATTGAGTCTAGTCTAAAGGATGGAGCTTGATCACGGCTTTTAACTTCCATTGTAAAGAGCCTAGTTAGGTTATGAAATTTAAACTCTTCAGGTATGTGACTAAAAATCTTTGGGTTCCATAAGACCATATTCGGGAAATCAAGTCATATGTGCTTAAGTAGACCATTTGGTGTCATCCGTACAACTCTACACCAGTGAACCAATTTTGAACACATGCACTTTGCACTTAGCTCGACTTGCATGGAGTTTTTTTTTGAGGCTCCAAAAAGGGGGACACACTCGAAGGTGCTCACCCCAATGCATTAAAAAGAGAAAGAAATACTTACAAGGGGGAATGGAAGATCAGAAAACAAAAAGCAAGGTTACAGGGGGTAAGCAAAGGGCGTTACCCCCGCAGCAAAAACATCATGTTACATTGAGGTCCAGTCACGTAGGAAGCCGGAGGCCGAGGAGCGAATATTCTCCAAATAGAACCGCTGCCCAGCAAAGATAGCTTCATTTCGTCCCAACCAAAGGCTCCAAAGCCGCGCAATTGCTTCCAGCAGCGATAACCGCGGTCGCCCCCTATCACAGAACAAGCTATGACAGAAAGATGCAAAAGATGACAGATCCAGCCAACCCAAGTCCTCCCACAGGGCACAAACACAGCTGCAATGAAGGAAAAGGTGATCAATACTTTCCGTCTCCATGTCAAGAGGCCACAGGTAGGCGAAGAATTCGGAAACAGCCTAGCGCAGCGATCACGAGTTAGCAATCTTCCCCGGCGGAGAAGCCAAAGGAAAATACCAACGCGCTCAGGGAGTTGTGAAGGGCAGTACATCTTAGTAATGTGTTTCTATCCTTGTCTTTGCGGCAATGAAGTCTAAAGACAGGAGAGATTGGGGTTACGATAGTCGCTCCGGATGAGGGAAGGATCTGCTGACACAATTTTTCTAAGACCTCAAAAAAGGGACGGAATAAAAAGATGCTATATCCGTCGAGGCACAAAAAGATGAATGCAGTGCAAGCAAATTACAAAGTCAACTCAAAGAAGAAGCCACCAAATACAAATACGACCACAATGGTCCAAGCTTCCACCAAAAATGCCTGCACATCTTAGTGGAGACTTAGCTACACCGGTTGAGCTTCACAAGGAGATGTGTCTACACTGGTCGCACTCCACTTCTTTTCTTATTCTTCTACTTTCTCTCTATACTCAATTGTGGGCATAGCACGAACTGACCTCAGAAGGAAATACCTCCCTCCCCGAGGATAGAGTAGCTGGATGAGGAAGCCATATAAGTGTATAGCCGGGATGGACGGTTTCTTCGTTTCTTTAAGCAGGAAGAGCTAAATCAATTCACACACTGTACAAATTGACTTCAAGGAGGATAGAGTTTGCGAAATGAATAAGTGAGTCTGAACTAGCTGATGAAGTGATCTTGAATACGGATTTATGGAACTTGAGGACTGTTGAGGATAAAATCCTTATCCTAGTTAAAGCTCCGACAAAATGCATGTTTCAGGCCCGATCGAGCTCTGTCCTTTGTCTGTTCTCATGAATTGGGTAAGGAAAATAAATTCATTCTAACTTTCTTTCTTTTTCACTTACTTTCTCAAATAAGTGTTTGCTAGGGGACTAGTAAAGTTTAAGTATAGGGGGTTGATGAATCCATGATTTATTAACATTTCTGTCGCATTTTGTCTTAAAACCCTTAACAAATGCATGTAAATATTCATTAATTCCCATCTTTTATTAAAACTTCTTTCATGCATAAATATTCACTTTTAAGCATCAAAATCATGTAAATAAATAAAGAACAAAGAAAAGAAAAGAAGGCAGATTGGAAATATGTGTATATGTACAACATGACTTATAAATATAAATATAACTGTAAGGTATATTTATAACCTAACCCTCCAAGACCAAGTCATTATGGATTGGTTGACAAACCAATACGTAGGGGGAGATAAGGAAAGAAAACCCTAAAAATAAATTACGACACACTTCATATACTTCTCACTATTTATCAAATAAATACAAAATTTCAATGATTTTTAATTAATTCATATGTACATATTTTTCACCAAACTCTTTTCCTAATTATTTCTAAAAATATATTTAAAAATATAAAAATAAGTTAAAAATATTATCCTGTACATATACCAAGAAATCCTACTTTTAAAATTGTCAAATTCTCAACTTCCGAACATCATAACTTCTTCATACGAACTCCAATTTCATTCTACTCATCTTTAAAGTTCATAAAATAATATTCTCCAATTAATAGAGGTGGTTTCATTGAATTCGGAGTCCGTTTGCAAAAAGTCGGTTTTGGGACCAAATGACAACGGGGTTTCTGGGCTATTTATTTTATGTAGAACACATTATTTATATTTTTATTAATTTTATAATTTCTGATTATTTTCATGATCTTATAATTTAACCTTGATTTATTTCATATTTTTTGGAGCTTATTTATTATTTTAATAAAAAATCCAAAACCTATTTATCTATACCTATTTATTAATATAATATTTATATTTCGAATAATATTTATTATTTATAAAACTAATTATTCTATAAATTAGATAATTTAATTATCTACATTTCTTGTTTTTACACCTATTTAAAATAAAGTTATTTAATATTTAATATTGAATTTATAAGCCATTTTATACATCTGGCCTACCAGGTGCTGACACGTGTCAGCACCTGGTTCATCTTCTTCAAGAAGGTTGTTAGACTTTCTGTTCTGACTAGCTATCTTCAACTATTTTTCTCGCGCGCCTCATAACTCATTCAGGCGATTTAAACCCTTGAATCGACTCTCCTAACAACCAAGATTCACGGCCACCCTTCGATTTAACGTGGAGCACACGAAAATTCTCTATATAAACCTCCAAAGTTCGCAACATATAACTACCTCATAACCACCTAAAGCTAAAAATTCCAGTGGTTGATCCCCCCTTTCCTCGCCTCGCTCCGCTCGACCAAGAGGTGATAGCTCCGAGCAAGGGTGCCCGCGTGGAAGAAGGTTCATCGGGGAGGAGTTCCAAGGCGATCGCTCTGCCTTGCATTGTCGCCTTGCGCGCGTCCAGCTCCGGCGAAGATCAGCCGTCGAGCAACCATCTGAGGTAATACACCTCTACTTCCCCAGACTACTCCTCCATTTTCATCGATTTATTTCTCGATCAGCGTGCTTCCATTAGTGTAGTTAAGATCGTCATTAGGACGCTTAACCTTCCATCTTAAACACCCTATCTTAAGAATCATTTGAACATATTTCAAATCAATCCAAATCGCGTCTTATTTCTCATATATTTCTCACGCGCATTTCATTAAGTCTGGAAATAACTATTTGAGCTTGCAAAACTATAATCCCTTGGCCGATTTCTCGTAAATCGAGCACATACACATTTGCTTTGCAGGTTCTTCTTGAATTCGGAGCAAAATTTGAGTCATTTGGAGCCTTAATTCATCATGCAAATCATCGTCAAAGAAGCAGCAACAACCTCACTCCAGGAACAAAGCAGCGAGAACGTCCAACTTCGTCGACCTTTCGCCGCCGCTCTAAGCCTTCGACGACCGACGTCCACCGTGGGCGAGCTCGAGGGTTAGAGGAGCTAACCCTTTGGCCCCGCCGGAGACCCCAGTCCGTCGCCAATAGCCTATGATAAATCGGAGAAGACGGCTTGGCAACTACCTACGCAACTGATTGAAGAACAACACCAAGAACCGCCGAGGTACAGCCTTGTGACATATGGCTGCGTTGGACGGATCAGATCACACCTCACGTTATAATCCATCCCGTCCAGACGAATCGGTGGAATATTTGCATCTTAACTCCAGAGGACTTCCAGCATTTCCAGAGCGTTCCAAAATTTTCCAGAATTTACATTTGGGTCCCCGCGTAGGGACCTAAATGTAAACTTTCATATTTTCACTTCAAAACAGTCCCTGCCTGAGGACCTTTTTGCAGAACTTTTATTTCTTTTTCTTGCATTTCTGCCGCTGAGCTGTAGGGGAACTTTGGACCTATTTTTGACACTATTTTCCGTAGATTTTTTAAGGTAGTTACGCAACTACCCCAGCAAGGTTTTCAGTAATTTTTGTGTATTTTCGACGTGTTTTCATCGTGTTTTGATTCGTCACAAATCGACTCTGTTTTGATTTGTTCTTGTGTGTTGCTCGAGCCCGTTGCTCATTCCTTTTTACTTACTATATAGTATCACATAAATTTCACCTATATTTCACCTATTATATAGTAGGTAAATTGTGTGAAAAATATCACTTTAAAAAATAAATAAAAATCGGAAAAGTATAAAATCAAATAAAAATTTAAAAATAAAAATTCCATAAAAAATTGTCGTGTTTTCTCTATCACTTTAAGAAGAGATAAAATAATCACAAAATATATTTTCTTTTAAAAAATTCAAAATATATTATTCTGCCTCCTTGAGTTCGACCCAGGCACACTCACCTGGCTAAATAATTAGTGTATGGTTTTTTTCTTCAAAAAACCGATCTTTATTTGATCGACTAGGATCTCTTTGCGGCCGCATATGCGTGAGCGGATACACTAGTGTGTCGCATACATGAAGCCCTTCATTAAGCTCCCTTTGTGCTTATGCGGTCCGCATATGCGGGCTGTGCGGCCGCAAATGTGGACTGTGTGCTCGTTTCCTGTTTTCGAAGTTTAATTGGGTTGTCGGATCTGGATCTACGGAAAAAGGCACCCGACACCCCGAAGCACTGAGAAACCCAAAACCCCGATTAGGGCTTCCACCTCCAAAATCTCAATTCCTCGATTAGGGCTTCCACCTCCCAACTTCTGAATCATCAGTTTTTTGATTCTATACTTTCATTGGTCTACCTAGATGTGTGCTAACTTTTCTATTGAAGTATTGATATTTGATTGATAAAGATTGTTTTGACCTTTATACAAAAATCATCTTTCTTAGATCTGGTGCTGGACCACAATTACACATAAAATAAGTACAATTGTAGTGAATTTTGTATATATTTATTTATTTATAAATAAATAAATAGGAAACCGTGTAGAACCGCATATACCTTGCATATGCCCTAGCATATCGTTTAATTGTTATTCAGTGACCTGTCCGAATGCATACACAATACTGTTTTCCTAAACCTTGAATACAATTCCACGAGATGTCTCATAGATAAACGTATAGAATATAAGAAAAGAATGTGTGTTTCACATATCAATCTTCTAGAAGATATTATGATAAGCAATAATTTAAGGAATCCAGAGGGGTAAAAGCCACTTTCGATGTCAACATAAGTATACGCCAACAATCGATTAAAATCTTTATCGTATACCATGCATAAAGAACTAACGAAGTGGTGCTTGGTGCGTATTGCTAGTAAATGGCATGCTTTTGGTATATGGGACAAAAGATGGGGTCAACGAATGCCTAACCATCAATCACCAAGTCCATCAACTTTGGAAACATCATTCCCAATATTGAGTTTCGCAACCAATCATTAGACTAGATGCAAAAGCTCTCGTTATTACTTGCAACATTTCCATTATCTCTCATTATTACTTGCAAAGTTTTCATTATCTCTTAATGGAGTTTGTGGGTGAACACGCGTTTGTGGTGCTTGTTGCAATATTAGTTATCATTTGTTGATTCCATGTACTTTCTTTTCTTGTTATCCATTTTATGTAATTTACCGAACATGTTTCTCCTCTGTATAAGAGAACTCTAAGGCCTTATGAATATCAACTCATTTTTTCTCTCCACATAGTATCAGATCGATGGTCCTAGACCGGAGTTCTCGTACCCCGTGCCCTAGCTCTACCCGCCGCCCTACTTCTTCAATGCATGCCGCCCCCATGCCACCCCCACTGCCAGCCCCTTTGGGGACTCGTGGCCTCCTCCCCAAGCCGCTGGAGGTCTCCTCTACTGCAGCCCAGGTGACGCCCAGACCTCCACTAAGCCCCCTAGGCCTCTGCTAGGGCCTCGTGTCACCCCGAAGCCTTTTCTAGGGCTTGTCGAGGTGACCAGGTAGCAGCCCAAGCCACCAGTGGGCCTTAATGCCACCGCCACGACCCCTCTTGACCCCTCGCTTTGTCCCCCAAATCCGTTGAGTGTAGCCCAGCATCACCGTGGTCATTTAACCACCTACTGGACCCCTTAGGGCCTTCCTATTTCTCTCTGGGACTGCCCAGCTCTCCTGAACGATCTGATTTTGACTGAAAAGGTGGTTTCATATCAATAAATCACCTTTTTCGGCCCTAACGTGGATCGAGGATTGATGAAGATGGTTATATGAGTCTACACGTATAATCAATCCTCAATATAGTCGTGTAGACTCCCTCGGATCGGTCTACTACCCCAGTCGAGTTCCGTTTCAACTTCTTTCTCATCATGTCAGAGAACAAGAGTGGTACTTTCTCTTCATGAGGTGCCTTCAAGGGTCCGTCTTCCATCATGGAGATGAACGAGACCAACTAGGAAATGTGGTCCAAGCAGTTTATGGCTTTTATGTTGTGTAATAACAAGGAGCACATTCTGATAGAACCTGAGCTGACGAGCAAGACTGGGGCCAATGCTTCGTGGAAACACGATTACACGTATGCGCATATTTGGCTATATGGGACTCTCGGTATAGAGATTGCCAATAATAGTGTGAACTAAACCATTGCTAAGGCGATGTGGGATATTCTGCTAGCTACATATGCCCAATCAAAGAATGAGGTCAAGATTATTCAACTCCAGTTTGATGCATACATGACTAAGCAGAATGGTCATCCTCTGCATACATTTTATTCTTCAATTCGAGTCATGTTTGAGAAGCTTCACAGCTTTATGCATGTTATCACTTCCAGGGAGCAATATATGGCATATAGAAACTCCACGATGGTTGGAGCTTTATTGGTCATTTTGGATCCGGAGTATGATGCTGCACGTGCACAACTCCATACAGACATGATCATACCTCCCATGGAGGAGGCATACAGTCACCTAAGCAGGCTTTTTATCCCACCTGTTGCAACCACACAGACCTCCTCAACAATGGTTGCATCTCGCAGCAGGGAAGGTTCTACGAAGTTCGGAGGGTGTGGTCCCCATGGCAGAGGAGGTCGATATCAATGTGGCCCGTATAGGCTACACCTACCATCGTCGTCCAAGACACTTCGAGGACACATACTATAAGAAGCTGCATCTGAACGAGTGGCGGAGCAGATTGAGCCTCCAACCATTTCGGCTCCTCAGGCAGATCCACGCATTGATGATATTGTCTCTCGTATATGAGAGATAATGACTCATGTTGCCGACACCACTACAAGTTCCTCAGATGTTGCAACAGTTGCTAGGGCCTCTTCGAGCTCCTCAAGTATAGCATATAGTGTACGCTTTTACCAATTGTAGCCATGCAAATATTTTTTTTGAAGCCAAGAAATGGGGAGACACTCATAGGTTCATCCCTAGAATTTATTAATAATAATGTAAATGGAAAACCAAATACAAAGAGACGTGCTAAGCGACCCAAGAGCTCAACAAACTCGACACCTGCAAACAAACATCTTATATATAAAATCTCTGCCCCGAGAACAGCAACGCGTTCCTGGCCAGT
This sequence comes from Ottelia alismoides, assembly GCA_037367405.1. Classification (NCBI taxonomy): domain Eukaryota; kingdom Viridiplantae; phylum Streptophyta; class Magnoliopsida; order Alismatales; family Hydrocharitaceae; genus Ottelia; species Ottelia alismoides. The sequence goes on along the minus strand of JAZKJV010001556.1, from coordinate 424,697 downwards.
CAAATGGCCCAAATCGTCGCGAGCGGCCTCAGCAACTCCCTACCTGCTCGCTGCTTGGCTACAACTAAGCCACCACAGAAAGCCACAATGCCTGCTCTGTTGACCCACCCCAGTGTCGGGTCACCCCAAAGGGGCGCCACCCCCTGACAGGAGAAAAATAGGCACTCCACCGTCTCGATCTCTGCATCACAAATAAGGCATATATCAGAGACCACCCCCAGTAGCCTAGCGCATCTGTCACGAGTCATCAGCCTCTTCCTCCTGAACAGCCAAAAAAAGAAACCAATCCTCTTTGGAAGACCCAACCCGTAGAGGAATGCACAATCGCGCACCATCTCAACCGAGAAAGAGGGCAGAGGCCTGGAAATTGCCAAGTACGCCTTCCGAACGGAAAAAGCACTGCCGAGCCAAATCCAGTGGTCACGCTCCGAAGAAGGGCCCTTCACCCCCCTGAGCTCATCAAGCAGCCGCAAGAACTCCTCCATGCGTTGATCTGAGAAGTTCAAACTAAACAACGACACCCAGATGCCATCGGACCAGTAAGCGGCGACCCGCGCGTCCTGATCGTCTGCCAGAGCAAACAAACGAGGGAAGCATGAGGAAAGAGTCCCCCCCCCCCGTCTGTCCAATTGTCCCTCCAAAAAGCAAAACTTTCGCCATTCCCCAGCATCGGCCTAAACAACTCCTGAAAGTTATGCGTGACCATCAGAATACCTTTCCAAAATGGCGAGGGCCTCATCGCCCCCCCCCTCATAAATGCCCGTCGATGACGTCCTGTTGACCGAGTAAATCCGCCGAACAAGAATGGTGCAGAGATCGTCGCTACTACCCCAAATCCCAGCCACCCACATTAATAACAATGCCTCATTTAGCGTGCCCAGCCGACGCACCCCAAGCCCGTCGCCGCACTTCTATAGCGTAATATCATCCCAGCTGACCAGGTGCATACCAAACGATCCCTGACCGCTTTTGCTCCACAAAATCGTCGCATCAGCCCCTCAAGCCCCTTCCTAACGCCAACTGGCAGGAGCCTCATAGAGGAGTAGTACACAGGGATAGCGGAGAGCACCGCCTTCAGGAGCATCATGCGACCACCTTTAGAAAGGATCGCCGCCTTCCACCCCGCCAATCTCCCCTCAACCTTCTCCACCAACGGCAACCAATCCGCCAATCTCGATCTTCCCGTGGTCAACGACAGCCCCAGATAGTGAATAGGCAAACTAGCGCAATCGGTCCCCAAAGCCGAACTACAAAGGTCTGCCTCATTGTCACTCAGGGAGAACGGCACAATCTTGGATTTACTAGCATTTTGCATCAACACGGACATCTCGCTAAAAAGCTCGAGCATCGCAGCTATCCCTCTAGCCTCCTCAATCCCTCCTTCAATGAAGAAAATAGTGTCGTCAACGTATTGGAGCAGCGGGATCCTCAACTCTTCCCTTGAGTAGCTGTGCGTGAACCCCCTTAGTTGCACCCTCTCGATCATACAAGCCAGAACGTCTGTGGCGATGATGAAGAGCAAGGGGGCAAGAGGGCAACACTATCTCACCCCCCTCTGTGGCTGGAAAAATCCGCCCTTCGGGCGCCCATTGACAAGGAAGGCCATAGATGTCGTCGTCACACATCTCCTCGTCCAAGTAATCAAGACCTCCGGGAAACCTCTCCTGTGCAGCATCGCCCAGAGCAAGCGCCAGTCCAAAGTGTCAAACGCCTTGGAGAAGTCCACCTTCCAGAGCAAGGGCTTCCTTCCACATCTCTTCCAATCAGCCACAATCTCAGCCGCCATAACCAAAGAATCCGCAATCTGCCTCCCCGGGACGAAAGCCGATTGAAAAGGGGAAATAAAGTGCTCCAGCACTGTACTCAGTCTAGTCGCGAAGACCTTCGCTACAATCAAATACAGCGCGTTGGAGATAGCGATAGGCCGGAAATCTTCAATCATGTCAGCACCGTCTCTCTTTGGTAGCAACACCACCAGCGCTTTATTCACCCGCTCAAAACATGCATTGCAATGGCAACACTCCTCCATCACCTCAAGCACCTATCTACCAACCAGATCCCAGGAATCTCTGTAGAAAGAGATAGGGAAACCATCAGGGCTAGGCGTGCTATCCCCGTTGAGATTCCACACCGCCGTCTTCAGCTCCTCAAAAGTTACTGCCTTAGTCAAGCTGGGCGCATGGGCGTCCGACAAGCATACAGCTCTCGAGCCCTTCCAACTCCAGCATTTGCGGGCCCTTCTCGCAGAGAACTCCTGAAAATGGTCCGCAATCGCTCTTCCCAATTCTCTGTTACCCTCCACCCGTACACTACCAACAACCAGAGTCCTGATTGTGTTCTCCCTACGCCTTCCGCTAGCAATCCTGTGGAAGAAGGAAGTGTTCGAGTCCCGCTCTGTGAGCCATCGGTGCTGGGATCGTTGCTTCCACTCGGTGATCCTCTTTTTGTCTTCATCAAAGATCTTCCTCTACGCCTCCGCCCTCAGCAGCAACTCTCCCTCCGACAGAGGCCGCACATCCTGTAAGCTATCAAGACGGTCGACCACGCCCTCAGCATCCCCCCTAAGCGCAAGGCGGGCCTCCCTCGAGTCCCGCTTGAATTCGCAAAGCCTCGCCTTCAGGGACTCGAGCTTCCGAACAAACCTAACCACCGTCGAGCCCGCAACCTCCACCGAAGTCCAGTGCGACACCACCAGCTCCCGGAAGGACTCCTCAAGCAGCCAAGCATTCTCGTAGCGGAAAAAGCCACACGGAGGCGAGGCCTTACAAGACTCCCAAAGGATGGTCGTATGGTCCGACCAAGACCGAGGCCTGGCAGGAACAAAGGAGAAAGGGAAGATCTCCAAAACTCCGTTGACGCAAGAAACCGATCCAGACGAGACCTGGAGACAGAGTTTCTCCACATATATCTCACGTCCGCAGCATCCAGAACCTCCAACTCCAAAGAATCAACCCACCCCGCAACCTCGGCCGGTCCGAAGAAAGCAGCGTAACATTAAAGTCTCCCCCCACCAACCAGGGATGCTAGGTAAGGATTCCCTAGTGGCCCTCAAGTCTGACCAAAGCTGATTCCGTGAAGACGCAAGACAAGGACCATACACGCAAGAAAGTGCAAAAGTCGTTCCCGATCGCAGGCACTCCAGAAGAACCGTGAGTAAATGAGACCCCTTCGATTCAGCGCAAAGCGAAAGACGAACCTCTCCAGGCGACAAGCAAACCGCCCGCAGAGCCAATCGCCTCTAGCGAGCAGAAGTCAGAGATCGAGCCAGTCCCAAAGGACTGCCAGACCGAGCTCGTGAGCGAGTCCAGCTTAGTCTGTTGCAGGAAGATAACATCACAACCCCATTCCAGGAATCTCGACCGCACCACCCTCCTCTTCTCCGGGTCACTGATGAACGTCGAATTCGCCTCTATAATAGTGTGGAATTATGTTGTAGTACAGGAGGCGAATTCGGTTCAGCAAAAACCACAATCTTTGAATGCTGTGGAATATTTATGCTTGGCAAGTCTACCAAGGTCGAACACAGGGATACAGCTGCTTAATTATGGCTTTTGAATTTTGATTCATGAAGTTCAATGTTAACTAATCTCAATTTCAGGTCCATATGCAAATTATGATGCATTATGATATTTTCGAGGCAATGCAAAGTGATGCTATGATACATGTATTTTTATTCTGTTTTTATGCAAATATAAAGTGATGCATGAAATAAATATGCAAGAAATAAATCCTACAATTATACCCTTAAAAATTATGAGCAGCATGATAACAATGAAACTAGTGTCATTTTAATCGCAGCAATAAAGAGTAGTCATCAAATTCAAGCAAGACAAGGAGGGCAGGGTCCATTTGCCACATAAAAATTCACTTTAATTAAACAGGAGCAAATAAGACAATTAAGCATGCTAGAATGTAGAGGACAAAACAAGAATCAAAACGACACTAAAATCATGCAATTTGGACCTACGATGCTCAAGTTATGCTAAAAACAGTGCAAGGGCATAATTGTAATAAAAATGTAATAAAATAAAGGGATAAATATTGCATTTAGGTCCCTGGAAGGACCTAAATGCAATTAATGAAAAACCGCCTGGGCCTGTGAGTAATTTTTCCATTGCGCGTAGGGACCTATTTGTAATTTCCAAAAGGTTGCGGGGCTTCCCTGTAAAATACCCCAGATGCGCACGTGGAGCACACGCCTGGAGGACCAAATTGTAATTTCCATTTCTTCCAGGGTCATTTCTGTAAATTACCCAGTACCTCACGTGCTACGCACGCGAGGGCTAGGCTCGGATCACACCCGCTGCTTCGTGACACGTGGCATTTTCTAGAGGTCTGTCGGAAGGCTCGGACGACCCGAGCCAGTAGGTTGGGGAAGCGGCTCGGGTCCACCACGCGTCTTCATCAGGACCGCCCGATCAGGAGGATCGGACGGTGCCTGTACCTTCGTGCTCCTCCGCAAGTCACCGGAGGAGGCGGGGCTCCGGCGACCTGGCCAACAGCTCCGCCGTGCCTCCCGAGGTCGTCTGAAGGTCGTGGAAGCATGCTGGAGGTCTGGCGGGGATCTTGGAGTTACTGCGAAGCTCCATGGAGGTCTGGGGCTCTCCGTCGAAGCATGATTGTCGGAGAAGAAGCTCGAGATCGGCGGGGAGGTGCAATCTCCGGCTAGTGAAGAGAAATGACCTGCAAAGTTAGCATAACCGAAGCGAGGAGTGTGCGGGTGAGTTTGTGAGTGAACGGAGGCCTTGGAGGCGGCGAGACGTGATGGCCAGGTCGTCTTCTCCGGCGGAGCAGGGGAAGAGTGGTCGGAGCGGTTGGGGGTTCTGGAGAAGGGAGAAATGGGCGGCGGAGGTCGGAGTGGTTCGGCGGAACGAGTAGATGGATCAGATGGGGGTGGAAGTGGCTGTAGGTGGTGTAAAAATTGGGAGAAAAAGAACGAAAAAGAAGGAGGCAAAGGAACCTCAACGGGGAGGGGAACCGGTGGAGGAGAGGCTTGGGCTGAGCTCCTAGGCGGGGCTCCGGTCGTCGCACGACTCGCTCAGCCAATGCGAGGTGCTCGGCGGTGCCAGATGGCGACCGCTACGTGGCCGGAGGCCACGGATCTCACCGAGGCTTCGGCCGACTTCGCCTCCATTCAAGGGCCTCCTCCGCTGTCACCAGAGGGCCGGAGGCCTGGCCGAATCCCCAGGATTGGTGGATGCTGGCTACGGTGGTGGTGGCGGAGGTTAAATAGGCAGAGACATCAAGCGGTTATGGTGATAGAGGGCATTTTTGGAGAGGCGGTGTAATGGCGATGAGGTAACGTCTGGGAGCTCTGGAGATGGCGCGAGGATGATGGAGGAGCGGGCTATGCGGGGGAGGCGTTACTAGGTTAAGGGAATGGTCGGAGCGACGGCTAGAATTGGAAGGGGGCGGAGGAGGTGCGAAGGTTGTAACGCCTGGGAGCGGGGGTTTCGGAGGTAGGAGATGACTTCGTGGCCGTTGGATCTTGCGATCCAACGGTCTGGATACGGGCGTGGGCGGAGGGTCAAGATCAGATCCAAAGATATGATCGGACGGTGGCGATTGGAGCGCGAGGGAATGGCTCAGATCGAATGATGGGGGGATCTAGCGGCGAGGGTGAGAGGGATGACGTGGATCGTTGTTGACCGGAAGATGAAAGAGGGATCGGAGGGTTGTGGACGAGGGAAGACATGGCGCAAGGAGGGGCGTCAGATGGAAGTAGGATCCGAGGGCTGAGGATTAGGCGCTAGGGAGCGGCTAGGATTTAATCTGGATATCAGATCCGACAGCTGAGAAATGAGGCGGGTTTGGACGATGGATCTGGGGGTGATTGGAGCAGATCCAATGGCCGTGAATGGTGACGGGTGGCGGAAAGAGGGAAGGGCCACGTGGGCGGCCCAGAAGGCGCCACGTGGCCCAATCAGAAATTCGGAAAATATTAAATCAAAGATAATTAGAAAAGAAATAGTTAGAGGCCGAATTTGGAAAAAGTCAAAACATGAAAGTTGCTCGTCTCGACGAGATCTACAACTTTCATGTTGGGCAAAAAGCCAAAAGAGGTCATCTGTACAAAAGCTATTTTTGGGGGGTATTCTCAAGGGGGTAAAAACACCGATTTTGTGGTTTTGAGTTGTTTTTTGTATTTTTTTATCTTTTTAAGGGTCAGTGAATTATAGACAACTTATCTACCTAATTTTTAGGGGTTTTTGAGTGATAAAATAATTACAGAAAAATAAGGGCAATTAAATACAAATAATTAAAGGCTAATTATACACAATATGGTACATGATAAAAATGGAAAATTAGAGGATATTTTTATTGGCTTGTTTAAGCAGGGATTTTAATAAGGAGTTTTTAGCATGATGAATACGGGATTCATCATACCCCTATACTTAAACCATGCTCGTCCTCGAGCATCTAAAGAATGAAGGAGTTGGATTAATTCCTGACAGTGCGTGTGAAAAATTCAAGGCTTGATCTTTCGAAGACCCTTGACCTAAGTGATCCTAAAATTATGGGTTTATCCAAGCCTTAGTCAGAAGGAATCCAACTTCTCTGATTATCAGACTCTCTTTTTGTACATATAATATAAGGATATGACATTTAGTGTACTGCATTTCATGAGAGCCGAGTCGATGCATCACCCAAAGTTCCAGTCCCAAAGATCTTCCTCTAGACCTAATCCTCAATACTAGGGAATAAGTCTATTCTTGCTTCAGTCCACCGTCTCATTAGTTTGTCAGACTTTGAAATGTAGATGGACGGCCAGATGATGGAGGGACATGGGATTGTGTCTAATTTTCTCACCCTCACATTGGAACAAGGGGCCTCTCGAGTGCCTTTTACTCAACACATGTATATTATTATTTTGTTGATCAATATGTCCGTCAAGAGAGTTGGAGTCGTCTGCACTTGTTTTTCTGGGAATACACCGGGGTGTGTCTCTTTTGAGTATCTAAGATACCTTCGACACCCAGACTTGTAGCATTTACGATGCAGAGCCCTTTTTCGGTGTCAGCCCAACTCCTGGTCCTAATTAGCGCTTGGTCCAAGTGGACACTTTGAGAATGTTTGGGAGCGCTCGCCATTGGTGGAAGCTCATTTCTAATTTGACCTTGATGATTGAGCTTTTTCTTTGACATTTCATTTCTGTTGTTGGCTAGCTCCACTGCTTTTACCAAGAGATTTGCGCACACTGATCAACAAATTCCTTTAAGTTTCCTCACACCCTGGCACTTTTAGGTAAATATCAAGAGATAGCATATGAATCTTGTTCACATACTGGCTAGGGTTTTTTGCTGACACTCAGGTTTTCTGAAGCCTTCATTAACTTTATCCCATCCTCGAATATCATTAGATCGGGTCTAAACTCGTTTCTTTGGTCCTAGTTCCTCAAGTGATATCTCATCTCAGCTCATCAATCATGCAGTTGTGGAAGTGACTGTGCTGATCATATTTTCTTGAAGGTAGAGATGAAGAGTGCAATATAGCACTCAAATCTTTCAAATCAGAGGAGTGTGGATATTTAAGTCATGAAAACCCTAATGACTACGACATGTTAACTCAGACTCTCAAGATCACAGAAATCCAGTGTCCTTAAAATCCTCAAGCCTTGAGTGACTGTGAATGCGTCAGGAATACACCAACTCCTTAGGTTAGTGAATTTTTGTGTGATTTTTGATTTTTGCAGATTTTTATGGGTTTTAAAGTTTTTTTTTTCGTCGGAGAGACAATGACTGACCCAGGCTCAAATGGCTCAAATAAATAAAAGTATCCACTCTCAGCCAGTATGGGTGTAAGTGCGGGTCGAGACCCGTGATCCTTAAGGACGGTGCCATATGCGGTGTCCTTTAAACCACCCACTCTGCTAAGGGAGACCGAAGTTCCCTCACTGAAAATGTCTACTAAGCCTAGTAGTCAGAGCCAAATTCCGAAAAACATTTTTAATTTTTCAATTTTTCTCTTTTTGAACAAGGGTTATTTACAAAGATTAATCCCTCAATTTTAATTTTTACAGGTTTTTACTCAGTTCCCAAGGTTACCAAAACCCAGCCCGAAAAATAAATTTTTAAAAAGTTTTAAAAACGTGAGCTAAGGCTAAAGTAATATACAATAATATACGGTATACCCCCCTATACTTAAAATTTGCTATGTCCTCATAGAATAAGTGCCATGAAGCCAATGCTCGGTTTAAGTACAGGGTGATATAGCGGAACTGAGGATGAGGGTCCCCCTATACTTAGGCCAAACTCGGCCTAAGCACAAGAAGACCGAACGAGGGAGGAATGAATAGGCAGGTCCCCCCTATACTTAGGCTACAAATAGCCTAAGTAAGATCTGCGTTAGGGGGGTGTCTATGATACAAGGGTGAGGGGGAGAGGGTTCTTGAAAAATAGATACACACGGAGAGAGAGAGAGAGAGATAGATAGAGAGAGAGAGAGAGAGTGAGTGAAATATACAGGGGAAGGGTGGGGGTGAGTATGTGCATGTGCAGTGTAGGTGTGTGTGGGGGGGGGGATTTTTTTTTTTGAATACAATATGCAAGACTGAAAAAGAAATATGCAGATGCAAGTTTTCTTTTTTTTTTTACAAAATGCAATGCAATTTTTGACTGCTGAAATCTCCCAAAATCCTTCACAGGTTCTTTCGCGGCCTCTTCAGCGGAAGTATTTGACTTCACGCCTCCATGAGGATCAAGCGTCCTCGATCACCATGGGCCCTGCCACAAAAGATAAACGTTAGAAGACCAGAGAAATTAAATCCGCAAAATAATATGCAACTAAATGATGCATGGAATGAGGACCTAGAAATTATTGAATTTATTAAAAAAATCAAAATTCAAAAATTAAGCAAAGCCGCATCCCCGGCAACGGCGTCATTTGATGAACGTCGAATTCGCCTCTATAATAGTGTGGAATTATGCTGTAGTACAGGAGGCGAATTCGGTTCAGCAAAAACCACAATCTTTGAATGCTGTGGAATATTTATGCTTGGCAAGTCTACCAAGGTCGAACACAGGGATACAACTGCTTAATTATGGCTTTTGAATTTTGATTCATGAAGTTCAATGTCAACTAATCTCAATTTCAGGTCCATATGCAAATTATGATGCATTTGATATTTTCGAGGCAATGCAAAGTGATGCTATGATACATGTATTTTTATTCTGTTTTTATGCAAATATAAAGTGATGCATGAAATAAATATGCAAGAAATAAATCCTAACAATTATACCCTTAAAAATTATGAGCAGCATGATAACAATGAAACTAGTGTCATTTTAATCGCAGCAATAAAGAGTAGTCATCAAATTCAAGCAAGACAAGGAGGGCAGGGTCCATTTGCCACATAAAAATTCACTTTAATTAAACAGGAGCAAATAAGACAATTAAGCATGCTAGAATGTAGAGGACAAAACAAGAATCAAAACGACACTAAAATCATGCAATTTGGACCTACGATGCTCAAGTTATGCTAAAACAGTGCAAGGGCATAATTGTAATAAAAATGTAATAAAATAAAGGGATAAATATTGCATTTAGGTCCCTGGAAGGACCTAAATGCAATTAATGAAAAACCGCCTGGGCCTGTGAGTATTTTTCCATTGCGCGCAGGGACCTATTTGTAATTTCCAAAAGGTTGCGGGGCTTCCCTGTAAAATACCCCAGATGCACACGTGGAGCACACGCCTGGAGGACCAAATTGTAATTTCCATTTCTTCCAGGGTCATTTCTGTAAATTACCCAGTACCTCACGTGCTACGCACGCGAGGGCTAGGCTCGGATCACACCCGCTGCTTCGTGACACGTGGCATTTTCTGAAGGTCTGTCGGAAGGCTCGGACGACCCGAGCCAGTAGGTTGGGGAAGCGGCTCGGGTCCACCACGCGTCTTCATCAGGACCGCCCGATCAGGAGGATCGGACGGTGCCTGTACCTTCGTGCTCCTCCGCAAGTCACCGGAGGAGGCGGGGCTCCGGCGACCTGCCAACAGCTCCGCCGTGCCTCCCGAGGTCGTCTGAAGGTCGTGGAAGCATGCTGGAGGTCTGGCGGGGATCTTGGAGTTACTGCGAAGCTCCATGGAGGTCTGGGGCTCTCCGTCGAAGCATGATTGTCGGAGAAGAAGCTCGAGATCGGCGGGGAGGTGCAATCTCCGGCTAGTGAAGAGAAATGACCTGCAAAGTTAGCATAGCCGAAGCGAGGAGTGTGCGGGTGAGTTTGTGAGTGAACGGAGGCCTTGGAGGCGGCGAGACGTGATGGCCAGGTCGTCTTCTCCGGCGGAGCAGGGGAAGAGTGGTCGGAGCGGTTGGGGGTTCTGGAGAAGGGAGAAATGGGCGGCGGAGGTCGGAGTGGTTCGGCGGAACGAGTAGATGGATCAGATGGGGGTGGAAGTGGCTGTAGGTGGTGTAAAAATTGGGAGAAAAAGAACGAAAAAGAAGGAGGCAAAGGAACCTCAATGGGGAGGGGAACCGGTGGAGGAGAGGCTTGGGCTGAGCTCCTAGGCGGGGCTCCGGTCGTCGCACGACTCGCTCAGCCAATGCGAGGTGCTCGGCGGTGCCAGATGGCGACCGCTACGTGGCCGGAGGCCACGGATCTCACCGAGGCTTCGGCCGACTTCGCCTCCATTCAAGGGCCTCCTCCGCTGTCACCGGAGGCCGGAGGCTTGGCCGAAGCCCCCAGGATTGGTGGATGCTGGCTACGGTGGTGGTGGCGGAGGTAAAATAGGCAGAGACATCAAGCGATTATGGTGATAGAGGGCGTTTTTGGAGAGGCGGTGTAATGGCGATGAGGTAACGTCTGGGAGCTCTGGAGATGGCGCGGCAGGATGATGGAGGAGCGGGCTATGCGGGGGAGGCGTTACTAGGTTAAGGGAATGGTCGGAGCGACGGCTAGAATTGGAAGGGGGCGGAGAGGTGCGAAGGTTGTAACGCCTGGGAGCGGGGGTTTCGGAGGTAGGAGATGACTTCGTGGCCGTTGGATCTTGCGATCCAACAGTCTGGATACGGGCGTGGGCGGAGGGTCAAGATCAGATCCAAAGATATGATCGGACGGTGGCGATTGGAGGCGCGAGGGAATGGCTCAGATCGAATGATGGGGGGATCTAGCGGCGAGGGTGAGAGGGATGACGTGGATCGTTGTTGACCGGAAGATGAAAGAGGGATCGGAGGGTTGTGGACGAGGGAAGACATGGCGCGAGGAGGGGCGTCAGATGGAAGTAGGATCTGAGGGCTGAGGATTAGGCGCTAGGGAGCGGCTAGGATTTAATCTGGATATCAGATCCGACAGCTGAGAAATGAGGCGGGTTTGGACGATGGATCTGGGGGTGATTGGAGCAGATCCAATGGCCGTGAATGGTGACGGGTGGCGGAAAGAGGGAAGGGCCACGTGGGCGGCCCAGAAGGCGCCACGTGGCCCAATCAGAAATTCGGAAATATTAAATCAAAGATAATTAGAAAAGAAATAGTTAGAGGCCGAATTTGGAAAAAGTCAAAACATGAAAGTTGCTCGTCTCGACGAGATCTACAACTTTCATGTTGGGCAAAAAGCCAAAAGAGGTCATCTGTACAAAAGCTATTTTTTTGGGGTATTCTCAAGGGGGTAAAAACACCGATTTTGTGGTTTGAGTTGTTTTTGTATTTTTTATCTTTTTAAGGTTCAGTGAATTATAGACAACTTATCTACCTAATTTTTAGGGGTTTTTGAGTGATAAAATAATTACAGAAAAATAAGGGCAATTAAATACAAATAATTAAAGGCTAATTATACACAATATGGTACATGATAAAAATGGAAAATTAGAGGATATTTTTATTGGCTTGTTTAAGCAGGGATTTTAATAAGGAGTTTTTTAGCATGATGAATACGGGATTCATCAGTCACCCAGACCCCTAACGTTCCGAGATAGAATCTTCATTAACAACCACTTTGGACTCCACAATCACCACCTCTGCCGCCTTTGCTACCTTGAACTTCAACTCTGAGACCGGCGCAGGCCCCGCAGCAACAGATCTGGATCGCTACCTCCTCCGGTACCTCTTCCCGACTTCTTATCCGCTACTCCTCCCAGAGAAGCTGCCGAGGAGCACCCAACGTCCACAACGGCCGAATCCCCAGCACAGGCGCCCGCCCAAGAAGCATGCCCGCTCCCCTCCCACCTCGAGCTTCTCGCACCCATCTGCATGACAAGTGAATCATGGACTCCAGTGCTTCCCACCATCTGTATGGAGATAAAGCCCAGTTCAGTTCTTACATGTCTATACCCCATAGTAGATGGCTCGTTATTATGAATAGGGTTTATTTACCCATTACAGGACAAGAGGAGGTGCATTCGACGGCATCCATGCACCTGCGAAATGTTTTATATGCTGTTGATTTCAGATAAACTTGCCTTTTATTAGTCAAATCACGAAGGATCTGCATTGGCATACAATTTTGACCCCTCTTCTCTTGTGTTTCAGGATATACTCACGGGAAGGGTGATTGGAAGTGGTCGTGAGCAGCAAGGGCTCTACAACTAGTCCAGTCTCCTCATGTCGGTGCAACTATTTTTCCTACTGGACCAATCTCACCGTACTTGTCGCATCTTCCTTTGTTCATCTTCCTCTGTAGAAGCTATGTCATGTCCTCCCAAAAATTTTCACGTGATCTTCCTTCCAGTGTGAGGCTTGTCAGATTAGGAAGCATCACCGCTCTTCTTAACCTATCCATCAGAATCATAGCAATACTCAGTTATTTGAGTTTATTCACATAGATATTTGGGGTCCTAGTCATGTTCCTGATCACCCGAGACACCATTTTTATCATGTTATTATGGATGACTAATTCGAAACATTCTTGGGTCTTTTGTTAAAAAATAAGTTTGAAGTTGGATATGTCATTAAAACCTTTATAAATGAAATAAAGAACATTTTCTCCGCTATTGTCAAGTATTTGCGATCTAGCACTGCCTTAGAGTTCTGCACTTTACAGCTATCTGAGTTCCTCAAGTCTCTTGACATCGTACACCAGACCTTGTGTGCCTTACATCCCAACAGAACGGTGTTCCCAAACGCAAACATTGCCATTTACTCGATGTGACCGAAACCCTTTTGATTCAGAGTTAAGCCCCTTACTCTTATGTCATGATGCGGTCCTCACAGCTTGTTACTTGGTGAACTGTATGCCATCTTTTGTTTTAAGAGAAAAGATTCCTTTCTCGATTGTGTTTCCCAAGGACATGTTCTCCCTTACACCTAATGGTCTGTTTGGTTACTGGGATGGGGTGGATTGGGGTAACCTCCTGTGTTTAGTAGCCATTTGGATGGTTATGAGGGTTGGAATAAGGAATGTGCAATTCAAGAATGCAGGGGGTAAGCCGGGTTGCCTTGGTAACCAAACGGCCCCAAGCAAGCTTGTAAAAATCGACATACTAGGCCGACTAGTCGAGTCGGGGGGGGGGGGTTAGCCGACTCGACCAGGCCTAGTTGACCATTAGCTCGGTCAGCCCGACTAGTCAGGCCGACTACTTGGTTGACTTTTACAACAAGCTTTTATACTTTTTTTGTTTTTTGCTTTTTTTAAAAGCAAACTTAGTCTAAATATGCTTAATGTTATATTTAAAGTCAATTGTTTCATTATGTAAGTATAGATGTACAAATCTATGTAATGCATAAGCAAACTTATTCTAATATGCAATAATGTTATATTAAAAGTCAATTACTCCTTTCATTTCATTATGAAAGTATAGAAAATGTATAAATCTATGTACAAAAATGATTTATATATTTAAAATAATTAAAAAATTCAAATCGACTAATGACCGACTAAATCTGATTAGTCGCCCGACTCCGATTAATCCATAGTCAGTGACCCGCCAGTCGAATACCGGACTACCGCTTTCTGCATCCTTGGCTCCAAGTGTTTGGCTATGTAGGCTTTGTTCACAATCTGATGTATGGTCGTGACAAGCTCTCCACTAGAGCTATTAAGTGTCTATGTTGGCTACTCTCGTACCCAAAAAGGGTACCCATTGTTTTGATCCGATTCGACGGAAGTACTTTGTCAATGTTGATGTCACCTTCTTTGAGTTTGTTATGTAATTCTCTCCTACAGGTGATAGGTTGACTCCATTTGACTCTGGTGAGGAGGTATACATACCTCCTCCTATGGTTGCACCACCTCCGGTACCTAATCTACCTCAACCACTTCTACCACCATCGCCTCCTCCAGTACCTACACATGCTCCCATGGCTACCCTTGGACCGCCACCGAATATCTTGACTTAGTTTTTACCACGTGTGTTTATTCGCAGGTCTCACACTGTCTTAGTTTTTGCCGCATGTGTTTACTCGTAGGTCTAACACTGTCCCCCTGCTTATTGGTCTTGCTCGTCATCCAGTACGTCACGGGTATGTAATGAGCACATTATTTCTAGTGATGGCACTACTGAGTTGTCTATGCAACAGGATTCTTTATAGGACGAGCTAGTGCCCTCTCAGGAGGGTAGTTTACAAGTTCAGGAGGTGGCAGATGATCTAGATATGCATATTGCTCTGCGTAAGCAGAGACGTACATGTGTTACATATCCTCTTGCAACTCATGTCTCCTTGAGCAGACTCTCAGAGGACTCCACAAGATTTGTCGTGGCACTATTTATCACGAAGATATCAAGGAGATATCAAAAGGCCATATAGGACAATCAGTGACGTTTTGCCATGGACGAGGAGATGGTCGAGCGACAGTCATGTGGCACTTGGAGCATTGTTACAACTCCTACAGGGGCATCTGTTGTTGGATGCAAGTGGGTTTTTACAGTGAAGCACCAAGCATATGTTAACGTAGATAAAGGTTGCAGAAATCGGTAGTCGCTACTCGGCCAGCGGGGTCAGTGGCTAAGGATTAATCAGTAATCGGACGACCAATCGGATTTAATCGACCACTAGTCCAATTGAATTTTTTTAATTATTTTAAATATATACATCATTTTTTATACATATATTCTTATATATTTGCATAGATTTGTACATTTTCTATATCATAAATGAAACAAAAGAAGTAATTGACTCTAAATATAACTTTAAAAATATTAAAATCTGTTAGCTTTTAAAAAAAAGCAAAAAAAAGCTCTATGTAAAAGTTGGTCGAGTAGTCGGCTGACTAGTCAGCCCGATTAGTCAGGTTGACCGACTAATAGTCGATTAGGCCTAGTCGAGTCAGTTACCCCCCCCCCCTCAGACTCCACCTAATCAGTCGATTTTTACAACAATGGCGTAGATCGTTACAAGACGAGACTTGTGACACGTGGGTTGAGGCGTTCACATAGCCATATAGATTGGACTATCAAGATATCTTCTCTCCAGTGGCTAGGCATTTTACACTGCATATTCTCGTTCTATTGTAGTGACACGGGATTGGCCCCGATATCAGCTAGATGTGAAGAATGCATTTCTCTATGGTGACCTACAGGAGGAGGTCTACATGTAGCAGCCATATGGGTTCGTTGCTGAGGGGAGTGTCAGAAGGCTTACATGCTTCATAAGGTGATTTATGGCCTTAAGCAGAGTCTAAGAGTATGGTTCCAGAAGCTCTCGAACTTGATAAAGCAACAGAGATTCATGAGATCGACGATCGATCATTCATTGTTTATTTAGAGGACTCAGAGAGGTACTTTTGCCATACTTGTTTATGTTGATGATATCATTGTTACAGAGGATGATGAGCAGGGCATCCAGGCTGCTATTCCGTATTCAGTCAGAGGGGTCACTGAATAAAGAATATTCGGTGTTCGGGAGAATATTCAGAGTTATTTGATTGTGTATTTTTAAAGGGTAAAATGGGGCTGCCCCCAGGGAGTAGCCAACTTGGCTACTCCCACCCCTATTTTTCCCTCATTTTTTATTTTTTTGGAAAATAAAATTTGTATATTCATCATTATATCCCTCTCACATTCTATTAAAATTTCAGTCAGAAATAGAGACTCCTACGCCCTCCCATCCAGAAGTCATTTTTTAACGGTCGCAGGATTTTTTAAATCGATCATATTTGGATGGAGGCCGTAGGAGTCTCTGTTTCTGATGAAATTTTAATAGAATGTGAGAGGGATATAATGATGAATATACAAATTTTTATTTTTCAAAAAAATAAAAAAATGAGGGAAAAATAGGGGTGGGAGTAGCCAAGTTGGCTACTCCCTGGGGGCAGCCCCATTTACCTCATTTTTAAATTATTTTAAATATTTCTCTTTAAATGTAAAAGTTATGTCTAATATATATATATATATATAGATAGATAGATATATTCTTAGATATTTAACATATATGATCACCAATCAATAAGAGTCCAAGATAAAAGCATCAATTAACAAGTACATTGTATTAAACTTTAACATTTGTGGTGATACCGAGATAAATGGGAACCTTTAAAAAATAAAAAAGTCAATGGTCTATTGCAATAGTCGACAAATATTCAAACCATATATTAGGGATATTCGGATTGAAACGAATATTAATAAAATAACAATATTCTATACGATCACCCCCATTGAATAAGAATGTTCAGTCGAATATTCGGTCCATTAGGTCAAACATTGCACCAGTGGATGACACTGAGAAGATAGACAAGATGAGGTACCGGAAGCTCGTTGGGAAGCTCCTGTATATGACCATCACCATGCCAGATATATCATTTGCAGTAAGCAAAGTGAGTCAGATCATAGAGTAGCCTAGACAGGCACATATGGATGCAGTCCATATAATTCGGAGGTATCTAAAGGCCTCACCTAGTACTGGTCTTCTATTCAGCAGAGGTACATCCATTGTCGTTACAGCTTGTGGAGATGCAGATTATGCAGGGTGTCCCAAGGATAGGAAATCTACCTCTGGCTTTGTAGTATTCGAAGGGAGTTCCTTGGTGCCATAGAAGAGCAAGAAGCAGACGATGGTTGCCAAAGTCAGTGCAGAATCAAAATACAGTGCCATGGCACAAGGTAGTACAGAGATGGTGTTGGTCAGATCTGTTCTTACTAACCTAACAGTTGAGGTGCATTTCCCATGCACCTCCAATTCGACAATCAGGTTGCTCTCTTCATCACCAACAATCCAGCCTTCCATGAGAGGACTACGCATATCGTTGTTAGCTCAAGAGATCAGACGACAAATATACTTACCAAGGCCCTAGCCAGAGGGTCTTACCAGAGATGTTCCAAGCTGAGCATAATTGATATCTACGCTCCAGCTTGAGGGGGAGTGTTGAGATATTAATTATCATTTATTACTTTATTGTATTTCCTTTTCTTTCTATACATCTTAAGTAGTATGCCCAACATGTTTCTCGTCTTTATAAAAGAACCCTATGACCTCATGAATAAATCAACTCAATCTTTTCTCTACATAGCACTGCTAACCCTCTTTCTTACTAAAAAAGGTTTCATTGTTATGCAGCTGCCCCATTAACCATGTTGGCATCTCAGAGATTCCCCTCGCATCCCCTCTCCAAAAAAGTGGTGTCCTTAATGGCATGCTCATCCTCCCATATATCATCATTCTACCATCTAGCACGAGTAAAGGAACAACAAAAGAAGCCCCCCACCATATACCCAAAGAATCTCGCAATCTACTTTGAGAACAGAACTGCATCTAACTATCTAGAATCCTTAATGACAAAATTTCCCCTTCCAGTTCGCATGCATTGCCCCAAGCAACATGTAGAACCCCATTCTGCACATCTCGACACCTTCTTAGGAACCTCATTTGCACAGCATCCAACCTCTTAACCACACTTACCAGGAAACACTAACCAGAAATAGATAAAAGACAAGGAGAACACTAATTTTAGCAAGGCAACCTCCACACATCAAGATATATAAGCCCACCCTTAGCCTTAGGCCTCGACCCTCTCCAGAATTGGGAATAAATAGACATCATGGAAGATATAGATATCACGAAAGGCGGACCTATCTAGGAAATAGGAAGTGCATCGCTTAACTTAGAATGAGAAGTGACTTAACATTTCTTCCTTTTTAGGGAGAAAAGGGTGCATCTAGATTGATGCACACCCCAAAATATATGGATCGAAGTAACCTACAAAATAATCCAGCATTACCCCCCCAAATACAGGTGACCCATTTAGCCAGAAGTGCATCATTCACCAATTCTAGACTGAGAATCCCAAGGATGTCATCCTCCTTTCGGTACAACAGCATCATCCAGCTTAACAAAGGCAATCTCCGCACGTCGTAGTCAAGTGCCTAGAAAAAAGATCTACATCAATGCCTCAAATCTTCGCTTTACCCTACTAGGCACCAGACGTGTGGCAGACTACATGATGGGGATGCATTCTCAACATCAAAATGAACACCACGGAAAAACTCCAGCATTAATGACCTAGATGCCCTATATCCACGCTATTGCCATCAACTGCTTCATAATTGGTATGAACTGAACCACAAAAAGAGAACACCAAGACATCACCGAAGATGAAGTGTCCATTATGGGATAGACCTTCCCTCCAAAATTCTCTAACACGGTCTTTGGTAAGTATAATGTGACCTAATTCTTCTGGTATGGTTTCACGAAGGTAGGTAATTCCACCCTAGCATCGAATGAGGACTTAGCCTAGCAAACTTTAGTCCTTCAACGATAAGACCTTAACATCCATAAAAAAATACACCCTTAGAGGTGCGTGGAACTCCAAATTAATATTAAGTCGCCAAGGTCAAAAATTGGAGGACTAGTAAGAGCCATGTATGCCTTCCTCACTGAGAATCCCTATCTTCCAACCCAATGAAACCTGACCAATGAGGGAGCCTAAATCTGGCCAAGGGTGTTCATTATCGATAAGAAAATCCACCAAATGCTACTCAGAGAAAGAAGAACAAGAAGTAGGCACCCACATCCCATCACACCAAGATATTGAGAGCACATCATGGTCTAATGCTAAAGCATAAACACATAGATAATGAGCGCACAGACAACCATTACCATGTCAATCATCCATCCAGAATTTAAAAGCAATCACTAAGCACTGGATTCATCTGCATTGACATATTAGGAACAACAAAGCAAATGCCCTTACAGAAAGAGGTTGGTGTACAGTCAACTTGCAGAAGAATCAAGAACAATGAAGGGATAACAAAGATGCCTCTACCAATCTGCACATCAAGGCCTCATTGATACCCCAAGTATGGAAACCCACTTCATTAGAAGAGCCTTATTCATCTCCACCAACTTTGGAATCCCTAGTTTGCCCTCATCCTTAGGATGAATCGTCGACTGCCAGTCAACCAATGTAATACCACTAGTATCCCTGCAGAGCTACTCCAAAAGAACCCCATTATGATAGACTCAGGAAGATGGTGAATCCCGCAAAACAATAGTCTCATGGAAATGAAGAATGCTGGAATAATAAAAAAAATCGCTTGAGGAAGCACCAGATGGCATCCAGCAGAGGTGGGAGGACTTCCAGCTCGACAACTTTCTCTCTTTCTCAATCAGAGGTAGCCAATATGCTTTCCATGGACAACCAAATAAAAGAGGAAGTCCAAGATAGATATGATAATAGTGGATTTCCATGAGTCATAGCAAGCAACTGAACATAATATTCAATCTCCATGTCAGAAGGCCATAAGATATAAAAGTAGACTTTGCTCGGTTAATAGAAAGACACCCAGCATCTCTCAAAAAATATTTGGAACAATAGACATCCCATTAACCTCGATGACCCTACCTTCTATGAAGAAAATGGTGCCACTCACATAATGAAGCACTAACATCGAGATATCATCAAGTAGATAATCAGCATAGGAATTACACTGGATTGCTTGCCAAACCATGATGGGCAAAGTATAAGCCGCATTAACAAAAGAAGAGTAAGAAGGCAATCCTGCCAGACTACCGTTATGCCTACAAGTAACCACCATCAAAACGCCTGTTTCTGAGGATTAAATATGATGTCAAAGTGACATATCGTTTCATCCAAGATTCAAGTATCTAGAATACATGCATAATAAGGGAGAAATATATGAAGTGACAGCCAACACGATCGTATTCTTTGGAAAAGTCAACTTATCAGAGCAATTCTTCAACTAAACGCTGCTTTCAGTTCACTAAATTCTCAGTAGCCATTACAACTACAAGATGAACTAACAACTATGTAAACAGAACAATTAGGAAGGGACCAAACTGACGTGATGTGACATAAATTTCACTATCTCTGGACACCATAAAGCGGTGTAGTCGAAATGCAAGTCAGAACTCCTCCAAGTGAAACAATGGTTTGAAGTACCATAGACCTCTAGAAGAAGCTTCCCAGTCAATAATGAAAAACTATCAAACCCCAAGTCATGTTCACCAAGATGATTAAAGTCACCTCCAATCAACCAAGATAGCAACGTAAAGAGGAGCGAGCATTTCTCATATTCTCTCAAAGTTCATCAGTGTGATGTGCCTCAGTTGGTCGATCGAGACACTAATTAAGGAGCAATCTACATTCACATGACTAATCGGATTTAGTCGGACTTTAGTAGATTTTGTATCTATTTATTATTTCAAGTATTATATAAATCATTTTTTATGTAAGTAGTGGTGAAGGAATATATGGAGTGCACATTTGATAGACGTGGTAAAAAAAGAAATCAAGGTGAAGATTGGAAAATATGGCATTTAGAAGAAATATTCCTTAAGATACTTGAGATCTATTTTACAATATGATGGGGAAATTAATGGAGATGTTACTCATATAATAAATATAGGTTGGTTAAAATGGAGAGGAGCACCTACTGCTCTTGTGATAAGAGAATTCCTTTAAAAATCAAAGGAAAGTATTACAAAGCAACCGTCAGACCTGTTATACTTTATGGATCTGAATGTTGGCATGCGAACAAGGCCCTAAATGTCAGTTTCGGTCACCATTTCGGTGACCGGCCGAAACGGAATTTCGATGGAATATCGATCGAAATTCGACCAAAATTTCGATCATTTCGGTCATTTTTTATACTAGGACCCTCATATTTCGGTCATTTCGATCATTTCGGTCGAATTTCAATTTTGACAGGATATCGATATTCGACAGAAATGCGACCGAATTTCGTTGAAATTTGAGGTTATGCATGTGAATCATAGACGTGTATAGATAATGACAATAGCAAAAATGAAAATGCTAGACGGATGCATGGTTAATACACGGAAATATCATATTCAAAATAATGTGATCAGAAGGAAAGTTAAAGTAGCTCCCATAGAGGATAAGATGAGAGAATCACTTAATGTGGTTTGGTCATTTGCAAAGGAGATCGAGTTAGGCACCAGATAGAAGATGCGAGATTTGGGATGTTAAGCATGTTAAGAGAGGGCGAGGAAGGCTTAAGAAGTGTTGGAAGGAGACTATTCGAAGGGATCTTAGTTATTTGGCTCTAAGCATGAGAATGACCCAAAATAGATCCGAATGGAGGCAAAGAATCCATGTAGCCGACCCTACTTAATGTATTTTTTTGAAAGAAAAAAGGGCCTCCATCGTATAGGTGTATGCCCAAAAATTACATCATTTATCACCTTAAAAATTACAAGCCTAAGATAAGCAAAGGGAAAGAAAGGAGTTACATCAACCAACTCTCAGTGAGCGCCCTAGTGTGCGCCACCACATTTTCACTATACACCCTTTCATTACGGAACACAACATCGTTTCTCACCATCTACAATGCCCAGATCATTGCATAGATTCAGTTCTCTCCTTTTCTGTACCACTCCAACCTTCCACGATGGAAACCCATAAGCTCGTCTCTCCCTCAATGGACGTCGCACTACCCCCAAACAAGATCCGTGCCTCTACAAAACACCTACACCTAAAAAGATGTTGGTATGCATCCTTCACATCTTCCCGACAATGCGAACAAGTCGGATCAGCACTCTGGACGAAACGAGCATACCAATCCCCCATCAGAAGCCTACCCCTCCTGATAAGCCAAAGAAAAACTTTCACACGGGTTAGAATTTTCCATTTCTAAATTCTTTCGCAGTCCACTTCACAACCACCATGATCAAAAAATGTAGTTCCCTTTAAAGCTCTACATGCCTTCTCAACAGAAAAGGAACCATCACGCCAGCATCAAGAGACTCTCCCATTCGTGGGCCCAGCCATGTTTTCCAGTTCCGCAAGCAACATCAACAGCTCATCCAGACATTGCTCCGAAAGCTAAGACCAGAAGAGGGGGGAGAAATTTTGACCATCCCAGACCTCGGCCACCGAGGCGTCCTTATTAGTAGCCAAAGCCATCAATCTAGAGAAATGGGCACCCAGAATCCCACCTTCATGCCAATCATCAGTCTAAAATTTAAATGCAATGCCATCCCCAGCACAGGCCTCAAAAATGGACGAATCAAATGAGCCACCCCATAAATGCCTCTCCAAAAAAAGATGGAGCCTAACTGAGATCAGCTAGGTGAGGGAAGGAATAACCTGGTCCAAAAATCTTGCAAATGAAGTTGCAAACCATACTATCGCAGTTGCCCCAGATTTGTGTGATCCACTTGCAGAGC
Organism: Ottelia alismoides; assembly: GCA_037367405.1. Lineage (NCBI taxonomy): Eukaryota > Viridiplantae > Streptophyta > Magnoliopsida > Alismatales > Hydrocharitaceae > Ottelia > Ottelia alismoides. The sequence goes on along the minus strand of JAZKJV010001556.1, from coordinate 402,188 downwards.
AGAGAGTTGTTCGTCTCTTCTAAGCTGCGAGCACCTAGGCCCCCATCATCCTTTGAATTCGTAAATGTCATCCAATCCACCAAAAAGAAACCCCTTGTATGCCCAAAGGAGAGCCAGAAAAACCTCCTCATGATGCTCTCGAGTCCCTTCCTCACACCCACAGAAAGCAACCTCAAGGAGAAAAAGAAAATTGGAATCGCAGACAGAACTGATTTCAGAAGAACCAATCTACCCACTCTTGATAAACAGACCGACTTCCAGTCTGCTAGCCTCTGCTCCAATTTCTCAATCACCAGCATCTCGTCAGCCTCCTTCATCTTACCGGCAACCAAAGAAACACCTAGGTAGCGCATCGGTAGATTGCTCCTCGGCGATCGTAACCAGTCCTTGCTTTTGGCGATCTCTTCTTCATCCAACCCAAATGGAACGAACTCCGATTTATCTCTATTGATTTTAAGCCCTGAGATTGTACTAAATAGATTAAGGACCGCTGGCATACCTTTGCAACTCAAAGGTCCACCTTCCGCGAAAAGAATGTATCATCTACGTACTGCAAAATTAAGGATCGAAATCTCCTTTGAATAGCCAATGCAGACCCCCCCTACAAAACCACCATTATCGACAGCACGTCAGTAGTAAGAACAAAAAAGTAAGGGTTGTAACATCCGGGATCCCAAAAAACCCGAATCTGACCCAATAAGGGTCTGATTAACCTAATAAAGTTGTTGGTCAATGCCAACAACTTAAAATGATCAATTGATCGTGAATCAAAAGTCGTTCAGGCGAAATCGACCAAAAATCGGTCGCACCGTAATGCGTGCGGTGAAAAAGCCGTGATGCAAATTCGGAAACCGCAAAACAAATCGAGACCGCCTAAAAATCCGATTCAACGAAACAAAACCAATGGAATCGATTGTTCGTCAATTAGAGGTCGTTTGATATTTTTAGATCACAAAATTTTAAACCCAAACCAAAACCTTATCTCGAATTATTCGGACATCCAAACTCGATCAAAAATATACCAATATTATACTCATTTTGATCGTCCTTCAGAAACGATAAAATCAAGGTATTGTGCATCGAAATCTGACATTCAAGGTGCGAATACGGACAAATTTTAAATATCTCAAAACAAATATATATATATATATATAATATAATAATTCCTGTAAACTAAACGGCTGCTGTAAAAATAAAAAAATTATTTAAATTTCTGTACCTTTACAGACTGTACAGACTGTAATGTGGCATTAAATTTTTTTGTTCCATTTGGCATCCCTCTCCTCCCTACTTGGCAACACCAAGCCATTCACCCCTCCTTATTTATATAACATTTTATTCTCAAATTTACAAACTAATTCACAACCGAAAGCCTCCTATTTCCTCCCCAAATGCAGAACATGGCAGCTGGAGATGCCAATTATTTTTGCTGCATGTTGTAGCAGTCTTGGATGCTATTCCTGGAGGCATAGCAGATGCTAAGGCAGCTGTTCTTGGAAGCTATAGCTGCTGCTCAAGTTATGCCTGCAGGAAAAATCTTCAAATTTTGAAGATTTTAAGGTACCTTCCTCAACCACCTCCTTTGCGCCACACATGTTTTATCAAATTCTATTTTTCATGCCATGCATGTTGCCTTAAATGTAATTCAAAGCTCCAAATATATAATTTAAGAATCTCATATTACTGCTATCCATAAATCTTATTAAGTTTTTTTTATATTCTTTGCAGATAATCTAAGAAATTAGGGGTTTCTATTGTTAAATTGAATTAGGGAGAGTTCTGTTGAAAATTTTGTTTATGTTATTTTAAGAAATTGAGGGTTTTTATTTGTGAAATTAAGCCAGGAAGAGTTCAGGAAGAGTTCTGTTGAAAAGTTTTGTTATCTTTGTGCAAAAATAAAATAGCTATAAATAATATAATAACAAATCTCCAATAGTTTTATAAAATAACAATAAGATTAGTAATCTGCTTTTGGTCTGGTCAAGTATTTACATTTAAGAAATTATATAGAGATCTCTTTGCCTATTTATTATCGATTCCAGATTTTGATTCAAGAGTGCGTACTAATATAGAACTCGTAGATTTGCATAGTTATAGATATATGTGGTGCAAGAAAATCTCTGTTGCATGTGAGCTGAACAACAATTTTGCCATTTCGTTAATATCTGGATCATTTGTAGAGTGGAAGAACATAAATATTACAAGTGGAGTCTAGCAGAGGTATCATGGTTGTCAAACAAGAGTCATTCTAAATTGCATTATGATTGTCATGTTTTTTTTGGGAGCTTCTTCATGCCATTTGCCAAAAAAAATCATTGCTAAGCATATAAGTTAGTTTTCTTTTTAAATAAAACGGTACCATACAATGATTTAGAGTTACGTGAAAATATTGTTTTACGTCTGCAGCCCCATCTTTTGACACGGTCTTTTACTGTTCATCTGTTTTAGGCACAACCTTCTGTAACAATAAGTTGTATCGTGTCTTGATTACAAGTACAAAAGCGTAGGACTTAAAATATATATATATATATATCATAATACATATTTGTAATTACACTAATTTTTTATGTGCTCTACTGTAAATATTGAATAAATTAGCAATCACCTGTAAGTTATACTATAAAATTTTATGTATAATTTTAGACTCAATAAAGAAAACTAAAACATTGGCGGTTAATCGCAAAGTCCAAGTAAATGTGAAAGGATTCATTCTCTCTTACCTAGAAGAATAGGCTGGCATGCCTAGTTATTCTGCAATGTAACCATGCATAAAGTATTTACTTAGATCAAGATTGTCATGCTCAAGAATTCTCATGCAGACTCTTATGAGGGGATCATGTACCCGAAATCCTCCCACTAATATTTGAAAAAAAATGATGGCTCTAAAAATATTCACAGTTGTGTTAGGGGGGTTATACACGTTATAGCCAATATTTTGTAGTAAATAAGTGGAAGGTTAGAAATGGTTGGATCTTTGGTTTCTATAGTTTATCTCTGTCTAGGGCTTTTGAAATATAAATATGTTAGTGAGGTAATGGGAAATCAAAGAATTTCACATTCATGATATTTTGAAAATCAATCAAATCGAGAAATCAAGTAAATGATCAATGAATCAGTGATGTTTTATTTTGAATAATGCTAGTCATTGTGACTTTTACACCTGACTATGCGAGGGCGCGGTGACCCTCAACTGGGCGGAGGAAAGGAAGCTCAGTTTGGGCAGCGGCCGCCAAGTGCACAGGCCTAGGATCCCAGTCCCTTTCACGGTTTTTACGCGAGCTCGCCGTGTTTTTATGCCTCATTGGGATCCCAACTTTTGACCAGTTCCGTTGACCCTTTTATTTTAGGATACCCATGCGGGGGATCCTTGGTTTTCAGTTTTACGTACAAGCTCGTTTGCCCGTACTAGTCGAGTCGTTTTATAGAGCGACTTTTCCGAAGAGTCTCTCTCACCCGTCTCAGTGGCGTAGTTCTGGAGTAGACCTATCCCTCTATTGGACTGCACTTCCAATTAGAGGGCGAGAAGGAAGAGCCCTTTTGTAGACTACCTCACCGCTTGAGTTTTACTTTCGCCAACAGACTTGACGATTCTACATCCAGATCATCCATATCTACATCTAAATCATCTAGAGTTACATCTGAGAGAGTTGCAGTTAAGGTTTGGAGGAGTTACAATTAAAGTTGAATTGATTTGAAAGTGACTATAATCTAATTCAAAATCCCTATAAGCTAGTGGACGTGTTGGGAACTTAGTTAGGATGCATTATACAACACCGCATGCCTACGGAGGCACCCCAATCCTAAGGCACTCCCCACATCTTAGAGTCATAGTGTGAGGTTGCACACTAACCAAAATCACAGACTATCCACCAGACTTAAGAATCTAAATAAAATCAAGAAACCTTTTCAATCTCAATCTTTTCCATCATAAAAAATCACAAACATGATCTCTGAATAATATATGCATACTTGTGATCAATGAATTACATATAATTAGTTTATATATGGAAAATATTGGGATAATGGCTGATCTTGGGAGGTGTTTACTAGAAACTTGAAAACCTGTTTACACATGCAAGTAGAAAAAATTTTTAATTTGAGTTGTTCCTGCCTTTCTACTTTTTTACTTTTAAACATATTAAATGCATGTTTATGTTTATAAGTTTTTTGGAGGTAACAGCGCCCGCTGACGCCTCTTCTTTCCTAACATGTTTTGGCAGGCAAACAACTTGTTGTTAAGTAGCTATTCATGATTCCATGCGATAGAGTATATACCAGACGGTATGTTGTATTTGTGGCAGTTTTTGGTTCACTTATGATGTAAATTCTTTCTCTTCTATACAAGATTTTGAGAATACTGTATGTAATGGCAGACTTCTTGTACATGATATAATTATATGAAAATTTATGAAATGAAGTGGTGGTGGCACTTGTTTCTTATCTCTGTGGTTTATGCAAAGAATGTGAATGTCATATGCAAATATAGCAACACGGAAAAAAATTTTCTCCTATTTTTCTGTAGCTTGTGCGATCTCATGCGAATGAAATGCCGTGAAAGTATCGTAAACGGGCACTCGGATCCTCGAGGGTTGACAAGGGCGCTAGAGGACATCCTTGGTGAACCCCTCTCTACAGCAGGAAGCAACCTCCCCTAGGCTGACCATTGACCAACACAACACAAAATGCAATCGTGATACATTTTTTCATCCACGCAATCCAGCATGTCTGGGAACCCGTGTCTGTGTAAAGAAACCCAGATGAAATGCCAGTCTATGCAGTCGTAAGCCTTGGAGAAACCTACCTCCCACATTACCCCTTCGTATTCTGCATGCGCCAGTATGCCATGATCTCAGAAACCAGGACCACAATGTCCATCAGTTGTCTACCCGGTAGAAACGTACTTCGGACCAACGACATAATTTTGTTCAAAACAGGGATCGCCGTATCGCGATATATCGTCGATATATCGGCGATATATCGGTATCGACAGGTCACCGATATATCGCCGATATGGACGATATCGTGTATCGACAGGAGAAAATGCCTAATGGGTACCGGGTTTCGGCGATATGCGTCGATATATCGGCAATATATCGGCGATATATCGGTATCGACATTGTATCGAAACGATATCGATATCGATATTTCCTTCCTTGGTTCAAAACACTCCTCAATCTATTAGTCAAAGCCCTTGCCACGATCAAGTATACCGTGTTTGAGAGGGGAATAGGCATGTACTCCTCCACACTCATGGCTACATCTTACTTTGGAAGCAAAAAGATAAGGATCAGTTGAACATGTTGAAACCAAAGTTCCCCTCTGCAAATTCGGCCATTGTTGAAGAGTTTTATGTTTTAGCATTGTTTTATATATCTTTAGCATTTCTTCTTTCCAGAGTATGTAATTTACCCATTATGGTTTCTCTCATCTATATAAGAGAACCCTTGGGCTCCGTAAATAAACAAGTTCTCTTTTTGCCACAACATGGTATCAGAGCTGCAGTCCTAGATGTGAGCCCTAATCCAAAACCCTACCCCACCCTTCAGCCTCGCACATCCCACCCGCACCTCCAGTCCCTCGTGCGTTGTCAACCTTTAGTGCAGCCCCGCGAACCTCCAGCCCCCCACGTGCTCCCGCGAGCCCCTCGACGCCACCGGCGGTTCCCGTTGCAATAGCAGCGGCTCCCATAGCTGCTCGCCGCCTCCTTTGCGGTTGCAGCAGCACCGGCTGCTGCAACCAGAGGCCCTCGTTGTCTCCTGTGGTGGTCCACAGCCGTCCCTTGCGGCTTTCTAGGCCGCCATACATCCAACGAACCTCCAAGGTTGCCGCCTATTGGCAACCAACCGCCCTCGCAGCGCTCTTCGTTGAAGGCCAGGTCTGATTTCGCAATTTATGGGTATTTTTATCCTATTTTTCCTTCAAATCAGACCCTAGTTTCTTCTTTCTACGGTCGTGATATGAGTATATAAACACAATCATCGTGTTACATGATCACCTAGATACCGAGTGTATCGATTTTGTGTTCATGTGATTGTTCGTGATGTTAGAAAATAGCTTCAGTACACCATCCAAGGGTGCCTTTAAAGGTGTCGCACCCATTGTGAAAATGGATGGAACAAACTACTAGTTATGGGCCATGCGGTTCATGAATATACTACACAGTTATGGCAAGAAGCATCTTCTGACGCAGGATGAACCGGCGGTATGGCCTCAAATTTTAGTGAAATATCACTCCGCCATTTTCCCAACACTCCTTTGACATCCGTTTTTCCAATGCTTCGAGAAACATCCTTTATCAATCACGACATATTGGCTTTGGGGTGCACACCACCCCAACATCCTTGGCCACAAAAATCACATCTATCCTTGCATGCCTCTACAATCACATCCTCGGTCTAGTGGCATGCCAGCTTCAATGGCAACAATGTCATAATAAAATCCTTCCTCGGTATATACCAACACATCTTCAATACATGTAGTTGAGCTTTAACGAGTGTCCTCTATGTTTCTTTGCTTACGGATAAAAACATTGAAGCTCATATTTTTACCCCAAATCCAGTGGGGTCTATAGTGACCTTAAGGAGAACCATATTGACCTCGCTTGACTTTCTTTGAATGAGGTTGATTCTCTATCTAGACCAATGGGAAGCCACCCACCTCCAAGCCTACCGAGAAAACATGGTCGCCTCCGAGATGTCCAAGACAACCATTGGATTATTGTGGCTGGAGCAACAACAAACTTTCCAAATGTCAAAAGAGAACTTTGTGCTTTATTCTGCCAACCATATGTAGTGAAGGTCACCTCAGAAGGAAGAATTGGAGGGAGTACCAACCAACACTCCGCTTTGTCCCCATTTCTCAAATCATCACAGGGTTCAGCTTGACTCGAATCCAAGTCCGAAACCACTAACTCGGTCACACCTGAACCTGAGTACTAAGTCCAATTACAGAAGCACCCAAAAGAAAGGCTTGTGCGGGGAACCATTACAGTCGAACAATCCAAATCGAAAAGCAAAACCACCTCCCTAATTTCCTACTTTGAGTCGAAGATTCCTCCACCATGTGTGACGCTTGAAAATTCATTGGCAATGAAGATGCAATGCAACTCCCTTCCGAAGTAGCGACGCCACCTTCCTCCAACACATCCACTTTGACATGTGCCTCTTCAACCTAATACTGCATATATGAATGGTGGCACCTTGCCTTTAGCGCATCTAAGATCCGTCGTCACTAATGCATGAGGTTGACCCATGTAGTACTTCCACGACTTAAAGCAGGAATGAGCAGCCCACTCTTATACATGCCTCCTGCCATCTATCGACCACCGCAATTAAAACTTCCAATGCCGTTCCAAAGGATACATCATTGAAAATCACTATGACTGCCTCAATAAGCTCAGAGAGCACGGCTTAAAGTAATGCACGATTGCGTGAGGGGAAAGGAATGCCCTCCACCAGAAACAAAAGATGGTGAATTGAGGAGTATGCTCATCTGCAAACAGCGGACAGACCAATAGATGTCCTAAACCCTAAACACATAGTAAAAGCGACAAGTGTTGTTAAAAATCATATTATAGACCTTGAACCATGAACCTTGATATGTTATTATAAATTAATTAAAACACGGAAAGAAATAAAAAAAAATCCCTACCTCTCTTTGCCAGGGAATATCAGTTACTCATCCAATGCCCTTATTACTTGCTCCAATCTCACACTTGCCAGAGGGAGCATCTCAGAATTTATTATTCTTACACCGCAATCTATGGGCACCATGGTCCACTAATACTACAAGATATTATTTCTCAAACATTAATTATATTATCAGATCATATGATGTATATCCTTATATTTTAAACGATCAGAGTATGGTTAAATAATAGTTAAGAATATCCGACTACGCATCTGAGAATGCATCTGTGCAGAGCCACCATTGTATTTGGGGACTTTATGTCCCCTGTTTTTACCGTTAACAACCAACCTTCTCAAATGAAAATGGGTTGGAATGAAACTATTTTTCTTGACCCTTTCTTTCCGTCATTAGCAAATAAAATTGCAGACTCTGCACTGAATGAGAACTAATAAACTTAAAACGGCAACTCTATTTGATAACAGGGATAAATAACATGGTAAAGAGAATATTCGGCAAAGCTGTTCATGTGTCCAGTCTGAGTATCGATATAGTAAGTCCGAGTACAAATATCGAAAACCCACAAATTAGATAAGCTTTCAAATGCAACTTGAGAAGGATACATCTTGTTTTATTTTATCACGGATTAACTCCGACGGATATAATCCAAGAAATCTCATAAATTTAAATTTTCGGAAAGCGATTTACCCATCCCATTATTCTACAGATTAAGTAAGCGGGTAACCCCTGCAGTGTTCTGGATGTGAGTTATTTGGCCGAGCGGCTGAACCGTCTGCATTGTTAACAATCTTGCAAAGTCGAACCATATCGATTCAGAATTTACCTCTGGAGTATGTGGTCCGGAACTCGTCCATTGCAGATGTCCCGAAGAGTGATGGGTTCGTCAGCATCCTCGTCCTCGTGAAGCATAGGCAGTAAGGCGGTAGACACCCTCGGCCTCCAGTGGCGGCAATGGAGGTTCGTCGGCGGAGGAGAAGCCTTGACGTTGAGATGGTGAGGGGAGAGAGAGGCGTCTCGGGAGGCAGATGCCCACGCTATTGCAGGGGCGACGGCGGAGAAAACGGCCGTCGTCGACATGCCTGCGGGGATTCGGATATGGAGTAAGAAAAATAACTTATCCTTGTTACAAATCCGATTCACTTGCAGGTTACTTCGGGATAATCTTGTACATCTCTTTGCATTTCTACGTTGAAATTAAGTTTATAGGTCTCATAATTTCTTATATTTTTTAACCATGTTCAAATAAAAATTTAACATAAAAAATACTATAATCATAAAAAAATAATATAACATGTAATCAAGGTGACATTACATTTATCATTTCAACCCTCCTAACCATCCAAACAGGTATTATTCATAGGAGATTACTCCAGCCCAACCATCCCAATTACCAAACAGGCCCATAAAAGCTCGTTTGGTTAGGCAGCCAGTCAGGGTCAAGGTGGGTAACCCGAGTTTGATTGGATGTTTGGTTGGCGGGGTATGCGGGTTAGTAATGGGAGGAGATCAGGATATGCGGGTTGGTAATAGAGGTGGTTGGGTTAGGGATTAATTGCCTGACATGGTCGCAAGTGAGCACCAGACACAAGTGGACACCAATCAATACCATTCAACACAGGTCCCCATTAATACCTCTTTCCCTTTTCCAGTCGAAAAAAAAGTGGGTATCCAGGTCACCCACCCTGCTCCTCGTGATCTCCTTCTTCAGCTGCGAGTAAGAGTTCGAGAAAGAGAGAATTGTTCAAGTGCTAGGAATCCTATGTCCTTTTATTTCTACGACCGCATGCTTCAATCTATTTGATCTTTACAGGATGATAAAAAAGCTAATGCTGGAGGCTTACTTGTGCCCTGATTTCCCCTCTAACTATTTACTTCCATGCATCCCATATTTACCTACTTCGAACCTCGAGGATGCAAAGGCATGTGTCATATTGAGAGTCGATGTCTCCTTCTGTTTTCATATTCCATTACTGGGTGAAAGGAGAACATCCAAGGTCCAGGAGGACATGTTTGCCGATAGAATTGTGTGTCATGATCATCGTCTCTTTCCATTCTCTTGCATACAACAGGATTGTCGTAGGGGCAAAGTAGACGTGGGAGATTCAGAGGAGCTTGAAGTTGTTTCTTGAAAGGTATGTCCTAATTTGTGTATTACATATTCGGTTGTATAGTCAAAGTGTATGACGATGGATGATTGTACCACCTAGGTTCAATGTTGCCCATTTTTGAAGAGGTTCAAGGTATCATGTGTCACGACCTCAATTCCGGATCATCAGATCCTCCCGGTTACCAGATCTAGTTACTTAGTAATAGCTTTATCCAATAATAATATCTAACATTTAAAAACAAACTGCAATAAAAAATGCTACACATAAAGTATCTCACATTTTTATTCCATACACAAAATAAGGTTAGCATAGAGAACATGTCATACTATTTTCTTATATATGTACATCGATCTGAAGGAAAGGAACTAAAAAAGGCTACTAATTACCTTAGACTAAAAGCTACTGTTGTTAGTTGGATGGTTGATTGACTAAGATCCTTGATGTGGCTCATCGATACCTATTAAGTTTTCAGAAATCATAGGATAAATATTAACGAATACTAAGTAACGAAGAAGAGAAATGTAAATAAGTAGTGTATCTTAACAAAACGTATTATACCATAAAGTTTCATTTATTATAATGTTCCTTATTTTCTGTTGGACTTGTAAGCCCTTGGTGACCCATTAATGTAATAAAAGTTATTGTTTTATCATGTCCATATGAAATGAAATATTGAATGAATGCACTTTACTATTCAGGTCTCCTGTACAATTAGAGTTGTGTACCATGGACATATTGAATACCATTCAGTTGGGATGATATGAATGACTTCAAGCATGTGATATTCGATAAAAGATCTTCGTTTTAAGTAAAAAATGGCAATCTTTCTCTAAAGGATGATTTTCAACCGACTTCTTGATGTAGGTCATCTGCATATGAATGAGGATTCGAAAGTGTTGGAATAATAAAGTCAAATTGTTGACTTGATGAGGTCAAGCTAAGACACGAATCGTAACTATCACGTCCAGACACACATCTTTTTGACCTGAGACAGATACGCATCTATATGGTTGAGTATACACATTTGACAGACCAATAGGATGGTGACCTAGCCATGGTCCATATATCAGTGTGTTGTCGTGCATATGAAGTCGTATGAGATGTATGATTACTCAAAGGAATCATACAGCTTCAACTTGATGAACCGGGAGACAACTCACTAATGAGATAATTTAATGTCAAAATGAATTCCATCATCTTATTTATGAAATAAGACACAAGTTCGAGATATTAATTTATGCTTTTGGAAAGTATAAGATTAATATTGTCGTCCAATTATCGAATGAAAAATCTATTGACATATTCTTAAGAAGGCAATCAAAGCAGGGTTCGATCTTCGGATTTATCAAAGTCTTTCCAATGTGAAAGATGGATGAGTATTTGGAATACACAAGGATGGATGAGTATTTGGAATCCATCATTCCAGTGTGAAGGATGGATGAGTATATGGATGAAGGCCATAAGAGTCTCTATTTCTGACGAAATTTGAATGACACATTAGAGGGATATAGCTATGAAAATCTATGGAAGCATTTTTCAAAAAAATAAAAAAAGTGGAGAAAATGAAAATGTCAATCGAATTTCATCAGAAACAGAGACTCCTATGCCATCCATCTAGAATAGGTCGATTACAGCAATGTTTATACCGTTAAAATTATCTATTCTAGATGGAGGGCATAGTAGTCTACATTTCTGAGAAAATTTGAATGACATATAGGAGGGATACATAGATGAATATACATGGTGATATTTTGCAAAAAAAATAAAAAAATTATGCGAAGATGGAGGCGGGGGCAGCCACGTTGGCTGCCCTAAGGGCGCAGCCCTATTTTTTCGATACACACATAGGAAAGGGATCCTACTCCATGGAGTATGTACTTACCTACTTCATTCTCATTTTCTCACTTTTTTTTATTTTTTGAAAAATGCTTCCGTGGATTTCCATAACTATACTCCTCTAATATGTCATTCAAATTTCGTCGGAAACAGAGACTCCTATGTCGTCCATCCATAACAGGTAATTTACATCAAATCCAAGACCGTTAAAATTACTTGTCCTGGATGGAGGGTATAGGAGTCTTTTGTTTTTGATGGAATTTGAATCGGAGCACGGATCCACTTTTTGGGTAATATGAGTTGAAGCAATAACAAGAATCTTTCTAGTGAACATCTTTCATAATCCCTGGAGAGATAGTTCACTAATAGACCGAAGGATAAATAATTCGACTCATTCACATACATATTATGAATATTTGGAATCCATATTATGCAAGGCTTTTTCTAATTCGAATTGAAGGGTGATATCAAATCGTTCTATTGTCGGCGTCATATACATAGTTAGAGCCTTCACATACTACAGGAAAGGACGAATAGAAGCATGTTTCTTCTTTTTCATTGAGATCTTCTTTTGATCAAGAAAATCCAAAGATTTTTCCCTAAATCAAAGGCTCTCCAAGACACCAAGGAAGGTAGTGGAAACCCTTTATTCACTTGTCACCTGCCTTGTTTTCTCACAGAATCCAATTGGTAACGAGACTGAAAGGACATTTTCGCCATTTCGGATAGTAAGTGGGTCAACCCCCTTCATGTGGTTCCCAAGAAGGCTGGCCGGACTCTGGTCCAAAATGATCGAGGGGAAGATATCTCAACCCGCATTACCACATCTTGATGGGTATGCGTAAACTACCGGAAGCTAAATAAGACAACCCAAAAAGACCACTTTCGCCTTTCATTCATCGATCGAGAGGAAAGAAAGATTAGTGATGGCAATGTCTTGGCAAACATGACCCATGATGAATAGGAAAACAAACCTTAGGGATATAATTATGAAAATTCATGGAAGTATTTTTCAAAAAAAATAAAAAGTGAAAAAATAAAAGTGGAGTAGGTAAGTTACCTACTCCATGGAGTATGATCCCTCTCCTCATATATATATATATATATATGGGAAAAAGGAAGCTACACCCGATGATGCAGCCAATTAGGTGCACCTGGGCATTTTTCTCCTTAGTTTTTTAAGCTTTTGAAATGAAACCTAGGGGGATTTAAATCACTATATATCACCATGATATCATACCAATTTCAACTAAATTCGACACTTATATCATCTCCATCAAGACTATCACATTTTAACGGTTCAGAATTATTGAAATTGACCCTATCCAGATGGACATGTTAGGAATTTTGTTTTGCATGAAACTTGAAACATATATTCCACTCAATAAATTAAGTAAATCCCCATATGTTTCCTTCAAAAAAATAAAAAACCAAGGAGAAAAATGCCCAGGTGCACCTAGTTGGCTGCACCACCGGGCACAGCTTCCTTTTTCCCTGTATATGTATGTATGTATGCATGCATGCATGCATGCATGTATGCGTGTAAGCATGTATGCATGTATGTATTGAGGAATGAGATCCTACTTCATGGAGTAGGTAACTTACTTCATTATCATTTTCCTACTTTTTATTTTTTTTGAAAATTGCTTCCATGAATTTTCATAATTATATGCTTCTAATATATCATTCAAATTTTGACAGAAATAGAGACTCCAATATCCTCCATCCAATAACAGGCAATTCTCAACAAACCTAAGATCATTAAAATCACATGTTCTGGATGGTGGGCATATTAATCTTTGTGTCAGACGAAATTTGAATGACATATTGGAGGGATATAGTTTTGAAAATTTATGGAATAATTTTTCAAAAAAATGGAAAAAAATTGAAGTAGGTAAGTTACATAATCCATGGATTAGGATCCATTTCATATATGTATATATACAGAGAGGGGGGATCCTATTCCATGGAGTAGTTAACTTACCTATTTCATTCTTATTTTTTCAATTTTTTTTATTTTTTTGAAAAAAAACTTTCGTGGATTTTCATAACTATATCCCTCTAATATGTCGTTCAAATTTTGTCAGAAACAGAGACTCATATGCCCTCCATCCAAAACAAGTAATTTTAATGGTCTTAGGTTTGCTATAAATTACCTGTTATGGATGGAGGATATAGGAGTCTCTGTTTTCGATTAAATTTGAATGACATATTAGAGGGATATAATCATGAAAATCCACGGAAGCATTTTCCAAAAACATAAAAAAAAAGTGAGAAAATGATAATGAAGTAGGTAAGTTACCTACTTCATGAAGTAGGATGCTTTTCCTCATATATATATACATATACATATATACATATATATATATATAGAGAGAGAGAGAGGGGGGGGGAGTGATCCTATGAGAGCAAAAAAAATCGTGAGAGAATGAGAGGGTGATTCTGGACCACATGAGAGGGAAGACCAGGAGAGAGAAAACAGAATCATGTGGTGCAGAATCATTCCTCTCATACTCTTACAACTTTTTGCTCTCATAGGATCACTCATATATATATATATATATATATGAGATTAATGGAGCTGCCCCCGCACCATTTTCGACATTTTCTTATTTTTTTTTAAAAAATATCACCATGTATATTCACCCTTATATCCCTCCTATATGCCATTCGAATTTCATCAGAAACAGAGACTCCTACGACCTCCATCCAAACGGTCATTTTTTAACGGTAACATGATTTTTTAAATCGACACCATCTTGATGGAGGTCGTAGGAGCCTCTGTTTCTAACGAAATTCGAATGACATATAAGAGGAGATATAGGGATGAATATACATGGTGATATTTTTCAAAATAAAAAAATAAAAAAACGTCGAAATAGGGGTGGAGCATCCATGTTGGCTGCTGTCACAGGATCAAAATCCCGCTATCGATTTCGACCGATCCTGTGCGGCGTTAGCTAACCAGTAGCTAACCAGCCTTCCCGAGTAGAACGGTCACAGACGCGCTCCAACTCTTCTCGATACTTCTGCTTGCTAACGCACCGACGCTCAGACACAAGCACAAGCTCGACTATATGGATCGCTCGAGAACACTCTAAAGAACTCGCTCAAGAACGCTCAAGAACGCAACCACACGATCACAAAAGCACGGGTATAAAGCTCTTCTCTTATTAGAAGGGGAACTATCTCTGGAGTGGGTGGATACACTACACTTTCTCTCGTGTACTCTGTATACTATGTGTACCCTGTGTGTGTTTACAAATGAGTCACCACCTCTCCTTATATACAAGACTCAAGGCAACCTAATGGACACTCATTATTACATTTACAATAATGATACATAAAGACACAAGAGACCCTTCGAGTTCTTCGGCAACCCTTCGCGTTCCTCAGCAACTCTTCGTCTGCTCGTCTCTTCGACTCCCTTGTTGTCCTTTCGTCTTCCCGTACGGTTGACGTCCAGTCAACCGCCCAGTCATCAGCACACTCGCGCTCCAACGCTTGCTGATGCAGCTTTGCCATAATTCACCAAGTGCCACCGAACACTTGGTTTTGTGCCAAAGAGAACCCGCGGCCTCCAGACCCTCGTGCGGTAAAACCTTCCTTAGCATTCTCCATGCTAAGGGGAAGTCCTCTAGAACTTTGCTATCGTGGCCTCCAGACCACTCACATACGCGTACTACCGAGCATGCTCGACAATACTCGTGCTCAGCACCTGCAACGCTCCATGCCTCCTTGGACCGCCACGCATCAATACCGATACCGTGCGCCTTCGTGCGTACGCCTCTGTGACCGTACCACATTGCT
This sequence comes from Ottelia alismoides, assembly GCA_037367405.1. NCBI lineage: Eukaryota > Viridiplantae > Streptophyta > Magnoliopsida > Alismatales > Hydrocharitaceae > Ottelia > Ottelia alismoides. The sequence goes on along the minus strand of JAZKJV010001556.1, from coordinate 386,787 downwards.
CCTCGATGTGTACTGCTTCACTATGTGCATCCATTGTCATGTCTTGCACTGCTGTCTATACTCGTTGTGATCGCACTGCTACAAGCTTCACGACACTCTGCTACCGAGCCAGTGTCCTGTGTGACGCTTCTCCATCACGTACGGTAGAGCCTCCAGACTCTCATGGATAACCTCCCTGATATCCACATATTTTCGGACTCCTCCTGAAGTCCTTGCTCCATCGATCATTCTCGAGCATCCAGCTACCGTGTCTGAATAATCGCTCTCGATCACGAAATTTGGGGGTGTGACAGCTGCCCCCAAGGGGCATCCATGTTGGCTGCCCCATTTTACCCTATGTATATAGTTCAACGGGGCTGCCGCTGGGGGGGGCTAACTTGGCTCCCCCCACACAATTTTACCCATTTTTTTTGAAAATTTCCTCCATGAATATTCATCACTATATCCCTATATTATGCTATTCAAATTTCGTGCAAAACAGAGACTTCTACGGCCTCCATCCAAATAGTCATTTTTTAACGGAAACAGAATTGTTAAAAACGATCCTTCTGGATGGAGGCTGTAAGAGTCTCTGTTTCGCGCGAAATTTGATTGATGTAATATATGGATATATTGATGAAAATCCACAGAAGAAATTTTCAAAAATAAGAATAAAAAAATGGCTGAAATAATGCGAGAGGAGCCAAGTTACTTATCCCTAAGGGAGCAGCCTCATTATATATGTGTGTTGGAAAAATACGATTGTCCTCTAGAAGGAGCTATCTTAGCTCCCCATCTCATTCATGCATGGGATAGGTAATATAACAACCATCACGAGCATTCTGTTTGGGCGGTTTGGATCATTTGGCGTATTTACTTAGACGGAACCACATTGATTCGTTCTATTATATATCATAAAACTTCCTTTCCCTTTTGAATATACACGTACGTAACTTTGCGAGTGGAGACATTCAGTCTATTTGTAACGTCCCGGGCTTAGGTCCCCGGTCCGTTAACGGAGCGTTACTGGCCCTAACAAGCTCTTAGGATCGGGCCCATACGGATCCGATTAACCACCCCAAAATGCTTAAGTCGGGTTGCTCGGTAGTAATCTCCTTGCTATTTATCCCACCCGGAACTTTTCGTGTTCCACGGTATGGGACTATCTTTTTTGGGGGTGTTACAACCTCCCCCACTTATATTCGCAACGTCCTCGTTGCGACATGGCTCATCACTTCTTCCCAGTGACAGTGGCGGCTGCACGCTCCGGGTAGCCATTTCCTCCAACTTCTTGTAGGGGCGGTTCCACCTCTCGGGTAGCCCTTTCCACTGTCAGAGGGCGTTCGGCTCTGATACCATTTGTAACGTCCCGGGCTTAGGTCCCCGGTCCGTTAACGGATCGTTACTGGCCCTAACAACCTCTTAGGATCGGGCCCATACGGACCCGATTAACCACCCCCAAAATGCTTAAGCCGGGTTGCTCGGTAGTAATCTCCTTGCTATTATCCCACCCGGAACTTTTCGCGTTCCACGGTATGGGACTATCTTTTTGGGGGTGTTACACTATTTCTCTTGTGTTTATAAAAGCACGATTCAATTCTACAAGGAAAATGAAAAGATGTACTTTAAAATGAGAATAATCATGTCAATAGTAATTTACCCATACAAACATGTATTAACTATGAACCATTCATGTTTGTCACCCATTGTACTGGTATTAGTTTATGCATATTGCACATATACGCATCGCATCAGTCTACCTATATTTATTCCATCTTATACTAGCACACATTGCATGCATCATATTTAATTCATACATTGAAATATTATTTAAGAGAAGTGTATTGAAGTACTTGAAGCACACCTTACTTCCTCGTTTCAAGTAGGGATGCAGGAGAATACATTGCCTACAAAGACGTGTTAGTGGCATGTCCTCTCGAGCTTACGAACTTCTTCGGTGTTCATATAAATACTTGGGAGAATGCTACCACGAGGATGACTTCAAGCTCCTCTTCACGACGACATTCTTGGATTAATGGAACGATGCTTCGAAAGGAAACGCTAATAATTGAATGCTCCTGTGATCAATCAACTTGTTCAGGTCGATCGGTAACACGTGCAGTTGTGCTATTTGATCTGTTGGACTTGTTTTGTTGATCAATCACTTGAGATTTCTAGATCCAGACTGATCCCCGAGTTGTTCTTTTAGACCATTAAGGATGCATGATCGATCAATGACGTACTTTGGATTGGAACCGGAATCTAAAACAATATTTTGATCCATATATGTTGTTCAATTATCCAAAATGTGTTCATAAACAACCCGTCGAAATGGTTTCATATCCCATCTTTAAACGATGGTTTTTTTGTCCAAGAACAAAAAAAGATAAGTAGAATTCTGCATCCTTTCGAATGCATCTATCGGTACTTGAATGCGTCTATCGGTACTTCACCTTTATCGTGGCAAGTTAGATAACATTAAAGGGCGCATTCGGTGATAGCAATACACCTAAAGCCTTTATCACAGAGATTTTTTTAAAAAAGCAACAACTAATCCTTTGTATTTGGATACATCTTTCCTGCGACTGTGAACACAACACAATCCATACATAGATGTATTTTAAGGCCTACATCCATATGCCCAAGATAGAAAAAAAGATAGTTTCACCCTTTCAAACATTCCCATCTACAGATCCTATTTGGACATTATTCCTTTTCAAATTCAAGGAACGAATATCTATCTTCATTTTATGTTAAGAAAATATATTGCCGAATATATATTGAATTCGATAATGTCGTTAGGGAACTCGTTATCAAACAGTTGCTGGTTGCTACTGTTAACGATTCAGTCGCTAATCATACTGTCATTTTGCTCAGTCCGCTGAAGGGGCATTCGCCATTGTCATCTCACAAAATAGCCAGATCACATAAAAATAAGACAGAAGACATATAGAATATCCGTTACCACCTACATTTAAAGGGTACGCTTAAACATAAGGAAGAAAACTCAGAGAATGCAATAAGGCTGTGATCAGCATAAGCAAATAATGTTTGATGGAGAAAATATGTCGTTTCCCTATAACTCAAACTTGAAACTATTAGTACAACCACTCCGTTTCTTGCAATTATATAATCCTTCCTCAGCTTGCTAGGAAATACTTAATTTCCTTCGTATGCAGAAGTAGAAGAATAGATATGTTTGCGCTCTAAACAGCAAAAAAGATGACTGCATAAGAAGATAAACTATGCAGAACAAAGACACAAAACTCTAGTCCAAATATTTATTAGCGATCTCATTCAAGTGGACCTTGGAGAGTTTCATAACATAAAGCTCCTATGATTTTGAATAAAAATTGGACCTCGAATCCAACTCCCTTATCTTTCTGTTCACCATATCATGAGAAACCACGAAAACAAACTTCGGCACCTTTCCCTCCAACTTGAGCTTCGAAGCACTGAAATCCACATGACTGAAGCTCGTCCACAACTTTCTCTACGACCACATTTGATAGGACTGATTGTCATGTCAAGGGGTCACAGTGAGAGATGGTAAGGAACTAGTGACCAGAAACACATTCTTCTAATTAACATAGAATTTCAAGGTGCTATTCTTGCCCGGTTTGCTTTTATTTAACAGTTAAAATAAACTTTCACATCATCATTCTCATTGTTTCAACGATTCATCCAAACGAATGATCATCACATATACTGACATTCAGTATCCAATAACAATAAAGAAGATATTTATTGAACTGCATAGGATTAAATAGTGAAACTAAGCCTAAAACAAGAGACAACTTACTCTACTGGGAAATTATTACTTAAACATAATTAATCTCTCGGATAAAACAAACATAAGAGGTTGCTTGATGCAAACATGTATTAGTTAACTAGACTCGGAAGCATCTTTTGGCTCAATCTCTGGCCACATTGTATTGAAAGAGATTTTGGGCCGTTGATCCAACATTAGTAGAATAATGCACATGAATGCTGATCAGAATACCTAAAAATACTAGGTCGGACCTTGATCGGAATAACCTTAGGCAAGTTCAACAAAGAAAATTGGCAAGGACTCGATGGAGATTAAGACAACATTGGGGTAATATGTTAACCTAGAATAGACATTTGGTGTTGGATATGAGTCAGAATTAGAAGAGGGATCAATTAGACGACGTTAATGTTGATAGTGAATTTCATAAATAATAAAAAATGTTAAGTTCTTCATGAACTGTATAAATATGTTGATGGGAGGAATAAAGAAGGGTATTTGGGAAACATGATTTTTCTTCTGACATAGACATCGAATAATGATGATACATGTTGATATGGATAGAAAGTCTTTAACAAGAACTTGGCATAAAGATGACCAATAAAGAGCTGCATAGATTGCTAAAGAGGGTTAATGTGGCCAAACAGTTATTCTCCTTAGGTGTGTGTATATGGACATGATCAACAAGGAAAGGGACATGTAACTCGCCATCTTTCAAATAGTCTTTGTTGGCACCGTTTTCCATGTTATACATATCCTTTAAATTACACATACGTATTTAACAAGGAAGCCTACCATGGTTTCTAAGTAGTATACACATGCTCACTAAATAACCACATTTCTGTGATAAGAACAGATCGTTCGAAAAGGTCCTGTTGATTATTGTCAACAACCGTTTCCATCCCACTTTAAGTTGATCTTTCACAACTCTATCATTATTTTTGTAAGGTTGATTTTAGTTTTCCAGCTAACCAACAATTTTCTCCAATTTAGATTCTTGTATGGTTATATTAATTTCACTAGACGTCAAAAAAAAAACTACAAAGTAGATGCCATCTAAACTGAGAGAAAAGAGAGTATGTGAGCAAAAAAAGCAAATTGAAAGGATACGTGTTGGTAGCAAAGTCAAAACGCATCCTCCGCCACCAGCCCCTGTCAATTTGGAAGACAACTTATACTTCAATGTCGTTCGAAGCACAGTTTCAATAGAAGAATGGCTGACTCCCATGCACTGTAATAATCCTTGGTTCATTTCCATCAATTCTTCCAATTTCTCTTCTTTCTCAGTTATGCCGATATCGTCAGAAGCAGGCTTCTGAATGATCGTTGCCAGTTCCTTACTGATAGAATCTACTGCAGTAAAAACAGAAGCCATCGCATTTGTGTGTCGTGTAGCCCTTTCAGAAACTCCAGCTACCAATGCCTTGGTATTCCTACCAACTTTCGTGTTGGTTATAAGCATTCTAAGGGGTGTGCTCGATTTGATATGATTTAATTCTCCCAGCCTAAAAACAATGATATTCCCTACAAAACAAAGCAAACTAGTTTGCTACATATTCACAGAACTGTTCAGGAAATAAAAACAAGAACATACACATAAGATATGTAAGCGAAACACTTGATGCGCTCACATGAGAGTTGTTCATATTGATTAGTGTGCATTTAATGTAGAACAGATCACGTACCAAATGTGCTCACAGTATTATCGATTCCAGATGGTTTGCCGTGGATTATTTTCTCTCCTTCAAAAGCCCATTTGTTCACTAATTCAAGATCTTCGTCCCCAAATCTGGCCCACTTGTCGCACGCAACATCCATGTTAACCGCAGCTGACCGTGCAAGAAAAGCAGCAGCAAGCGAAACACAGAATGCTGCAGATGAGCCCAAACCAGATCCTGGTGGCAGATCAGAAGAGACAGCCACTTTTGCGGGCTTCAAGCTATAAACAAACAATGATCGAAACAATTTGAGAATCGTAACGCGAACGAATGCCACAAATTCACATTCAAGACCATCAAGATATACCCTTGAATTGAAGTATAAAGATGGAGGAATGCAGACAGTCCAGCAGAGAGCCAAATTTTGGCTTCAGGAACCTCTTGCTCCTCGACCAATACAGAGATGGATTTCATCGACTCTGGTGTGCAAGCCTGCGGAGACGATGGAACCGGATTGCCCACGTCAGGGAGCATTTCCACCAGCCTCCGGATAGGCCAAGAGAACACCAATCCAACGTCTCTGAGATCGATTACTAGTGATCCCTCGCCGCTTTCTAAAACTATATAAAGCATTGACAAATACAAGTTCGTATCAACAAAATCTCATAATCAGCAAAAGCACGCCATTTAGAATGTGATCACAGACCAAATTCAATCAGCATAAACAAATAATCCATCAAAACTACTGCTACTGCATACTTCTGCCAGAAAGCAGCAAAAAACCTAACAGAAAAACCGACAACGGAGTGGCCATCGATCACCCGTTTCATAAAATCCATAATGGAGGGTTACCCACATCCAAAAATCTAATTTTGCGAGGTGGGTATGATCCAGAGCGCGATCACGTCTACCCGAACGCACAAACACCGGTTCTGGCTTCACCCATCGCGCATAAATATGTATCTCAAAGGCGAGAGAAGGGACCTTTGGGAGAGGCCGATGGGCGAAAGGAGACGTAAGTGTGGAGATCTATGGAGGCGGCGACGGCGGTGGAGCCGTGGACGACAGCGTGCTCGCCAGAGAGTATGATCTTCCCCGGCGCACGAGCCCTGACCTCCATCACCTTCCACCTTCACGTAGAGAGAGAGAGAGAGGAGGAGGAGGAGGAGGAGGACGAGGAGGAGGAGGAGGAGAGAGATGCAGTGATGTGGGGATGTGATGATCTCCGGTTGGAGTGAGGGGGGAAGGGGGGAGTGAGGCGGAGAAGATGCCAAAGATTTGGGAGACTCGTGTTCATGGGTAAATTTTATGTTTTTTCTGCACTCATTTTTCTAGAGAAATATCAATGATATCTTCCCCCTTCATTGATTAATTAATTGGATTTGTTTGGGTTGAAGGTTAAAGTTGCTAAAGATGAATTCTGGATTCTGAGTTATCAGGTGAGTTATTTTGGGGAGTTTATCTATCTTCATCATTATAATTGAGTTCTACCAGCAATTAAATATCATGACATGATCCTTCATAGTTAGTAATAATTGAAAAACTAATTAAAAAACATGAAGAGATAAGTTAAGTTATTTTATTGGTGATAAAATTATTGATTTTGAGCAAAGTGGTAATCAACTTATCCAGATACCATGAATCATTCATTCTGTTAGATTTTTAGAGATTAACTTTGTAATTAACCTCAAATTTAAAATAGAGCTCTAGTGTTGATGTTATTAATCTCATTTGTTTCCTTTTTATTCTATCAGAAAATTCTCAAGTTTGATATTCACTCACATTCGGCTCACTAAAAGTTTGATTCAGATTCGATTCGAAAATAAATGAACCAAACATGAGCACAAGTTTATGTTTGATTAAATAAATGAACCGAACCTAAAAATTATATGTCCGCTCAGTTTCAATTCGTTCAAAGTTCGATATAAACCTATTTACAAATCCTTGTATGGATACATGGACGTTATTTCAGGAATCGTGATAAGTGGATTCTATCATGTGATAAGTATACTTTGTCTAGAGATAAGTGAATATTTGTAGGATAAGTAGACTTTATCACACTATAAATTTTCTCAAAGAAATGGTCACATCATGGTTACAATATCCATTATCTATATGTCCTACATTCCTCTTCCTTACCCTCAAATCAATAGAACAAGTATAAACCAATGTTTTTAAAACCGAACCGGACACCCAACCGGAAACCTTGTCAAAATGGTCGGATCGGGTTGAACCATATAATCAAACCGGTTCAACCGGATGATGACATCATCATTATTTAAAACCGGATTAAACCGGACCGGTGAGAAAAAAGTGGTTGAACCGGTTAATCAAACCGAAATGAAATAAAAATATATGTAATATATACTTAAATATAAATAAATTACATAGACAATGTATATATTTCACACTATACATAAAATATTGTTCATATACACCATCAAATACCATACACATCATATATATATATATATTATTTGGACTAGTTACTCTATAACATAATAGTAGTATAATTATATTTAAAACGCAATATATGCAAAAAGTTGTGTTAGTGTAGTTGGTTAAGAGTTTGAAATAGGCATTTTTAAAAAAATTAAATGCGGTTCAACTTCGGTTGAACCTGGTTAAACCGGGTTAAAAAATAGATTGAACCGGACGGGTTAACCAGAATTTGAATGTTTGAACCGAACCGCTATAAACCGGTCGAACCGGCCGGTCCGATCCGGTTTTCAAAACACTGGTATAAACCATATTTATCCATTATCCTTACCTTATTCCTTATCCCTCATCCTAATGAATATAAAGATATACTACAGTTATTTTTTTTCAAATAAACGAGTCCTTATTAATGTAATTTTTTCAGAAGATAAAGAATAGTTAGATGAAGAAAAAATGAATGAAATAGCTATTCTAATTATACATATTACATTTCTTTTCATTCCCTCTCATCCGAAAATTCTCAAGTTTGATATTCGCTTAGATACGATTCAATTGAACAGAGGTTTGATTAAGGTTCATTTCAAAAACAAATGAACCAAAACCTGAACACGAATTTAAGCTCGATTAAATAAACGAACTGAACCTAAAAATTGTATGATCGCTCCTGTTCGATTCGTTTATACCCCTACTCTTTATTTTCTTACAAAATATTGATAGTCCCGTCGCTAATTTGACATGTATAGCACTTATTTATCTAGATGAACTCTCGATCCTTAATGTAAACATAGATATAGTGGTAAATATATCCAAGGAAGGTCTTAGAGGTAGTATATATTAAGGAAAATCGATTCCGTTGTTATATCCTCGGTTAGGTTATATAGTCATCTACTGTCACTTAAAATTCAAAATCAAGAGCTTCAAAAACTTTTCTTTAAACCATCCTAAAAGTTTATAATTGTATTATCGATGATAAATCATGATTTGATTTCTAGTGTGAAGCATTCACTCCAAAATAATTTTGTTATGACTTTAAAATAAATAGCTTGGGGTGATAGAGTTTTCGTGTCAGAAAGCCAGATAAAAGATGAATACAGATTCAGTGTGCTTAATATGTGGGATATAAATACATTCATATAAGATAATATTATTAAGCAATCAATAAAGAAGATCATATTAGAATCAAATAGAAATTATAGAAGTAAAAATATCTGACTTATGTGTAAAAAAACAGACAAATATCTCAAAAAAATACATGTAGCGACGATATGAAACATCAAAATATATAAACGTGGCATCAAAAACTGACTTATGATGGTTCGATCATCATATAAATTCATTGTAATAAGTAAAATAATAAAAGGCCAGTAAGTTGGGCATGTTTGTTTTTCAGTTTACCCCTACTAAACTGGCTACTCATAATGCGCTCTTTATTTGATTTCGGGATATACCTAATTCTACTAATGCATTCCTGAGTTGAAATTACTTATATGATCCTACATATTCTTTGTTATAATAATTTCTCACCGCATTCAAAAAAAGTTAGCATAAAAACATATAACAATCATAAAATAATTAATATAACACAACTACCCAACATGTTAGTTGTTACCAAATGTGTTTAGATGGCTGAACCTGTTTGGATCGTTAAAGCTTATGCTATAAAAAATGGAAAAATCTCCCCTCACTTAAATGTGATGTTATATTGTATTTGTTATATTGATTAAATTTGTGATTGAAATATTTTTTCTTGTTGATTTTTTATTTAAATATCATAGAGATATCATAGTAAAGAAAACGGAGGAATCATATAATTAATTCTAACCCAAAGAGGAGTGATGAAGTGACATAATCCAAACTATAAATTCTTCCTGCATAATATTACCTCCTTGTTAAAAAAGCATAAGGAGTACGATAATTAATTATTCAAGGACAACTAGAGACTCGTGAGGAGCTTTGGAAAGCATATGTGTGCACATGCTTCTCTTTCCTGTTCAACTGCCATTTGATTGCCTACATGTGACCAACATCACTAAGACGAGAATTATCAATTATCAGGGAATGTTGTATATTTTTTAGACTTCTATATTCGTGCCTTCACAAACTATTGCAAAAATACTTATCTGACCGTAATTAAGGATTTGATTTTGTGTTTATATATTTAAGATATTATAAATAGTATTTAAAATTATTTAAAATATAAAAAGTGTAAGAATAACATATGAATAAAAATATACAAGTGTACAGTACAACGAGACCTCAGAAAGTTGGGTTTCACATATTAATTCTATTTTTAATGAGATCACTTTCATTAAATAGATAATTAATTTAAAATACAATGAATGTGAGTTTTGTCAATTTTGAGTTCATATGGAGAAGGCGTTGATATGTGAAGTTTGGTTTACGGCTTTTTCATCAGTGTGTCCCAGCTGGACAATGTATTATTTTGTATCCAATTATTTTTATAAAGGGATTTTTACTCGGCAGACCCTATAATCTTTGTCAATTACCTCTACGACCTTTGAAACATCGTAATTCCTCCCTCACCCCCGTAAACTTGTTAACCTTTACCATATATACCCTGTGGTTAACCTCCATCCATTTAATCGTTAAAACTAACCAGATTATGTTATCTTCTTTTGTATTGCATCCATTTTATTTATCAAATTTACTACAAGTGCCACTGCTTCCCACCCTCCACCTCCAGCTGAACACGGCGGCCCCCTCCCCCGGTTCGCCGCTGCCACTGCTCCAAGCCCCTCCTCCGCACACCCTTGCGACGTCCTCCTCATGTTTGTCCTCCATCTTCAGTTTGGTCGCAGCAGCACAGCCCCGTCCTGGCCGCGACGCTCCAGCGCCTCAAGAACAACCTCCCCTTCTCCAGCGCCCTCCCCGGCAATCCCACGTCGCTCGAAGCCCCCCGCACCCTCGCGACCCCCCCTCCCCCCAACCACCCCCGAGGCGCGTGCTGGAAGCCCCCTCCCTAGCACCGCCTCCTCGCAATCCCCCTCCCCCCCCCCCCCCCCCCCCGCACCCTCGTGACCCCCCACTCCCGAGGCCGCGCTGGAAGCCCCCTCCTCGGCACCCCCTCCCCGCCTCCCCTGCTTTGAAGCCCCCCTGCACCCTCACGATGCAACTCGAAGCCCCCCTCCCCGCACCCTCTCCCCCTCAGCGCAACACGTGTTGGAAGCCTCCCCACACCCCCTCCGCGTGGCGCGAGCTGGAAGCCCCCCTCCCCGGCACCCCCGCCTCCCTCCAACCCAGGCCCCTTCTGCCCTCCATGCAACCCCCCCCTAACCCGTCACCTGGAATCCCACATCCATCCCATGTCGAGCGTCACTTCCCATCTCCTCCATCCCAGGTCGAGCTGAAGCGCTACACTCCCTCGCACACACCTTCTCCAGCCCAAGCCAATGCTCTCGTTCAGGGAGGAGAGATGGAAGCTGGGATTTTTTTCTGCTCTTAGTTAATTCTAACCGTCCGATCGCGTATTGGTTAGATTAACTCATTTTTAACCCAATCAAGTTAACTCTAGACGTGTCAATTTAACAGTAGGATTCGTGGGGTAAGACAGAGCAAGTTTACAGGGTCGACGACGGAATTACGATATTTCAAAGATCCTAGAGGTAATTGACAAAAATTATAGGGTCTGCCGGGTAAAAATCCCTTTATAAATTTCTATATTTTCTTATGTACAAGTTCTATGTAGATCATTATTTAATTGACGTGAGTAAAATAAATAACAAAATCAAGTAAAAATACGCATCTTGAAGATTAGAAATTAGGATTTTATGTGCACTGTATTGACTCCTATCTTCCCCTACTTTATCCATTGCCGACTAAGTCAATATTGATGGTCTCAGAGTTTGGGGTTATTCGGTATCTTTGACACTTCATTTATTTTCATTTTATTTTCTTTATTCTTTTATTTTGGATTAAGTACAAGTATTTATACAATATCTACATGTTAATATATGAGTGCCAATTTATGCATGTTAGTTGCATTTGCATGTGTTTTGCTAAGGATTTAAATGCAGAATGGACGTAAAAAGGTAGATGGATGGATACTCATCAGGAGGGTATCATGTTGGGGACCAAAAAGGGAATAGAGGTTACCCTGTCAAGGTGGATTTGATCAAGAAACTTGATCCAACCAACGAATGTCAAGTCAGTTAGGTTATTTCTAGGATATGTTGGATTAGGTCATTTCTAGGATATATTGGATTCGATAGATGATTCATTAATATTTTTTAAAGATTACCCATCCATTGATTAAGCTCTTAGGAAAATACACTGAGTTTTTAACGGTAACGGAATTGCTAAACAACCACGTCTGGATGGAGGTCGTAGGAGTCTCTGTTTCGCACGAAATTTTAATAGCATAATATAGGGACATATTGATGAAAATCCACGGAAGAAATTTTCAAAAAAAAAGGGGGGGGGGGGGAAATTGGGTGGGGGAGCCAAGGTAGCTCCCCATATCTTCCATATTTTTTTACTTTTTTGGAAAATATCACTATGTATATTCATTTACATATCCCTCTAATATGACATTCGAATTTCGTCAGAAATACAGACTCCTATTTCCTCCATCTAGAATATGTAATTTAATAGTCTTAGAATTGTTGTAATCGACATGATCTAGATTGAGGGCAAATGAGTCTTTGTTTCTGACGAAATTCGAATAGCATATTGGAGGGAAATATAGATGAATATACATAGTGATATTTTTTCAAAAAAGTAAAAAAAGTGGAAGATATCGGCTCCGATGCATGTAAAATTACATGCACCAAGGTGCATACTCCCCATCCTCATATGTGTGCGTACATATATATCCTACTCCATGAAGTAGGTAACTTACCTACTCCATTCTCATTTTTTGTCACTTCTTTTTTTTTGAAAAATGCTTTCATGTATTTTCATAACTATATCACTCTAATATGTCATTCAAAATTCGTTAGAAACAGAGACTCTTATGACATACATCCAGTATAGGTAATTTTCACGGTCTTAGATTTGTTGTAATCGACATGTTCTTGGTGGAGGGCATATGATTCTATGTTTTTGACGAAATTTGAATGACATATTATATGGATATAGTTATGAAAATCAATGGAAGCATTTTTCAAAAAAATAAAAAAAAGTGGCAAAAATGAGAATGAAGTATGTAAGTTACAAATTCCATGAAGTAGGATCCCTTCCCCCCTCCCCCTCTCTTTCTCTCTCTATATCTATATATACATATATATATATATATATATGTATATATATATATATTCGTATTAACGATATATTAATGTTATAACAATCAAATCCATAAGGTCATATACAGGTAAATGAAGCGTGTTTTGGGTATTAGAATGGAACAATATTTTTCCATTATTTTTAACGATCTATTAATGTATTAATGTATGGAACAATATGTTTCCACTAGAATGGAACAAATCCCTAACAATATACTAATGTATGGAACAAATCCATAACAAATCCATAACAATATATTAATCCATAACAATATATTTTTCCACTATTTTTGCTCCTGCCGGGGACCTTGGTAATTCTTGGATTTCTTGCAATATGAGATTTAATGCCATCACTTTGATTTTGTAATTTACTATCATCGATGTGCTAGGAAATCCGCATAGATAGGATCACATGCTCGGTCACAGGATGTCATAAAGGGTCCCCCTTCCAATAGATACTTCGATTCATGTATCAACTATGGCAACATCTGGTATTTTCATGATAGCAAGGTATTCATATTTATTTGAATACCTACCCACGGCTTTGATACGTAGGATCTATGATGTCATTCCTTGCAGCAACCACTGGAATAGATATCATATATATTGATATTAAACGGAGGCAGTTATATGATCTCCAATAGGCAAAAAGAAACCTACGTTTCTTTCTCCCCACTTTTTCCTCTCAATTCCTTATTTGAGGATATTTTTGCTCTTGCACTGTTGGAAGGCTAAGTAAGATTTTTGGAGTCATGAATCCGTGTATGCTTCCACACTTTATATTATACTCTCGATATCTTGACATAAATAAAATATTAAGATTTTAATTAGCATAAGAAAATGAACATAGTATCCATATTCATATCTGCAAAAATAAAAATAAAAAAATACATCTTATCTTCGTATATGTCAAAATAAACAATACATAACTATATATGCTTAAGAACGTATACGATGGTGGATATATATATATAGAGAGAGAGAAGATAGGAAAGAGTGATCTTGTGAGAGCATGGGAGCAGTGATTCTGGACCACTAGATTCAACCATAAGAGAGAAGACAAAATATAGTGTTTCAGAATCACTGCTCTAATGTTCTCACAATTTTTTGCTCTCATAGGATTACTCCTCTCTCTATACACACACGATTGCATCTTACTAATGGCGCTTAAACCTCATCGACCCTATTTCTTTATCAAAATAAAAAAATCCAATTGAGAAGGAGATCTAAGAAGTCCAACCGTTATCCTCTTATCCATGGATTTCAGGAATTGCATAATTTGTTACATCATTTATCACATCGAAATGGAACATATTATTCTGAAAACAACGCTGCTCCCTAAAAACATATTTATATTATATGATGATATCTATGTACAATAATTCCAATCTTCTGGGAGCAGTGCATCCATGGAAAAGTTGCAGGCAATATAACTATTGCGATCACCTCCTCCTTGACTCATATCAACGGTGTTCCTCGATCCTAACCCACCTGTTAAGATGCACCAAATTCACCCAAAATAATATTAATTACCCGGCTAATTACCATCATTTTTCCAAAATACATCAACAACAAAACTTAACATATCATAGTTACCGATAGATATAATAGCTAATTATTTTGAGTTGAGTGAAAAGGAGTTCATATACCTTCTAGGAATGGCGATGGAGAAGAAGCTCGAGCTCTTCTCTTCATCAGTTGTTGCATAACGTGAAGAGGTAGAAGGACAGGAGTGTGATCTGAAAAAAAATCAGCATAGTTCTTTATATATCTGTGGGAGCGGTTCACTGTCACAAATGCTTTGAAAATTCATTGTTATATCTTTCGATGTTATATATATAATAACTGATAATATTCATTGTCAGTTTATCTTTTAATCTTGAAATTCGCAAAAAAAATCATATTCAATGTTAAAGTTTCACATACACTCACACATAGCGATGATTATTTGTTTTTAGATAAAGATTTATACTAGTTGTTACTAATTTTGCAATGTAAAAAATCGATAAATAATCGTCATTATATAATTCTTTGCTAGTCATATACCAACACATATGCTACTGATTGTGAATTTAAAGAATTAAGTAACTATTGTAAGTTGATGGAAAATATGCGTCAGTTTTTTTAGAGATTATTTGAAAAAATTGCAATGGTTAATGAAATCTAGATTAAAACAAGCAAAATGGCTTTTATAAGCGGATCACATGAGATCTAAATTTAGTAGATAGAAGAAGATTCGACTAGGCTACTTACTATGAACCGTGGTGCGACGATCACCGTTAGTACTATCACCTGATCTACGAGGGAGGAAAAAGCCAATGCCCATGGACCACTGGCTAGAGTCCATGAACATGGCATGCATCCCTTCACGACCACACCCTCCTCCCCTTCCAGATCCGTTAGGAGCGGCTCCAAAGAATGACAAGGGAGCAGTTTGAAATGCATCCTCGCAACGTAATTTTGATGCGGCACGATGGTTTGCCATGGAGTCCTGAGCGCATGTCCATGCTTAACAATGAGTCAATTCCAAAGTTTTGATCTATGCAAGTGTTGGCCATAAAGTATAAAGTTGAACAATGACTTCAGACGGTTGAGATTGATCAACTAAGGATCTCAAACGATCGAGATTCGATCAACTAACCGACATAATTACTATCAGATAATTTTACCCAAATTAAGTAGCTAAGACTAAGCATATCTCTAAAGTCTAATCATCTTGAAACTGAAAATTTTAATAGATTTATGGGGACAATAGGGTGAATAGGAAAAAAGTAGGGGTATAAATGTAATTATGATTTTCATAGGACGCAAGTAAATAAATATCCAATATTTAGAACATTAATCATCAAAGTTAAAGACCCCCAGATCTCAAAAAGAAGAAGAAGAAGAACACCATGGAAGAATGGTTGTCAGGAAAGAAAGCACCCGTTCCCCGCCGTTTCCACGCCGTCGGATCCTCCTGTTACACAAACACACCTCGAGATTTCAACGACGAGGCACAGCAGATAACATTATACATACGAGAAAATACAGGTGATTACGATGCCGAAGAGGCAGTAATACACAAACATACGGATTGATGAGGGTTGATTACAATGTGCATAGCAGCAAAAGGTTGATCTCCTTGCAAGCTCTTCCTCCATCCTCTCTCCATGATCTAGCGAGAAGCCTCAGGGAGAGGAAAGCAGCTGGAGCTTGGCTTATTATATAAGTAAAAGAGAGAAACAGGGGACAGGAATTGTTGAGCGACTATGAGGACCAGCAACTAAAGATTATATAGTAATTAGAGAGAGAGAGAGAGTAGTATAACTAAAAGATGTTGAGGAGATTTTTTTCTGGAAGTAATGATCCACTCCATTATGGAGTTTGGTCTAAAGTTAAAAGGGAAAATCTACAGCATGACGTACACCTGCAAAGTTACGTTACGATGACTTGCCATTTTAGTTGAAATACAGAACACGCGTGCTTAGCATGACGTTTACGATCCTATTCCAGTTGGAACAAGTAAATATATTGAATTAATAACGGAATGGCATGCATAGTGGAGAAGCAGGTGAGAATGATGGAGCAACCGGAGACCATGGGGTCGGTTAGATAGACAGCAGTCAGCAGCAACAGTGAGCCCTTTGAAGCAGTGGGTTCAGAGTAGGCACCCTAACTCCCAACTGAGATTCTCCAGCTACCAGTTCAATACTTAGATGACGGTGATGGTGTGATATAATAACACATGGTTCACATGTTTTCTGGATGAATCCACGTGATTGAACAAATAGCAGTGCACGGGGAGGCGCAAGGATCTGTGCGGAAGAACTTCGTGATCAGATCCACTATGAAGGGAAGGCAGAATGGATCAAGGAGTCTTCTTTAGAGCTACCCACCATTTAGTATGGTACCTAAGGGTAGGTCAAAAGTAGTTCGAAGATTTTTTTTAATAAGATCGGGGGGTTGCTGTGAAGTTGGACGGCTGAGGCGGGTATATCCAGATTAGGGGTATGTCGAGGGATTTTAAAGGGTTAGAAAAAGGGAAAATAGCAAAGTACAACCTTTTATTTACGAGGGGGCAAATGTTAAGGAGGTCATGATTAGCGCAACATGTAACGTCCCGGGCTTAGGTCTCCGGTCCGTCATCGAGCATTACTGACCCTGACAATCTCTTGGGATCGGGCACATACGGATCTGATTAACCATCCACAAAATGCTCAAGCCGGGTTGTTCGGTAATAACCTCCTCACTTTTTATCCCACCCGGAAATTTCATGTTTCCACGGTGTGGGACCTTTTTTTTGGGTTTTACACAACCTCTTTGGATAGAGTTGTGGACGGGCAGGAGGAACCTTGGAAGAGTCTCCCACATCTAGGGTTGGGCATGGGCCGGGTTCGCCTTGGCCCGGCCCAAGCCCATTTTAAACTATGAGCCAACATGTCGGGCCTAGGCCCATTTTATTTTCAAAAATTAGGCCCAAGCCCAAACCCGACCGAAACAAAATGGGTCGGGTTCAGGTCGGACCGGCCCTATTTAACACCTATGTATACCAATATCATGTCTTCCATTCTTCTTGCATTTGTGTGGTTGTTTCTTATGCAAGTGTGCATGTTTAAAACTATAAAGCATGCTAACTAATTTGTGATTTTAACATTAGTTGTATGTTGGAAATACAAATGTGGTAAAAATATGGCGACTTAAACCACCATTCAATTCACCATTACATATTCTATTGTAGATGCGGGCACTATGACACAATACAGATTGGTTACTTACAGTTGTACATGTTATAACACTTGAGGACACAGATTCCATTCTTGCATATTAATGTAATAATCTTGTATATTAATGTAATAATATCCTCAATCCACTAATGGATATGATTATTAATGTGTCTAAGCATTTATTCTACACTCGAATAAGGATATTAAAGTTAGAACATGTTATTTGGAATGAACATGAATATAATTGATACAATTACACCGTACTAGATATGAATATACTTGCTTTAGAATGGGTCGGGCTATCGGGCTAACGGGTTTGGGCCTTCTCAGGCCCAAACCCAGCCCGATAATCAATATGGGCTCATTTTAAGGCCCACGGCCCGCCCATTAAATTTCGAGTTCGGGTTTGGGTCGGGTTATACGGATCGGGTTTTGGGCCGGGTCGGGCCGGCCCAGCCCAATGCCCAACCCTACCCACATCTCTCCTTCCATACCAACCATCAAGCTGATGCCTGGGATACAGAGATCTGTCATAGAGTAGAGGATGGTGGTATTTGTATGTGTTGATTGAAAAATAAAATAAAATTACCACTGAAGTTAGCAAGATTTAAAATGTTGAATTGGGAACGTGAGAAGCTGTAACCGAGGAGAAGGTGGCTTATGGTCTTTTCCACCTCAAGGCATAAGGGGCAACCGCCTAACCAAGATTGAAACTTCCTCACGTCGAGACATGTATTTTGGAGTATTAAATTGAACTTTTATTGGGGTGTCCTTCTAGTTTTATGATGGCAAAATCTTTCATTTATTGTATCTAAATTGTGGCTTTATCCCTTGTATCCTTCTTAACGTCTGCAATATCATTTATGCTTCAACTTTTTTTAATATTAGTTGTGCTTCTTAATTTTATAGAAACTACATTTTTGTCCTTCTGTAATGTCAAATATACCCCTACTTTACTTAAAGCAAGGGTAAAATTGTAAATTCCGTAAAAAATCGAGGGAATAACTGATATTACAAAATGGGGAGGAATATAATTGATATTACATAAGTTAAGAAGGGCACAAATAATAAAAATCCTATAATTTGTAGGAAGGCCCTTTCCAATTTCAATTGTTTGAGTTGTATTATGTTAAACTACAGAAGTGACCTACTTTATTTCGTGTGTGTTCCAATGATGGTATACTCGCAGATATATCCTTAAACTCGATTTAACTTTATATGGAGGTCGTAGGAGTCTATGTTTCTAACGAAACTTGAATGATATGATATATAGATATAATGACGAATTTTCATGGATTTATTTTTCGAAAAAAATAAAAAAATCAGACAGGGAAACCAAGTTAATCCCTCCCCCCAATGGAAAACCCCATATTCCCTTGTAAAAAAATACGTGATAACTCTTTAGTTACATGTCTTGTGATGATGTTTGAAATAATGCAGCAAAACGACCATGACTAGTGAACTTCTTGAGAAAAGAGAATTATATTGATTGGATCTTGAGATTTTATAACCTCTATGCGTAACCTTATAGATTGCTAATATGGTCGAAGTTACTTTGTGAAAGAGAAAAAGATGCTTTGTAATCCTTCAAAATGTCAAGATCGTGTAATTATGTGACTATTATGTGTTCAGTTAAATATCTCTACTTCAATGTTGTCATGCAAATGCAATGTAAGAAATATAAACATGAATTTATATAGGGGAACTGATACACGGAGGACGTCTATCCCAAATTATTTAGTTAACTCAGAGTCGTACCACTTAGAATTTAGATTCGTCAAGTTATAGGATGATCTTTCACTGTCTTTATTAAGTAATGTTGCAATCTATAATAGAATATACATTTAAGTATATGGATTAGTATAAGATAATAATCTAAGGGAACCGTGAACCTGAGAATATTTGGGTAAATCGAGTGATGGCTCAACTTGAACTTGTAATTAAGGAAGGAAAAGAGAATAAATCGCATTACAAAGGCCTAATAAGATATGATTACACATGTATTTTCTCTTCATATGACAAGGATTGCTTACTTAGTCATTGTGTGTAGACTCCAAGTAACTAGCAATCCTTTCGAACCATGTAGCCTTGGTACCATATAGAGTTGAAAGTAGCCTTTCAATCACATGTAGTAAGTTAGATAAGATTGTAATTAGCTTCGCACTCTCTCTCCGATAACGTGGTCATACTCCTATTCTTCTTAATAAAAACTAAAGTATGATCAACACAATCAGAACAAACAAATAAAGAGATTAAATATAACTTTTTATGCATGCTTATTAGTTGCACTTGTTTGTTTTGTGATTGTGTTGATCATACTAACAAACCTAGGGTCTTATTAGGCCGGCAATTCCTTTGGGTCGGGCCGCTCCATCTCCCAATTAGATATTATTAACTTTGGCTCTTTTGTTTCAAGTTAATCTCAACTCAAGTGACACAAGCCAAAATTGATTAAAACATGTACCATAATACTTGTGAAACAACTAAAATTCAATTCTACCCAATCCAAATTTACACATGTGTACTCAATGCTAGATACCATGAATGTCCTATAGAAATTGAAAGAGTAAACCAAACTTACCCAGTTAACAATAGCAGATGCACCAGATCCTACATGTTAAAAAATGAGCATAAGACCTATATTGGATAAATGTACAATAATAGAAAATATTCTGATTGAAAAAAATAAATACTAACAAATTGAAGAATAACAAAAAGGATCTAAACCAAATATTAATTAAGAAAATTAATTCTTAATTGAAATAGATTGATCATCAACTCATGTCGCACGCTTGACTTTCTTGATTTATAAACATTGTATGAAGACATGATACAAGAAGAGAGTGCACATGAAATAGATGGGAGTTTTCATGCATGTAGGATGTGAGAAAGGATTCGGGCCCTCTTCGGACCGGGTCCTTGGGCCGGATCGTGCTGGGTCGAGTCAAATCCGAGCCGACCCCAAAAAAATTGGGCCTAAATATTGAGCCCAAGCCCGACCCGATATTCCTTTGAGCCCGAGCCGGCCCGAGCTTTTTAGGCTGAGCTTCAGGCTGAGCCAGGCCGGCCCAGACCAATACCCATCCCTGCTTATAGGAGCTTCACTAATATATTGATGGCTTCGTTGATGATGTGCAACTATGAGTTGACTTTTTGGACAATTTTACCACTGGAACAAATAAAGCAAATACTTAAAAAATGCTTGTGTGTTTTTACCAATCGAACTAGAACCACTTACCACCCTGCTTGACAAGGAGCCCTCGACTCCATCATCAAGCGCTTGCAGGAAGATGAGCTCTTGATCGACCAAGGCCGCATCTACAGTTATAAAGGTCGTGATGAAGGTGCACTGTTGTCTCGACTCGCGGAGGAGAAGTCGAATGTGGAGAAGGAATGGGAAAGTGCGGAGAGCCGGAGAAGAAGGTGGTCAAGGAGAAACCAATGGCAAGGGGTTGCAGACGATCAAGACCCGGAGACCGATGATGAAGAAGCCGAACCTATCGATGCCGGAAGTGGACTTGAAATGGAAAGCGGAGTCCAAGGAGGATCGCATGACAGAGCAGGCAAAGGCTCCAATGGCGGAGAAGAGCAGTAGGGGCAATGCAATGAGCAGCGTGGACGTTCCATCGCCAGTGTCCGTTGTCAAGAAACGAAGTGCGCCCGAATTCTTGAACCTGTTCAAGGGGGCTATCGGGTCATCATCTCCCAGCAACGGGGGACGACCAATGGAGAACATCGAGACTGGTGGTGGCATTGCGAGGTCGCCAAAATGACGAGCAGAGGAAGGGATTGAGGGACGATAAGAGGGAGGAGAAGTAAGGGCAGAGCAAATTACCGAAAGAGGAGCGTTGGCAGGTCGTCGAAGAGGACGCCGCCAACCCCACCCTCGCAACTATCGACCAAGAGGGCGAGGGAGGTGGGGGTTGGAAGAGGGGCTATGGAGGTGATGTAACGTCCCGGGCTTAAGTCATCGATCCGTTATCGAGGAAAATTGATCCTGACAACTTGTTGGGTACGAACCAAATGGATTTGTTGGCAACCACTCAAAATGCTTAAGCCCAAGTTGGTAAGTAGTAATCTCCATCACTTATAAGCCACACCCACACTTCGTGAGTTTTATGTATGACACTATGTTTGAGGTTGGGGTGTTACAGGTGCTGGAGGTGGGGGCTGAAATGGGGGCGGCTGAAGGGGAAGATCAAGAAGGAGGAGGAGGAAATGTAGGCAAAGGGTGGAGGAGGTTGGAAGGGGAGGATGCTGAAGGAGGAAGGACATGGGGTGGAGGTGGTCGACAGAGGAGGGGGTTGGAGGAGGAAGGAGGAGGGGGCTGGAGAAAAGGGGAGGCTATAGTTGGCGGAGGAAGGGAGATGAGGAAGGTGATCGGGAGAGGGGGATGGAGGAGGATGGTGGAGTGTTTTTTCCTTTTTTTCCTTTTTTTGCTTTTGATTTAATTCATCCATTGGATCACGGATATGTTAGATTAACTCAATGATCTGGTTGAGTTATTGAATTGTACTAATTGATTATTATGGGTATAGGATGAAACACTTATTCAAGATTTTGGATATAATTATGAATTATCAAAAGTTTTGTATAAAATTATGAAGCTACTCGGGGGTGTGAATATCCCTATAAGAAAGCTCGAAATTTAGTATTCATATTTTTAGTAAGGAAATGTCATTAAGGTCGTGGCTGGGTGTATGATAACATCCGCTTATCTTAGGTCAAAGGGACTTTATCATAGGACAGGCTATTTCAAGATAGCTGGATAATCAATCGCAACGTGAGTGCAACATTTTATTATGTCTTCGTTTGTAGTATTTATCCAATCCTTATCATTGGGAAGCGTACTGGTCTCGTCCCTAATCAAATATCGGTTGTTGGGTATATTGATTAGATGCAGATGCGAGCATGTAATCGACTTTCAAAACTAAAGCACGTGCAGAATATGACCATGTGTGTGAGAGTCGCGATCACTTCTTGCCACCTACGTATGAAAAACATTATTAAAAGAAGAATGAGTATAACTCTTTCTTCTCTCATTCTCTCCATCTTCTCTCTTTCTCCATCTCTTTATTTGTCATTGTCCTTTTTGATGCCGTGGAGGTAATGTCCCCACCCTACACACATAGGTACAAACCCATTAACTTATTTTCGTAAGGGCTCCACATTGAATATAACTTTAATTGTCAAAAAGATTAAGAATCACGTCTCTTTGGGATTCCTAATCCTAATGACTCGTAATCCTAACAATCTTCCCTCATGAGTTGAGTTCTTTCATCATATCCACACCATTACACCGGTTTGTCCTTGCCAACAGCAGGTCTCCCCTGCGAGTCCTCACCATTTCTTAGGCGTCGCTCACGTTGTTGGATGTCTCGATGTGCCTCTTTGCACGATCTCTTGCTAGCCACCTCTACAAGATTTTTGTGACAAATCTCACCAATTTCTTCAAGCAATCCTTGTTGTACGACATTAATGCACCGTGTCTTTGTGTCACATCCAGTGTTGGATGCCCTCGTCGTGCCTCCTTACGATCCCTTACTAACTGCCACTAACAGAATTAGTTTTTCCAAGCGCCCACCATAACATGGCTTCTGAGGATTACACATATGTTGCGTTGCATACTCTCATTGATGTTGAAACTATTTCTGACCCATTGCATCATGTCCTCTCGACGACATCAACCTGGCTATTATATGTTGCATCGTGTCTGCTTAACAATGTGAGACCTGGCTCTGAATCATTATGTCATGTTCTTTCGATGACATAAACTTGACTTTGATAACACTTAATGGAAAGCGAAGATGTACTACATGCTCCGGTACCGGTTAGTGAGGATATGGACCAAATGCAGATGCATATGCGCAGTCAACCACCATTGTAGAAGGACACGAAGAATAAAACTACGATATGATTGTTGTCGATAACCTCTCGTGACCGCCGGAAAAAAATGATAAAAAAAAGCAGGAGAACAACTCTCTTTATTCCCTCATTCTCTCTCTCCATCTCCTCCGTATATAGCTCACGTACAAATCCATTTTCCTAATAAAACAATGACTCTACATTGAATGCATCTCAATTATCGTTTGGATCAGGATTCCTAATCCTAATGCGTAACCCTTATTCCATTTTATTTTCAATCTATCATCAATTCTCTTTGGGTGTTGGCCTTCACGGCTTTGCACCCTTTTTTCTTAAAAAAACTCTTAATTTTATCTAAATTAGAATTAACTAATGAAAGATCGCTACCTGATATCCCGTCGGTCCATAATTTTATCTAAATTAGATTAGTTTTTATTTGCTCTTTTTTGAATATAAATGAGGCGTGGCCAAGCGGTAAGGCAACCGGTTATTCCGGAACTTTTTCGGCAAAAGTATTTGTACAAAAGCCCTTCACACGATAAGATTCGTAGAATACGCCGGTATTTATACGATATCAAGTGTTTATATGGGCATCCAATGTAAATATAACGCTCTTGATTAGGGATGCAAATAGACGGATGCAAATACATATATAGCTCTATTACCACAAACATATATGTTACGGATATTAACAATCGTAAATCATATCCTTAAATTTGAATACAGAAATAATATAATCGGATTATATCAATTAGGATGCAATATTCAACAAACGGATAATGGGCTATCATGCATGTAATGAACGTCTCCTAACACTTGCAGTCGGGAGAAATGTTCGTGTGAAATTGAAACAAATAATAGATTAAAACAAAATAGACTACATGTAGATGCAAACAGAAAAATAAAAATAAATGCTAAATTAAACCATTTATACAACAAATAATTACACATTATACACACACATTCTTGCATTTGAAAAGATTTTAAAATGTATTATGGCAGATTTGTAACATGTTTAGATATATGTGTTGACGCAGACACACTGATATACTTCTATAGAGTAAATTACAAAAAGTCCTTGAACTATACACTTGATTTCAATGTCATACTTGAATTTTAAAGAATAACAATGTGGTACTCGAATTTTCAAATTTATCTCATTGTGGCCTTTCGTCATAGAAATTTAGTAGATTACTTCATCATTTTAACATTAACTTTCAACAAGCGGGGACCACATTGAGATAAATTTGAAATTTCGAGTATCACATTGTTACTTTTTAAAGTTTAGGTATGCTATTGAAATCATGTGTACAACTGAGGGACTTTTTTTGTAGTCTACTCATTTCTATATGATAGACACACACATTCAGTTTATCATGATATCATATCATGATCTGCCAGGAAAATATGTACTTATATTAGTATTTTTAATCACTGTTTTCGAAATAGTGAATGGGAGACTGAATTAGAAATCTCGTAAAAAGATTGAATTTAATTTTGATTGGTACGCTCTTCAAATTGATTGTTGTGATGGTTGAATCAAAATGTCATCAGTTTCATCTGAACAATCAAATTTAATTAATCGAACCGATGGATGACTACTTTAATAACATCAAACAAATAAAATAAAAACGATAGGTGTCACCCTCCTTTGTTCCATATTTTCTCACTCCTACGTGGGTCCTACTATTTATCTTTTTAAAAAAAATAAATAAATCAATTCTCCATCATCAATTCCATCAAAAAATAATATACTATACCATCATATTATATAAAAATTATAAATTACTCCATTTCTACCCACTTTTTCAAACTCCAATACAATTACATCACAATAACTACTCATTTCAAGCTTCAATACAATCATATCACAATAAACTCACTTCTAACTCACCCACAGTTTAACCCTCTGTCCAAACACCAAAACTAAAAAATGGGTTACATGCTATCAGTTTAACCCACCTAAACCCACATACTAAATACACCCGTAGGCCCTGTTTGGTTGCTGGGTTGGACTGGGTTGGGTAGGGGTACACTGGTGTACCCCTCCTTCCAACCCTCTCAATCCTCCTCACAGTTTACTATTCACAGGGATACAGTTTATTATTCATAGGAGTACTCCAACCCAACCCAATCCAACACAGCAACCAAACATGCCATAGGGTGGGTTTGGTTCGTGGGTTATCTAGGGGAGGATAACCCGATTTTGTATTTGTGTTTAGGTGATGGGTTAAGGGTTGAGAGGATTTGTGTGATGTGATTGTATTGGAATTTGAAAAAGTTGATAGTTATTATGACAACCCTCTCAATCTCTTACAGTTTACTATTCACAGGGGTACACTTTATTATTCATAGGAGTACTCCAACCCAACCCAATCCAACACAACAACCAAACAGGCCCATAGGGTGCGTTTGGTTCGTGGGTTATCTAGGGGAGGACAACCTAGTTTTGTGTTTGTGTTTAGGTGGTGGGTTAAGGGTTGAGAGGGTTTGTGTGATGTGATTGTATTGGAATTTGAAAAAGTTGATATTTATCATGATATGATTGTATTGAAATTTGAAAAAGTGGATGTTTATTGTGATGTGATTGTATTGAAGTTTGGAATAGTTAGTAGAAGTTGAGTAATTTATGATTTTTAGATGATATGATTGTATAATATATAATTTTTTTATGAGAAGAGAGTAAACGTTGATAGTGGGTTAAAAGTGTGGGTTTTCAGAGTTACGCAACCAAAGTAGGAATAGTCCCCAACCAAACGGGGTCATATCATCCTATGAGACAAATATCGATATCCTCCAACGTGAAAAAACAATCACATGGAGTGACTGTCCATTATTGATGGCGTCACCCCATGCGGAGCATCACATCACATCACGACACATCACATGCACTTTCGCTATTCCAGCACGACATAGCCGTGTGCTTCCTTGGATTCGATTTCTGCCATTTATTTTGTGTTTTTTACTATTTGGTCACGTGCATAATATAATTTGTCTTTTTATAAAGAATAATCATGTAAAAGTTCCCACAATTTTACACTCGCATTTTGGAAATCATAATTTAATCCCTAGTTTCTTATTTACATTTCAATCAGTTAGCTTCTATCTTTTAAATATACCACTCTCTTCATTCTTTTCATTCTTTTTTTTATAAATTACAAAAAATGCATTTACACATCGATTCCCAATTAACTGTCTCATTTTTCTAATGCAACAAAAGGGAACATAAACTTTCGACTTTAAAAGTTTGTCATCTTCATAAAGGGTCACATTATCTTACAAGGGTGTGCATACGAGATGAGAAGTCAAGATTAGACCTCTCTCTGTTACATTCGAAAAATGAGGCTCATATTTTAAGAATCGGTGTACAATTAAGGTTTTTTTTGCAATTTGTCCTTCTTTCTTTTCTTCGTATGCTTCTTCTTCTCCCCCTCCTCCTTTCTCTATAGACGTCGAACTCACCTACCTTCCATGCATTGAATCCCATCTCATCGTCGACCTCTCTATGTCGAACTTCATTGGCGAGTCTCCCTTGACTCCCTCAACCTAGTTTCTGATTGTCCTTATTTCAGAGCTTCATGGTGCCCCTTAATGCTTGAGGGATGTCGTCTTCCTCCATCACTTACATCATAGAGGACAAAGAAGATGGAGAGGAAGAAGGTGATGGGGGTGGGCCCATCATGCAAGCGAAGTTCGATGACAAGAGACAATATCACGAGGTAAACCAAGAAGCGAAAGCTACTATATGTATAATTTTTTTGAACTCATAGGATGAAAATATGACATCTATTAGATTGTCACACATAGTTACATGCAGAACCTCAAATAGTTGCTCCTTCTTACATATTGAATCCTCCGTTAAATTTATCCTCCAACTCAATCATTCCCTTAAGTTAATCTTACCAGAGTAAATTCAATGGTTAAGTCTACTGGCTCCACCTGCGGGTGCTACTGCTCCCTTCTTCCCGAGAAGTTCATCAACAACACCTTCCCTAACCCCATCTTCCCTCCTCTCCTCCTCTCCCTCCCTTGACACCGTGTCCACCAGCACCTGCTCCTCTTCCGCCATTGTCGGACCCCAACTCCCGGCTTTCCTTCGCAAGCATGAGAGGGCATGATCCTCATTTACATCCGGTTTTGAGGAGAGGGCCCAGAACAACCACACCAACGTGGAAGACATCGTCTCGCTTCAGGTAACGAGAAAGCTAAGGGTGATGTCGCATAGGAACTCCTTTGTGCTCTCATCATAGGAGGCGAAGCAGAGGAGGAGGTCGTCGCTTCTCGTAGAGGGATTAATTTTTTTCGACCGTAAGATTTACAGAGCAAGTCATGAACGATCTTGATCGACTCCTAGAGACATCTCTCAATTCGACGTCGATGATGTACTATGATATTATATATTTGGGGGAAAGGCCCGTCTCGACGTTCCCCAGGAGGGACGTGCGATTTTCTACTCTCTTCTCTCGATAAATCAACTTATTTAAATGGCTCGCTTGTCTCGTGGCAGGATGGCCCCACCCTACAAAGTAGTAGGGGTGTAACGAGCAACTAGCACATAAGGGCCATATATACCTCTTCTTGCGTTGTCAACTCATATGATGCCTCTCAATCAATCACATATATCACATATCTGCATGTTGACTCATTGGATGAGGAGGGTATCCTTTTTATTGGGGGGGGGGGAGGTGGGTGGTTACAATCTATATGAGAAGTTTGTCGATTCTGAGCTAGTTGAGCATGGGTGGG
Organism: Ottelia alismoides; assembly: GCA_037367405.1. Taxonomy (NCBI): domain Eukaryota; kingdom Viridiplantae; phylum Streptophyta; class Magnoliopsida; order Alismatales; family Hydrocharitaceae; genus Ottelia; species Ottelia alismoides. The sequence goes on along the minus strand of JAZKJV010001556.1, from coordinate 358,385 downwards.
TTAATATACTTGAAGTCAGTCTCAAACGTGGTAGTCACATAAGCGATTTGCTATTTGCACAGGCAGTCTTAGACCTACACGGGCGAATGGACTCGAACCATCTGTTTGATATGCGAAGCATGCCTTTGTTTACCAAGAGTTGTCCACGACGTACTAGAAACACTCCATACAGTTTTTTGCTTGTATCATCGAAGGATTTTTTGAAGTTCAGGGGCATGTTCAGACTCGGAGCTTCGTCCGACAACCTCACATTGTCGAAATCTTTCAAGAAGTCCCAATATATGTTGTCAACCCAAAGCAGACGATCACATCTTGCACATTTAGGTATAATTAGATAATTACTTTAAAAAAGGCTTATGTTGCAATCTCAATTACCTAAAGGTCAACAATCTCACCCCTTTGGGCTGATCTCCGCATCAACAACAAACAGTGGACATTCTTGAAGTAGACAATCTCCATGACGAATGTCCGTATTGACCTCTTATTGTATTCGAAGCTCACCATCCTTCCATATCGACATTGAATATGTCATTGTCGAGGAGCACAAGTAGGGGGAAGTGGAGATCATGTCAGAGGCGTCGATGCGAAGGCGATGGCGTGGGAATGATGAGGCAAACGAGATTTGCATAATTCATAAATAAGATTGAGAGCTAGTGATAAATTTTTTATTTTTTAACAGATACCATCAAAGACAACAAATACGATAAAATGTGATTATCTCATATAAAAGTTAATAATCATTTAAAGTTCTACTTGTAATTATGAATTACGGAAGATTTGAGCACAACAACGAATTATACAAGGTTATGTCATCATAAGTGGGTCACAACGCGGATACAAGGCAGAGAAGTAAGGGCACAAGTGTAAAAATCCCCCGGAAAATAGAAAAAGGGCAGAGTAGTCGAAGGAAGTCGGACTTGCACTTAAGCGGCACACCTCTCGAGGCGTAGACGACGGTGGCGGCTCTTCTCCTCCCGCACGCCTCTCCCTTTTCCCTCCCCCAGTTGGTAGCTTGATCCCGATCGAGGAGAGGAGAGGACGTGAGATGGGGGTGGATCTAGAGTCCGTGTCGGAGGCCACGTCCGGGGCGGTTGGGGCGCTGGTCAGCACCACCATCCTCTACCCGCTCGACACCTGCAAGACCAAGTACCAGGCCGAGGTCCGTTCCCGCGGCCAGCGCAAGTACAGGTAATCATCCATCTTTTCATTTCGTCGTTTTCTTGATCTGTAGATGTAGTTATGGCGATTGAGTTTTTGCTTGGATCCCTTACGGGTACGCAGAAAAACCCAAAAAGATCACATATTGGTTTTATTTGTTTTTCCATGTCTGTCTTTGTTCTTTCTTGGTGATGGAGAATTGTGGATAGAATATTTTGCCCTCCTTTGTCACTCGATCACGTCTTTCGCATTGTGGTGATTGTGTTCTTGTGATGGTTCTTGGTGATGATTGTTCTCCTTTATCCTTTGTCACTAGATCACGTCTTTTGCATTTCCCCCTTTTTGGTGGTGGAGAATTGCGGATAGACTGGTCACTGGTGTCTTCTTCCTCTCTATAAGTCGATCACCTCTGTAGCATTGTGGTTTGGGGGGGGGGGGTAGAAAAAAATTCTTATAGCAAGTTTTTAGAAATGTTTTAATTTCTGAGGTATGCAGAAAAAAGGAATCCGAATTGTAAATCTTTGATTGAAACATCTAACTTTCTTACATTGTAGTTTCCTATCGAAATGGACTGCTTACATCAGTGTTGGGTTCAGGTAAGCTTACCAGGTCAACCTCTGCACATACAGTATCTTCTCGTGAAAAAAAATTAAAATTATCTATTTTTGAATTTGTACACTATCATACGTGAATGGGGTGTGATGGTCATGCTAGAAGTTTCGATTGGTTGTCAGCAATTTGTTTTATCTGATCACAATCCTCATATTTTGATTCCATACTTAGTCTTTATCATTCTTAATGAATCTATATCTTCAAAATAATGAGAAACAAGTTAATGATGGTTCAAGTATTATGTGGAGTTGAATTTTGAAGTAACTATAGTGCAAATTATGTAATTTGATAGATAATACTGTATTGGTACTGAAAAATAGCTGTGCGCGAGCTTAACGTGAAAAGGATATATGGGGTGATGGACGAGGGAGTTGGAGAAGTCTGAGCGCAGGGGAACTATTCGTGGGCATTGTTGTAGCTTCATTCGAGGAGGAAATCTTTGAGTGGTAGGGACTCTAGGGAGTTCTTTGTTGTGGGGGTTGCATGCTTTTGATGTGGTGGCAGTGGTCATAGTTTGAGAGGGTGTAGGGATCATGCCATCTACTTTTATTTGGTAGGATGGATCATTGGCAATGGAGGTTTGGTATTTGGTGGTGGTGGGTATTTTACATGAAAAGAGAAGGCCGTGTTTCCACACCCCAGTCCACTTTTGGGACTTGTGTTTTGTCGGGGAGATCTTCGGTGGAGTGGTAGTTATGGCAACTGCTGTTGAAAGTTTTTGGTATCTGGAATCTATTCTTGGTCGGAAGGTTGTTGGTGATGCCAGGTAGGTGGGGGTACTCAGAAACCTCACTTGTTTGGGTGGATTGGCTCATTGATGTGGAGAACCTCGTTTGCCCAAGGCATTACCCTCTCTGAAGGGGGACCCCAATTGTCTAGCATTGTTCACGATCAGAGGATGGTCTCTTGCCGATCCCCTCGACCCATTTGATGTTGCATTTTATGAGTCCAAATGCATTGGAGGGATATGTTGCCCTTGGAGAAATTGTTGACGCTAGTAGCTTAGTAGGTGTGCTTAAGAAGCTCGTCTCATTGGGCCTATTGCCTTAGTCTCCACCATGGATATTGATATAACACACAGTGGTGGTGAGGGTGAAATTGCTTGCTTCCTTGTTCTTGCATGCCGATGGCAGTTTGTTTCTGATGCTACTGGTGGAGGATTTCGACTGATGGGGTTTTATCACTTTGACGATGAGTGCCGGTGTATCTGTGCCACCCTTAACTTCGGTTCAGAATGCTATATAAATTGCATCACTCACCTTAGAATTGGGATGACCATCCCATTCATGAGGTTCTCGGGTGGGTCATTGGCAATGGAGGTGCGGTATTTGGTGGTGGTGGGTATTTGACATGGAAAGAGAAGGTCACGTTTCCGCACCCCAGCCCACTTTCGGGACTTTGTGTTTTGTCGGGGAGGTCTTCAGAGGAGTGGTAGTGATGGTGGTTGTTGTCGAAACTTTTTGGTATTGGAATCTATTCTTGGTCGGAAGGTTATTGGTGATGCCAGGTGGGGGGTACTCAGAAACCTCACTTGTTTGGGTGTATTGGCTCATTGATGTGGAGAACCTCGTTTGCCCGAAGCATTACCCTCTCTGAATGGGGATCCCAGTTGTCTAGCATCGTTCACGATCAGAGGATGGTCTCTTGTCGATCGCCTTGACCCCTTTGATGTCACATTCTATAAGTCCAAATGCATCGGAGGGATGCGTTTCCCTTGGAGAAGTTGTTGACGATAGTAGGTGTGCTTAAGAAGCTCGTCTCATTGGCCCTATTGCCTTGGTCTCCTCCATGGATATTGGTATAACACACAGTGATGGTGGGGGTGAAATTGCTTGTTTCCTTGTTCTTGCATGCCGGTGACAGTTTGTTTCTGATGCTAGTGGTGGAGAATTTCGGCTGATGGGGTCTTATTTCTTTGGCGATGGGTGTTGGTGTATCTGTCCCACCCTTGACTTAGGTTCAAAATGCTATATGAATTGCATCACTTACCTCAGAATTGGAATGACCAATCCCATTCATGAGGTTCTCGAAGGATTATACTCCTTCGTTGACTGTTGCTGCTTAAATTGGAAATACATATCCAATTCATGAGGTTCTCAAAGGATTCTTTTGCAGCGAAGTTTGCGAGGCCCAACTGTAAACATTTTTTAGTTCTCGATTCTCTGCAACAAGAGTTGGCTTGGATATGGTCTTGTACCTTGATGGATATGTTGTTTGTTATTACATACCAAGGCTATTTTCTTCACAAAATCGATTTGATATCGACGATATATCGTAGATATTTCGTATCGACACGATACTGATACTGATATTACCTACATTGATTCGGGCTACCTATGAGCACTGCCACCGTCAATGGAAGCATAGGGGAGAAAGCCTATTATGGATTTCTAAACTGAGTTTTGTAACTTTTGGGAGTAGAGATATTCAGGATATTCTCTGGAAGAACCGTAAAAAAGCCCCCCCTCCAATCAATTTTTGTCCGGGTTTAAACTTGATGGAAACTTAAGAAGAACAATTTTACTTGAAAGGATAGAGAATTTCTAGAGACGCCCTCAAGTGGGAATGGATTACAAAAGGAATGTCAAAATAGGAAAGTTGCAGCCCAGTCTTAATCCTATTGGAACTAGGACTAGTATGCCACCCTATAAAAGGGCACATGGACCACAAATGTTTTGGCTCACACGGGTCGTCTTGCTTGCGACTGGGCGATGTTGTAACTAGCGCTTTCTTCTCTGGGTGGGATCTTTTGGATCCGGTCTCTTCTCCTTCTCTTCCCCCTATTGTTAGTATCTTGTACTTACTCTTCTCTTTTTAATAAATTTGCTGGGGCGAACACCACGTCGTGTCTCCCCCGAATCGTGTGAATTCAAAAAAAACCATAATATATTCATGACATCTCCCAACTCCATTATCCCCCCACGAAGATGCCACATCAAATTTTCCACTCCCACTTTTTCCGAAGGATGTCAACCTCGAAAGAAGCTCTACTATAACATGGATTCCATCGTATGCGCCACATCAAATTTTCAATTACCAAAATCTCAAACGGGTTTTCAACTCGACGAAGACTTCCAGAACTTGGATTCTGCCACGCATAACACACATGTTCATTCACCACGAGTGTGGAGGTCTACTGATCAAGCATCAAAGTATCGCTTTTCCGGACGACGTCACTCATCAGAAGATGGGTTTTTCAAAGCGACAAAGAACTAATGCAGCATGGAACAACAAATTAGGGCAAAATTGAAATATTTTTCCGTTCGATTTTGGTTAATTAGGTTTTTCATCCGTTTAGTTAGAGTTTAATTAAAGTAGGGTTAGGTTAATTTTATTTACTATTAATTAAGTGCATTGCAAATTTACTTTAAATAACGAGATCTAATGTAATCTCATATCAATTAGTTAGTCGGTTAGAGATATTTAGAGGCCATTTAGGGTAAGTTAGGATTTGATTTTATTTATCTTTCTGTTTTTGTATCCCACCACTCCTATATAAAGGGGATGGTAGGATGGTAGTCCTTTGTTTAAAAACAGTTGAAGTTGAATCAAATTTGAAGTTTCTCCAATTATCTCTCTCCCTCTCTCTTCTCCCTCCACGTGATCTCCACGGTTCTGTCTCATCCTTCGTTAGGATTCTGCTCTGACCTACTATCGGCAACGACGATGGCAAGATGGGAGGTGACGGTGGTGGTGATGCAGGTCACGTTGGCTGCCTTTGCGACATCATAGTAGGCATCGATCGTCTGAAGGAGGGTGACGGTGGCCGTCGTGAGTAGGGTGGTTGTGGCGGTAACTGCTCTCGTGGACTGTGGTCAGGCATGGTTGGGGAAGGGGTTGGAGGGTTGCGACAAAGTCAAGAGGGTTCGAGAGGGGGCTAATGCAGCATGGAACGTTGAATTGGAGCTCAATCAAGGTTTAATTTTCCATCCATCAGTTATAACCTAATCAATTAGAGTTTGGGTTAATTTTATTTAGGTCCAATCGAGTCTGTTCCAATGTTAATTTTATTTAAATAATGGGATCGATTGTAATCTTCAATTAATTAGTTAGCGATAATTAGAGTCCAAATAGGGTTTGTTGGGATTTGAATTTTATTTACTTTATATTTTTGTAATTCCATCCCTCCTATATAAAAGGGGATGTGTTTAATGTTTGGGACATTCCATAGTTTATAAAATTTGAGATTTATCTCATTTATCTCTCTCACTCTCTCTTCTCCCTCCACGTGATCTCCGAGATTCCTATTCCCCAAATCCCTCTCATATGGTGAGTCCTCTCTTCCTCCTCCCTCCAAATTTCTTCTCCACCAAATATTTCCACCAAACATATTTTTCCACCGTCAAACTTATTTTTTCCACTATTGAAATTGTCCATTTGCATCGATTGGTATTGGAGCATGAACCTCAGATTGTCCTCACGATTTGACAATCCATAGATGTTCACGCAGGCATACGATGAATGACTCTCGTTTGGCGGATTGTAAATGGCGTGCTGAAGAAGCCTACAACAAAGAGTTGATGTCCATATTGCTTGAATTTCTGTCGAGTATATGGGAGTTGACTGCAGATTTTCAGACCCTGAGCGCCGTTGGATCGACTCCACCACCATCTATGATGTTACAACCACTCAAAGTCACTGTCCAGGTGGTTAACTAACCTCCTCCCACTTCCCCAACATTGCTGCCACAACCGCCGGCCCTGGCTCCAATTCTGCTATTACATCCGAAGCCTTTGCAGGTACCCCTCTACCGCCCCACATCCCACAACCACGTTAACAATGTCATATCCACCCCAACATAACCAAATTCCCCACCAAACTTGCTGCTTCCAGCCTGATTCTGGCTAACAAGCCATCGTCACTGTTATCTGTTACAACCTATCCTCAAGATGGATCTTCCTTGTGTTTGATTAGTATATATATAAAGATTGTGACTGCACTTTTTTATATACTGATAAATATTCCACGTGCCCTCAAGATGGATCTTCCTTATGTTTGATTAGTATATATATAAAGATTGTGACTGCACTTTTTTATATACTGATAAATATTCCACGTGCTTTTTGTTCCATCACCGTTTTAATATGTAATGAACTCTCTGCACAGTAACATTGCTAGAAAATATATTAATGGTCAGAAAGTTCTTAGAATGTTTTTACATGCAAGCCCTTTTTGTTGAATGTTTTATTCGTTTTAGTTGGATCTAAAATAAACACTTCTGCCTTTTAAAACCCCATCTAATTCGGTTTCTTTCCACTTCAATATAGAGAGTTATTTTTTCTGTATGCTCCATTTTTTGCATTTATACAAACATCTTAGACATCTATTATCTTTTTTTAATCACCACGAAAGTAATTTGCTTAGTTCATGATAATCTTCTAAACGAAGTCAGTATAGGAAAATCTTCTAAACAAAGTCAATTTAGGAAAAACATATTAATTTGTTGTATAAAGCACAACAAGCTGCATGTACGACAAGAAGCTCCTGCAATTGTTTTGCACATACCAAGATTCCATGAGGGGACCCACATATTGAGTTTGGGACACACACCCCCAACTTCTCAAATTCCCTTTATTTTGTCTCATTGAAAATTAAGAAAAGTTCCTCAAAAAAAGTAAAAAAAAAATAAAAATGTGGCAATGTACGATTGTGTTCCCATCTCCTCCTCATCCGAGAATTAGGAATTGGAAACCCTCTCGTGTATCCACATCCTCATCTGCGAATTTAAAATTGGAACAATGTTCGTCATCACCCCCCTGCCCTGGCTCGGCTATGAGCATTCCCTCTAGTTTGTTGCACTTCCTCGAATCCCCTCCCACACGGTGATATGACGTCCCAGCGCTTCGCCTCCTTATCGAGTCCCCAACTTGTTTCAACAAGGACTAAGAGCACGTCTTAGCATCAGGCGTCGTTAGCTCTCTCATGGTCCCACCTCTCTCTGGTTTTGGATGTGCCAGGATAAGGAGTAGGAGCATGTCCCGACTCCCTCGCAGCCCCGCCTCTCTCGAGCCTGTCGTGGCCTTATTCCCCCACCGACCTACGACACTGATTGCATCATTATAACCTCAATCCTTTGTGGACGCATTGCACGTCCAATTTCTCATTGTGGCACGATTTAGGCACACACTGCAAAACTCCAACTCCAATGCATGTAACAATAATACAATATCTTCGTACTTTGTACGCATATGTGCCTGTTTATCCAAAACAAGCATCATTTTACCACCTTGACAGTGCAATCGGAAGCAAATTTTTCTACCAATCCGTACTTCAATGTTGTAGATGTCCCTTGGGTGCTTTAGAAATCTTTAATGGGCCATAATTTTTGTAGCTATTTTATGACATATTTGGATAATTTATATGATTTAAAAGCATGATTTTCAATTTTGATTCAAAAAAAGAAGAGGTTAAATATCCAACATCGTATCTCCCGTTAGCCCGTCACTATAATAAATTTTTTTATGCAAAACACGTCTTTATATATTTCTATGCATATGCATGTTTTTATGATTTTTTATTGCAATCTTATTTATTTATTTTTATTTGTCAGTATGCCCTGCGTAGTTTGTAATCCCGGGTCCGCTACTGCAAGGTTCTATTATTTCTGTTGCGAAATGACGTATTCGTATCCTGATTTTTGGAAAATATGAAAAATCTACTCGGGGTGCAAATGAAGTTACCGTTAATAGAAAATTTTCTTTGGATAATGGAAGTTGTTTTCTTTAGTTACAGTGGCTCTTACTAATCTTGTTGTATGAGTTGTTTCTAAATCTATAATTGGTTGCTGAATGGTGGACCATAAATCATGGAATTTTGCAGAAACCTTTCAGATGTTTTGTGGGAGGCAATCTCCAACCATCAAGTGCTTTCTCTCTACCAAGGGCTAGGCACAAAGAATCTGCAGTCTTTCTTATCACAATTTGTTTATTTCTATGGCTATAGCTATTTTAAAAGGTTGTACCTAGAAAAAAGTGGTGCGAAATCCATTGGAACAAAAGCAAATTTAGTTATTGCAGCTGCAGCTGGTGCTTGCACTTCTATCGTTACTCAAGTAAGAAAGTTGGTACTTGTAACATATTGCAAATTTTTAATTGCTCATCACATTTCTAGGCACTCACATGGTGCATTATATCCCTGTGTTAATTTTTTATGTGATCACCATGAATACTGACCATTGCAGTGATATCTTTATTTTTATTTGTTGGGGTACAGCCTCTAGATACAGCATCATCTCGGATGCAAACAAGTGACTTTGGGAAGTCTAAGGGATTATGGGAAACTTTGTCAGAGGGTACATGGAGTGAGGCATTTGATGGTCTTGGTATATCATTGCTTTTGACTTCAAATCCTGCTATACAGGTTAGATTTTAATTCGAGTCTTTTTTATTTGCATCTTAAAATTAGCCAGTGATTTTAAATCAAGGAAATACACACAGTATTGCTAAAAATGAGTCAACATTTTCTAAAAGTCGATTTACATATGATCTGGCATTTGCTAGTATATCCATGTGTAAACTTTGAAGGGACACATTAAAACTAGTAATAAATTTGCAACTCATCTTATGGTGTACGGATATACAAAAATTCCATCCCTCGTTGTGGGGATTGCGTTATGTAGGCGACAACCAACGTAAAAAATGATCAAATCTTTCAACATGGATTTGAGCAAGAATTTATGTAGCCGACCCTCCTTATAGTAGAAGGCTCCATAATTTTTATGCAACTTTGCATGTTTAGTGGTCAATGGAAGTTGACCACTGATTTCTTTGGAAGTTCTAAGGCGAATATCTTTTAGGAAGGAAGAAAGGATAGCTATCGATAAAAAGGATGGGAAAACAAAGTCATCTTGCATCCCCCCCAATGCCTGCTTTTTACTTTCTATAGTTTCCATATAAGCCACCTCTACCACAAAACATGCTAGTCGTTTATTTCCTGAGCACCCATAGAACTGCCATAGAATTGTCATCTTGCCCCCGTCTGCCACATGACACCTGCTATGAGTGTATTCCATAAATGATCTTATGCTTGACTCTTGCGTTCATCTCCCTGGGTCTTTCTTTGCCATTCAATGCATGTTTTTCTTGAACAGTTGCAACTATTCCCACCTGAAGAACGTGGAAGAAGGATTTTTTTTGTTTTTTATGTAATAAATTCAAGCTCACAAAAGAGTGAAGAAAGTTACATATTCAGTCTGATAGGTATCGAATCCTTCCCTAGACCCCTTAGTATCTGGCATTTGTGTTTTGCTCCACCGTGATCAAGAATTCTTGTATTGAGCGAATGAGTCTAAATTTATACATGTGTTACTCCTTTTTACCTTTGAAACATAAATAATGGAGGAATTATTATTTTTGGATCTCATAACTCATTTTCTGTGGATTAATTCGAACTGTTGCCATTGTCAATTCTCATTATCAACCATATAATCTAGTCTCCATATTTCGTATTTAATTAATATGCATGATAATTAGGGATGCAAATGGGCTGATATAGATGCAAATATGAATCTTACCATACCCATTTTCAGAATCTGACATGAATACCAGATTCAGATATCAGACAGATATAAGAAATGTGATACGTATCCTTAGAAATGGATAGAATACAAATATTTGTTTGACAGATACGAACAATCGATGAATGGATATAAACTACGGTCTCCCTGCTTCATATTGTCATAGTGGACGCATCACAGCTTGTTTTAATATTTAGGTAATACATAATATTATGTAATGCTGTTTATTAGTCACATTACTTTGCCATTTAAATTTAAATGACTAGATTGAACAACATACATAAAAAGATCTTGAAGAGACCGCAAAAGAAACAAAAGATGATTTGTATGAGGTTGATAGTAGTGAGATGAATGAAGAGGAAGCAAGAGACGACCATCGATGGGAGTAGAAGACATAACAAGACTCTGTAGTTGTGGATGTGGAGTTTGATTCCTTGGATGGAGTAGACTTTGTTGATGAACCAAAGTGCAAATGACATGACCGAGATAGAATTCATGTCGAGTTTTGAGCTCTAAGATTATATTTTTCTATGGTTTAGCTTGCATGCACTATAGTTATATGAACGCTTGCATATAAGACTTGTAACATATATTTCGCCGATATATATTCTTGTCTAAGTGTGCATTTTTTGCATAAACGGATTTCGAAATGATATCGACCAAAATTTCCGATATCCATATTCATATCTATAATCCAAGTTGTTTTTGTGTCGATTTCGATTATGTTTCGCCATTAGCGAAATAGGGCATATTGCTGAGGGCATGCTGACAAAATCTAGGAATTTTGTTAAAATAAATCAATTAATTTCAAAATAATAAAGTTTCTACTAGTTCCTAAATGTATAAATATTGTAATTCTACAATCATCTTACATTTGCGGGCTTAAGGAAAGTTGATATGTGATGAAATTGTTGGAGTATGCGTCATTGTAGTGATGGGTAATTGGATCCCTCCAGGGTCCAATTACCACATCCAGTGGTTTAGGCCCGCATCGGCTATTTTTGGGACTTGGAGAGTCAGTATGGGATATATAAGAAGCCCCACACACATTATATCACATGAGAGAAAAGTGAATAAGAACACACAAGTCCTTTGAGACGTTCTCCCGTGGTTTCATCCCGCTCACGGAGTAGGGTTCCACGTAAAATCCCGGTGTTCTTCATATTACTCTATTTCTCTGATATTATGCTTATGTATTGTTGATTTCTAACATGGTATCAGAGCGAGTCTGATTCTTGAGTATTTATTTTTATTCATGATTGTTCAAGATTCGATTATAAGAGCAGATTCGAGAAAATCTAGGGTTTCTTGAAACCCTAATCCTTCGACGTCATTGACAATGCCAGCAGATTCAATTTTGGTTATTTGTTCTTGATGATTTACTCTTGAAGATTGTTTTGATTCCAATGGAGATTTGATCGACGTTTCTGAGTATTTTGAAGTTTTTGTTGTGTGCATATGCACCATTCTAAAGATCAGGAAATCGCTGAGTTCTGAGAATATTCTACGGTTCATAGAACCCTAAATTTAGTGGCAACACAACAATCAGTAAGGTTTCCATCTGAATCCTGGCACCTATGCCCAATTAAGATGCTGGGATCCTTGTGCACAACATCAACAGCTAAGGGACGTGCTCTTCTTCCCCAACATTACTGCCCCAAGCGTAAGAGCAGCATGATCTTCGATCCATGATGGCGCACTGCTCGCATATTGGTATAGATTCATCTTTGGAACCCTAAAGCGCCGCTACCCTCGTGCACATGAGTACCGATGAAGTTCGAAGCATCTTCCAGGCTACACGATGCTCTAGAAAACTCGAAGCACCATCTCCGCATCGCTTCTCCAGACATCACCTTCTTCTGGCGTAAACCCCTCGTACGATGATGCAACTTCCAGCCACCAAATCATCTTTGCGCCATCGATTACATCTTCTCGCAAAGGCGAAGCCTCCTCCACATGCGAGTTGGTGGAGGCGAGGATGCGACATCACTCTCTGCATCTCCTATCTCATCCTCGTGGTTTTAACTACTCATCACTCTCGACATCAATCTCAAGCGCCTCTAGACCTCTCCAGCGAACCTCCAAGAGGCGTTGCCTCCACCCATCTAGCCTTCATCGCATACGCGAGAACTCCTAGGCACAGATCTTGAAGAAGAAAGAAGGGGGATGTGGCACATCACCCTTACTACACCATCCTCTAGATTGTGTGGTGGCGATCTCCTTTTAGTCGGAGGCGACAACGCAATCACGAAGATGGAGCCTAGCAAGAGCGGTGGCGGCAATGACAACTTCATAGGAACCCCATGGAGGGAGACTTGATTTGGGCTTCCCAAGTGTGAAATCTAAATAAAAACCCAAGTGGGCTGTTGGTTATAAAAAAATGGGGGAGGGGAGACCCAAAGAGAGAGTGGGCTTGTTGAAATATACAAAAAAAGGCTGCAGTTTTTGGGCCCTATTTGGGACGTGTTTCAAAAAAAGGAGTTTTGTTTTGTAAAAGGCGTGTATAATAAAGAGCCCTATCCAAAAGAGAAAAAATCGTTAAAAAACATACAAAAAGGGGGAACAAAAAAATGATGATGACGTCTTATAAAAAAGAGAGATTATTCTTGTTCCTACCCATCTTCATGTCTTCTCCCAGCTTGGTCGATGCCATCTATTTCGACCAGTATGGGAGAAAGGGGAAGTATGTGTAGAATTTTACAGGTCTCCAATCTAGATTCCAATTCCATCCCACATGTCAGACTCTCCAGATGGTCATACTCAGACTCTACAGTTGGTTTCAGAGTCTTCTGTTCGATTGCAAATATGTGATCATTATTTGAGAGGTCCACATCTTTGATTTGGACTCAGGGTTTTCATGTGATCCATATGGAGTCCAGAGTAGAGATTGCATTCTCTAAGCTCTTGTGGGTTAGGGTTTTCATGTGGTTTCATAGGGACTCCAGAGTATCCCATTCTCTGAGCCAGTATGGGAGAGACTCATTTCTCCGATGAGGAGACTTTTAGACTCCATTCTTCAGCGATCGCGGCTCCGACGAGGATGTTTACATGGCCTTTTCCAGTTCAACCCTTCAGATAGATGGAGCAGTTGCAGGCCAGAGTTCTCTAGGTGGAGATGTATTCCAGTTTCAATGACTTTGACAGAAGCAGTACAGAGCACATGTTCTCTGACAAGAACCGGTTCAACTCACACTCTTGTCCTTTAGTTCCTCCTCACCAGTACGACGTGGGAAGCAACGTCCTTGATAGCAACCAACAATGAGGTGTATTTTGAGTTGATATTGTTTGCAGTGCCTTGTATTGTGAGTTTGAGATTTCTTTATATTTGTCCAAGACTCCAAGCTAAGCATTGCATGCTCTAGTTTGAGGGGGAGCATTGGAGTATACACCATTGTAGTGATGGATAATCAGATCCCTCGAGGGTCCAATTATCACATCCAGTGGTTTAGTCCCACATCGGCTATATGTGGGACTTGGAGGAGAGTCAATGCGGGTTATATAAGAAGCCCGAGTCGGTGTGGGTTATATAAGTAGCCCCACACCCATTGTATCAGACGATAGAAAAGTGAATAAGAAAACACATCCTTTGAGGTGTTCTCCCGTGGTTTCATCCCTCTCCTCACGGAGTAGGGTTCCACGTAAAATCCCGGTGTTCTTCATGTTTATTCTTTTTATCTGATACTACACTTTCACATTGTCGATTTCTAACAAAAATCACGTGCTTTTATTATATTAGAAGTTGGTCTATTATCATATTGTATAAAATTTCATATATTAAAAAGAGTAAATTACAAAAAAGGTTTCAACTATGCCTCAATTCCCAAGTTGGGGCCTCGTTTTTCAATTGTAACAAAGAGGTGTTTGATCTTATGTTTGTCTAAAATACATGCCTCCATAAGCTTCAGCTACCCTTATAGGTCTACGTTAACACATTAAGTTGAAGGTTCATGCCCCTATTTGTTACAATTGAACAATGTGGCCTCTAATTGAGAATCGAGGTATAGTTGGAGCCCTGTTCGTAATTTACCTATTAAATATGCACCCTATTAAATTATTACATTATTTATCCAGAAATGAATATAAATACAAGTAGAAGGTTACTTAATGAAACCAAGAAAAACAAATCTAATATTCATAAAAAAATTGAAGACAAAAATAAGAAAAGCCAAGGAAGAAGCAATGGAGATCATAGACAACCCTCTTAAAAAATTGCAGCAGATTTTGATATTTCCATATATGTTTGCAACCCTAGCGATAATTCATTCTATGACATGAAATGTAGGCTAATATACTGAGATGTTCCTTCGTCATTTTGTACAGTATACAGTATTTGACCAGCTTAAACTACAATTGCTTGAAAGGCGAAAAAGCAGCAGTCCTGACTCTGTTGCAGGTTCCCCAGTGGTTATATCTGCCTTCTCGGCATTTGTACTTGGTGCTGTTTCTAAAAGTGTTGCCACCTGTTTGACATATCCTGCAATTAGGTACTTCTGAAATTCCACTGCTGACCCCCTTTTCCCCAAAGATTCTGCTGATACTCTTTTTCTTTCTTGTTATAAATGATGGCTTGCTTTTGTACCAAGAAACGGTATTTCAAATTGCTAAGCACTTTTTTATTTATTCCTAACGAGATTTTGTTAATTCCATATCAAAGATTTCTTCCTCAGAAATGCAATAGTTTGGAATAAAGTATTTACAAGGAAATGTAAGCCGTTGAGCTTTTGTCTTGTTGCCTCTTCTTGCTTTTGGCTACTGATAAATTCTTGTTATTATTGTGGATTTCCTTCATGCTTACTCTGAGTCCTGTGGGATACTGGGTGTCCTAGACTTTACTTGATTGCATTTTTCTTGAAAGGATATTACTTGATTGAATAAACTATATTGTATTGATTTACCTTGAGGTAAATTGAGATGTTTTATTTTCTGAAGAATCACATTACATATGCAGGTGCATTATTTGATTGAAATTAAATATTCTTGATTGAAATGGTTTACTATTTTCTAAAGGTAGAAGGTGAACTTATGTGGAAAGGGGTCCTGGTATACAAAGGTTGTCATTTTGGTGCCAATGATTTTTCAACACTTAAGGCTCTTGCAAATGCCTTTAATTTATTTTATTGAAACATCTAATCTTCACTTACAAATACGGAATCTCCCTTCCTATTCTCTAATCTTTGGGCCTAATTAGTTGTCATATTGTTTTTGCACCTTTACCTCTCCATTCCTATATGTGCACAAGCTAAAATGATAATAAGATGATAAAAGATCAAAGTGATATAACACTCTTATATTGGGCACCAAAACGGCGCATCTAGTTTAATAGGATCCTCATCAATTTTAAACCCATTAATTTGGAACCGTTGGTTTCAAAAAAAATTTGGGACCCTTCGTATAGGTATACTCAATAATGTATACCTTGTATTAATATTAGCATAGTATATTCCCACTAATATTTGATTGCCTTATTTAAGGCTATATACTTCCATTTTATAAATGTCTCTAAGTTGAAATAGATATTGTGATATATGACATATGTATCTTTAATTATACATTTGTTTATTAGGAATAGGAGTGTGCAAAGTGGTTTGGTTCGATTTTAGCCCATTTTCGTGAACCTGTAGAAGATGCTGTAGAAGATGGTATTCGGTATTCAGTCGGAGGGATCATTGAATAGAGAATAATCGGTATTTGGGCGACTATTCGGAATTATTCGGTTTTGTATTTTTTATATAAAAATTATTTATAATACATATATATATCCTTATATTTTTATACATATATGGTCATTATTTAACATGAATCCAAGATAAAAGTACCAATCAATATAATAGATATATAGAATTTGACATTTGTGGCGATATTGTAGTAAAATGTAATCCATACAAATTGAAAATAAAAAATAAAAAAATAAAAATATCAAAAGTCAAACTCCAATCGGCTTATAGTTGGGCCAGTCGGCCGACTATTCGGTCGGGCTGACTATTGCCCGACTGGAGGTATGTTCAGTCGGGGACCCCCCGCACAGCGTAGTCGGACCGACTATTCGGGATAGTCGGATGACTATTGCAACACTGTTCATGAACAGAACCAGATTTTTGATTAATTCAAAATTGTCAACCAGAATCGAACTGGATCCATTCAACTCAAGAATACATTTTTTCCTTGTTTGGATTTGAATCGGTTGAAGTCAGTTCAGTTCAAGAGACAACTGGTTTTAGTACACTTGGTTCAACTGCTTAGTGGGTTAGAGGATGTCGCCACGGAACATTACATTAGAGGAAAATTATGACCGTAAACTTTAATCTTCTTTTAGAATACATAACGAAGATCAATTTTGTGAGCATCGTTAAAGAAACATAATGGGAATTAAGTCAAAAGAGGAGCATAACGATGATCAAACTGTCAGAATTTTCCAAAATGACACTCACTCAGTTAGGCGCAGCTTTTCTTTTTCATTTTTAAATTGGTAAATCAGTAACCAAAATGATCTTATGATTGTGAACATGTTAACTAGTAATGAAACCTGTTATTTATCAATCCAATGTTTAGCTTCAAACTAGATTTTTTGAATCGCTTCAGTTGGAATGGTTGTGAACATGTGATCTGATAATTATTATTCTTTTGTGTATTACAAAGCCTTCTACATTGGTCATCGTTATTGATGGATCTTTTTCTGAGAGCTAATGGTTTTTAGAATGCTCCTCTTTGATTAATAACAGTTTATCCATCATGTGAATGCATGTTGAATGTCCAAATCAAGATAAAGTCTCCAAGCACTTCAAAAATCAGTTTATCAGGAAATGATTTTGAGAATTCGTGTTGCACTTTATAATAGTAGTATGGATTTAGTAAACTGCAAGATGAAGTGAACTATCCAATCTCCCCTTTGACTTTAAGATTGTAACATCCCAACCCCAAACATAATGCCATACCTAAAACTCACGAAGTGTGGGTGTGATTTATAAGTGGTGGGGATTACTACTTGAAAACTTGGGCTTAAGCATTTTGGGCGGTTGTCAACAGGTCCATCTGGGCCCGAACCCAACAAGTTGTCAGGGTCAGTTTTCCTCGATAACGGACCGGGGACCTAAGCCCGGGACGTTACAAATGGTATCAGAGCCAAATTCCCTCTGATAGTGGAAAGGGCTACCCGAGAGGTGGAGCCGCCCCTACAAAGAGGTTGGAGGAAAAGGCTACCCAGAGCGTGCAACCATCACTATCATTGGGAATAAGTGATGGGCCATGTCGCAACGAGGACGTTGCGAATATAAGTGGGGGAGCTTCAAACTAGTTTTTTTGATTCGCTTCAGCTGGAATGGTTGTGAACATGTGATCTGATAATTATTATTCTTTTACATTGGTCATCGTTATTGATGGATCTTTATTTGAGAGCTAATGGTTTTTAGAATGCTCCTCTTTGATTAATAACAATTTATCCATCATGTGAATGCATGTTGAATGTCCAAATCAAGATGAAGTCTCCAAGCACTTCAAAAATCAGTTTATCACGAATTGATTTTGAGAATTCGTGTTGCACTTTATAATAATAGTATGGATTTAGTAAACTGCAAGATGAAGTGAACTATCCAATCTCCCCTTTGACTTTAAGATTGTAACATCCCAACCCCAAACATAGTGCCATACCTAAAACTCACGAAGTGTGGGTGTGGTTTATAAGCGGTGGGGATTACTACTTGAAAACTTGGGCTTAAGCATTTTGGGTGGTTGTCAACGGGTCCATCTGGGCCCGAACCCAACAAGTTGTGAAGGTCAGTTTTCCTCGATAACGGACCGGGGACCTAAGCCCGGGACGTTACAAATGGTATCAGAGCCAACTTCCCTCTGATAATGGAAAGGGCTACCCGAGAGGTGGAGCCGCCCCTACAAAGAGGTTGGAGGAAAAGGCTACCCGAAGCGTGCAGCCGTCACTATCACTGGGAATAAGTGATGGGCCATGTCGCAACGAGGACGTTGCGAATATAAGTGGGGGAGGTTGTAACACCCCAACCCCAAACATAGTGCCATACCTAAAACTCACGAAGTGTGGGTGTGGTTTATAAGTGGTGGGGATTACTACTTGAAAACTTGGGCTTAAGCATTTTGGGTGGTTGTCAACGGGTCCATTTGGGCTCGTACCCAACAAGTTGTCAGGGTCAGTTTTCCTCGATAACAGACCGGGGACCTAAGCCTGGGACGTTACAAAGATAATGTCATTGTTGAAGGGCTTATACGCGTGTTGCATATCTTTAAATAGCCTTTATCTCTTTCGCATCCTTGAGTCCTCTATTCACAAAGCTGATTGATGGTGTACAATCCCCAACAACGCACACAATAGGTAAATTACTAGTGAAAAAACCTTCAAGGTTAATAATACTTGATTCCAAAAGGTCACACTAATGACAGTGTATGTGACCACTTCACTTTTTCTCTTTCGATGACTTGCATTCTTCCGCTCATCATCAGAAAGAACATCAAACTCAATTTCTCTTTCTTATTTAGCCTTTATCTTCTCTTTCACATCCTTGAGTCCTCCATACACAAATCTGATTGATGGTGTATAATCCCCATCAACACACACAATATGTAAACTACTAGGGAAAAAGCCTTCAAGGTTAATGATACTTGATTCCAAAATGTCACGCTAATGACAGTGTTTGTGACCACTTCACTTTTTCTCTTTCGATGACTTGCATTCTTCTGCTCATCAGAAAGAAAATCAAACTCAATTTCTCTTTATTATCTATAATACTTTGTAGTGTGAAAAAACAGTGACGAAGTTTATTTTCTCCGATATGATAATCTCACCTTTTCAAATAAATTGTTTCATCAAGCTCAATGTCTTCGCATGTTTGTAGATGGAAGTGGCAACCATTTGCTTTTTGTGATGCAATTTTTATCCTTAGGTTCCCTACAATTTCTTTAATCATGAGTCTTATGCAACGGATATCAATAGAAGCCCAAAACATGATCGGATATTTGGTCTTAGGTAGAAACTTTCCAACTTCTTCGATGCAATCATCAACTATAGATGAAATGCAACAATGGAGTTCAAGAAACTTGTGCTCAACTCATTTAGGAATAGGATGTGTTTTGTAGTTTATGCAATCATCAACTATAGATGATATGCAACAATGGAGTTCACTTTAACCTTTCAAAAGATCTTTTATTTCTCTAACTTCCTTCCATAAAGTTCAACAATTTTGTAGTAAGATGGAGGGATTATATCCACTTTCGTATTTTGTCCGATTTCTTCACACACAAATAAAATAGTTTTTGATCACAATGTTGAATGGGTTATCATAATCGTGGAAGATTTTTTGCTGCATATTTATTGACTTGCGAACCCCCTTCCTCACTAATGCTTCTTTGATAATTTTTTGATGCATTTTTATGCAAAATAAGACATTATCATTGCCAGATTTTCGTGGCCTTTTCCAGCACATCCTCTTTCATATGAGGTGGTGCAAGAGCAGTAGCTTTAACATTTTTCTCATTCATCTTCTTTATAATTATCTTAACTTATTTTCTTATTTCCTTTTGCACTTTTTAATAATCTTTGGGACATGATTTGCTATATTTCCTATGCTCCGAACAAGATGTTTCATTCTTTTAATGCTTTCTTTCACTACTTTGTGACACAAATTTCAAGCATAGTATTTGTTGGGAGGAATGAATAACTTGTTTATTCATGAGATTCCAGGGCTCTCTTATATAGGAGAAAAACCCTGGGTAAATATCAAGAGAAGTACTAAAGAAAATAAAATAAGAAATAATACCAAATATATACAGTAATCTCAACACTCCCCCTCGAGATGGAGCGCATATGTCTATCATGCTCAGCTTGGAACATCTTTGGAAAGGGCCTCTAGTAAGAGCTTTGGTGAATATATCAAAAGTCTGATCTCCAGTAGAAACATGAGAGGTGGATATGAGACCCTTCTGGATCATGTCTCTAATATAATGGCAATCCACCTCTATATGCTTTGTACGTTCATGGAATGCAGGATTATTTGCAATAAAAAGTGCTGCCTGATTATCACATAGAAACTACCATAGGAAGAGATACGTCAACTGCAAGATCTGTCAAAATTGACCTCACCCAGATCATCTCTGTGCTTTCTTGATCCATGGCCCTGTATTCAGATTCTGCACTAGATCTAGCAACCACTGTCTGTTTTTTATTTTTCCATGACACGAGTGAGCTGCCAACAAATATAGCATAGCCAGAAGTAGACTTCCTGTCCTTAGGACATCCTACATAATCTACGTCTGCACATGTTGTCACATCAAGAGAAGTGCTTTTGCTAAATATAAGCCCACTTCTTGGTGAAGACTACAAATATCTCAAAATCATACAGACGACATTCATATGAACCTTCCTAGGTTGTTCCATAAACTGGCTCACTTTGCTTACGGCAAAGGATATATCTGGCATGGTGATTGTAGCATATAGAAGTTTCCCAACCAACTCTCTATATCTCCTCTGATCTACCTCCTCTGTATCATCATATAGTCTCATACTTGGATCCATAGGTGTAGTAGCAGGTTTGCACCAGTCATGCCTATTTCTAAAAGAAGATTAATAACAATCTTCCTCTGGGTCATCACAAGATCACGCTGGTTCCTGGTGAACTTTAACCCAAGGAAGTATCGAAGATTGCCAAGGTCTTTGGTCTCTGCTGACCTAAGAACTCCTTGGCCACATGAATGCCTTGCTCATCATCACCCGTGACAATAATATCATCAACATAGACGAGAATAGCAACAATACCTCTCTGTGTCCTCTGGACAAAAAGTGAGTGATCCACAATGGATAGAGCAAACCCCTGATGCTCTATTAATTCTGAAAGCTTATGGTACCAAGCTATGGGACTCTGTTTTAGGTTGTAGATCGCCTTGTGGAGCCTACGCACTTTCTGAGACTCCCCCTCAGTAGTAAACCCCGATAGTTGCTGCATATAAACCTCTTCCTGTAGATCTCCATAAAGAAATGCATTCTTCACATCAAGTTGGTAAAGAGACCAGTCCTGTGAAACAACAATTGATATTAAAATGCGTAATGTTGAGTGTCTGACCACTGGAGAGAAGGTATCCTGATAATCCATCCCATAAGTCTGGGTGAATCCATGTACTACAAGCCTTGCCTTGTAGCGATCCACACTGCCATCTGCTGGCTGCATCACCGTAAATATTCATTTGCACCCCACAACAAATGCACATGGAGGGGCAAAAACAATACTCTAGGTTCCACGAGACTGCAAAACGGTCATCTCCTCTTCCATGGCAAGTCGCCAACTGCTATCCTTTATGACCTCTTGATATGTTCGTGGTATAGTAATAGCTGAGAGGCCCATAACACACTTCCTGTATTCCTCTGAAAGTTGATCCAAGGAAACATGCGCAGCTATAGGGTACGACGTAGCACAGTTGCGACAGGGCTTCCTCAAGGCAATAAGTACATCGAGGTCATCGACCTCTCTGTTCTCTGCTATCATATTCTCTTGTGTAGTGTCATGTGGATCAAGCATAGCACCAGTGTCATCAGTAGAAGCAATGTGTTCACTACATACATGGGACGTGCTGGATGATTAGGAAGATGTAGGAGTAGAGAGGCGAGTAGGGGACCCGTGAATGTAAAAACGAGCAAGAAATTGAGTCATGGTAGACGGAGGTGGTGGTGGAGGAGGTGGTGACTGAGACTCAACATGAGGACTTATTGGTGGAGATATTGGAGGTGGAGGAACAACAATATCCTCACCAGAGTCAGCATTAGACACCATGTCACATGTTGGAGAAAAATACATAATAGACTTAAAAAATGTGACATCAACACTAACATAATATTTTCTCCCAACATGATCAAAACATCTATACCTTTTTTGGGTACGAGAATAGTCAACGAACACACATTTGACATCTCTTGGAGGGAGCTTGTCACGATCAGGAGTAAAATTGTGGACAAAAGACATATCCAAAAACTCTAGGGGTAAGTGAGAGTAAGTCCTTCTCAGGAAATGCAATCAAGAAAGGAACTTTTTCTCCAAGCATAGTGCACGGCATGCGATTCAACAATTAACATGCAGTAAGAACCACATCACCCCAGAAAGAATGAGGAGCTCGACTCTGAATCAAAAGAGTCCATGTGACATCCAAAAGATGACAATGTTTGGGTTCAGAAATACCATTCTGCTGTGAAGTGTAGCACATGAAGTTTGATGAACACCAATAGATCCGATAAAGTCTGATAACTGTAAAGTAGAAAACTCCAAGGCATTGTCGGTGCAAATAAATTTCACATTAGCAGAAAAAATATTTTTAATCTTAATAAGGAAAGATTTGATAATAGGACCAGCTTCAGACTTATTCTTCATCAGAAATACCCAAGATAATCTAGAATAATCATCTACAATGACCATATAAAACCGATGTCCCTTATGATCATGAACGCGACCAGGACCCTACATATCAAAGTGAACCAACTCAAACAACTGACCACTCTGACGACTCAAAAAATAGTAACGATGGTGCTTCCCAAGCTGACATACCTCATACTCCAAGCTAATACGAGTAGAGATTTATGGGAGGACATGACACCGCTTCTGCAGAGGAAGGTGTTGAAGCGAAGATGCCAAAGAAACGGGGAGACGGATCCAGAAGGGATAGTAGCAGCCAAGTTCAGGAAAGCGGTATGCGTATATGTTCGGACTGGTCACTGAATAACGTTTAAGCAGTATACGAGGGCATATGCGGGCTATATGCGGTTCTACGCGGTTTCCTAATTTTTTATTTAAATATAAATAAATATATACAAAAGTGACTACAACAAAACTAAATTTTTGTATAATTGTGGTCCAACAGAAGATCTAAGAAAAATAACTTTCATATAGAGTTCAAAACAATCTCTATCAATCAAATACCAATACTTCAATATAACAGTTAGGACACAAAATAATTGACAACAATCAACAAAATAGAAAAGTTAGCACACATAAATGCCTCTATTGTTGAATATAATGTCATTTATCTCTGTCCTTATATTTATAACTGATCCTCCTTCAAAAGTACCAAACTTTACACAATATATTGCATTCATAATAACTATTACTTGACTAAATTAGTTTGCTAAATTATTGATACATTATTCTTTTTCTTCATCGCGTGTTTACTCCAATCTCGCAGTAAAACCACTTTGACGATGAATTTAAATGGTCACGGAATGCTTGGTTGGCATACATGCAAAAGAAAGGGAAAACATGGCACAAATAACACAATAAAAACATGACAAATTTAAAAATAAAAAAAATAAAAAAATGTGTATGCAGCCACACAGACCGCATATGCGGCCGCACAGCCCGCGTAAGCGTACATGACACATAATGGGGGACTTCATAAAAGAGATGCGCTGAAGGCATCACATACGCATATGCGGCCGCCAATGCCCTAAATATCGGTTTCGGTCACCATTTCGGTAACCGATCGAAACATAATTTCGGTAGAAATTCGATCGAAATTTTAGTCATCTCGAACATTTTTTGTACTAGGGCCCTCATATTTCGGTTATTTCAGCCATTTCAATCGAATTTTGATTTCGACAGAATGCCAATATTCGACCGAATTTCGCTGAAATTTGAGGCCATGGCGGCCGCACGGGCTGCTTTTGTGAACACTGGTAGCAGCCCCTGCACTAGGAGGCTGGGCAAGTTTGTAAAGTCCCCTATGATCACGACCACATCCAATCACTCTGCCCATGAGTATGTCTTGAAACACACGAGAAGAAGGATCAAATATGGCACGACGATGTATATCTTTTGTAATCTGGCTTATAGACAAAAGATTTATCTAAAATGCTAGAGCATGTAAGACATTTTGCAGACACATCGAGGGAGCTAGAACAATCTCCCACTGTCCAACAATGAGTAGATGAACCCCATTGGCAATCACCACTGATCTACCTGAAGTAATGGACTTGTAAGAAGTAAATTATGCTCGATCTCCACACATATGATGAGATGCTCCAGAGTCCATGATCCAGTCAGACAAATCTGAACTGCTGGTACTAGTAAGGGCATAAGCAATACCTGACAAGCTCGAAGAGGCTCTATCAACATGTGCGCCATCTGAAGAACCTGCAGGCGAAGTAGTAGTAGTTATCACCTCTCGCAGCCTGAAAATAATATCATCAAAGCGTGTGGCATGAGCCGGAGTAGGTGTAGAAGTAGGCTCTATCTGCTCAGCAACTCGGACGGAGGTTGGATACCCATGCTTCTGATAGCATGTCTCTTCAGAATGGCCAGGATGATGCCAATGTGAACATGGACCTCGCTGACAACCTCCTCCTCGTCCACGTGGTCCTCGGCCACGGAACTACAAAGTACCCCCTTTGCCACGAGAGGCTGCCAGAGTAGAAGGTGTCTGAGCCACAGTAGTAGCAGATGTAGTAATTCTGCTCAGCCTCTTGTAAACTTCCTCCGTCGGAGGTATCGTCTCTCCAGTAAGAAGTTGAGTACGTGTTGTATCGTACTCAGAGTCCAGAGATGACAAAAATGCTCATGTCATAGTTGAATTCCGATATGACCGTTGTTGCTTAGAGCTCGTAGTAATAGGCATGAAGCTATGCAGATGCTCAAACATGCCTCTAAGATGCGAGAAGTGTGCATGAAGAGGTCGACCGTTCTGCTTGGTCGAGAAAATATCAAATTGCAACTGTAAAATTTTGCTCTCATTTTTTGCCTGCCCATACGTGGATGCTAAGATATCCCACGTAGCATTTGGTGTGGGTTGAATGACAATATCATTGGCAATCTCCATGGTGAGCGTCCTGGAGAGCCAAATACGAGCATAGGTATCATCTTGCTTCTAAGAAGCATTAGCCCCAGTCTTGTCATCCGGCTCTGGATTTGTCAGTCAGAATGTGCTCCTTGTTATTGCACTGCATCAGGGTGCGAAACTACATGGATCACAACTCGTAGTTGGTTCCATCCATTTTTACGATGGGAGCCGGGCCCTTAAAGGCATCGAACGAAAAAACATCACTCTTGTTTTCTGACATGGTAGCAAGAACGCCGAAATCCGGGACAAAAGTGAGGAATAGACCGTTATAAATGAGTCTACACAAGGGTTGAAAAAACCGGACCGGCCGGTCGGACTGGTTGGACCGGGAACCGGCTCCGACCCGGTCGGTTAGGCCGGTTCTAGGTTTTTAATTCAAAAAAAAGAAAATAAAAAACCAGGTCAGATCGATGGTCGGACCGAGTTGACCCGGGTGGTTGAACTGGGTTGACCTGGATTGATCCGGTTTTGATGGTTTAGTATATTTTTAAAAAATAAAAGTTTAAATAATGAAATAATAGGGTTTTTGTTACTTGTACCCTTCTTAACTTCAACTTCTGTGGTTTCAGTTATGTCCCTCTCTCTTTTGCAATATAACTTGTATCACTACTTTCTTGGAGTAATTTTCTGGAAGCAACTATAAATAAATTATTACAATATTATATTCATATATAATGCTAGAAAATGTGACTACCTTTTCTGGAGTTCTAGAGTTTTATTCGAAATAGACAAGCATGTTTTTCTGTTGAAAGATTTGACATTTTAAATAATTATTTCATTAATATATAAATACATATTTACATATATGTATCTGGTTTTATCGGTTCAAAAAATCGGTTCGACCGGTCGGACCAGTAAATTAAGCCCGGTCCGATTTTTTCCGAGTCGATAGGAATGATGACGTCATCATCATCGGTCCGACCGGTTTGGACCGACGGTCCGACCCGGTGGGACCAAATCGAAGACTAATCGGTTCAATGTCCGGTCCGATTTTAAAACCTTGGTCTCCACATATCATATAGAGGATTGGTTGTATTTGTAGACTCATACAACAATCCTCATCTCTTGTTGTCATAGGCTAGGTCATATGGGCGCAAAGTGCAGCGGCCCACACAGATGCACTAGAGATGCACACATATGCTTATCAAATGCATGCATGTGCACGCAGATGTGCACTGGTGCGCAGATGCGGATGTGCGCTGGTGCATGCGTTGGTGCGCATATGCATATGCAGATGCTGGTGCGTGCGCTGGTGCACAGATGCAGACTCACGCTGGTGCGCGGTGCGTGCGCTGTTGCAGATGCAGATGCTGTGCGCGCAAGAGCACGATGCATGCAACGTGCAGATGCAGATGTGGTACGCGCAAGAGCACGGTGTAGGTGCAGATGCAGATGCGGTGTGCACTGGTGCAGATGCAGAGCAACGTGCGCATGAGCGGCGTCGCGGGAGCACGGCGCTATGTGCGCAGGCGCGATGCGCGATGTGTGCAGGCACGATGGATCACCTTTCCAGGCGGCAGTTGCACAGGTTATGGGGTGGGGGGCGACACAGGGGGAGGGGAGATAGGGTTAGGGTGGGGTACATGAACTTCGGTTTAGGACCGTTGCTCCGATACCATGTTGGGAGGAATGAATAACTTAGTTTATTCATGAGACTCTCAGGCTCTCTTATATAGGAGAAAAACTCTGGGTAAATATCAAGAGAGGTGCATAAAGAAAATAAAATAAGAAATAACGCCAAAGATGTACAGTAATCTCAACAGTATTGCATCAAAAAAATTTAGCATAGTACTAAATATCATGATATATCAGTGATGTGTTGGTATAGAGTGAAAGGGTCTTTAATATGAGCATGTGTATGAGTTTACATGATATCGACTGATATCTCACAAGATATTTGTTGAGATATTTATAGCTCTTTATATTTATTTCTTATTTTTCTTTCTTTCATGTACCTCTCGTGTAATTTACCTAGGGCTTTTCTATAAGAGAGACCTATGGTCTCAATAATGATATCACAATTCTATTTTTCTTCCAACATGGTATTGGAACAACAGTTCTAGACCAGGGTTCCCATATCCTACCAAACCCTAACCCTACCCGTATCATAGCATCGATTTGGAATAGGTGTTTTGTCCTGGGCTCAGTAGGCAGTTTGTTTCTGTCTTCTACTCCACCTTATCATAGATCTTGTTACGACCTAATCAAGTGAATATTTTCCGCCAAAGTTGATCTCAATATATTAGTTTTATTTTGCATGAAATGTTCTTATGTAAGCAACAACTTAACTTGCTTTTCATTTTCAACTTAAATGCTAAACTATGGATACTTATGAGCTTTGATTGTCCCAAACAGGTGTAAAGTGATGATCCAGTCCGCAAATTCTAACGATGAGGAGAAAGGAAACAAGTCGAAATCACCCAAAACCGTGATGGGTGCACTCTATTCAATTTGGAAGAAAGAGGGGCCGTTGGGCTTCTTCAAGGGTCTGCAGGCTCAGATCTTGAAGACCGTTCTTAGCGCTGCACTGCTGCTCATGATCAAGGAAAAGATATCAAAGAGCACCTGGGTCATGCTTCTCGCAATTCATAGGTATCTATTGGTTTCTCCAAGGAGATTGAAAGCCGCATAACCAACTTCTCAGGTTATGATCATACCTTGTTAGAGTCGGCATTTTGTAGTTCCATAATAAGCTTCTTGGTGATTCATTCTATTAGATTATGTATTACATTTTCCTAATGTAGTCTCCGATTCTGCCATAATTTTATCAATAAAGAGATAATTTCTTGCCTCGCTTGAAGAGGTATAAGGCAACTCAAACATGTAGACAATGTGCTCTGTATATTCTATCCGTAAGTATGATGCAAAATTGAACTTTATGATGGTTGCTCACATGGATACTATGAAAATGCCTGTCGAAGATCGCCGCGTAAGTTAAATATCGATTTTTTAACAAGCAAAATAGGCTTTGATTACAGGCATCGTATTGATGATCTATGCGACGAGCCACACAAGCTTTGGTGAGGGATTAGCTGGACCTGACATATTTTCTTTTTAAGAAGATTGGTTTTTGTAGTACATTATTGAATAGTGTGAAGCTTTACCTTTTAGTCCTTAAATTAAAATAGTACTACAAGCTGAGATTGCAGGACAAATTTAGTGAATGCTTTTGGAAGCAGACTTGGAAGTTTTCACTTGCTTTTGGTGTTGTGATCTTCACTGATCAGTAAATTGATCAAATGAACGGTGATCGTTTGATCATTTATTACGTGAAGATTCCTGTTAAAAAGACAAGAAGTGGAAGCATACCTTTTTTCTAGTTTTAGTGCAACACAAGAATGGAAGCATACCTTGTTTCTAGTTTACTGCAACACAAGAAGTGGAAGCATATCGGTAATGCACTTTGTAATTGAGGCTCTGTTGAAGAAGGATACATTTAAGGGTTTAATCTGGCTCTGTTATTTCGAGAATTTATTCATTTAGATTATGGTGTAGTTTTCTGTTGGCAGTAACAATTATAAAATAATTTAAACGTTGAAATGGTGAGAAAACAGTTATAAAATAATTTAAAAAGTAGAGTTGGTGAGATAAGTTAGAAGGTTGTATTGCTGTTGAAAGTGATTTATATTGAAAGAAAGTGTTAGGATGATATGAAATGGTTGACAGATGGTGAAATGAGATAGTGGAGATGAAGTGGATTCTTAGTTAACTCAGTCTTTATCCCCTGAGTTATTTGGTTACATGAAGAAAAATGTGAACTCTTTCATTAACCCCCATTTTAACAGATTGATTATCCAATCCATTCCACTCTCCAGGAAAATGGGTTATGAAATAAATTCCTTGTCAAGATTTCAAGTTATGAATGGATGTGTGACATGAATCTTAGAGATTTTAGATTCATATTCCAACTTTAAGATGTTGTGTAAGCTCGGTTCGATGAACTTTTGACTCCGGCTCAACTTGATACACGCTCGTGAGTTGAGGTCGGATAGCTAATGAGTTCAAGTTTGATGATGGGCTTATTATCCTTATTGAGTTGAATTCAAGTTGAGTCGTGCACAACTCGTTCATTTGACTCATTAGATAAACGATTTCGAATACCACATGGATTTTTCTTGGCATTCCCTTGGCTCCCTAGTCCCTTAAACAACCAGATTGGATATCCATTGTTGATTTTTTAAAAAAACTCCTTGGTTGAAAATGCTGGAGCTAACCTCTCGTGTGGCCCTGCTAAATTCGGCTCTAACCCCTCAAAGCAACCACATGCTCGCCTTGTTGAAATTGCCTAATCATGTCATTCTAAGCATTGATAAAATTCGTAGACGGTGCGAATAGATTTACATGTCTAAGACGAATGATGGATGAGTGATTCAGATTCTTGAATTACTAAACAATGTTCTCATGTCCAAATCTTGGATTAAGATACAGGAAAAACCCAAGTCTGTTCTCGTAGGCATGATCAAATTTAGGTATCACAACAAAAACCAATCCCCCTTGACACCACACCCTAACCCGAGAGACTCCCCCTTTTAGCATTCGGCTAAGATTGCCTCGACGACTATTGGGGGCTCGATAAGCAAAACTTATGAATGGGACATAACATATACCTTTGGACTAATCGCTTTGATAACAATACCCCTCTCTGCGAACACCTTCCAAACCTTTGGACCATCACGACTAACAAAAAACCACATTTCCCAAGCCCTACAAATCCTTCCTGCTAAGCAAAACTGGTTCAAGGCGCTTTTAAGATCGGTCTACTTCATAGAGATTCAAGAACTCGAATCTGTCCTTCAAAATCTATGTCTCTCTGCAGACTCCTCGGATCAAATCTCCTTCCCGAGTAGAAGTCTATCACACCACCTGATCAAAGATCTTTACCTAACCCTATCACGTGATGGTCTATGTGCGAAACTTAACCGCAACTTTTGGTCCAAACCTTTCCATCCAAGAGTATCATTCTTCCTTTGGTCCATGTGTCAAAATAAGCCCCTAAAACAATACAAGATTACCTTTTTAACAAAGCCCAATGCGAATGCATGCCTCCTTTGTCTAGTCGACGGGGAATCTGTTGAACATCTATTCATGAAGTGCTTATATACCTTAAGAGTTTTCTATATTTCAAATATTCCTTTCTTGATATTGGACTTGAATTATTTCTTTGATGTGCATAACTTCCACCCTTATTCCCTATCACATTAGCATGCAACCACCAAGCGTGCATCTGTTGATCTGGAAGGAGCATTGTTCGAGAATTTATCAAGGTATCTCCAAACTCCCTTTTGCTATTGCTAAAGAAGCCTCCTTCCTACTCAACAACTTCCCTTGACCTACTAACATCTAATGTATTTCAATCGGGTACATGTCCCCCCATCTTCAACTAGTTTATGTTGCAGAAGCTGAGGAGCCCCACCGGCCCATGCCCCTATACCTGCTGCTAGCGTGCTGCGAGGAGATGATGCAGTCCACCCCCCTTTAGCTAGGAAGGAGATTGCATGCAGAACTTGGGCTACTTGACTTTGTCTCTTTTTTGAAATCGAATACTTGGCTATCTTCTTAGGGGGTCGGTAAGTTGTACGAAATATTGGACCATGTAGATCGCTTTTATTTTGAGCTGCTTGTTTTTTTTGGTTGCCCAAGTCCGAGTGTGACCCCGTAAACTCATTTTTTGTTGATGGTAGAATACTACCTTAATTTTGATGAAATGAAAATCAGTTTTTTTTGAAAAAATTCATCGATTTCAAGTGACATTGATGAGGGATAGTGTGTCTCCAACAACCGTGAGGAGGAGCGTTATATCAGAGGATGATTCCAGAAGTGATGCACAGTAGTTGAGCATGATATACGGCGGTGCGAAGGCATTAATAGTCCAACCTTAGATGGAGGTCTGCGCTAACATGAAAAAGATAATAGCGCAAATATATAATGACGTTTTTAGTTTATAACTGATTTTCTATCCCTCCAAAAAGCCAAGGTGCTAACCGAAGACGTACCTACTGTAGTCTTTGCGCACTAACATACTGGCTCTGTTTGGATTTTCAAATCCTCCATTCCCTTTCATTCCTCTTTCCTCCTACGCTTGGTGTATATTTCCGAGGCAGAGGCAGTTATATATTTGGGGGCTAAACCAGACTTGCAGTACAGAGATTTGAATAAGAAAAAAAGAAAGATGCTACTCGTCATGAGAGGCCTACTCTTTAACCTTTTGGAAGAATCTATTGAGCGAGGTTCTTAGCTATTCCTATTTAAGACAAACTTCTTATCCACCAAAGAGAGCGTGGATCATTTTTGAGCAAGGAAATTGATGCCCTAAAGTAGGACTAGCGCCTCCCGATGAAACGAAGTGATAACATACCATACTCAGGTTAGTGATGAAGTGAGCATCTCTTCCACAACAAGTTGGGTAGAGCTTCAATGCGGAGGAGGGTTATTATGCATAAGCAGGACAAGTGGCCACACCAATCATTCGAAGGATACGATAGAACTAATGGATCGGACCAAGATTCAAGGTCAAGTAGTTCGCATGAGACTCTACCATCACTTCTGTTCTTTTCATCTTTGCTCTTTCGATTCATCCTCTTCTTGCTTGAGGATGTTGAACTCTCTTGGGCATAAACCCAGCTCCTTCATCATGCTATAATAGAGGGGAATTCGTTTGTCAACCTTTGCCTCCCCTACTTCCTCCAAGCGTAAGGTACTTGGAACCATGCCCCTTTTGGTGGGAAGTTACCCTGCTCAGCTAAGGCGATGGCCACTCAAGCATCGAGAAATTGCCCTCTCTCCTCTGTCTTTTTCCTTTCGGATCCTATGCAGCCCTAGGTGATGTGCATCAATAAAAGATGATGGATTTTTCTTATGTAGTTGTGATGGATGGATACTACTCGTCTTTCAGGCTTGAAGGCATTCATTCATTGGAATGACTACATGTACAGTGTTCGGAGATTGGGTTCTTCTCAACCGTGGAGGTCATAGGTATGTATGTAGCTTGTTGAAGAGGCGGGATGGAAGTGTGGCCTATGTTGGAATTTGATTTAGAGCCTTGAACTTGTAAAATTTATAGAAAAACTTCTAGACAGAAAAAGCTGATCCGTTCTTGTAAAATGAAGTAAAACTACTGTAATCAATAGGGAGTCCTTCCAATGAGGAAGCTGCTATCAAATTTGTAAATTGTTTAACAATTTTGTAAAATATAAACAACATGTTGTAAATAACGATGATCATATTGTTCTGTAAAATATAGCATCCATATTGTAACTAATACTTTTTTATCTAATATAATAATATTTTCATAAATCTTCCCAGATATACATATTGCTTTAACGTTTATTATTAAATTTATAGAGTTGAAAAGTGTAAAATAAATAGAAAAATACTTAAATTAGTGTGACTTTCCATGCATGTAGGAATGATCCACCTCGTTGGAAGTTTTCCCGTAATAAATATACTTGCAATTGTAAAATTTTTAAATGAAGATTGAATGTGATCGATCTTGCGTTCCTATCGTAGAACTTTGTGTTTCAAACAGTAATATAGGATCAACATTGTACAATCAATCGACCTTCAAACTTGCAATAAATCTGGAAGATTTTTATTGTGTATAGTCGAAATCTTGAGCGCTCACGTTCAATGGCCGATTTTACAACACCCGTCGTATGTATTCCTATTTGAAACACAAACTTTACAAACAAAGCATAATACCCGTGACATTTAACTCGTGTTAGTTTTTTTTTCTTTCAGCTCCATATTTTTATTTATTGCAAATCTTTTCTTCATCTTTGCAGTTTGTATACTTTTTTTTATAATTCTTCTGTCCTTTTTAACAATTTCCTTTCTCTGCATGGACGATTTTAATCTTAATCACTTTCCTATATATGTACACAACTTATTGAAATAACATTGTATGACCTTAATTTTTGTCAAAATAGTTACTTATATATTCATAGGTATTTTTACACCACGAGCCCTAAAAAAATACATTCATGACTCAGTATTCATCGTAATTATCACTAACCTTACAAACTTACTAACTCTTACGCTACAGACTCCGATGAACTCCATGGTTAACACTTGGAAGGGTTGTGGTGAAACGGTTAGCAAGTTTGGAGAGTTTAGGTGATAATTACAAAGAATATAAGGTCGAGAAGGTAATTTACAAAATTTGTAAGGTTCGTGGTGTAAGAAATCCCATATTTATAATAGAAGTTCTTGGTTGCGAATAATATTTTCATGCATACTCAATATCTTTTTAAGCTGACATGATTTGGATTCCCCTACTTGCACACAAGTAAATGTGGGAACCACAGAAATGTCATATTTGTTAAAGTAAATTCGTTGTTTTAAACTCATAGAATGATTTTCGTCTAATAAATATTGATAACAAATAAATATCTAGTTCGCCAAATTTCTAAATGAAAAAATCAGAAGAGTTCTTATTTTGTAAATATTTTTAGCAAAATATGTATTTTGTCAGTTTGTTTTTAAAGGATTGTTTAATTTCTTGTAACCCTTCTATTAAATCCATGCATGTCCCAATTAAATCATACGTAGTATGTAGACTTTAGACTACCGTATGAAGATGAGATTGCTAATTTCTTATAAAATTTTAAAACGTTTTGCGAAAAAAATTAGGACTTTTATCATTTATGCCCTTCTTAACTTATGCAATATCAGTTATGCATTTTCCTTTTTTGTAATATCAGTTATTCCCTGACTTCTTATAACATTCACAGTTTTGCCCTTTTATGATATCAATTATGCCCCGCTTTACCTTAACGGAGTGGTAGACTTGTAAATTTTGTAGGAAGTCACTGACACAACCGATATTACAAAAAAGAGACACAATTGATATTGTAAAAGTTAAGAAGGGTACAAGTGATAAAAAAACCCACAAATGTAATGAGAAACTTGAAATCTTAAGCCACAAATTCCAACCCCTCCTTCCCATCTTTACTTTCAAAGCTCCTTCATCTCCTCCTCTTCCCTACTCTGACATTCCATCCCATGTCCTCACAGCTCTCAAACAACGACTATAGAAGGCTCGCTTAGACCTCGAACTCAAGTAAATAAGAGTTTGAGTTAGCTTTCTCGAGCTCGAACCTTGTCACCTCCGAGCATGTTATCGAGCTCGAATCCGAGTCGAGGCTGACATGACTCGTTCAACTCGATAGACACCCTTATCCTAACAATCTTGTTCCTTCTTACATGCAATTTTGTTCAATCTTTTATGTAAAAAAAAGTTTTAACTCCACGTAGGGAGTAGCAATGTTGTTTGCAATGCGAATTTGCATACAGCTCTGTTAAATCAGTCGAAATAATCCAAGATCAAACATGGATGAAGCATGATCACTTAGTCAACGACAGCGAGTCGATGAACGTGAAAAATTTCATTCGGAAGAAATGTATGCTCTTTATGTCTGAACAAATTCAGTTAGAATTGGAAGAAATATGTGCTCTTTATGTCTGAACAAATTCAGTTTGATTTTCTCGTCTACTAACTCTCCCTTTAGAAGCCCACCTTTCTTTCTCTTCGGCGCACACCGATGACTATTGATATGTGTAAGAAGAGTTGCCATCCTTTTTGTATCAAACACACTTCAACTTGGCTTCTTTGCTAAGCCTATGTTCTCTTGTCAGTCGAGTCAGATGGAATCCTTGTCGCACCTTCCTAGTAGTTAGTATGCACTCTCCCCTATCTTCCATGGGAATGCATAAATCATGATTCAAATGTTCGGGCTAGAAATGCAATCACTCGGTACAAGTAGGGGAGACCTCAGACGAGAACCATAAACGAGGGAATTTGCGACGTAGTATGTTGACCTCAGACGATAAACCTGAATGTTTGTGATGTTCCCCCCTAAGGAAGCCTGATCATGCATCCCCGTGTTTCCTTACTATGATCCCCGATCAGCCTCATTTCTTTCAAACCTTAGATAAGATTTTTTTTACTTCATATTCTTGCAAGAAATATTTAGAATTGTGACTTAAGAGGAAAAGAATTAGATGTCTCAGAGACCAAAGTTTCTATCATATCTCAAGAACACACAGCACAGATAGTGAATGGCAGCAGCTACTGCCGAAAATGTTGTACATGAACTCAACAAAAGAATCTAAGCAACAGACGCTCTCCTGTCCTTTGAACTCTTGCAGAGAACTCTCCTTGCACGCCCATATTTCTGGAGGATTTCCTTTCCAGTCAGCGGTTGGTTAGTGGCATTCACCCCCTGCAGCATTGCGGGACGCTGCAGCTGCAATGGAGCCGGGGAGCCAATGACAAGTCTCTTCTGAACACTGAAGCATATCTTACCAGGAGTAGAGTACTTCTGCTCTCCGCTTCCAGGAGTCGACACAAGGCGAAGTCTCCGTCTTGGAGATGCAGCAGCTGTTGGGATCTTGGATTTCCAAAGCCGTTGATGACCTTTCTGTTGAGGACTGGAGTACTTGCTGCTGCTGTAGCAGTTTGTGATGAAACTGCTGGTTCTGTTGTGTCTGTCTGGCGTTGACGTAACGGGCGTCATGGGAACAACAGAGGAAGAAAATGACATAATGGATCTCCTTGACGGCTGCCTCGACTGGGGGATGTAACCATCTCTATTGCTGTAGCTTTGCTGGGGATTATTCAGCGCCTCCCTGGAGAATACTGTCGGTTTTTGCGAATAAGAAGGCAACGAGGCAATCGAGACTCTTCTCCTTGGTACCAGGCCCACTGGTCGGGAGACTGGTGTGACCAATATCCTCTGCGCTTTCAAGGGAGCTTTTCCAACGGTGGTTTTCGTTGTCATTGCGAAGTTCTCTTTATCCCGAACGAAGGAAGGCATCGTGGTTATGCTATTCCTCCGAGGCAGAGATGGAACGTTGTTTGTGATTTTGCACAGTGGAGGCCTTTCTTTGATGGGAGGAAGTGGAGGCCGCTGGAACTTGGTGGTGGTTGCATCTTTAGTTTCTTGTTGATGCCGAGCGCGCCTTTCATCCGCCAATTGATTCTCAAGATCCTTGATCTAAGCCATTAGAATAATAATCAGAGCGTGAGTTAATCTGATGCAATTAGCCTGTAAAAATGATAATCAGAGCATACGAGAAGAGTTATACATACCTTTTCTTGCAGAGTTTTGAAAACGTTTTCCCGCGACATGAACTTCAGATGCATCAGTTGCAAACTCTCATTTAATCTTGCATTCTCTCTCTCCTCTATTCGAAGCTTCTCAGCCTTAATTAGAAATAAAACAAGGTCAGATGAATTTACTTGTATGGTGAGGACGACATTTTAGCGAGGACAATGTTAGTACCAATTGTTTGTACTTGAAACTCTCAGCAGGATCTGCCTGTTTGCGTGCAGGGCCTTGCTCGATTCCTCTCACCCTGGTTGCAAAATTAAGCGAGCAAATGGTCTCCCCAAGATCTGCTGAACTTGGGCTTATCTGGACAAACATAAGGGTCTTGCAATCGCCTCCTGTCATGATGATTATTACAAAATGAATCATCTTGTTTTCATAATTAAATGCTTGAATGTTGTTATACTGACCAAGAGAGCTCTGCAGAAGATGCGTAAGCTTTGAGTTTCTGTATGGTATATGAGAATTCTTTGTCGCAAGTGCCGAAATAACATCCCCGAGAGCAGAAAGAGATTTATTTATAAACTGTGACTCCTTCAATCTTTCTCCTTCAACTTCGATCTTTCCCACACGTTCACTTCCGGCCAAATCCACCAGCCAAAGGTGGCTTCTATTTTTCTGCCCATTCATCAAATTCTCGCCTTTAACGGTTACTCTCAACAAGCTGCATCCATGAAACCATCTTCTTGGGATCATTCTCAACAACAAAAGAATGCACATCTATAGAAACAAGAGTTGTTGTGATATTACCAGTGAGAACGGCTACTAAGCTCATTAGCATTGGTCGAACCAACAGATCGATTTTGCCTTCCCGTCCTAAGAAGCTCCCATACATCATTTGTATTATAAGCTTGCGCCTCTTCCAGTCCAGGAACCTCTAGTGTTCCTTCTGCCACCTGCTTTATCTCCAACCTTAACATAATCCGTAAAACAAAGCATATATGTCACATTAAATGCATCCTTTTTTGTATAATCCGAACAGAATGAGTGGAAATGACTTACTTCTTTCCTTGCTGGCTTGAGTCAATCAGAAGATCTCTGATTCTCTCATTATAAACTTCCAGCATGCTCACAAAAAAATTGTATCTGATTGTGGGGCTTCTTTCATTCGATATTTTGAACAGCTCTTCAAGTGCCCTATAATTTACTCCTCTATTTTCATCCGTCCCTTCCATGGTAAATGTCTTACCAGATCCAGTCTGTCCGTAAGCAAATATACATGCATTGAATCCATCGAGCACAGATTTAATTATCGGTAGAGTCTCAGCGAAGACAGATTCTGTAAGAAGCATAAATTTTTCGTCATCGTTAGCCGAATAATGATTCAACTTTTAGGATTACTACAATTAATGTTGATGAAGTCAGGAATATACCTTGACTGGCTTGGGGGCCAAAAACATGATCAAACTTGAACTGTTTTTTGGAAGAATCCCCTGATGTAATGTGTAGCTCAGTCTCTTGGGAGGCATCGAACTCGAAAACATTGGAACTCCCTTTTGATATTTCTTCTCTACCCAATGGCCTGCATCTGCAAAATACACGTATATTGCCCTTCATCTCCACCAGCTCGTTGTAAAGGCGCTTTCGCTCGAGGCACTCCTCCGTGTACTTCTTCATCAACCTTTCGTATTTTGGCCCGCAGTCTTCGATACATTTCTTTGTTGCTCCTGCCAACTCATTGCGAACGACCTCCTTTTCCGCACATTCATCAGTAAACTTCTTCATCAAGGTGTTATACTTTGTCTCACACTCTTCAAGGTATTTCTTAGTCAACATTTCACATTTGTTGCCCATAACTTCAAGCTCGAAACATTTTTCTTGATATTTCTCTGCCATGTTATCGTTTTCAGAGCCTGATTATCAAATGCAAGCTTTTATTGATTGAAAAAGAAAAGGAGAAAATAAGCAAAGAAATAACCCAAAAAACCAGCTAAAACCAATACCATGATTAGGGGTCAGACCTGACACTGGCACATCTTGGGGATCAACGTCCTGGTTTTGCTAAAATTGAGAAAGGAAATACATAAGAAACACGCTGAAACAAATTTCAAGAGTTGTTTAACTAAAAAATATCACCAGCTAATATTAAGACATACTGGTCATCTAACTGTCGTAAACTAGTTATTACTACTAAGACTCTTTAAGCTGATACTCAGTAACTGTCGTAAACTAGTTATTACTACAAAGACTCTTTAAGCTGATACTCACTGGGGACCTTAAAGAGAAAACTAGAGAACTATGGGTTTCTGAGCTTTGGAGTTCAATAAAAGATCTGGAAGTAAGAGATGCATCTAACTTTGCATCATGAAACATTTATGTAAGCATTATATCTATCTTTATCTGTTTCTACATAAGATAGAAGTCGTTGCAGGTTATGTTTACATAGTTACTTTTCAATTCCACTCAATTGGCCATGCAGCAAGGTTAAAAACATCAAGAGAGAGAGAGAGAAAGGGAGAGAGCGAGAGAGGGAGGGAGAAAGCTGTGTAACAACTAGTTAATGAAGTCTAATGTAGAAAGTTGATATCTAATATCTCCAACCGAATTGGTGTTCCAATCCAAACAAGCATACCAATACAAGTTTGCCGCATCTGAAAATGGTCAACCTTTTGTGAACAAATCGGCATGCCAAAGTTATCACAACGAAAAATATATATCCAAAAGTTGCAAGGGTGTTTGACATGCTAAGTGGGGCAATCACCTGAACACAATTGACTGTGCCGCAATCGGTCTCCAGACCACAAGAGTCCAGCTGCTGATCTGATGGAAATACAACAAACAAGTTAGACCCAGATCAAAGAGGGAAAAAACCCCGTAATGGATTTCCCAAGCAAGAACTGCAAGATCCAACTTTTCTTCCCCCAAACCCAGAAAAACTAGGGTTTCTCCAGACCACCACGAAGTTTCGAACTAAAAATTCGCGCGGTGGGTACGATTCCACGAGATTGGTTCCTAGGTTAAGGTCCAGAAGCCAACCTACCTTGATAAAGATCGGATTTTTGCGGCGAGCAAGGAGGCGGAGAGGCACACATCTGGATGCCTCCTCTGCGGTCGATCTCGGGGGGCGTCTGCGGGGTCGGAGGGGGAAGGAGAGCTTGCTCCAACTCCATGGCGTGTCTATTACAAGGAGGAAGGGAGAGATTCGGGGATTTCTTGGAGAGGACAGAGAGGAGAGATGGAGAGGAGGAGGAGGAGAGAGCGAAGAGGAGAGTTCTATGGGGGACTCCAACGGTCGACTTTGGCTTTTAACGAATGGTGGGGTTGGGGGCGAGGAGCGCTGCTGCTTCGGAGCCGTTATTCAAATTTTTTGAACTTTGGATTCCATCTCAGCCGTCCGCAACCTACAGACCCGCATCCGACGGTCGAGATTGCACATTATTTGGGCCCTGAATTTAGACCACTATTCGGAGTGTCAAGGTAAGACGTGATTCCTTGCAAAACCATCTTGTTCTGTTTTCCTTGTGAAATAAAAAGTTTTTTTTTACCCGTGTCTTCTTTGGATTGTGTAAGGATGCAAACGGATAGATACGGATACATGTATTACCATATCTTTATTCGCTTTCTAATACGAATACGGATGCAGATGCGAATACAGATATTGACGGATATTAAAACTAATTTATCATATTATTAGAAAACGGATATAGATGTAAAATGGATACTAATAGCACACGAGTAATGTTAGAAATACTATATAAAATTGATTTAAAATATAAGAATTAGATGGAAAACACATGATATTGATTTACTAAATGTGTGTATCATAAAAATTATATCAACATGGTAAAAGGAGGTATAGAATTATGTTATATAGGATTAAAAATAAATATATGACTATATTTATATACGAAAACGGATATGCAGATGTTTGCGGATATCAAAACGATATCCATATTCATATCTATTTTAAAACGGATACGGATGTCAAAATCTATATAAAACAGATACGGTGACGGATCGGATACGTATATATCCCTGACAGTTTGCATACCTAGCAATCACAGTTACACCCTTATCTTTTTTGCAGTAATTTCGCCCTTATCTTTCTTGCAGTAATTTTACCTTAACGGAAGGATGGTTGTGTGAATTTTATAAAATACAAGAGCATGCATGTTATTGCAAAAAAGACAGGGGTAGAATCTTGAGGGCATAAGTGCCCCGTCTTTTATAAACACGGATGAAATCTTTGGCATTGCTTCCTTTATTTTAGGTTCTATTTGTTCCCGGATAAGTGGTTCTCATTTATTATATAGCAACCATTTAACTTTCCCTTGTCCATCTTCTTTTAAACAATGATTACAGTTTATCACGTGCTCACGCTACATATACTAGTAAGGTGTGATACCTTCAAAAACCATCTTGTTGTGTTTTCCTTGTGAAATAAGACCAGCGCTTATATAGTGATCTTCTGTTATTCCACATATACTCTGATTTTACCTTAGCGGAAGGATGGTACTGTGAATTTTGTAAGAATAAAAGAGCACAAGTGTTATTGTAAAAAAGATAAGGAAATAATTGTAATTGCAGAATATTGGAGACATGAGTGTCCCTATTTTGTTAACCGAGATGGAATTTTTGGCATTTCTTCCCTTATTTTGGGTTATACTTGTACTCGGAAAAGCGATTCTCACTTCTTATGTCACAACTATTTAACTTCCTATCTCATTTTAACCTGTCACAACTATTTAACTTCCTATCTCATTTTAACCAATGGTTACTGGATATCACATGTTTAAAGTACATATACTACTAAAGGTGCAAATGGATCAGATAAAATCTGTTCCAAGTACATATACTACTAAGTTGCCTCCATGGCGAAGTTCTTCTCTTAAAACATCCTTATTTTTTAAAAGCGCATATATAATTGTTATTGTATCAATGATCACGCTAAATCAATGCAGTAAATATTCCTTCGTTTACACCAGTCCGATTCATCGAATCATAATCTAAATGATGACTGCGGAAAACATGAAAGTTGATATTAGAAGGTATATGTAGGTATAAAATATCAAATCAAAACATAATCAGGTGAATCAGGTTGGATTTAAATACTTAACACATGTTTGTTCGGAGAATAAGATCTAGAATAAGGGCGTCAATTCCCCTTCCAACACAGTTCCCAAGAGTACGATTATTCCCATCCACATCTTAATATTTCGCTTTAGGATAAATTACAAAAAAAACCTTAACTGTACTTCAATTCTTAATTAGGGGCTTCATTTTTCGAGGGGCTTAAACTTTCAACTTAAAGATTTAATATCAACATATAAGGATCGTTGAAGTTTATGGAGGCTTCTATTTGAGACAAAAATATAAGATCAGGCCTCTCTTTGTTACAATTGAAAAACGAGTCCCTTAATTGGGAATTGAAACATAGTTGAAGCCCTTCTTTGTAATTTACCCTTCACTTTATTACACCCTTATTCATATCTTTATTCCTCCTTACCTAACTTTATTCCATCTTATTGTTCTTATTCATATCTTTTCAGTTGAACAAAGAATAGACCATTATTCTCCTTACTCCTCATCTTTATTCCTGCTTATTCACGAGCCAAATACCCCTTAGATTTATACTAAGAGAGGAAGGTAATTTCATAAGGAGTCGCTACCATCTCTTTGGTAGGATATGATAAACAAATAAAGAAGTATAGGGGTCTGGGAAGAAAATTAACCCCTCTACATATTTCTTAAGCCTTATTAACATACAAACTTATTATCATTTATTGCCTGAAACCAGCAGTAGAAACCAAAACGATTGTTCAATTTTAAAAAAAAATCAATTTAATTCTAGTTTGAGCAATTGCAATCGAATTTGCATGAAATCAAGGGCATAATAATGTATGGCATATAAACAGGGAACCACGTACAGAAAATTTAGCAATAAAAAATATCAGATGCCACTCGGATCAATTTTCAAATTTGTATAGCAATTTAAACATTCAACTGATACTACTTTCTCCTCGTGATTATAGGATAGAGTCACTTCAAGAAGATTTCTAACTTTAATCATCCAGTTATTATTTAGAATGCATTTTTCCTTAGTAACAAAAACGCGTCATTTTGTCTTGATTTAGCTTACTAATCAAGAATTTGAAGTGCTTGTAGTTGGATGCTCATAGTAATGTTCGTATGTTGTTGGATTAAAGGCTTCGATGAAGACAGGGGATGATCGAAGACGAAGAGTTCGGAAAAAGGAACACTTCAAAGTGGAAGAAGATTTTCGAGCTTCTCAAGCGCGTAATGATGCATGTGTATCAAAATAGGAATGCTTATGTAGGTTATTCAAGGTGAAGCTAGTCTACTAGGCACTTAGAAGGGCTGGACGTTACTTGAAATAGCATGAAGAATCATTTGTAGTGATGTCAAATAAGGTCTGCTAATATCTTTATGAAGAAATCAAGTCATAAAAAGGCAATGATCAGGTACACATGGATACACACACACACAAGGATTGTATAGGTAGGTAGGTATACTATACAGTCAGTGTAAGCAGGGTGTGTACAGGTATAAAGGTAAGTAGGTATACAGAGAGCCGTGTAAAGAGATCAAGGTTTAGCTAAAAGGCATACCGGTGTTCGAGGATCTATACCAATGTCCGATGA
Organism: Ottelia alismoides; assembly: GCA_037367405.1. Taxonomy (NCBI): domain Eukaryota; kingdom Viridiplantae; phylum Streptophyta; class Magnoliopsida; order Alismatales; family Hydrocharitaceae; genus Ottelia; species Ottelia alismoides. The sequence continues at coordinate 315,561 of JAZKJV010001556.1, read as the reverse complement.
ATTACCCTGGGTGCTTATAACGCACGCATGATCTCGAGAGGCTTTTAGTGCACCAAGTGTTACAATTGGAGATCAAGACACTTCGAGCTTCAAACATCATGTTTGCCTAATCAACTTCCTTGGGTGATCTTCGTTCATTGAGCTTTTTCTGGAGCCGAGTTATCCTCCAAAGCGATCAGTGTTGTTTCATGTTTGGATGCATGCTTTGGCCTGAAACGCATAGAATGCCATCCTTGCTTATTGTAACTGGTTGTCATGGTTAATTTGAGCTTTTGTCCTGAAAGATTAGTCTTTTTGCAAATAAACCATTTAAGCTGATTTTATTATCAACAACAATACATTCATTATACTAGAATCACCATAGAATATTGGTGAACGCTCGGTATCATGGTCATTCATAATTTCACATAAAGAAAATGATGCAGTTTATATCAATAACACAAGAAGCAAAGATGATCTACTGGAACCAACTTATTCACTTAGAGTGACTACTGGAGTTATCTTGCAGAATCCGCCATGTAACAACAATAAACTAGTGATTATCAGAGTTACAACGGTCCGAGTAGCTCCATATATCATAACAAAGTCCGGACTCGGGATAAGTAAGCTGATATACTTAACGACTGCTCAAGGACAGATCCACTTCTTTTACTGCAACAGTAATGAGTCCTCGAAAGAGATGATCCAAAGCATACAACCAGTAGCTGCAGAAGCCCCCTCATTCCCTTCTCCATAAATTGCATCCAGAACCTCAAGAACCTCCCCAGATCTTTATTAATATTTAAGTTAAATGGTACTGCTTGATGAATGCATTGAAGATGTCCATGTTAAGTTAAATGGTACTCTTTTTTTACAAGCCAAAGGATGATCGTTAGACATTAATGGTCATTCGAAAATTCAGTTAAAAAGGTTGAGTACAACATAGAAAGCCATAATTACTATTTACAAGAACCCTTTCCAAGGGTTACAGTAAGAGGAAACATAACGCGACACGTTCTCAACACAAGACCAGCCCCAACCAAAGAAATCAGTTCTTTGACATCACAATGCCATATCACCGCAAAGAGACAGAAATGTTTCACTATCCTCTGAGAGACCGCTCTCGACCCATTTTCTATTACAAGCTTTTAAAGAGGATCAAGACACTCCAAGATGTGCAATACAGGCAAGGTAACCAACTTTATCTCAAACTTGTCTATGAAATGGAAAGTGGAAGAACACGTGCTCCACGTATTCTTGATCATCTGAGTACAGAGGAAATCTAGTGTCATCTGCTGTCCAACACTACCTATGAAGCTCAGAGACCAGCATCCCTCTCTGGATAAGCTGTGGTAACACCTTAACCCTAATTGGTGACTCCATTTTCAAAATACATCAGCAGTGCAACAGCAAGTGATCAAAGATTTAACTTTGTTTGCAAACTCCTGTATCATTCTTAATAATGCATGGTCAAGGTCTGCTCTCTTCTCTATTGGGATTATTCTCGCAGATCATCATATGTGGCGTCTATATGACATTGCTGTTACGCAGCAGACTGTCATGTATCCAACCCCCCAGGTGGTAATGCAGATGAGATCTAACGTTCAACTGGTACATCTTTTATTGGTAAGTTACAGTTTTCATTTAAATAAGCTATCTATTGCTTCCACCATAATCTTTCTAGTTTGCAACTATCCATTCTTTAGAGTTTTTTTGAGACATTTTGTATACGTAGATGGCATATTTTCGATGTGAAGTTACACATTGTCCTTTAGCATGGATCAGAACTCAAGACTTTACGTGGTACAGTTACTACAGTATCCTCACCAGAATGATTGTGAACTAATGTGGTGTGTAAGCAGGGAGAGCCAAAGGCCATTCCGTGTATTATAAAATTCCATCAGTCGATTGAGGAACATGATCCCGATTAGATGATTGTTCATTGAAGTGCATGTATTTTTTAATGCAATATATCCTCAGAATTGGTGCCCATTTACCCCACCCCCTCTCCTCAATTTTTAGGAGTAGGTACGGCAATTGTTGGGAACCGAATGATCACCTAGCCTTAGGTTTTTATAGAGATTTTAAAAAGCGTGAGGCAGCCAGAGGCATTTTCTCAAAATTGAGGCGAGGCGTAAGTCTCAATTTTTTGAAGAAAAATAAAGCAAAATACATTAAAAAGTAAAAAATGTTGACATGCCTTGAATTCCAACCATTTGTCTTGTTGGACGTAGTTGGAGAACAGTCGTATGCATCCCGTCCTGGCATATCATAATCCAACAAGACGAGCGTCTCGCTATTTTTATTAACGGTTCTATTTCTATTCAGCTATTCATAATAAAACACAATAATTATTTTACTTCACGTGTATTTTCAACCTTACTTGTTCATATATTTGATAAATATTCTAGTACTCACAACTTATACAACCAAATAACAACGTCAAGTTGCAAACTTGAAACTAACATGAAATTTTTATGACAATTCAAACTCAAATCTGTGTGCAACAAAACTAGTATGTGTAGATGTATGTTAAATGAACATGATATATACAAGCTCATTGAGTTTCGCTTGTTTCAGGCAATCTCCTCTTTGCATGGAGCTATATATAGAAATATGCAAAGTTAACATGGAAACAAAAACACAAACATAAAAAATATACAATGCTTAGGGAAAAATAACGTCATGTGCAAAATACATAATAAAAAAGTTAAAAAAAGTATCGTGCTTGAGACTTACGCCTCCGCCCCACGCCTCGAACGCCTCACGCCAGGTCGAGACGTACGCCCAACCTAAAGGATCTGAGGAACGTGCCTCAGGGCGATTTTGGCGCACCTCACCTCGAGACGTATGCCTTTGCGCCTCGAGGAGCCTCTTTTAAAAACAATGGTTTTATTGAAAAGAAAAGGGGGTGTGACGCAGGGGAGTCGCCCACCACCTAGCCTTAGGTTCATATGACTGATGGAATGCACATATGTCAATCATCTTTTGCTTAGCCTATAATTGGGCTTCCGTATTCGAGTTCATTGTGTTTGTTCCTAGGGCTTTGCCCAATTGGCAGCTACCAACACATCACCCTACTAGGTGAACCAATGTCCATGAAGCCATCTATTTCTTGGTAATCGACTGATTGATGTCAAATAGTTGGCTTTCAATCAATTTAAGGTATGAAGCACAAAACATCTCATCCGAGATGTCGCAAAAAGGCAGCTAAACCCCATCCCATCACCGAACCACCACCTCATATTTGTCTTTTACAAGCACCACCAATCTTGGGAACCTCTAGCCGCCTCATGTTTGTCTTTTACAAGCACCACCGATTTTGGGAACCTCTCTCTACCAAAACCCTTTTTCATTGAATAATCATCCAATTAGAATCAATCCTCCACAATCCTCAATCGCCACCTCAAAAGTAGCCTCACAACAGGCAACATATGCATCAAATCCTTCCAAAGGACCAAAGGTCTATCCTTGAAGGAGAGGCACCTTCCATAGCATGCCTCAAGAACTCTGCCACAAAGCTCCCCCCACCTCTTCAAGCTTCACTTAGATAACATGTGTGTACCCATGCTAATTAGACAAGTGTGTCCGTTTATGTGTGTGTTTATATTAACTGGACTACAAAGTGCATGTCTATGTGCGTACTTATACTAATAAGATAACAAGTGTGCATATGTGTGCATGCTTAGGCTAATTAAACATGTGCGTGTACATGTGGTTGTACATAGTATGGGCAAACCGACATATTCTCGCTTCAAGTGCTTGCCTTGAGAGCTTAACGCCTTAGTTCGGGTGCTAGCATGGGTAGCAATCGAGGCAAAAACCGATCCCAGGCAATTCAAGTCGCTAGGTTCTCACATCGACCTGCCTTAAAGTATAGGCAAGTACCTTGACCATCTTTGACAATATTTACAAAGAACAGCCCAGCATGATAAGTGGGTTACACCTAGACAAGAGCTTATACATCTTAAACTCCTCTCCACCCTCACCGCCACATGTTCCCATTCAATCATCCTGCATGGCAGACTCTCTGTAAGAAAAGCTATATCATTGGTAATTACTCAATGGGATCATCTGATTCCTCTGTACAGAGATGTTTGAATATGGAGTCAACCCTGAGTGAGTTAATTTTCAAATAAATTAAATAGATACAATTTCTGATAGACCCTTGATGTGCTCAAGTGATTCAAATTCTCATGATTGATATAAATAATGACGAGGGGATTCATACACTTGGAAGATATAGAGGACCCTCTACCAAATCCTAGATTGGAGACTAAAAATGTGTCTTGGAGATGTATACAACAACACAAGAATCTGCATGATTTTAACTCTGATACTTATAAAAAATAATAAACAATAAAAAATCACCATGTCATGAAGATTGCAGTTACGATGTTCAAGATTGCAGAAAGCTATTATACTTGATAAGAAAAGCGTTCTGATATCCATGTGCAAACTAATTTCTTTTTCTCAAGTATTACAAGTAATACAAGAGTCTTTAAATAGCCACAAATTCACACAAGTTCAAATCATATATATGTTATAGGACTAAACAAGATATTAGGTACTACTTGATTGTAGGATCTTGGAGAAGACCATAAATCCAGTCCTAAGTCCAATGACGCCTCTCAATAGATTTTACTCTAAGGTATTAATGCAGTTCAACGTCACTTTCTCATCTTCTTTTTATTTATTTTTTTTTGCCTTTTAAGCTTATAACTCCAATGGGTGTAACCTTTAGAGGTGTCCTTTGAGTAAAAAAAGTTGTCTTTTAGGTAAAGAGTTGCATCTTTTAAGTAAAGGAATGCATCTTAGATGGTACTGACTCTTTGCATAAAACCACCATCATGAGAAATGAAAGACCGGTGAATAATATGAATCTTGATTAGCCGTTGGGTTGGATATCCTTCTCCTCTTTTAGATTTTTTCTCCGCTTAAACCCCTCATTCCAATCCGCTATCCCTTTCTTTTTCCCCTTTACCACCTTATGCAACTTGGCACACTCCTCTTCCCCATCACCCTACTTCTTCCCTCTACACCTCCAATTTTCCATCCATTAAAATCCAAGGAGATTCAGCAATCCTCACACCTACACATCAACTATAATAACTTATACTAAAAAGGCCACATTACATTAAGCAATGACCAAGCTCATGAATGAGGATGACGATAAAGTAGATGACGATTCAATATATTTTGCCAGCCACCACCAGTGATGACAGAGTTAGAGTTGCTTTTCTATTACTAACTCATATGAACAGTTTTTAAATTCTTGGTTGACAATTTAGGGAAAGGTCAAGGATCCCATTTTCCTCTTTTCCTGCTCCACCAAATGCTGTCGGTCCAGAAATAGAAATTAAATCCCCAGCAACCTTTTAAATAGTCAAAAGATATATATATGTAAACACCCTATTTAATGCAAAAACTTTTAAATATTTGTTTTGGACACCAACTGCCAATCAACACTTTCAAGTTCTAACGGTTCTGTCAACTTCATCTGAAAGGGTTTTTTTTTTACAAAAAAGGCCTTCGCTTCCTAGGTTGACAGAATGCCAGTGCTAACATGAAATACCTGAATTTAATTTCCGGTGAAGACACCTGATTCATAATAAACAATATTCAAGAGCATGTACAAAAGTTCTATTCCTTAATCAAGAGTTCTATGTGATATCTTCTAACATCACGATAACACATTGGAACTGCTAATTGGAGGCAATACAGAAAGGTGTTACCTTAGAACCCAAGAATATGATTGTTTCAGAAATCCTACTTTGCCATCCTCCAAGTGATCTTTTCAGTTTTCAAACACACGCTTCCTATTCAGAAGTTCTGTAATTGAGAAGTCCAGTCAGCTTTTTCTTCACTACATGGCATCCATAACCACTACAAAAGACTCCTCAAATTATCTGGAGATCACTGGTAAGATCTATATAAACTCATCATCACTGTTTTCCTCATCGTCATCCTCATCAAAATCAGAGAAATCATCATCTTCATCTTCCTCTACATCTTCTCTTGGTCCGCTCATACTCCGTACACTGAATGAAGATTCGGGATCGATCTCCTCTACCCCAACAGAATCGTAACCCATCCTCTCTGCAAATTTCTCAGTGCTGCAATTGAGAAGCCATCCTAGTGAACACTTGATGCCCTTCTTGGCAACAACCTCGTGCCTGGGCTTCACTGTGGACTCCAAACCATACGTGAAGAATGCAGGGAATGCAACAAGATCTTCTAAATCCCGCTCCATCTCCTCCTGGAAGTAATCAAAGCTCATCTTCATGATATCTAAATTCAGAGCGAGCACCTGCGGGCAGCCGACTACTATCGTGCTCACTTGCTTCAACGAAAACCCGCACCTCTTCAAGAAATCCACATGCTTGATCACTGCGGAGCGGCCCAGGTTAACAACTTGAGGCATTTTCTCGACAACTCTCCCAAAATCGTCCTCCTTGATCATGATGGTGGACTCGAGCAAGCTCCTCTGGGCGATGAGCTTTGCCTCGAGCTCCATACCGAGGATCTCGGGGTATTGAACAATCACTGAAGCCAGCTCATCTTCCCTCACACGGAATTTAAGCAGAGTCTCCACATTGGGCTTCACCATCTCCCGCAGGTCGAAACCGAGAACGAAAGGTTTGGTCTCTATGATCCCAGCAACAGCGGGCCTCCGCACGCCGAGGGATTCGAGGTACTCAACAAAGGGCTTGATAACCCGGCCGACTCGCATGCCAAGGATTTCCGGATATCGCGTGATGATGGAGCCAATTTGCCTGCGGGCGACGCCGATGGCGACAAGGTAGGCGATGGATGTGCTCATAGTACCCTCGAGCTTGAAGCCGAGGACGTCGGGGTAACGTTCTAGGACACGGGGGACGTCAGCGGGTTTGACGTCGAGGCCCTGGAGGTAGGAGACGACGGGGGCGAGGTCGACGACGACGCTGGAGTGGAGGACCTGGGGATAGCGGCGGAGGAGGGCGGGGAGGAGGGGGCGGCGGACGCCGAGGTTGCCGAGGAAGTCGAGGACGGGGATGAGGTTCTTCTTGACGCTGCAGGCGAGGAGGAGGGGGTAGGAGTTGAGGTCGGGGACGGAGAGGCCGAGGGAGAGGAGGAATTGGACGCGATCGCGCATGACGTCGACGGTGAGGGGGAGGTCGAGGGAGTCGAGCTCGTCGGGGGAGATGCCGACGGAGCGGAGGTAGGAGTAGATGAGGGGGCGGGAGGAGGAGCGGGCGGAGGAGATGTCGCGGAGGGATGGGCGGGAGTAGAGGGAGGAGCTGGAAGTGGAGGTGGAGTGGGAGGACCTGGTGGCAGCAGCGGTGATGGTTGTATGGTGCAGGAGAAGGAGGCGGCGGTGGCGGAAGGGCGGGGGGCGGTAGTGGAGGAAGAGGAGGGAGGAGGAGGAGGCCTTGGGGAGGTACCCAAGAGCACCCATGGCGGCGGTGGTGTGGAGGGGAATGGAGTGGAGTGGATTCTGGGGGAGGGGGATATCGGATTGGGGGATTTAAGGAGGGCTTTATTGGCTAATTTATGGGGGTTTTTTCTAACAAAATCTGAAGGATAATTTTTTGTTTAAAAAAATAGTATGGGGTCTACAATTAATGAGTGGTTGAAGAGATTGGGGTTGTTGTGTTTAATTAGGGGCAAAAATGTTAAACTGGTCGATCTCTTGTTTGAGTGCAGTGAAGTTAATAAACAGATTGCTTGCGGATGCTGATACACATTTTTGAACATGTCAAAATATCACTAGGAAATTGTAGATGTTGTGTATTAGAAATCACGTTTTGTTTACCTTTTCAGATTAAATAAAGCAATAACATCTTCCTATCAAATTAGAGAGTTCGAGAGAGAGAGAGAGGAAGACATAGGGCTCGTTTGATAACCGGGATACCCCGGATAACCCGATTTACCCCCGTCTTTTCATGGAATGTAATTTTATCACAAATCATAGTGACATCACATCACATCTGTTATTCCAACCCCCTCCAACCCTCATAATCATCCAAACCAGCTACTAAGGTTTGAGAAATGGGTTCTAGATCACGAGGCTTGAATTGTGTGATAGATTTATCTCCATTGAGACTCGTCCCTCCAGCAACCATGATGATAGTTGCATGACCTCGAGAATACGCAAGAATTCAAATCATTCAACATTTCTCACTTGATCAAAGTGGTCAGGACTTCTAAACTTCTACTATTTGAGTATTGTATACTTCAAGATGTATTCATTGACGATCATTATTCATGAATGCATCTTGTTTTATTCATGCATTTCTGAGCTTTATTAAATCAACATGTTTAGTATATGTCCGTGTTATTATTTCCTTTGTCGAAAAAGCATATGTTCTTATTTTCTATCATATCTTGTATGCAACAAAGATACCTACACTTTACTGCGGGTTTTTTATTTTTTATAAGTAATATTTTTGTCCAAAATTATTATATGAATAATTTAAAATAAAGTAACATTAATTTTGAGTTATTTGTTAGGATAAATATTTTGAATTTCATATTTGAGACTTCCAATACTCTTCAAAGTACATTTAATTTATATTTGTTTTACACAAAGATACTCTTAAATTTAAGGAAATATTTTTTTCACAAGCAAGTGATTAATTTTAATGTTATCTACCGATTATATAATAAAAAGGATGCCAACATCATTTATCATTTACATTTCTTAAATGTAAAATTCTGATCATAACATTTAGATTTTAAAATTATTCTAAAATATATTATTTTATCTTAAATAAGAAAGTAATACGTCGTTTTTATGAATGTAAAATAATGATAAGATGAGATAGAAACATGTAAATTTTCATTGTTTTATCTAGGGTTTAAAAGATCGGACCGATCGATCGGACCGGTTGGATCGGGAACCGGCCCCGACCTGGTCGTTTTAGCCAATTTTATGTAATTAATTTAAAAATAAAATAAAAAATCAAGTCGGATCGATGGTCAGACTGGGTTGACCTGGATTAACCTAATTTTGATGGTTTAATATATTTTCAAAAAAATAAAGGTTTAAATAACAAAATAATATGATTTTTATCACTCGTATCCTTCTTAACTTCTGCCAGTTATGTCCCTCTTTTTTTTGGAATATAACTTGTGTCGCTATCCTTTAAAGCCTGAGTTGTAAAAACTGAGGTATGGAGGATCGAGAAAGCCAATACAAGCGTGAACTCAATGATGCATGCTAAGAAGAAGACTTACAGCGATTCCTTGTGTTCTTCATGCAGGATGCACAACATGGAATTGTAATTTACACTAAATGATATGCACATATGAAACACCTTAAGCAGATAGTTCTATTTCACTGTGAAGAATGGATTTAAAGTTTACCTAAGTCAAACAATCTATAGTGCGTATAGTAGGTAAAAAATGTGTGGCCTAAAAACTACACACACAATCAAGGATAAAAACTCACACTAGTGTATGTGCGCCTAATTCCTATGCCACTCAAGTCAGGTCCCAACTTCACAGAAGGGGTTGAACAAACCCGACACACAGCATGGAGTCTAGTCCAAATTATTACAGAAACCAGGGTTTAGAGAGATCCTATAAATTATGTATAAATTTACCTAATCTAAATTCCCTCTCTCACACAACAAATAAAATTAAAGTCTTCTTCTTCGCATATCCTTGATTTTGTCCAAAACTTTTACCCTGAATTATCTGCAAAGAGATAAATTACAGTTAGTATCTGGAGTGAGAGAAATACAAATAAAATACAAAAAATAAAATACATAATAAAAATAAAAATAATTAAAAATGACACAGAAATTAACCTCATAAAAATCAGTTACAGAAATTTATTTAAACCCCTAAAAAATGTTGCTCTTCTACAATGACGCCATTTGATGAATGTGTTTTTCACCTCTTTACTCGTCGATAATTGTAATATAGGAGATGAAAAGTGATCTATAAAAAATCACAATTCTTGAATATTATGGAATAATTTTTACTTGGTAATTCTACCAAGATCGACCATTTGGACCGCCACAAGTCTCATTCTTGAATATCGTGGAACAATTTTTACTTGGTTTGTCGACGACACAAGGGTCAAGGGTCGAGGAGTAACAGACGAGCGTAGAGCAAATTAAGGCGCAAAGTCGAAGGATCTCTAATGGCGTAATTGAGGCGAAGGCATGCGATGCAATGCAGAGGCGACGTTGGATCTCGGTGAAGGCGAGGATGAGGAATTGTAGTAGGTGTCGACAAGTAGGTCGAGGGAGCTCCGCTTTCGAGGGCAGTCGACATGAGGTAAAGGTGGGTCGAAGGGGATCTAGTTGAGATGGAGCTCGGGCTCCGCTGGCTATGGTGGTGGCCTGAAGCATAGGGGAGGAAGAAGGTGTGATACAACAAAGACAATTTGGGAAAGAAGAGAGAAATGAAAAAGAAGCAGGAGGAGAAGGGAGGAAGAAGAGATTACCTGAGATGAAATCGCCTGAGGGAGGAGGAACCTCATGTTCTTTGCTCGAAGCTTTGACGTAGAACTGAGCTCGGCTGCGACGAAGGGATTGCAAAAGCAATGTCGACGAAGACCTTGGATCATGCCAAGAAGCATAGACATCAACCGCTGTCATCGGTGGATCCTCTACTTGAGTTTTGGCTAGGGCTGCTAATTGAACCGAATCATTCGAATTCGATTATGATTCATTCGATAAAAATTCGAAAAAAGTTCGATTCGAAACCAAATGAATTGAATTTGAACTGAACTTGTGGATTTGATTACCAAATGAATCGAATTTGAATTAACCCGAATCCGTTCAATATTAATTCGATTCGATTTGATATATGTATATATATGTATGCATGCATCCATATATTTGTATTCCTATACGTAATGCATATAGATATACATGCATATAATACATACATATTTACTTACATACATGTAACAACCCTACGATGGGTCGATTAAGATCCTTTCCGAATATTCTTGTACAAAGAGTTATAACATAATTGCATCAAAAGGTTGATATGCATTTTTTCGATTTTATTTGTAAGTAAATAGATACAGAAAATTATATATGAATATATACTAAAAATGTTATGGCATTTAATTCACATTTACTATATCACTAACAGAACATGTCAAAGTATGAGAATAGAAATAAGCAATTTATCATTTCTATTTTAATATCATCATCCATAAAGTTGTTAATCATATTTTGGTTGTCAACTACATGAGAAAAACTACCACCAAATTCACGTTACCAAAAACATCTAAACATACTCCCAAACTAACTTACAACAGTGATTAAGTGGTCACTTAAACTTGTAACCATATATAGGCTATATTGATATGATTTTATCATGTTCATATTTCACCGCTATGATTTCCTTAATCCCATATTACACTGACGTGACTTGTCAATGTGTGATGTAATATACAACATTAGGCACTACTAGTCAGACCCAATCTCTTTCCATTTCTCTTTATAATTAAGTTCAAGTGGTTTGGCTCCTAAATATGTTATGAGCAAGAGATGTGGATCCTTCATGCATCAATTATACAAAACATCTAAGTTTCCATTTCTACTTATTTTAGCCTAGTGATAGTATCTTAGGTTGGAGTTACTTTGTATGAGTATAATAATCAATCTAAGCACGATATTCAAGATTTTTTTGACATTAACAGAATTACTCTAAGCCATACCCAATTATGCATATAAAATCCTATTAGTTAAAGACAAAATATTGAATATGAAAAAAGAGTACACAATATTAGTCATAAAATCTACTAGGAAAGTTCCCACATTTATTTTCATGTTCCCACATTCCTTATACTACCTTTACCATTCCCTTTTTTATTATCTACCAAAGATCTCAAAAAATTCAAAGAGTTAATGGTAGCCTTTCTACTTGCATATGAAAATGATGATTTTGCTATTTTGAGCTTCTCAACATTTGTCGTAGTTTGAAGTTTATTTAGATATCTCTCCCCTGCCTTTTTGTTGTTTTGATTTTCCTTGCATGACAAAATTGATTATTATCATTGTTGAGATGATGTTTATCATCACATGAGTAATACAAGTTCTTCTCATCATAATGTAAGATGTTCCTTTATACATCAAAAATTCAATAATTTCATTTCCATACCTTTAGTTTTTCGATATTGAAGATCCTCACACTTAATAGAGATGTTTTATCTTTCTACATTATTTTTTAAAGAAATACATTATTTTTACTATTCTTATTATTTCAAATAATAATATTAATTTGCATAAACTTTCTGTACAGGCTTGATCTTGTCATGCTTTAACATGCAATGATAATTATAATGTGTTCAGCTTTTTCGACAATGATATTCTATCTCTTTGATAGACTAACATAATTTTATTGTATTTACATATTTCTTAATAATATAGAAAATAGTATATTTAAATTGTAAAAGGCATAATAATTGGAAATTTTGGGTACTTTTATCCATTGTATTCTATTGGTTTCATATTTTCCTTGATTATATAGTTTTTTTCAATTTATCATAGGAATATATATTTAGAATTAAAATTAGACTATAAAATATAAAAATTATAATATTTTTCATATAATATTATTTATATAAGCTTTAAAATAGCAATTAACTTTTGAAATTCGAAATAAAATGAATCGAATTTGAATATTCGAAACTCAAAATGAATTGAATCTGAATTTAAGTTAGTAAATTCGATTCGCGTTCGGATTCAAAACTTTTATAATGAATTGGATTAGAATCCTAGTGGATTCGAAGGTATTCGATTCGATTAGCACCCCTAGTTTTGGCTATGGCAGATGGCGAAGGAAGGAAGGGAGGTGAGGCTTTACAAGAGGAGTAGGAAGACGTCAGTTACATGGAGACAAGGCAAAGAAGAACGACCGACGGCGTGTAAAATGGCTGTGGGCATAGATGTGAAGCTTCGACCGTTTCAGGAAGGAAGGAGGCGAGCGGTTGGCACGTGATGTGCACGTGCATGGAAGGTTTAAGAAGCAGCACACACGTGTCACATGCGAGGAGAGAGATGGAGGAAGGCAGGATACACGTATGGGGCACATGATCTGAAAAGGGAGGAGTGGAGAGAGTGGGGAGGGGGATTGAGAGAAAGAAAAGATAGAGAAAGGAAAAAAAGGAAAAATAAAGTAAAGGGAAATAAATGAAATAAAAATTTAAAATAAAACAAATAATAAAAATAATAAAATAAAATCAAGGGAAAAAGTAAAATAAAATATAAAAATTAAATAAATAAATTTAACAGAAGAATATGAAAGAAATAGTAAATGGAGTCAAATCAAAGTAATCAACATGAAAGTTGTTCATCTCGATGAAATCTACAACTTTCATGAAGGACTTGAAATCAAAAGAGGTTATCTATATAAAAAGTATTTTTGGAGGTGTTCTATAGACAATAAAATACCATATATTTTTGTATTTTGTGGTTTTTTTGTCTTTTAAATTTGATTTTAATCAACGATTTAATTTATATACAATATATACATATTTTATCTAATTTTATGGATTTTTATAGGTTAGAAGATGACAAAACAACAAAGAGAAAATATGTATAAAATATAAAATGTCAGAAGTTTGTGTTTTCTCTTGATTTTTTGATTTTTATGGGGTTTTATTCTTTATGCCAAGTTGCCAACCAGAAAAGGAAAAAAGATAAAAAAATAATCAGGTTAAAATAATTAATTTTTGTACATAAAACGGTAAGCTCAATCAGGGTCAAAAACACAAATTATTTAATTACGGATTTTAACCATATTTTTAGCGCAATTAGTGAATGTTAATAAATTTATTTCAAAGGGTTTAATTAGTGAATTATTAAGGGGATTTTGTTAAGATGTCCATATAAAGTAGATGAATCGAGGATTTATCGTCCCTGATAATCTATCTTGCTTTAAATCTATCAATAATACCATCAACTAGATACTTTTTTCTTGAATACCCATTTACAACCTTTTACATATCCCTATATAATAGCTCATGGAAATTTTCATGGTGAACCTCGATAAGTCCATGTCTGTTTAGTAACAACAATACGAGAGTGTTGCCTATTAGGAAAACAACTCCAAAAGTTGAGGTTCACTTGAGACGACGACTATTCAAGTCCACCGTAATTCTTAGTCTCCCTTGTTCACTTAGTTTCTAATTACTCATCATTATTCATATTTTGTGTGTAATCATTCATCTAGTATCATATCATATGTATTACAACTACTCCATCTCGACTAACCTGCTTGCAGAACATACCCATTAACCAGACTTGTATACTAGTCAACTACATTTCTCCCATGTACACATCCTGTCTTTATTCCAAACCATTCATGACAGTTGATCGATCATCCTAAAATGGGTTGTCCGATCAACTGGTTCTACTAGCCTACAACAACAAAGCCTTTTCTCACATAAGGTTGGCTACATGGAATCTTTGCCTCCATAGAGAACTATTTTGGATCATTCTCGGGCTTAGATCTAAATAACTAAGATTCCTTTGGATAGTATCCTTTCAACATTTATCGGTCCTTCCTTACCCTCTTTAAGCCTATCATTCTCTTGCTTAATTAGGTCAACTGGTCTAATTAATAAAATTTTAATCCATTCTATCGAAACCTTAAAAATGATTTAAATAATTAATTGTATTTAATAACACTTTTTTGACTGAATCTCGAATCCATTTTTCAAAATGATATACCTTTGAAAATTTTATGTGTAACATACGCTCTCAAGTTTTATGAATAAAAGTTCGAGTCAAATGTGAGGCTCACAAGAATATATATATATATCAGATCAGAAAAAAGTTCATCAAATTGCACTTTCCAATAGGTTGATAGGGATGCGACCTTGCTCGAGGTTAAAGAACTCCAAACTTGGATTCTCATGATCGGGGTCATAAGATGGATATAAGGCTCTCAAGTGATGTGTATTCTGTTGGACATGCGAGCCCACGACGAGCCATTATGCATAAATGTTATTGTGAATATCATTCCCTGATCTGAAATGAATAATAACTAATTTGCATAATAGGCCACTTAGTACAATTAGGGTTATGTACCACAACCATCTTAATGATCATATAGTTGTTGATTCAATTATTGAATCATAGAGCCTGATGCTTGGATGAATATCTAAAGAGTTGGATTGAGGACTCATCAAGTACCATCAAATGATTGTTAAGAGAGGATCTCCAGCCTGAGAGGAGATGACAATCTTCTCTCTAAAGGCTAATATCTAACCAACCTCTTGATGCAGGTCCTCTGCATAGAAATAGAGATTCGGAGGTGTTAGATTAGTTAGGTCAAAGAGTTGACTTAATGAGATCGAGATAGCCAAAGTCCTATGTCATATACTGTCACGATATAGGCACACATCCTCTGGCCAGAGACAGATGTGTTACTATATGTCTGAGTATGTACATTTGGTAGATCAATAGGTTGAAAGGTCTATACACCGGCACGCTAGTGTGCATGCAAGAACATGTGAGTAATACGATCTCTCAAAGGGATTATATAGGTTCATTACTAAACTGGAAGACATGAGCTCACTCATGCGATATTGGGAAGAATCAAATTCTGTGCACGGTTATCTCACTTTGGATGCTTGACTGAATTTGTAGGTTTGCTATATACTTTTGGAAAGTATATGATCAAGACCTAGGCATTATATATACTTTTGGAAAGTATATGATCAAGACCTAGGCATTATATATGCTTTTGGAAAGTATATGATCGATACCAATTTATAATGATCAAGTGAGAAACTTAATGATAAAACGCTGAAGGAGACAGTCCAAAAGAGATCTAAAACTTTGGGTTTAATCTGGGTCTTCCAGTATGCAGGACGTACATGTATTGGGAATACCTGAGGGTGATCTGATTATAAATGATTCTATAACCGTGACATTTTCATTCCTAGGGAGTGATGAAACATATCTGGATTTTAGTGACTCCTCTCATAGACAAGTGATATGATCTTAGTCCAAATGTTGGACATTGATCTGATTGTGATTCAGATACAATGAGAATATTAGATCTACGGTTTTGATTTAATCAAACATCTATGGGCAGTCCGCAAGATCTGGATTTGAGATGTGATCTCAATATCCAAGTCACTATATGTAGAACAATACAATTGCTCTGTCCTTATCTCCAAGTATCCACGAAGAAAGCACACTATCCTTGAAAGAATTCATGGATAATTTCATTGTTGATAAATGTATACGAGCATTGAGAAATGGATAAATAAATGTGATTTAATTTTCATGAATAATATGAATTTGATTCATATTATAAGGAGAGTTATCTGAGATAATTAAATTCGATTTAATTATCATCGGACTAAATAATGTAAATGTGATTCATATTATTTGGACTCATGAAAAAAGAGATCCAAGATGATTAAATATGATATAATTATCATGGATATGAATAATGTGGATAGCACAATCCATATTAATCACATATATTATAAATGTGATTTATAATATATAAGAGAGAGCTATTTGTGATTTATATTTGTTGATTAATTATTGATGTGAATTGGTATCATATTGGATAATTAATTGAAAATATAATTTACATTTTGTTTTGGGATGTGAATGTGATTCATATTTTTTCAATGGCATGATTGCAATATTTCACAAGATAATTATGAATTGTTTTTGTGAAGTAATTTACAACAATTATTGTTGTAAATATTGGAGATATCATGAGATTAGGAGATCTCATGAGATAGTGAGATCTCATGAGAAGAGTGGCCGTCTAATTTTAGGGGATGTGGTTAGTCTCCTCACTATATCCAAGACTGGGCAATTGATTTGTGTTTGAAATTAATTGTGTTGATTTATCAACATAAATCAATTTAAACTAAATCATATGTTGTTGTATTTTTTACAACAACAACATGGCCATTGAAAGAAACACAAATCAATCTCACCCATTGATTGTATGATGTCCATATATTGGGATCCGTGGACTCCCAAAACCCTATATAAGAAGAGACGCCCCTTGCTCTTCAAGATACACAATTACAAATGCTCTCTCTCCCTATCTCTTTCTCCACACGCCAAACCTCTCTTTCTCTCATAATCGCCATCCACCATGGAGCTATTGAGAGAGTCTCCATAGTCGCAGCATCGTCGTTATGCTGTCGGATCATCTACTCGTGGATCTCCCTCTCCTTCGGTGCATCTCGCTCGTGAATAAGATGTTGGATCTCGTATGACGAGATCAGGAGATCCGTCGCTTGGATTATCAACATGGATTGCGAGGAGCACGCGTCTCATCAACGCGCTCGCAAGCGTTTCCTCCGTTGGATCGGATTTGAGACAGGAGATCTCTTGGTTTAGAGACTCGATCGCAACCACGCTTCAAAAGGTAAACCTTATACCTATTTATGGTTTAGATGAAACTATCCAAGAAGTGTTCTTGGATCGTGTGGTTTCAACACATTTAAAAAATTTAAAATTATGTTGCACCGATCAAGTAGTGTGATTAGTCGCTCGTGATCGTATGTGATACGATCATCACGCTTCTGTGATGCACTTGAGGATTTTTCCATATCCTTCAAGCGGTATAAGACAGGTTGGAGGTTTTGGATACGATCCATGAACCTAGGAAGACTTGGATTCATTAGGATTGTGAAAAAAAATTTTGCATTTCAATTTTCGCAGCCCTATTTTGTGATAAATTTTGGCCCTGTTTAAAATGTTTAAACACAAAAATATCACTTGAATAATGTTTCCCATTAATTAAGGAAACTGTGGGATTTTGATTTTGTGTGATTTGGAATCCGATAACTCAAGATATGATTTTTTTAATAACCATATGTCCACTATTTCGGGGATGACGAATAATGGCGTAATTAAGGAGTTAATTACATATTTTAAAACACATGAAAATGCATTCTTATCACTTGTATTGTTCTTTAAATCAAATTATCAAACATTAGAAAATTATTTTTCTTAATTTGGATTATTGATTGAGATATGTTAGTTTTAGTAAGTAGGGGTCACTATTGAAAATTACATACTCGATCATGACTCTTGTGATTGTCATTTAAGTAACTTGTGAAATAAATGGTTAATTTCTTGAAATAATTATGGATAATATTTAGGAAATATTTGATAATAATAATTATTCCCTTAAATGACATTTCCTCAACCAATAAATGATTATATTTGATCTAGATCACCAATTGGTTACTTGATATGCTTGCATCAAACTTGTTACTTGAATAAGTTTTGGGAATTTGTTTAACAAATTTTCTTATAATCAAAATGATTTTGATTATTACTATATGGTATAATTCGATTGAAAAATCGATGATCATCTCAAGTACAAAGTGATTGACTTGGCATTATTTTTTCCCGAGACGGATATGGTGTCTAGTCGGGGAGCGTTGGGGTAGCAGGTTGCATCGTGTGCGGTCTGTCCCACTCCCGTTGGTACTGGCCATGACAGTGGGTGTTTACTCCGAAAATCAGTGGTCTTAAGCTCCTCACAAGGCGGGAACTTAGTCGCCGAGTCGACCACACAAAATCCGGAATAAAACAACAATTAACCCACAATAATATATGCAATGAATATCCAAAAATGTGGAGTTAAAATTTATTATAACTCTACATGTAAAATGTGTATAGGCGTAAGTACAGGTAGAGGTCGAACACTGGGAGGCGAAGGGAATGTATGTAATGTATCCATTATTCAATCCATTGATCATGTCCAATTATTGTTTTAGTGGGTTTTGGGTTTTATAGTTTTTTTTATACATTTTTGTTTTTGTCATTTTTATTTTCTTTTTCATTTTCTGGACTCAATATATATATAATTATACCATATATATTTTTTGGAATTTTTCAAAAACATTTTCTAATTTTTTTTGTATTTTATAATTTAAACAGTACAAACATGGCTTCTTTTTCATTTTTAATAATTAGGAAAAATGCAAAAAAATGCAAAATAAAATATGAACGTGAACAAGCAGGGCATAGAGCACCTATCCTAATTTTTGTGGATTTTTAGAAGCCATCTAGGTATTTTTAATAAATAGATAAAGAGACAAAAATGAAACAGCCTGGTAGGGGTATTTTTGCAAATAAAATAAGTTACAGGGACACAGGTGCAAAAATACCAGAAAGTTATAACGTTTTCTACGATTTTATGGATTAAAATTAAATATGCAAACCCGCCAGGGCCCCCTTGAAATTTACCCACCACGTGGGACTGCACGTGGTCCGCACCCACAGGGACCAAAATGTAATTACAGAAAAGTTAAGGGTCCTGGTTGTAATTCTTCATAAAAATATAACACTGGAAATTTTATTTTATGGACTAAAATTATATTTACAAACATACAGGGGGTCTTATGCAAAATACCCACCTCACGT
The DNA here is from genome assembly GCA_037367405.1 of Ottelia alismoides. NCBI lineage: Eukaryota > Viridiplantae > Streptophyta > Magnoliopsida > Alismatales > Hydrocharitaceae > Ottelia > Ottelia alismoides. Next base: position 296,206 of record JAZKJV010001556.1, on the reverse strand, counting down.
GGGACGACACGTGAGGTGACGTGGAATGGACCCAAAAGTAATATCAAAGCAGTACCGGGGGTTCCATGCAAAAATTCCACTTTATTTACAACGTTAAACTTTAGTTACAGGACTAAAAATAAAATACAAAAAGGCGGGGGTCAGATGTGAAAATTACCCCCAAAAGTGCGCGCTGGCGAACGGTTAAGATTTCTTCACTTGCCACGTGTCGCTCATCCAACGGCTGGTACCGCTTCGTCGATGGGCGCTTGAGATTAGATCTCGCGTGAGATCTGACGGTCGCTGCTTCGCTCCATCGGACGGCTGTGATCAAAACTGGGGCCTTCATCTCCATCCAACGGCGGAGAGCTGGCATGGAAGAACAGGGAAGAAGCCTCGCCGGGACGAGCTTCCTCCTCCTCGATCTCGCTCTCCGGCCGACCATCGCTGCTCCTGAAGGTCCACAAAGCTTCCTGGCAGGGTGCCCTGACTGCTGGAGGTGTTGGATCGGCCGGAGATACCCCGGAGCGCCACCACGAGCTCGGTGAATAAATGGGGCTCCAGGTGCCTCCGCCCGCTTGAAACTCGACTCCTGGTGCTTTATTACGCACCTATCCTGCACAGAAAGAAAGAGGGGCTCGAGGGCGTCTCCCTCGACCCGGGGTTTGAAGCTGAAAGCACTGGGATGAAGGTGGGCGAAGGAGCTCCGGCGAAGGGTGGTGGGGGAGCTTCGATTCGCGGATTCAGATGCGAATCCGGTTGGGCAAGGTGGCTGGAAGGTGGAGAAGGCGTAGGGGAATGAAATGGCAGTGGAAGGGTGGTCGGTGAACATCGGGGTCACAGTGGAGAAGTCGCCGGAGCGGAGCTCCGGTGAACTTCGAATCGCCTAAACTAAGCTACAACTAAGTGCTACTGACTAATCTAATGGCAGAAATGAAAGGCTGAAATAAAATCCTAACTAAAGTAAGTAAAAGCGCAACTCTTATACCTGGGGGCCGCCAGGGAGCAGGGTGGCCGCCGGAGCGCCACCGCGACAAAATTGTCCACCATCTCCGGCCGATCGAGGTGCTGGGACGCGCCTCCTGTCACGAGGGCTTCGCCAGGAGCTGAATCGAGCACAGAAAGGGGATAGAAATTGGCCAAATTCGGCGGAGAAGGTGGAAGGAATTATTTATATACAGTCCAAGGGACCCCCATTGACCGGCGATTATTAAGGAATCGGGGATATGTACAAGGGATCTAAGTGGACGACGAGAATCTTGGATGATCAGAGAACAAATCTCGTGAAGGGACTGAGGGCGATGGATCACTGAGCCACGCGGGAAAAATGGAGGAAAAAGGGGGAAAAGATGGTTCGCGTCAACTCAGGCGCCTGGGGGCGCAGTTGACCGACCGGTCAACAAACGCCAGAGCCTGATTGGTCCACGTCAATCAGAAATTGACCTATTTATTTAACATATTAAATGAATTAATTTGAATTTTCTTATAAAATAAAAAATGTTCATAAATTAATGTAGTATTTATTTATGATTTTTATTTATTTTTTTGGAATCATTTTATTACGGTTTTATTAAAATATAGTATTTATAAGTATATTTATATACATTTATTTTTATTTCGTTTATTTTATTTTATTATTTTATTTTCTTATTTTATAAATTTATGATTATTTTTTTGAGTATAAATATATTTTTATTTGATTTTTATGAGTTTATTTATATATTTAAATAAATGTGTTTATGTGTATGTAGGTATACTGATAGGTATTTTACCTATATATTATATACATTTTATTTATTTAATAAATTTTATGTGCTTTTATTATGGAGTTGTATGTTTAATAAGATATATATACTATATACATTATTACAAAAATATAAATGAATAAAGAATCAAAGAATAAAAATCCGTTTTATTTATATACATTCTTAACATTGGTATTTTGCCTATGTGATACGTAGGCTTATTTTATTTTACAAATTCTTTTTAGTTTTCTTTTAATCTCAATATGTACATGCAGTATATACATTATTTACAAAATTCTAAAATATGAATTTATACAAATAATGATTATTGAATAAAATGAATATTTTAATCAGGTACTATGTACAAGAAGGGCCAAAAACCTAACTTTCACATATGGTCTCCAAAAATTATGAAACCAATTTTATAAAATAGTTTATGAAATGCTATATACAATTAAAGGTGAGTTTGGGTGATTTGGAGTTTTTATTTGCAAGATATTGGTCTGTGAAGTTGAGATTTTTGCTTTTTATTATGTGTATAAAATGTACACTGAAAATTATTTTTGCACAAACTCAATTTTGTATTTTTATTTACATTATTATCTACAACTTTTATGAACAAAGTTTCTTTATTTGATGAATAAATAATTATGTACAAAATAGGTGCCAAAAAATGCATAAATGAATGGATGAATAAATGAGGTATTTATTGTATTATTGGCCCTTATCTCCCCCTACTTTATTCCTTGTCGACCAAGTCCATGCTGGCCTTGGTCTCGGGGTTAGGGTCATAAAATATTTGCAATATTTTATTCCTTTTTCTTTTCTTCCCTTTATTCTATAATTTTGGCATTAAAAACCTTATTTTATGTATAATTAGTACAATAAATAATAGATGCTAATATGAACAAATTAATGCTATTTACATGCATTTGCTGGGGTTTTTAAGGCCAAAATGATAGAATAAAGGTGATGAAATGGAGATTCATCAGTGGGTAGGGAACGGATAATGCTTGAGAGATCATGATGTATTTTCTAATTATTAAAATTCGAATAATACGTACTTTGAGATAATACCATCCTTTCAAGTAACAATCAAGTTTATTGATTGAATTGGATTGATAATCGATTTTATAGGATTAAATTAATTATATCCAATTAAAATACTCTATTATGAATAGAGTTATAACTTCCTTGGAAGAATTAATCACAATGAATGTGATTCATAATGATTAATTAAATTTGAACATGATATGGAAGATCACATAAGTGACATTCATGGTCTCCCGTCAAGGCAAATGGTTCCGTCGCCAGAGATTGTATGTCGGAAATGCATGTCTGAAGTGACAGTTCTTGCATACAAGCCATTTGGATCGGGCTCTTTCCTTCTCAAAAGAGTAAGGACGTATGCGTAGTGACCCCAATATCGGGTTCTCATGTTATTGGGGCGATATTGGATTACACATAGCGAGTTGTATTCCTGTTGACAGTTGATTCAATTAATGACGAGTCAACATGACCTTAGGGATGGTGGGCCCGGCGTTAAAGACAGAATTGGGAAATGCAAGTTGGACTTGCAAGGTGGAATGTGTTCCCGCTTCTTTTTATCAGAGTCACATGTTCTCATATTTTTGGGATGATGTGACAAAGATAAGGAAGGAGATCCCAGATCTTGCTTGAGATATAATGGTAAGTATATCTCTTATATTGAAAGTGATTAAGGGAATGAACTTTCATTGTTGGCAAAGCAAGACAAATTTGATATAAAAACTCCTGAATCAAAGTAAAATATGTATATATAAAATATATACACTTATGAAAATTTCTTATTTCAGATAATCCTTCATTAAATCCACTCAATACTATACTCAATAACAACCAGTAAAATATCACGAATATGATTCATGATCAAGATATTATACTTGCAGTTGAACACATAATGTATGTGGTTGCAATGTGCAAGTTTCCTCATAATAATGAGGAATGACAATTAAACAGACAATAGGACTACAACCCTAGGATTTGTATGTCTTTATAGTCTTGATCTCATTGAATGTACTTTGGAAGTGACATGTCGATAATAATCACAGTTGTCAAATAATCCTTATAAAATCTAAGAAGATGTTCTGACATAAATATGTGCTCTCGACGTTTAATCACGAATGACATGGTTCTCTGCATTATGCAGAATGGTGGCTCTATAGGAGAAGATGTATTCAAAATGTTTGAGTACCTGCTTGAACCAATGATTTTAAGAGTTAAGATGTATGTAGATACGATGAGAGTCATCATTATACTATCTATACTCTAGTCATTCATGAAGCTTCGTAATATTCATATTGTATGAATTAAATAAAACATGTATAAATGTTGAAATACTCTTATATTTAAATCTTTTGAATTCAATATGAAAGATCCTTCGTCTTGGGAAATTGTTGTTTATAGACGAAGAGAGCGTAGTAGAAGCATGGGTTCGACCCAGGTTAGAAGGAAAGTCAAAGAGTTGATTGTACCTCTATGGTTTTCATACATATGACATCTAAAGAGCTGGATGAATGCAAATACTGCAATAAGTCGATGTACTGATAGTGTGACTATCTAGACTACCTTGGATACTTAGAGAATGGATCCATATATTGCATCAAAATACTATACATCTACATTAATCATTGAAATTGACTTTCGTATTTGATAAGATCAAAGTCTAATAATTGTATCTCATTCTTCTAATAATACTTGCAATTGGTTGCATATGTTTTAGAAGACTAGAAACTTGATCTTAAGGTTTAATAGTCATCCACATGGACGTTGATGCAATTGTTGCAACAATCTCTATTGGATAGATAGACTTCATATTATCAATGGGAGAGTCCTTAGTCTTCGATAATGTCTCTATGACATGGATATTAGAATACACTCATAGTTTATTTCTAAGTGTTGGAAATAAACATGAATTCTGGAATAAACCTATCATGGAGAGTTATGATGGATATATTTCATATAGTAATCTAACTTCTAGTGGACTCTACTAAATTAGAAAATTAATGAATAGTTCATTAAGACTTCTTATACTGAAAGTTAAACCTTATAACATCAATAGGAGGATGAAGATCATTTGACAATGATCTAGCATCAAGTCTTGGACATTTATATGTTGATTTGATCAAGAGACTAGTAAGAGATGAAACTTTAGAATGTCTAAAATTTCAAAACTTACATACTTATGAATATCGTTTTCAAAGTAAAATGTCCAATACACCCTTCTCTAGGAATGTTGTTAGATGCTGAGGTATTCAAGATCTCACACATATTGATGTATATGGATTATCTATATCAGAATAAACATTATGGATATGTGATATCTATTAATGTTTATTTGTGATATGAGATTTCTTCTCTTCACCTTAGAAACCTTTGAAATGTTCAAAGATTTCACAATTTTGATTTAGAACCAAAATTTGAAGGAAGATGAAAATGAATTTGATCTAATCTAAGTAGTCAATACATATTAGATGAATTCAAGGAATACCTTATGGAGATATGACTTATCTCACTAATCCTCATACACCTAAACTCAACAGAGTTATAGAGAGATACAATTGAATAATGTGTGACGTGATTTGATCAATGATGAATATTAGCATTATTACATCTTAGTTTCTAGGTATATATGTAGCAGAGGCTACAATATATATCCTTAAAAGGTTCCATGTAAATCTAAACCCGAACATCCTCATAAGCTATGATTTGGAAGCTAGCCTAGTATTGGACACTTGAGGATTTAGGGTTACTTGGTCCATAACTTTATCATGGATGCAAGTAAGCTGGAATCTATCACAAGAGAGTGCCATTTCATTAGGAAAATAAAGGATGGTATTGGATACCTACTTTATGACCTTGAGATTCTTAAAAAGATATCATCTCTAAGGATGTGATTCTTAGAGGATGACTTTCTTGAGAATCGAGATGAAAATGAAGTGAAGAAACTCATTTAATCTTGAGATGATAATAAGGTTCCTGAAATCGGAAACTAAAAGGATAATTAAAGATGAAACACTCATACCTCTTCAAATAAGTTTGAGGATAGATTCCATGTGTTAGTTAAGTCTGACAATGATCTGACTTCATGTGATGAAGTTTATAAAGATCATGACATAGAAAGATGGATGTTAGAAATAAAGTCTAAAGTAGATTTCATATACAAGTGTTGTATATGGACCTCGAGGATCCACCTATATGAGTGATGAATCATGTATTCATCATGCTAAAATTGGTCATTTAGACTCTTTCTCCAACTTTCACATACATTTAATCATTAACAGAACATCATTATCATTCATACATGTGTAAATAATATTTGCATTTCATCATGCATAATTGCATTAAAAAGCCCAAGTGTAAATTAGCCCAAAAAGTCACTAACTTATCACATTTGTAATTAATTCATCCTAACTCTAGTTGACCCCAAACTCACTCCATTGCGTAGATATTACTAACAAAAATAAATAAAAAATACGAAAAAATACTAACTCAAATAAGTGTCAAATAATCCCAAGGTTTAATTTCACATCTGACGGACGAAAACGAGCATATCTCTCACATACAGTGTTCGATTTTGGTCTATTCACTTTTAAAGTACTCCATTTTCAAATACCTTCAAAACAATATCAATTTCGTAAAATTCGGAGCTCGTATTTGAAAGTTGGGTTTTGGGCCTCTTTTGCGCATTTTGACTTTTTGCTATTTTGACCTAAGTTTTTATGTACATAATTAACCCTTTTAATTTTATTTCTTCTTCATTCGTGTTCTTTGATGAAAGTTTTAAGCGACACAAAAATCTAAATCCAGACTAAAACTGAAATCAAAGAAATTGACCGAGTCCAAGTGTCTGTTGTGAATCTGTACAAAAATTGTGAGTTTTTCACTCCTATTTTATTTTTCTATTTTATTTTTTATTAAAAAATCCAAAAAAAATTAGATTAGTGTGTAATTAAATTTCCTATATTTTTTGTATTTTTTCTCTAATTTTTATCCTCTGTAAAACCATCAAAAAAACTACAAAATCCCAAAAATTCGGTTTTCTATACACATAGAAAACCACCAAAAATACCATTTCACACGGATGACTTCTTTTGCTCATGGATCCTTCATGAAAGTTGTAGATCTCGTCGAGACGAACAACTTTTGTGAAGGAAATTTTTCGATCCGAGGTCTTCTATCTCTTTTTTTCCTTTCCAAAATTTGAAATTTTTTGGTGCCACGTGGCAGCTCCAGAGCGTGCCACATGGCATCCCGCTTTCCCCCTCTCTCCAGACCACCCCCGGGTCACGTGCCTAGAACGTGACCCCTATCATCTCCCTCCAGCCGTTACCGCCCCCCTCCCCACCCCGCGCGAACGGCCAACGCCGCCCCCGCCTCCTCCCCACGCGTAACGCCTACGCCGCGACCGCTAGGGCTGTCAAAAAATTCTTAGGTTCGACATTCGTTCAGATTCGGCTCGCTAAAAGTTCGATGCAGATTCGATTCGAAAATAAACGAACCGAACCTGAACAGTTGGGCTCGATTAAATAAACGAACCAAACCTCAAAAACATAGGTTCGCTCAGGTTCGGTTCGTTAAAAGTTCGATTTTATATATATATATATATATATATATGTATATGTATATATTGATACACACACATACATACATACATATATGTATGTATGTATATATATACGCTGTACATATAAGAAAAAGTATACTCTCTCAAAACGTAAGGATTATTCCCTTAACTTTTCCAAACCCATCCAATCCCTAATTTCCATTCCAGAATAAGAAACCCTCCCCTCAATCTCATCCCCTGCGTGTGGTGCTGCCCATCCCCACCCCTTGCGAGCGAACAGATCGCCCCCTCTTCTCTCGCCCTCACGCTGCCTCCGGTCGGTCGTCCCCCTCCCTTCTCGCCCTCACGTTGTCGGTCGTCCCCCCTCCCCTCTCAACTCTCGCCCACACGCTGTTGGTCGTCCCCCTCCTCTCTCGCCCTCACACTATCGATCATCCCCCCTCCCCTCTCGACTCTCGCCCTCACGTTATCGGTCGTCCCCCCTCCCCTCTCGCCCTCACGATGTCGTTCATCTCCACTCCCGTCTCGGATCTCACCTAACGCTACCGGTCGTCCCCCCTCCCCTCTCGCCCTCACGTAGTGACATAAATGCATGCACGTCTTGCCCAGTCACCCCCCTCCCCCCTCGCCTGCACGCTGTCAGCCTGCACATTGTAGATCACACGCACACCACATGACACATGTAGGAGGTCGCAAGCCCGCCGCTCGTCTCAACCCCCTCCCCTCTCGTTGGCAGTTGGCACACCGGCTCGTCGCAGGTTGTATTTGTAAGGGTCTCTTTTCACTTTTATATTATGGATGATGATAAGTTTGTTTGGCAATTGATAACTATCAATGCTCCTTACACAACTCTAAACACATGACAACAGTTACGAACTTACAGTAACACATCTTGGTTTGTTGCGTCTTTAGCTTTTAAATGTGCATATAATTTTGTTAGAATGTTTCTTCTTAGCATTGAATTTTCAGTTTGGAATGGTTGTATACTTATGTTCAAGCTTGATATCATTGGTTTAGATGTATTTTATAGGTTGAAATTAGATATATTTTTAAGTGGGCTTGTATATCCATTCATATAAATCTAAGGAAAATGGTATATAACATAGACTGTTGAGGTTTTTTTATAAAAAAGCATTAACCAATGCAAAAGTACTTATATATTTGGCATTATCCAATGTTTATTCTAAAATGAGCCTTTAACGAGCTGAACCGATCCTTCACGAACCTTACCCGAGCCGAACCGATCCTGAATACGATTTTTATTTTATCGAGCCGAATCGAACCCGAGCCTGAAAGTATGCTAAATGAACCGAACTGAGCCTGGATTGGTTCGCTCAGGTTCGGCTCGTTTACACCCCTAGCGGTTGCTCCCCTTCTCCAGTCGTTATCCTCACCCTCCTATGAATCCCCACTCCTCGACGGCGTTTCGACCATCCGCCATTACTCCCGAAGTTGGTGACAACAACCCCGGCCGGCATGATCCAGCGGTCGAAGCCTCGACCGCTGCTTCCTCGCTCCCGCGAGCATTTGAGCCTCGTCGTGACCTCGCCCGCGGCTGAGGAGATCACTAGAAGGTAGATCTTCTTCCCAAAACCCAGGTGATCCTACCCCTTCCAATCATCTTCAACCTTCGAGCCCTCCGTTTTCCATCTACCTTCCCAGGTTCCCGTCCACTCCGGCCTCGCAATGGCCAGAGCTTATCCTCGTTCCCTCACTGACACTCGGAGCTCCGCCCCCATGTCCCTTCTATTTTGCTAACTTTGCAGGAACACGACACCAGCCCAAGCTCCTCCGCCCTCGCAGCCGACCCACCACCTCCGCTCCTCCACTCGCTCAACAGATTGCTCGCCCATCGCCTAGCATGCTGCATGGCCTCCGCCTCCACCGTTGGCCTGCGCACGGTGTCGCCACTCCGCCTCAGCCATCGCACCTCGAGCACCGCCTCGCTGCCTTGCCCTCGTCGTCGGGGGGGGTGCCGCTACCGACGTGCCACCCTCCGCGCTCTATCAGATCGCCTCAAGCCTCGCAGCGTACAACTGCCGTAGGATCGGGCATTCCTGCCCTTGATCCAATGGCGTAGAACACGCCACGTCAGCCCCTCCATGCCTCAAGGCTCGGGTGTCCGAGTCTGAACCTTGCTACCCGAGCCTCCGCCTCGGGACCTCCGAGCCTAGCCCGATCCTCCACCTTGTCGTCGAGCCTCCGCCTCGAAACCCCTGACCCTCCGGTTCGTCTCCGAACCTCCTAGCACATGCGCTGGGGGAAAATTACACTGAAGCCCCCGGGAGTTTTATATATTTTAGAAATACCCCCGTCAAGGGTAAATTACGTCTAGACCCAGCCGACTTTCATAAATTACAGATAAGTCCTTCCAGGGACCATTTTGAAGGAAAACTTTATTTTAATTACATTTTAGTCCCTGTAATTGCAATTCATCATATCTTTTCCATACGAACTCCGTTTTTTGCATACAATATGTCATTTTGAAGCTATTTTCATGCTCTACCATTTAGCATGTGAACAGATCTAAGGTTATTTATTGTTAATTATTATTTTAGGATCTCTGTTGACATATGTAGGCTGAGTTTGACATATTTGTGCCCTATTAAGATATTCACGATTTATTTTGCAGGGATTTGATTTAGAAAATGATGGAATCGATTTCATATCCGAGGACTTAATTTTTGCAGGGGTTAAATCAAGGAGGTTGATTAGATTTAGTGACTATGATATTGACTGCAAATGTTTCTCAAGAATAAAATTAGAATTATTTTGATAAAATCATCGCAGGATTAATCTGATATCTATTCACTCTTGCTGGCGTCAAGAATTAATTTGATACATCTTATTGAATTCGATATTATTTGATCTGTGATTTCATTTCGAGGATATTGATTAATTTTATTTGGATTAAACATCAATAAATCACAGATCCGGTGCTTCACTCTTTCTGTTTTAACTTTCTTTATATTGCACCTTTCATCATTGCATTGCATTGCATTGTATATTTTTCAACACAGAAATTAATCGAACATTTATTAATTATTTAATTTAATTTAAAACTGTGCAACTAAGAATCTCTGTTCCTTTGTCTGACCTTGGTAGACTTTCCAAGTAAAAATATTCCACAACATTCACAAATTGTGGTTTTTGACGAACCAAATTTGCCTCCTATACTATGATAATTATTCATTCTTAAAGAGGTAAATTTTACTTTCATCAATGGGTAAGACCCGTTAAGTGTAAATGGATCTTTAAGATGAGAGGGTAGAGACCTTCAAATCACGGCTCGCATCCACAAGATACACACTGAAGAGAAGACATCGTTTGAGGTGAGACTTGCTCTTTAGTGACCTTGCTTATACCTATCAGAATATTGCTAACTATAGCCACACCTTGACTTTGACATCTTCAAGATGGAAGTCAAGATTGCATTCCTCTATGTATACCTCTTCGAGGATATTCATATGAAGTTTCCTCTAGGCTTCATAGTTGAGGAAAGCAAGTTGTGCAAGCTGAATAATTCCATATGTGGACTCGAATAAGCTTCTTGTAGTTGGAACATCAGATTCAGTGAAATCATAAATGTTATGATAGAATCTTGATGAACCATGTGAAGCTTAGTGGGAGTGCCACTGTGTTCATCGTGCTAAATGTCGATGATATCCTGATCATTTAGAATGATATAAGGATAATAATAAGTATTTTATAATCTGGTTATTCTCCTTGAGATATTATCTCGAGGATACCTCTTAGATCTTTGTTCTGAATGTGTTTAGAAGAAAAGAGAAGAGGGTATTGGGGCCGTTACATTATTGGTACACCTTGGACATTTTCATTTTCTGGAAAATTCCAAGAAAGACTTCTTTCCCTTATGATATAGTTCTGAACTATATAAAGGTATAACATCTCAAGGAGTTGAGGAAGTGAATGCTATAACTGCTTGCCCTTGTGCATCAGCTACGAGAAGCCGAGAATATGCTAGATGTGTACAAATGCCAAATGCCTACCATGTAGTGGGAGTAGTAAATTGTTACTAATCCTACCATGGAGTTAAAACACTTAGTTGTAGTAATAACAAAATATTCAAAGATGACAAGACTTTGGAGATAGTGATCTCTAAGTCTTATCTTCAAGAAATTAAGACTTTATGGATAGTAATCTAAAGGTCTTAACTGAAGGATGTGTTTATATCCTCAAGCGCATCACGGAAGCGTGAGCGTTGTATCGAATACGACGAAGAATGACTAGTCGGACTAGTTGTTCTATGCAACAGAAATTAAAAAATTTCCATGCGACGAAACCACATGATCCCAGAACACTTCTCGGATCGTTTCGTCTAAACCACAAACAAGTAATAGGATTACCTCTTGAAGCATGGTTGCGATCAAGTCTCTAAACGAAGAGACCTCCTGTCTCAAGTCTGATCCGATGGAGGAGACGCTTGCGAGCGCGGGGATGAACCGCGTGCTTCTCGCAATCCATGTTGATGATCCAGGTGGTGGATCTCCTAACCTCGACACACGAGATCCGACATCTTCTTCACGAGCGAGGCGCACCGAAGGAGATGGAGATCAACGAGCAAACGATCGGGCAGCATAACGACGACGTTGCGGCGATGGAGAACTCCCTCTAGGGCATCCATGGTGGACAGCCATATGAGAGGGAGAGAGAGTAGGTGTGAAAGAGAGAAAGAGAGAGATGTGCTCCAATAGCATTGTACCTCTAGAGAGCATGGTATGCCTCTCTATTTATAGGGTTTTAGGATCCATGGATCTCAATCCATGGGACATATAAAATCAATGAGATTGATTTATGTCTAATCCAATGGTCAAGATTGTTGTTGGCAAAAGCCAACAACTTGTGATTTAATTTAGATCAAATATATTTGACAAATCAAATATACATCAATCCTAAAATCAAACCGATCAAATAAGGAGACAAATTCCATGGAGATCTCAATCCCATTGGAATATAGTGGATGACCACATAATTCCAAGTGGGGCAATCTCGTGAGATCTCATGAGATTGCATATCTCAATGAAATTCTCCATTATTTAATTCAACAACTTTTATTGTGATTTATTCTTCAAAAATAATCCATAATTAATTTTGAGAATATTGCAATCTTGCCATTGGAAAATTGTGAATCACATTCACAACCCAAAACAAAATATAATTTATATTTTCAATTAATTACACAATGCGTATCCAATACACATTAATAATTAATCAACAAATATAAATTAGAATTAGCTCTCTCTAATATATTATAAATAACATTTATAATATATATGACTAATGTGGATATTTCTATCCACATTATTCATATCCATGATAATTAAATCACATTTAATCGTCTTGGATCTCTATTCTCATGTGCTCAAATAATATGAATCATATTCACATTATTTACATCTTTGATAATCAAATCACATTTAACTATCTAAGATATCTCTCTTTATAATCATGATAATTAAATCGCATTTAATTATCCATTTTCTCAATGCTCAGATACTCATATCAACAATGAAATTTTTCATGAACTCTTTCAAGGATAATGCGCTTTCTCCGCGAATACTTGGAGATAAAGACAGGGCGATTGTATTGTTCCATGTATAGTGACTTGGATATTGAGATCATATCTCAAATCCAGATCGCGGGCCTCCCATAGATGCCTGATTAAATCAAGACCGCAAATCTAATCTTCTCATTACATCTGAATCAAATTCAGATCAATGTCCAACATTTGGACTAAGATCAGATTACTTCTCTACCGAGAGGAGTCACTAAAATCCAGACCTGTTTCATCACTCCCTGGGAATGGAAGCTTCATGGTTATACAATCGTTTATGATCACATCACCCTCAGGTATTCCCAATACATGTACATCCTGCATACTGGAAGACTCGGAATAAACCCAAAGTACTGGATCAACTTTATACTGTCTACTTCATGGTTTTATCAGTAAGTTTATCATTCGATCGTTGGGAGTCGGTGTCGATCATATACTTTCCAAAAGCATATATCATACCTAGGTCTTGATCATATACTTTCCAAAAGTATATATCAAACCAACAAATTCAGTTAAGCTTCCAAAGCGAGACGACCGTGCGCACGGAATTTGATTCTTCCCAATATCTCATGAGTGAGCTCATGTCTTCTGGTTCAGTAACTGAACCTATATGATCCCTTTGAGAGATCGTATTACTCATATGCCCTTATATGCACACCAGCACGCGCGGTGTATAGACCTTGGTTAGGTCATCAACCTATTGGTCTGCCAAATGTACATACTTAGACATATAGTAACACATCTGTCTCCGGTCAGAGGATGTGTGCCTGTATCATGACAGCATACGATATAGGATTTTGGTTATCTCGATCTCGTTAAGTCAACTCTTTGACCTAACTAATCTGACACCTCCGAATTTCTATTCCTATGCATAGGACCTGCATCAAGAGGTCGGTCAGATATCAGCCTTTATAGATAAGGATTGCCATCTCCTACTCAAGCTGGAGATCATCTCTTAACAATCATTTGACGGTGCTTGATGAGTCATCAATCTAACTCTTTAGATATTCATCCAAGCACCAGCCTCTATGATTCAACAGTTGAATCAGCAGTTGTATGATCATCAAGATGGCCATGGTACATAACCCTAATTGTACTAAGGGACCTATTATGCAAATTATTCATTCTTCATTTCAGATCAGGGAATGATATATGCAATAACATTTATTGCATAATGGCTCACCGTGGGCTCGCATGTCCAACAATCTCCCACTAGCCCAAAGAGTCGTTAATGGGCTAATCATTTAAACCCACACTCATGTGACAATCATAGGTTATTTAGAAAATATCTAGGTAAGCTGATCAGTCACTCTATTCCCGCGAGACTACGCCAAGTCCTTTTACGGCACTTGCATATCCCCAGTGACAATGCTCTCATCTAATGTGAATGTTGCATCTTGTGCAACTAATACTCAATCTTATTAAAGCTATTATAATGTCCTTGACACTATAGCTTAGTAATTGTCATAACCAGTATTTCTATAATCCTTATCAGAATACCCTTATTCCTAGAGATCTCTATCTCCACAGTTAAGACCTTTTAGATCTCTATTTATAAAGTCTTAAGTTTTGAAGATAAGACTTTGAGATTACTATCTCAAATTTTTTGTCATCTATGAAGATTTTGTTATTACTGCAATCAAGTGTTTTCTCTCCATAGTAGGATTAGCAACACTTTGCTACTCCCACTGCATGGCAGATATCTGGCTTTTGTATACATCTAGCATACACTCAGCTTTTCGTAACTTATGCACAAGTGCAAGTAGTTCCAGCATTCACTTCCTCAACTCTTTGAGGTGTTATCCCTTTAGATAGGTCAGTACCATATCTTAAGGGATGGAAGCCTTTCTTGGAATTTCTAAGAATAGAACATGTCCAAGGTGTACTACAAATGTAACAGTCCCAATATCCTCTACTTTTTGCTTCTGAACAACTTCAGAACTAAGATCTAAGAGGTATCTTTGAAATCATATTTGAAGATATGGAACAACCAGATTATAAAACACTTATTATTATCCTTTTATCATTTAAATGATTAGGATATCATCTACATTTAGCACGATGAACACAAAGGCACTCCCACTAAGCTTCACACGGCTCATCAAGATTTTATATGAAATCATAACAATTATAATTTCATCAAATCTTATGGTCCAACTTCAAGAAGCTTATTTTGAGTCCACAGATGGATTCCTTAGTTTGCACACCTTGCTTCCTCAACCATGAAGCACTGGGGCTACTTCATGTGAATATCCTCAGAGAGGTATTCATAGAGGAATGCAATCTTGACTTACATATCTTGAAGATCCATTTATACCTTTATGGGTCTTACCCATATAGGTGGATCCTCGAGGGTCCATATACAACACTTGTATATGAAGTCTACTTTAGATTTTCATTGCTAAAATCCATCTTTCCATGTTATGATCCTCAAGATTTTCATCACATGAATACCGATCACTGACACATGGAATACATCCTCAAACTCATTTGAAGAAGTATTAGTGTTTAATCTTTAATTGTCCTTTTAGTTCCCGATTTCAGGAGCCTCATTATCTTCTCAAGATTAAATGAGTTCCCACACTTCATTTTCATCTTGATTCTCAAGAGAGTCATCCTCTAAGAATCACATTCTCAGAGACGACATCTTTTAAGAATCTCAAGTTCATAAAGTAGGTACCATATACCATCCTTTATTTTCCTAATGAAGTAGCACTCTCTGGTGCTTAATTCCAGCTTACTTGCATGAAATTTTATTAAGGATATATAATGTAGTCTCTAGTACATATATACCTGGAAACTAAGCGGAAATTATGCTAAAATTCATCAATGATCAAATCATGTCACACATGACCCAATTGTGTCTCCCTGTAACTCTATTGAGTCAAGGTGTATTAGGAGGATTGAGATAGAAATGATATTCATATCTCCATAAGATATTTTTTAAATTTATCTAGCAGGTACTTGCTACCTAGATTAGATCAAATTCATTTTATCTTCCTTCAAACTTCGGTTCTAAACCAAAATTATGAAATCTTTGAACATTTCAAAGGTTTCTTATGTGAAGAGAAGAAATCTCATATCATACATAATCATCGATAGATATCATATATCCACAATGTTCGCTATGATATAGATGATCCACATACATCAACACGTATGAGATCCTGAATACCTTGTCATCTTACACCTTTCCCAAAGAAGGGTGTATTGGACATTTTTCTTTGAATACAATATTCACAAGTATGTAAGATTTGAAACTTTAGACAATATAAAGTTTCATCTCTCACTAGTCTATTGATCAAATCAATAGACAAATGTCCAAGGCTTGATGTCAGATCATTATTAAATGATCTTTATCCTCCCATTGATCTTTTAAGGTTTAATTTCAATATTAGAAATGTTAATGAACCATTCATTAATTTTCTAATTTAGTGGAGTCCACTAGATTTTAGATTACTACCTGAAATATCTCTATCATAACTCTTTATGATAGATCAGATTACTTCTCTACCGAGATGAGTCACTCAAATCCAGACCCGTTTCATCACTCCTTAGGAATGGAAGCGTCATGGTTATACAATCGTTTATGATCACATCACCCTCAGGTATTCCCAATACATGTACATCATGCATACTGGAAGACTCAGAATAAACCTAAAGTATTGGATCAACTTTATACTGTCTACTTTATGGTTTTATCAGTAAGTTTCTCATTCGATCATTGGAAGTCGGTATCGATCATATCCTTTCCAAAAGCATATATCATACCTAGGTCTTGATCATATACTTTTTAAAAGTATATATCAACCAACAAATTCAGTCAAGCTTCCAAAGCGAGATGATCGTGCGCACGGAATTTGATTCTTCCCAATATCTCGTGAGTGAGCTCATGTCTTCTGGTTCAGTAGTTGAACATGTATGATCCATTTGAGATATCGTATTACTCATATGCCCTTATATGCACACCGGCACGCGCGGTGTATAGACCTTGGTTAGGTCATCAACCTATTGGTATGCCAAATGTACATACTTAGACATATAGTAACTCATCTGTCTCCGGTTAGAGGATGCGTGCCTGTATCGTGACAACATACGATATAGGACTTTGGTTATCTCAATCTTGTTAAGTTAACTATTTGACCTAACTAATCTGACACCTCCGAATCTCTATTCCTATGCAGAGGACCTGCATCAAGAGGTCGGTCAGATATCAGCCTTTATAGATAAGGATTGCCATCTCCTACTTAGGCTGGAGATCATCTCTTAACAATCATTTGACGGTACTGGATGAGTCCTCAATCTAATTCTTTAGATATTCATCCAAGCACCAACCTCTATGATTCAACAGTTGAATCAACAATTGTATGATCATCAAGATGGCCATGGTACATAACCCTAATTGTACTGAGGGACCTATTATGCAAATTATTCATTCTTCATTTCAGATCAGGGAATGATATATGCAATAACATTTATTGCATAATGGCTTGCCGTGGGCTCGCATGTCCAACATTAACTGCAGATACCTTAGGAGATAGAGATCTCCAGGAATAAGGGTATTCTGATAAGGATTATGTAAACAATGATTATAATAATTATTGAGTTGTAGTGTCAAGGACACTATAACTAATATGATTGAGTATTGGTTGCATAAGATGCAACATCCGCATTGGATGTGGGCACTGTTACTATAGGATATGCAAGTGTTGTAAAAGGGCTTGGCATAGTCTCTTGGAACATAGTGACTGATAAGCTTATCTAGCTATTTTTGTAAATAGCCTATGATTGTCACATGAGTGCAGGTTTAAATGATTAGCCCATTAATGGATCTTTCGACTAATGGGAGATTGTTGGACATGCGAGCCCACTACGAGCCATTATGCAACGAATGTTATTACGAATATCATCCCTAATCTAAAATAACGAATAGCCAATTTACATAATAGGTCCCTTCGTACAATTAGGATTATGTACCATGTCCGTCTTAATGATCATATAGTTGTTGATTCAATAATTGAATCATAGAGGCTGATGCTTGGATGAATATCTAAAGAGTTAGATTGAGGACTCATCAAGTACCGTCAAATGATTGTTAAGAGAGGATCTCTAGCTTGAGAAGGAGATGGCAATCTTATCTCTAAAGGCTGATATCTAACCGATCTCTTGATGCAGGTCCTTTGCATAGGAATAGAGATTCAGGGGTGTTGGATTAGATAGGTCAAAGAGTTGACTTAACGAGATCGAGATAACCGAAGTCCTATGTCATATACTGTCACGATATAGGCACACATCCTCTGACCAGAGGCATATGTGTTACTATATGTCTGAGTATGTACATTTCACAGACCAATAGGTTGATGACTTAACCAAGGTCTATACACCAGCGCGCTGATGTGCATGCAAGGGTGTATAAGTAATACGATCTCTTAAAGGGATTATGCAAGTTCATTACTGAATTGGAAGACACGAGCTCACTCATGCAATGTTGGGAAGAATCAAATTCTGTGCACAGTCGTCTCGCTTTGGAAGCTTGACTGAATTTGTAGGTTTGCTACATACTTTTGGAAAGTATATGATAAAGATATAGGTACGATATATGCTTTTGGAAAGGATATGATCGATACCGACTCCCTATCAGTTGAGAAACTTAATGATAAAACGTTGAAGGAGACAGTCCAAAAGAGATCTAAAACTTCGAGTTTAATCTGGGTTTTCCAGTATGTAGGGTGTACAAGTAAGAGGGTGATGTGATCATAAATGATTGTATAACCATGACACTTCCATTCCTAAGGAGTGATGAAACATGTCTGGATTTTAGTGACTCCTCTCATAGAGAAGTGATATGATCTTAGTCCAATTGTTGAACATTGATCTGAATGTGATTCAGATACAGTGAGAAGATTAGATCTACGGTTTTGATTTAATCAAACATCTATGGGCGGTCCGCAAGATTTGGATTTGAGATGTGATCTCAATATCCAAGTCACTATACGTGGAACAATACAATCGCATTGTCCTTATCTCCAAGTATCCACGAAGAAAGCGCATTATTTTTGAAAGAGTTCATGGATAATTTCATTGCTGATATATATGTCCAAGCATTGATAAATGGATAATTAAACGTGATTTAATTATCATGAATGATATGAATTTGATTCATATTATAAGGAGAGTTATCTGAGATAATTAAATTTGATTTAACTATCACAGGATTAAATAATGTGAATGTGATTCATATTATTTGGACACATGAGAAAAGAGATCCAAGATGATTAAATGTGATTTAATTATCATGTATGTGAATAATATGGATAGCACTATCCATATTAATCATATATATTATAAATGTGATTTATAATATATAAGAGAGAGGTATTTGTGATTTATATTTGTTTATTCATTATTGATGTGAATTGGATTCACATTGGATAATTAATTAAATATATAATTTACATTTTATTTTGGGATGTGAATGTGATTCGCATTTTTTCAATGACATGATTGCAATATTTCACAAGATAATTATGGATTATTTTTGTGAAATAATTTACAAAAGTTGTTTGTAAATATTGGATATATCATGAGATAATGAGATCTCATGATATAATGAGATCTCATGAGATAGTGAGATCTCATGAGAAGAGTAGCCGTCCCCTAATTTTAGGGGATGTGGTTAGTCTCCTCATTTTCTTCAAGACTGGTCAATTGTTTTGTGTTTGAAATTAATTGTGTTTATTTATCAACATAAATTAATTTAAACTAAATCATTTGTTGCTGTTTTTTTACAACAACATCATGACCATTGAAAGAAACACAAATCAATCTCACCCATTAATTACGTGATGTCCATGGATTGGGATCCATGGACTCTCAAAACCCTATATAAGAAGAGGCACCCCTTGCTCTTAGAGATACACAATTACGAATGCTCTCTCTCCCTCTCTCTTTCTCCACATGCCAAACCTCTCTTTCTCTCATAATGGCCATCCACCATGGAGCCATTGAGAGAGTCTCCATCACCGCAGTATCATCGTTATGCTGTTGGATCATCTACTCATGGATCTCCATCTCATTCGGTACGTCTCGCTCGTAAAGAAGATGTTGGATCTCGTGTGACGAGATCAGGAGATCCGCCACTTGGATCATCAACATGGATTGCGAGGAGCACACGTTTTATCAATGTGCTCGCAAGCGTCTCCTCCGTTGGATTGGACTTGAGACAGGAGGTCTCTTGGTTTAGAGACTCGATCGCAACCACGCTTCAAGAGGTAAACCTCGTACCTATTTGTGGTTTAGATAAAATGAGCTAAGAAGTGTTCTTGTATCACGTGGCTTCATCACATTTAAAAATTTTAAAATTCCGTTGCACCGAGCAACTAGTGCGACTGGTCGCTCGTGATTATATGTGATACAATCATCACGCTTCCGTGATGCGCTTGAGTATTTCCCCATATCCTTCATATTCACCCTTGGGCCTTGGTTAGAACTCTCAAGAGACACGACTCTAATGATCAAGGTGATAACATAGCAAATGATTGTGCAATTCTAGGGTTTTTTTTGAAATGCATAGCCAATTCCTAGGGATGATGTGGTTTTCCCTTAATACTTCCTGGTCAGACACAAAGGTAGTATTCCTTCGGTAGTATTGGCATGGATGTGCTTGGTCATGTCACAAGGGCTTCCATTTTCTTTGTATGCGTTTTCTTTTTGTTGAGGGAGGCATGGAATTTGAGGTCTTGTTTCAAGATCATCATGTGTGTATTTTAAAGATATGATGATTGCATTTCGATTTATTTTGTATATATTCTCTTGTACGTCCATGTTTTTACATTCCAAATGTTATTTGGATGCACGTGATCATGGTCGATTGAGTATCATAGACTATGGACACCATAGAGTTACTTCCCTTTTAGAACACGTCGTCGACCCAAGCATTGTCTCATCTTGCATCCCTCTTTTTGCTCCACATTCAACAACCTTTATCATAATGTATGCATCATTGCATTTCATTTCAAAACGTGGCTCATGTCAACCAAGTATCCAATCAGAATTTTTGCACGATTCATAACATCCCTCACATTATCATCTTTCCTTAATTTAGCCATCTTATATCATGGCTAGCCATCTTATCTTCACCCATCTCATTAGATATTTTAGATAGAATGTTGAGTAAAATTTTATCATTTGAGCCAACGTAAGGCTTCTTGCTCCCTAATCGACATGTACAGATCACGAATCTCCATTCGCAAATGCTTTCTTTATCTTTGTAAATTTCGACGAGGACATGATGATAGTCATATCTTCGATGGATTTTCTTTTTCTTAAAAGGAATCTTGGGTTTATTAAAATCTCTCGCAACAAGTTGATTCATTCTCGTTTTTTTGAAAGTTTTCTCCTCCAAATGAGGAAGATCCATCTATTGCACTAGGGAGTCCAAAATATCTAAAGCATGAAAGAAGTAGCCACTCTCAAGTGGATTGTTGTATATTTCAAAAAGCCTATTCCACAAGCTAAAGTCAAACCGAGTTAGGTAGGATATATTTTCGATTTTCATTTTTTAAAATGATTTTCTTATATTTTTTCTCATGCATAAACTGCTAATAACATTTTAACCCCTTCAACTATCTTGCAGCATTGTGGCCCGTACAAAACTTCAACACTTGCACGCTCACCCCTATTTTTAAACTATGTTAAGCAAAAAATTATGTAAGGATTAAGAAGTAATAACAATATTTATTAGTAGATATATTGCACAATTATTTATATTTAAGCCATTTTTGAGCGAATATCGAACTCCCGCTAGTTCGCATGTAGCATTGTAGTCACTGTATTGTGGTGTGTTATTTATCCCACGTCTATTTTGAGTTTTTTCCTTGACAAGGCATCCCCAATACCCAAATAGCCTGCCATGACATCTGACCTCAGTATTTCCTTATCAGGGCATCAATCGACAAATGGTTCACTGATCGGCGAATCGTTAACCGATTGTGCATAAAAATAATATATAATATTATTCTGATTTTTTGAATTTATATATTATTTTTAATAATATAAAATTCAAAAAGCTTTTCGAAATAAGCTTCGATCGGCAAACGGTTTTCCGATCGGCGAACCGTTTGTCGATCGATGCCCTAACAGAGAAATACTGTGGTCAGATACTCTGACAGGGCATTTGGATGATGAGGATGCCCTGTTAGGAAAAAAGTCTCTATTTTTTGCAAGGGAACCGATGTAAAAGATGCACGAAAAAATGGAATATCAAAAGTCAGAGACAGAGATTTAGTAATAGGGAAGCATGCGGAGCGTCCCTATGTCGCATTCCGGGCCGCGCCATCAACACCATCCATCTTCCATTTCCAGGATCTCCGGAGAGTTCCCCAGAGGAGAAGGCATATCAGATTGATGGCGTCCGGATCCGTGAACAAGTCCGAGGAGGAATGGAGGGCCGTCCTCTCCCCTGAGCAGTTCCGGATCCTTCGTCAGAAGGGCACAGAGTAAGACAGTGGCAGCGATCCCTTGTTTCTTCTTTTGCATGTTCTCGCAAGTCTTTCAGTTGTTGATCTCCGTAATTCTGTGATTGGTTTAATGGAAATATTCCGGTAAAAGAATCAGTCTTTGTCGAATTTTTGGTAGTTTTTTTTCCTTTCGACGATGTGATCTTCCTTCGGTGATATTCTCAGGTGATTCATCTCTGTTTTAGATGATTTTTTATCATCTTCCTCTTAATATTCAATGCCTATATCGCTCAAATGAAAGAAGAAGAAGAAGAATATATGGTGGTGTTGCTAAATGCAGGAGGTGAGGTAGTTGCTGAGGAGGTCCTTTTAATTGTTAGTAGTTATATTTTTTTGTCATGGATTTGTTGAGGTAATTCGTGTACTGCAACCATAACAGCTAATCCAACATGTACTTTGGAAAAGATTTTTTGGGGGGTTATATTGTACGCCTTTGGTTTTAAACTAAAGCCGCCTTTTCAAGATGAGTTATATTTCTTAACTTTAGGAAGAGGTCACCCCCTTCCTAAAGGATACTATGCATCAAGGAGGTTTTTGCAGCATTTATCTAAGAACCTGCTACTTTTTCCATAGCTGTCAAAGATTCAAACCTTTAGTTAAGGCTTTTGATTCTTGATCCATCTCCCACGTAATATGAGTGGTCGGATTAAATTGGTGAATGTTGCTTTTAATATGCCTCTAACTGCTTATTTATGTTCATCTGCAATTACACAACTTACGGGGTTCGAGGGATATTAGTGATTTTTCTTAGTCCTAAACAAACATCCATATTCCTGACGAGTCATGTTTAGCCGATGCTGTTTTGTGAAGTTCTCTTAAGTTTGGAGATGACAATGTGGTTTTGTTACTTGAGAGTTACTTAAACTCAAGCATTCCTGTACAAAACAAAGCCTGCAAGATTACACAGTCCATTGGGTCGTAGATTTAAATAATTCAGATAATGATTTAATTTCTTCTTCAGCACCATCTTTGGTCTTTCATCACCCAAGCTCTGCATCCAAGTTCTCCCATCGTTGAACAAAGGCATTGATTGGAAGCACATAGAACATTTGAAAAGGCTTTTTTTTGTAAAGTCAAAAGGAAGACAATTGAAGTTTAATGGTCATCCAAAAAGTTTAATGAATGCACGTCAATCAAAATACAACCAATACTATTGCATTTCTCCTATAATTCAAAATCGGCTGTATGATATTTTCCACATATAGATTATTAGATCAATAATAATCTCATTTCTTTGTAACTACAACTAAGAAGTTATTACAAGTAGGCATTAAGTAGCCGCTAGCACATTTATCTCTGTTAATTAACATTGGCTACAATTCTCTTTATCATGACCAGGATATTACCTTAACCTTGATAAGAGTCATAGATTTCCAAATGCATATGCAACCATGAAGAAATATCTGGTCATTGAAGGGATCTTCTTGTAATTTGCTGAAACTAAAGCCTTCTTGCTGTTATACTCCGAAGAGTCTCAACCTTCCTTAGGAAGAGTTCCTTTGAGCAAAGAGCGAACTCCATTAAACGAGCATAAAAAAGGCAAAAACCAAATAGAGGAGCCTAAATACTCAAGAGAGTCCACATGGTGACCATTTATCTGCCACAAAAACACTGGAGACCTTTGCAAGATCCGTCAACCTAAGGAACCTCTCCCCCTAGCCTGTTGCGATTTGATTATTCATCAAATTATAAGAGGAAGTACATCATATCTTCCTTCTCTAGCTTGAGAAATCGAAGAGGAGGATATTATTTATTTCACATTTCATACAAAGAGGACACATCGGGAGCCTACGAAGCTCGACATGATGTAATGTCTAACTATCGGAACTAAACGAAACATTCTGCAAGAAACCATCCCTATTCTTGAGTATGTATAGCATCCACTTTAAGATGAGTGCATGGTTCCAACTCCTTAGATCCTTCACTCCTAAAACCCCTTCATCACTTGTCTATTGACCTCCTCCCACTTCGCCAATTGCATTCCACTACAAGAGGTCCCAACACCATGCTAAAGGATTCTCCTTTACATCACCACTCCATCCTCTTTCCTATACACATAGGGAGAAAAAATGTAGGCATGCTATACAATGACAAAGAGGAGAATACAAATCGTAACAAAACAAGCTTTCCTCTCATAGAAAGGGCCTTGGATGATAAAACCTCCAACTGTCGCTCCACATGCTCCAAGATCGATACTAATCCATATACCATGGCAATGGATTTGTCCATATGGAAAGTTATGAAGCATGACTCCAGTGATTATTTTGCAACCTCAAAGTTTTACCAAAAATGATAAAAAAGGAGAGTTGATTGCAAACACCCTCTAGCCGTCCTTGATGAGAGATATGTGTTGTTAGGACACTGAAGGACATGGAAGAAGGTGTTGCCATGTGTTATGCAAGTACAACTAGAATAACCTTTCGACGACATAAACTCCAATCAAGCTTGCAAAAAATGATCTACTAGGTTGACTAGTCGTCCTGTTTGGATATTGGTTGGTCATGTCGACTGATTGGCCTAGTCGATCGACTAGTCGGCTGTTTTTTTTTGAAATAGAAAAGGCCTCTACCATATATTTGTGTGCCAAAAAAACTTCACAATTAATCGCCAAAATCATTACACGCCTGTAATTAGGTATTTGACTATGTCACTATTAGAAGTTCCAATTCTCAGCTAATGCCCTAGTACGTGCTACGATGTTTTCTACGTAAAATCTATGTTGGTGGAATACCATACCATTTCTTGCTAACCAAATTGCCCAAACTATAACGACACACTCCGATTTTTCTCTCTACGTATAAATCTAGTTTTGTCCAATGCAATCCTAGAAGCTAGATACGTCAACAATGCAAAATGTCTGGTTTATAAGCAGTTCCTATGCCTCCACGAAGCCCCACATCTGAAAAAGTGCGATCCGTCTCCTCAACCGCCACTTGATAATGAGAACAAGTGGGATACACTGCCTGGATGAATCGAACAAGTTTGTCACCCATGAGCAGTATCCCCCTTTTGATCCACATAAAGATCTTTATCCGCATAGGAATTTTCCATTTCCATATGCTCATGTAGTCTGCAACACATCCCTCGAGTCAAACATCGTTGGGCCCTTTAGCGCAAATAGAAAAACTCCTATATGATGAATAACCATTCATCTACTTTTATTCTTCTATTTTAGCTTTAAATCTCTAGCAAAACACCTGTTAATACCACTAATTTGCATAAATTAACATCTAGCATTGATCTATAATGAGTCTGTAATTAGCATGTAAATATCCGTATTTAAAACCAAAATTAAAGAATAAAGAACAACAACAACAACAAAGCCTTTTCCCACAATTAAGTAGGGTCGGCTATATGGATTCTTCGCTTCCATTCAGATCTATCCTGGGCCAATCCCGGGCTTGTATCCACAAAACTAAGATCCCTTCGTATGGTCTCTTTCCAACACTTCTTGGGCCGTCCTCGCCCTCTCTTAGCCGGCTCAACATCCCAACACTCGCATCTCCTAACTGGTGCATCAGCTGATCTTCTTTGCAAATGTCCAAACCATTTTAAGCGGTTTTCTCGCATCTTATCCTCGATCGGAGCTTCTCCAACTTTCTTTCTGATTGCATCATTCCGAATCCGATCTTTACGTGTATGTCCACTCATCCACCTTAGCATTTTCATTTCTGCTACATTCATTCTCTGCACATGTCTATGGTTCACAGGCCAACATTGAGATCCATAAAGCATGACAGGTCTCACGGCTGCTTTGTAAAACTTTCCTTTAATCTTTAAAGGAATTTTCTTATCACAGAGAACAACAGAGGCTCCTCTCCACTTTAGCCAGCCTGCATTTATTCTATTAATAACATCTCCATCAATTTCCCCATCATGTTGCAGAATAGATCCCAGATATCTAAAGGAATCTATCTTCTGAATGTTATCTTCACCAATCTTCACCTCGATTCCTTCACTATTGCTTCCATCAAAGGTGCACTCCATATATTCCGTCTTAGCCCTATTTATACGAAGTCCTTTAGTCTCCAACTCATGTCTCCAGACCTCAAGCTTCGCATTTACTCCATCTCTAGTCTTGTCAATCAACACAATATCATCAGCAAATAACATACACCAAGGTAGCTCATTCCGAATGTGACTGGTCAACTTGTCCATAATCAAAGTAAAAAGAAATGGACTCAAAGCAGAACCTTGATGTAAACCAATGTTGATGTCAAAATATCCAGTCTTCCCAGACGGGGTCCTTACACAAGATAAAGCCTATCATACATGTCCTTTATGAGGTTAATGTATAGGACATGTATTTGTCTCTTCTCCAACACTCTCCACAATACCTCTCGTGGGACAGAATCATAAGCCTTCTCCAAATCAATAAAGATCATGTGGAGGTTCTTTCTTTTAGCTCTATAAATCTCCATTGTTCTCCTCAGCAAATGGATGGCTTCAGTCGTTGAGCGACCATGCAAAGATACCAAAATTAAAGAATAAAGAAAATAAAAATAAAAATAAAGGAAGTATCAAAGATATTGACTGACCCTGGACCCCGAGACCAAGTTCAATATTGACTAGATCGACTAGGAATAAAGTAGGGTGAGATAAGGGCAAAAATACTTGGCAAAATATCTAAAAAAATCTTGATTCAATATACTATATATAAAAAATATTACACTATATTATTATTCATTATACACACCTCAAATAATAAAGTTTTCAACACAAAATTTGTACATGTTAATGTATAGAAAATTATAAAAATAACAATCAAAATAAATCATGCACAATGTACATGGTATACGTAGATGCAAAAAAGCTGCAATCAGAACTTCAGTGATCAATATCTACTCCATATAAACTCTTAAACCAAACCCACCTCCATTGTATTTCAAATTAAATTATTTATCAAATAGGTGTAGTTTAATTTAAAATGGAGCTAATATACACAAATCAACTTTTTGGGGTACTATTGTGCTGGAGGAACTGTACAAATAGCTGATTATTTTATTCTTTACATTTTTACTCTTTTTATATTTTTAAATAAGTGCATATATTATATAATACATATTAAAAATATAAACATAAATAAAAACATTTAAAATACACCTAAAATAAATAACAAGGTTAAATACATAAGTATACTATACCTATAATGTATTCACATTTATTTATTTGTACATACAAATACAATTATAAAAATACAATAAAAATATGTAAATATATATTAAAAAATTAGTAAATATATAAAATATGTAAATATAATATTTTCTATATAAAATAAAAAATATAAATATAAAATATAAAATATAAAATACATGTATATATACCTATATATGTACATGTAAATATTAACACCTAATAAATAATGTTGTAAAAATAAATAAAAATCATGATAAAATAGTTTATAAAATAATAATTTTTCATGTTTTAAGTTTTATTCAATAAAGTTATTTACTATTTTTATTTAATTTATACACATTTTAATTATGTTTTGTCCTATCTTGGTCCTACGTGGACTAATCAGGGAGCAACAGGTGTTGTTCCTCCCGGTCAACACCCCCTGCACGGCATGAAACACCACCCTCGTACATTCCTCATGCATACCCCATCTTCTTCGATTTATATGCCTTCTCCATGCCTCCTCTTCCCTTGATTTCTTCATCAATTTGTGCAGCACACACCCTATCTTGCTGCACTCTTAGGTCTCACCAGCATCCTCTGATCCTCACGCAATCTCCCTCACAAGATCACCATTTTCCATGTCTATAAATAAACTCCTCCAACTTCTTTGCACGTTTTGATCCTCTTCGAGCCATCGTAACCCCTAAAATCACTCTTGGTATGTTCCCTTTGGTGACAACAATGCAGAGCCCTCGATTGCAGGAATGGAGGAGCTCTGAGGAGAGATCCACCTCACTGAAGCTTCTCAGGCGAAGCTCCTTGCTTTTAGGTGAAACCATGTTGTGGCTTAGTTTTATTTAGTTTTTTAGGGTGTATTTTCATTCCTTAGCTCTGGGTTAGATTTAGTTTTGTCGCATTTCCTTTTATTTAGCTAAAACTAAGATTCGTAGTTCATCGGATCTCAGCTCCTACCCTTTTGTTTTGTCATGATCCACCCGTTGTTCCGACCCTCAGACCATACCACCTCATTCCTCATCACTTCTCCATCAATTTCCTTCATCTAGATCAACCTGATCTTGCTCCGATTCGCTAATCAAATCTCCATCAGCCACCATTCATGGAAGATCCACCATCCACCTCACCCTAGTGCTTTCAGCTTCAATCCAGGGTCGAGAGCATAGATCTTGAGCCTCCCCAATCTTTTAGTATAGGTTATAGCTGCATACGACACACTTGGGAGAGGAATTGAAGGAAGAACAGGATTCCCAGGTGGCGAAGAAAACCTTGACCTCCAGGCCTCCTCCGACGAGGTCCAGAGCTTCTTGAGCTATCCTGTAGATGTGGAGAGGCCCTAGGAAGGAGTATGACTAATCAACAACCCTGGAGTCAGCCGGAGCAAGGAGGATCGGATTGAAGTTCAAGGAAGAATTTGTTCTTTCTTGTTCTTCCTCATCACCTCAGCGTCGTCGGATCAGAGGCATGTCCCAGATCTAATCTGGGCCATTGAAATTAAGTGCATCAGTATCCAACCTCCACTGCCCAATCATAAGTAGGAGCGACGTGACAGCACAAGGACTGCACAATCAAGACTCATACGCCTTGCATGCCCGCTTCCGGGGTAATTGCAAAAGACCCCCACACCTTTTTGTATTTAGTCTGTAATATTGTAAATTAAATATGTAATGAAAAATATTTAGGTAAAACTTCAACTACCCTCGAACTTTTGTGTTATTGCATTTAGGTCCTTCACATCACGTGTAGTCCCATGTGAGGCATTGTAAATTTTATGATTTATATCCTTAACTCTCTGGACCTATTATTAAATGAAGTTTTAGTTATTGTAAATTGCAAATAACTCCCTTTTGTGAATATTGTTCATATTAGATATTTCTTTTATGCTAAAAATTGTAGGGAAATCAGTATAGATGAATGGAACCATGGTTATTTTCGCATAATTTTTTTGGCATTTGAACCTAATTTCCTATTTTTAAAAACACCAAAGACATGCATATATATTCCATGTTTAGCATTTAAAAATACAAAAAATAATTAAAATATAACTCCAAAAATACCAAAAAATCATATTATCCACACTATAACATATTTTACCACACATCCAAAAAGCACTAAAAATGCAAAATATAAATATAAAAATCATAAAACCCTAAAAATATTATAAATATTCGCAAAAATATAAAAAAATCTAAAAATATATCTTTCTATTTGTGAATTTTCTTTATTATATATACTGTATATAAAAAATAGTTTTGAGTTAATCCTGGATTTATAAATATTTATTAAAGGTATTTTTACACCTATAACTCTAACTCTGAGTAATTTTGCAATTACAATCATAACCCCGTAAAATCATGAATTTAACTCAGGACCCTAAAAAATGCTTAACTCTTACATGACATAACCTTGGGTTAGTTGTCATCTATTTTATCCATTAACTCTCACTGAAAAAGTTACATGTTGCCAATTTTACCCATAAAAGCATATCGCATTTATAAAGTATGCCATTGGTATAAAAAATCTAAGAAAAACTGTTGGAGCCGTCGACGAAGCCCCCTCCCCTGCTCACGGAGCTTCCCCGCAGGCCGTCGACGAATCCCCCTCCCCTGCTCGCAAGCTCCTAACAAAGCCCCCTCCGCCCCCGTTGAAAACCCCTGCTCCCCAGCCTACTGACACGATTCCTTTCTCTTACAACCATTAAACAAGATCCGAACATGCAACAACTGCTTGTTGTTGAACCTTCAGAGCCTGTTACTTCCAGTAGATCAGAAGCTGATTCAACGCATAACCCGTGAAACATTTTCTGTCCTCATCCACAATATCCATAATAGTTTGTCAAGTATGGATTCATGTGGTGATCAACCCATTACTGATGGAAGTCTCCTTGATTTCTTGCGCCAAGTATCTACATTTGGTTTGTCTCTAGTAAGGCTTGACATTAGGCAAGAATCTGATAGGCATACATATGTTATTGATGCTATAATCAATCATCTCGTAATTGGATCTTATCGTGAATGGCCAGGAGAACAACGTTAGGAATGGCTTCTATCTGAACATAGAGGAAAGCGTCCATTATTTGGTCCATACCTTCCTAAAACTGAAGAGATTCCAGATGTTTTGGATACATTGCATGTCATATCTGAGCTTCCTCCTGATAATTTTGGAGCCTACATAATATCCATGGCTACAACTCCATCAGATGTCCTTGCAGCTGAACTCTTGCAACGTGAATGGCGTGTCAAAAAACCATTGAGAGTTGTACCACCCTTTGAGAAACTCATAGCTTTGGAGCTAATATCTGCAGCATTTGCACTACTTTTCTCTGTAGGGTTGGCGACGGGCCTGGAGGTGGGGAAGGGGCATTGGCTGGGGGGGAGGCGACGTTGGCTAGAGGAGGGAGGGTGGGATATCGATGAGCTTGGAGGTGGGGAGGTGGCGGTGGTTAGAGGAGGGGGTGGTGACGGGCCTGGAAGTGGGCAGACGACGACGGCTTGGAGGGAGGGGCGTGGGGGTGGCGACGGACCTGGAGGGGGCGGGGAGGCGACGGGGTTAGAGGAGGGGGGGATGGAGGGGGGGAGGCGATCATGGCCTGGAGGGAGGGAGTGACCGGGTTTTTTATTTTTATTTTTGAAAAAAAATTAATAGCTATTAGATATATCACGAGTTAGATTAACCCACGATATGGTTGAGCTAACTACCTCCTTAGAAGGGTTATAGGTGTGAGATGGAGGGACTATTCAAGGTTTCTCGTGTAGTTCGTGATTTCGCGGGGTTATGATTGTAATTATGAAATTACTCAGGGTTATGGGTGTTAAAATCCCTTTATTAAACCCTAAACGAGTTCGGATATTTATCATATTCATCATTTTGTACATTTATTTACTTTAAAAATCCATAAAAGTTAGAAAAATTACCTAAAAATTACAAAAAATAGAGAAAAAATTAAAAGATAAAAAACATTTTATTTTACTCATTTTAACTTAAATAAAAATCTATATAGTTATATTTTCAATATTATATATATTATTATATAAGATATAATATCTATATTATTGTGTATAATTAGTTATCTCATTTGAAAAATAAAAAGAAATTAAAAACTTTGCAAAATTAAAATAAATTATAAAATTAAAAAGTAACAAATTAAAATATAAGATAATTAAAATACATAAAAAATAATATAATTAAAAACCCACAAAAATTAGAAAAACAAGAAACTTCTAAAAAAAATTATTATTAGCAATAATTAGTAATAATTACTACCCTATGTTTGCCTCCCAGTATTCGAGACTCTACCTACTTATGCCTATACACATGTTTATGGGCGTGGCCAGATGATTGGAGTGACAGCGTTGGGGATGGACTTCGTCAAGCCATTGCCATTTTGGCATATTGTGTAGTAAGTAGGATGCTCCTTCAATGTTAGGTGTGTGAGGAGGAGCATGTCGGCGAAGTGGCGGTGAGGCGGTTAGAGGGCGTGGGTGGCTCATCGGGGAAGAGAAGTGCGAAAGGGGAAAGAACACCTTTCTTGGAGTTCAAGTTATGATTTCCTTTAGGAGCAAAATTGGCGGAAACTTCAAGCAACTCGACTGGCGGTCTTTCTGAGGCACTGTTTAATAGGGGTAAGACCGGGTTGTCGTATGCAAAAGCTTTGTCTGGTGTATTGTTTCGGTTAGGCTAGATTGTGTTTGTGGGTGTTGCGGACCTGACCGAGCTGTGTGCTTCGGATCCAAGATATGGCCATCCAGATGACCTATTTATATGGGGATCGGGTAGAGGATACGCGGATGTACACAAATGCGTGCAACTGCGATCATCCGGAACCGAATGCGGGTACCTCGCTAGCGAGTGGATTAGGATCCGACACCTCTCCTACGGATCTGGTGACTCGTGTGCGGGAAGATCAAGTAGTGCATGCAGTTTTGGATCTGATGGCAGATCAACTGGCTCGTGATTTGGCGGACCAACAGGGGGATCCGGAGGAGAACATGGAGGACATGCTTTCTCGTCTTGATCCGGCGGCAAGAGCTTGGTCTACCTCGGTTTCAGTGGATCCGATGGTTGAATCTGGGGAGTCGGAGTGGTGGTGGGGGCTGGAAGGGACCCTGACGTATCAGGGCGATTCCGTCAGGGCTGGGCCGACGGCTTCTACCTTCGAGACTCTGGCGGAGGAGGCTTTTTCGGGGACCTACTCGGTCGACACGGTGATGGGGCAACTGTTGGGCGGTGGTCTGAGGGCTTTGGAGAGACACACCTGGAACGACAGCTGTCGCAAGGGAGATTCGGATTGAGGTTCTCATGCAAGGGGTTGAACGAACGAAGGAGGTAGTGACGGATGGAGGTTTACTGCAGTTTGAGATTGCTAGGAGAAGGGCCTTCGCACGGCTCGATGCGCCTTGCGATGTGGCTTGCGGCTCGGCATGCAACCATGGATGTTCGTCGGAGGGTGCAGAGTGGGTTGGGAGGGAGGCGTTGTCAGGGGAAGATGTGGAGGTTGTGGATCATGGTTGCTCTAAGAGGGGTTTAGGGGGAAAGGGGGTGGCGCAGCTGGTAGGGGAAGGATGAGGGGAAGATCTGGAGGAGGCATTGCTGAAATGTGTGGATGTAGTACCACCAAAGGGATTTTCCAAGGTTTGTCAATGAAGTGGATTTCATGGAATGTTTGGGGTTTTGGCAGGCCAGAGAAAAGGGTGATGGTTTGGCAAATGGTGTGGAACCGGAGGGCAGATGTGGTTATGTTGCAGGAGACAAAAATTTCACGTGAGGTATCAGAGGCGTGGAGAGAGATGGGGGTCACCAGATTGATTGGCTGCGGAGGAATTGAATAAAAGGGAGCGTCAGGTGGCTTGATGACTAGATGGATTGCATACATGTTCGACCGGAGGTGGGGGAACTACGGGGTAGGTTCTCGATCACAACATTTTGCGGCGTAAGACTGATGGACTGAGGATTTTGGCCACAAATGTGTATGGACCTTGTAATGGGGGCGACATGGCTTACATGGCGGAGGACTTGTTGCAGGCTAGGGGGACGACTATGGTTGCTGTTTGGATCTGTTGGGAAAATAAGAAAGCTTGTTTATTCCATCAGTCCTAGGCTCTCTTATATAGGAGAGGAGCCTATGGGAAAAATACATAAAGAGTCCAGTAGAAAATAAAATTACAAGAAAAGTACTGAAGTGAATAATATATCTCTACAAATAATATATCTCTACACTCCCCCTCAAGGTGGAGTATAGATATCAATCATGCTCAGCTTGGACAAACACTTCTAGAACGGTCCTCGAAGTAACACCTTGGTAGAGATGTCTGCAGTTTGATCCTCTGAGCTAACATGGGATGTATCAATAAACCCTTTCTGAATCATGTCACGTATGTAGTGGCAATCAACCTCAATGTGCTTGGTCCGTTCATGAAATGCTGGATTATTTGCAATGAATAGGGCCGCCTGATTGTCACATTCCAGAGCCATAGGAAGTGGAACTTCTATATATAGATCTGCAAACACAACCTTTATCCACATCATATCTGTACTGACCCGAGCCATAGCCCTATATTCAGACTCTGCACCAGACCTAGCTACAATCGTTTGCTTCTTGCTTCTCCATTAGACTAGAGAATCTCCAACATACACAACGAACCCAGTGGTGGACTTCCTATCCTTGGGGCACCCTGCATAATCTGCATCTGCACAAGCCGATATAGTAACCTCCTTGCCTTTCTTAAACAGCAGACCCACACCTGGAGATGACTTAAGATACCTGAGTATCATATGTATAGCATCCATGCGTACCTGACGTGGTTGCTCCATAAACTGGCTCACTCGACTCATAGCAAAGGAGATATCGGGCCTGGTAATAGTAACATAGAGAAGTTTACCCACCAGTTCTTTGTATCTTCTCTTATCCACCTCATCAGTATCATCATCATATAATTTCATACTGGGATCCATAGGTGTAGTGGCAGGTCGGCAATCAAGCATTCTTGTTTCACTCAACAAGTCAGTGACATATTTCCTCTGGGTCATTACCAACCCCTGAGGATTTCTGGCAAACTCCAATCCCAGAAAATATCTAAGAACCCCAAGGTCCTTGGTGACGAATTCACGTCCTAGCATTTCTTTTGCCCCCTGGATTTCCTGTTCATCATCACATGTAATCAGAATATCGTCTACATACACCATAATAGCAATAATACCTCTGGGTGTCTTCTGTACGAACATGGAATGATCAGCATTAGAACGTCTGTACCCCTGTTTCTCAAATAGGTCTGAGAGCTTCTGGAACCAAGCTCTGGGGCTCTGCTTAAGGCCATAGACAGCCTTATGAAGTCTGCCGACCATAGGACACTCCCCCTCAACAGCAAAACCATGTGGCTGTTGCATGTAGACTTCCTCCTGTAAGTCACCGTATAGGATTGCATTCTTTACATCTAATTGGTAGAGCAGCCAAACATGAGTAACTGCAACAGAAAGGAGGATCCGTAGGGCGGAATGGCGAGCAACCGACGTGAATGTATCAAGATAATCCACCCCATATGTCTGTGTGAAGCCACGAGCAACAAGGCGAGCCTTGTATCTGTCAATGCTGCCATCTGCATTCTGCTTAACTGTAAAGATCCACTTGCAGCTAACTGTAGACACATCAGTAGGTGCAGGAACAAGGTTCCTGGTGCCTCTGGACTGAAGAGCTGCCATTTCTTCTTCCGTGGCCAAGCACCATCGACTATCCTTCAGTGCATCTTGATAATTACGTGGAATATCCACTGCTGACAATGCAATGATAAAGTTCCTGAATTCTCCAGTGAGACGGTCAAACAACACAGAAGATGCTATAGGATATGACGCGCAGCTCTGTTTCTGCTTTCGTAGAGCAATAGGATATGATATGTAAGTCGTCTGTCTCTTCTGCTGGCCTCTGTAACACATCCTGCTCAGGAAAAGCATCAGATCCATCAATAGTAATGTTTTCAGAACATACCTCAGGCGAGCTGGATGATGAGCGGTGGCCATGAGCAGAAGCAGGCCTACGGGTATAGTGGAATGGTAGTGGTGAAACAAGCACAGTGACAGGAGGTGTAGGAGATGATAGCGGTTCTGGTGGTGGTGGTGGTGGCATGTATATAGCATCAGTTGTCTCAGAGGGAACCTGCTGATCACCTGTAGACGAGTAGTACATAAAAGATTCGAAAAAGGTGACATCAGCACTAACTAAATACCTCCTGCGCAATGGATCATAACATTTGTACCCCTTCTGTGTTCTGGAGTACCCGACAAAGACACACTTGACAGCCATAGGAGAGAGCTTGTCAGTCCCTGGAGACAACTGGTGAACAAAGGCCATCGAGCCAAACATGCGAGGAGTAAGGGAGAACAATTCTTTGTCAGGGAAAATAAAAGAGAATGGAATCTTCTCACCTAAGACAGATGACGACATTCGATTAATAAGATAGCATGCTGTAAGAACAACATCACCCAAAAAGAATGAGGGGCATTACTCTGTATAAGAAGCGACCTGGTGACATCGAGCA
The DNA here is from genome assembly GCA_037367405.1 of Ottelia alismoides. Taxonomy (NCBI): domain Eukaryota; kingdom Viridiplantae; phylum Streptophyta; class Magnoliopsida; order Alismatales; family Hydrocharitaceae; genus Ottelia; species Ottelia alismoides. Next base: position 260,123 of record JAZKJV010001556.1, on the reverse strand, counting down.
AATGACAGTGTTTCCTTTCGGTAACCCCATTCTGTTGGGAAGTATAGGCACATGATGTTTGGTGGATAATCCCTTGAGATGAAAAATAACTGGATAGGGTATGAGTACGGAATTCCAGGGCATTATCACTTCTCACAATCTCAACAGATGCAGAAAAAACATTACGAACTTCATTAATGAAATTGATAATAATATTCCCCGCTTCAGATTTATTCTTTATTAGAAATAACCATGACACACGAGAGAAATCATCCACAACAACTATATAAAACCTGTGTCCCTGATGATCAGGAACACGACCAGGACCCCAGATATCGACATGAAATAACTCAAACTTGGAGATACTACTCCGACGCTGACGATTGGGAAAAGTAGACCTATGATGTTTTCCCAACTGACAAGCCTCACATTGAATGGACGTGTGAGGTGAAACCTGAGGTAACACATGACGCAACTTCTGAAGCGGTAGATGCGCAAGGCGCAAGTGCCACAGTAATGGGGAGATGGTTCCTGCAGGTAGAGATGAGATTCCAGCATAAGGAGTTCGACTAAGGCGATAGAGACCGCCTTGCTCATAGCCACACCCAATCACGTTGCCCGTAAGGATGCCCTGAAAAACAAGAGAGGATGGATCAAAAATTGCTCGACAATGTAAATCATTTGTAAGTTGGCTAATGGACAACAAATTTATCGAAAAATCGGGTGCATGTAACACGTTCTTGAGATGCATGGATGGTGTCATTCTAATCTCCCCCTGACCAGTAATCGGGGAGTGTGTTCCATTAGCAATAACCATTGTACGACCTGAAGAAACCTGTCTGTATCCTGTAAGTAGATCTTGATCACCACACAGATGATGTGTGGCACCAGAGTCCATAATCCACTCTAAAATATCTGATTCACTACTGCTAATGAAGGCATAGGTGCTACCTGATGTACTGGTGGATGCAGATGCAGATGCGTCAACGTCGACGTGATTCTCAGAAGTAGATGCTGATGCTGCGGAACCAGATGGAGGAATGATGCCCCTCAGACGGGTTACAAGATCATCAAAGTGCTGATCCATAGATGATGCGATCGGGGGCTCGATCTGTTTAGCGACTCGTGCAGAAACCGAAAATCTATGCTTAGAATAACATGTGTCTTCGGTATGTCCAGAACGATGGCAAAAGGTGCATGATGGCTGAACACGACCTCCTCTACCGCGAGGTCCACGGCCACGAAACTGATGATGACCTCGTCGACCTCGATTGGCTGCCATGGCTGAGGCTGTTGGATTCATAGCAGATGAGGGAATAGTGATACGACTCAGCCTATGAAAAGCTTCCTCCACAGGAGGAATAGTAGAATCTGCCAAGATCTGGGAACGTGCTGCCTCGTACTCAGGGTCAAGGGTAGCAAGAAAAACACTCACCATAGTTGCATTCCGATAGGTCTTCTGTTGCTCTGGAGTGGCTATGAGAGGCATGAAGCTATAAAGCTTCTCAAACATTCCACGTAAAGACGTGTACAACGAGTGTAGGGGTCATCCATTCTGCTTGATAGTAAATATGTCATGCTGGAGTTGCAGAATCTTTGTCTCATTCTTTGCCTGAGAATATGTAGCAGCCCGTATATCCCACATTGCTTTTGCAGTGGGCTGATGAAGAATATCATTGGCAATCTCAATTGCCAGGGTTCCAGATAGCCAAACCTTGGCATATGCATCATCTGCCTCCCATGAGGCATTGACCCCAGTCTTCTCAGCATGCTCTTCTTCAATAAGAACGTGTTTCTTACCGGTTGACTTCGTCATACTCATGAACTGCGTTGCCCACAGTTCATAATTTGTACCATCCATCTTCACAATCGACGCTGGACCTCTGAAGGCGCCTATAGATGGGATGTCTGCCTTGCTTTCTGACATAGTGATAACGGAGGATTGGGGTAGTAGACTGAAGATATGATCGTCTACACGGACATTAACGGGTTTAGTTGCATGTGTAGACTCAAGCAACCAAACCCATTACTTTGGAGAAGCGTGCGCGGAACGAGTTCTGGGGTCACACACCCGCGCTTGACTTAGGGTTGCGCATGCACGGAAGTCAGGACCTTTACACGCACAGTTGTGCACTGGAAGATCACGCGCAGGGGGTACGCACTGGGGCACGCGAAGGTCACGCGCACTAGGGCACGCTCAGGGAGATCATACGCAGGTCACGCGCAAGCATGCAACATGCACAATGTCGGTAGACGAAGAGGGACGAGCACGACGCGCGGAGCGCACAGCGCATGACGCACAGTGCACGACGCACGACGTGCGGAGGAGGTGCGCAGAGGCACGAGATCGGAGGCGCAAGGTCAGAAGAGGGGCGGCGCGATACGGGAAGTCGCGGAGGGCTCGGAGGTGGGGCTATGGTTAGGGTTTGGCTCGAGAACTCCGGTTTAGGACCGTCACTCTGATACCATGTTGGGAAAATAAGAAAGCTTGTTTATTCCATCAGCCCTAGGCTCTCTTATATAGGAGATCAACCTATGGGAAAAATACATAAAGAGTCCAGTAGAAAATAAAATTACAAGAAAAGTACTGAAGTGAATAATATATCTCTACAAATAATATATCTCTACAGGATCATTACAGGAGATTTCAATATGACATTGATTTCGAATGATTGATCTGGTGGTCGTGGAGGGAGGGACAACGGTTCGGAGGAAATGAGAAGGGTGGTGGACGATTTGGGGCTTCAGGTGGTGGATGTGGCACGATGTTTATGCACTTTGCGAGACACGAGATCAATGTCCTGTATTGATAGTTTTATATATCGGTTGAGGTGTTGGAGATCTTCCCGCTGGCTGGGGCATGGGCTTTGCCTAGGGCGCATTCAGATCATACGCTGCTGCTGTGGCTTTTCAGGGAGGAGGATCGTCCTCGGACTTTTTTCCGTTTTGAGAAAGCATGATTGTTAGAGGATGATTTTCGGGAGTCTGTGGTGTCGTTCTTGGAGGGGTGCACGCCAGGTGGATTGGTGACCCATCATTTGGCAAGCTAGTTAACATCGATTAGGAGGCATTTATTGGAATTCAATCGTGTCAACATGGCACAGAGACATGCTAGGATGGCGAGAGCTCAGAAGGAGGTGTGCATGATGGATAGTTTGAAGGATGAAAGAATCTTGACGGAAGAGGAACTAACGGGTAGGGATTTGCACATACATGATATTCTGCTTGAGGATGAGGAGGAGGTAGAGTGGAGGCAGAGAGATAGACATCGCTGGATGAAGGAGGGTGACATGAACATGAAGTTTTTTCATGCCATGGCTAGTGGGAGAAGGTATATGAATTCGAACCACTCGATCTCTGTCAGTGGGTGGTGGCAAAGGGGGACATGGATGTAAGGATCACACTGAGATTACATTTTTAAGCCTTTAGCAGGAGGCAGACTCAGCTAGGATGGGGTTGGAAGGGGCGAGGGATCTCGCGAATTTCTTAGTCCGAGGCTGGTGCAGTAGAGAGGGGTTTTACAGAGGTGGAAGCCAACCGGGCGTTGTTTCAGCTGAATGTAGACGTGACACATGTACCAGATGGTTTCCTGGTATCTTTCTACACGGAGTGCTGGGAGACGCTCAAGATTGACGTGATGGAGGTGTTGGAGGAGTTTAGGATGGGAAACATGGGCTTCGAAAGATTGAACATGGCAGTCATTTTTCTACTGCCAAAAAAAGGACTCACCGGTCAGGGTGAAGGACTACATGCCTACCGCTTTGTCCAATGCTATATATCTTTTGATTTCAAAGATCCTTGCTAACAGATTGCGGGAGTGCTACATCAAATCATCTCACCTGAGCAGACGACGTTCGTACCTGAGAGAGCCATTGCTGACAGGTTGGTGATGACATCCAAGATTGTTATTGACAGGAAAAGAAACAAGACAAAATGTGTGCTTTGGAAGGTTGATTTCTTTAAAGCATACGACTATGTCGACTGGAGATTCTTGTGGGCCTCACTCGAGAGAAGGGGATTCCTGGAGACATGGGTTGCTTGGATTAAGTTGTGTTAGTAAGTCTTTCCATGTTGTGCTCGTTAATGGTAGGTCGGAGAGTGGTTTTTTGTAGTCGCAGAGAGGTATTAGGCAGGAATGTCCTCATGCTCCGTTACTCTTTGTGATTGCGATCGATACTTTAGCGGTAATGATGTGGATGGCGGCTGATGGGGATTGGTGTTCTGGCTATAGGAGGGAGGACATCTCAATCCGATTCTACAATATGCTGATGATACAATGTTGTTCTTGAGGGCGGAAGAGGAGAGGATTCAACGGGCCTCGCTTATCATGGACATCTTTGGGGACATCTCTGGGCTGAATCAATAGGGAGAAGTCGGTGACATTCCTTTTAGCCTTGCGGAGGATGAACTGTGGCGTGTGATTGAGATGCTGGGTTGCTCCATGGCGACCTTGCCGATTACATACTTGGGGCTACTTTTGGTGGCGAGGAGGCCGGGGATCGAGGATTGGAGGGTTCTGTTGGAGAGACTGAAGGAGAGGCTGGTAGGGTGGAAGGTGATGATGCTTTCAAAGGTTGGGAAGTTGGTGCTTCTGAAGTACGTTCTCTCGGCTATCCCAATCTTCTTTTGTTCAACGAGATCGCTGCCTGCGGGGGTTTGTACCAAGGTTGAGACATTGATAAGGAGATTTTTCTGGTCGGATGGATGGCAGGGCGGGATGTGATGCAGCATGATAACAATTTTTACGAACTTTTATGTTATTTATTTTATTTAGCATTTATTTTGTTTATGTGATTTTATTCCATTCTCATGTAAAAGGCTCATTATAAAAGGCCTCTTCTTATATTTTCCCTTTGATTTATTCTTCCCTAATTTTAGGGATTTGTTGCTTCTTTTGAGGGGGAGTAGCCTCTATAAAGGGCTCCCTTGTATTAGGGTTTTTCAATTAAGTTGAATTAAGTTATCTCCTCACTTATCTCTCTCTCTCTACTCCTCTCTCTCTCAACCCCGTGCGCCTCTTCCCTCCTCTCCCCGATTCCTCCTCTTCCCCCTCGTAACCCTAGCCCTTCTTTTCCCCGCCGCCTCCCACCTCCCCTCTTCCCAACGCCAGGCCGCCGCATTCTCACCTCCTCCTTCCCCTCTCTCTCTCGCCGTCTTCCCCACCTTCCCCTCTCCCGATATCTCCTCCCTCCCCGTGCGCCCTCCCACAGGTCGACCTCCGCCACCAACTCGCCAGCGCCGCCACCGACCCCTCCCTGCGCCGCCACCTTCCCTCCCCCGCGCCGCCTCCCTCCCTTCCAGCGCCGCCACACCGCGGCCCCTCTCTTCCTCCCCATCCTCATCACCATTCCCTCTTCACCGCCAGCACCGCCACTTGCTCCTCTCCAACTCTACCGCTCCGCGCCTCTCGCCTTCCCCTCCCTCACCCCACGCACCCACTCGCCTGCAGCCCACCGCCCGCCACCAACCAGCGCAGCCCGCCCCAGCACCGGCCACTCCTGCGCCCTCCCAGCAACTTCGGTTGACGCCGGCCTCGCCCACTGCCCGCCCGACCACCGGCTACGTAGCTGCTGCGAAATCAGCCCCCGACGCCCTGGATATCGCCCGAGCAAGACCCCGTCGTGTCTGACCAGATCTGAAGCAACACGAAAGTTCCTTGCCGGTTGTGGTATGAGCGTTACCTTCCCCATTTTATTCCACCGCATAATATAGTTTTGTGGACGGTTATACTGTTGATTTGGTTTGGTGAATCGTTGAGACCCCACGACTTGCAAACATTGTGATAACTTTTCTAAGACTTCGAACTCATCTGTTTGTCCTAATTTGTGGATAGTAATCGGTGCTAAATCGCGAGTAATCGGACAATTATTGTTGCTGATTTTTGGCTTGTCGTGCGCCATTTATCTTGTTCGTCATTTTGTTTCAATAGTTCCATTGCCTGTTCGTCATTTAGGTTATTGAACATTTAGTTTGCATCAGGATGGGTATACACCTGGCAAACTGGAGAAGGTGACATCAACCAAGAAGAAATGGGGGACTAGGGGTGCTGCAATTGGGAGAGATGAATAAAGCGTTCATGGCAAAATGGGTGATGCGTATTTGGGAAAAATCTGAGAACCTGGTCTACAGTCTGCTCAAGAAGATCTATGGTGTTAACATGTCGACGAAGGTCGTCCAAGGGCATCTTCCATTGTCCCTATAGAAGGGCACTGTTGCGATTGTTTCGAAGATTGTTAGTAAGATGAGGCCGGTGCTGGAGGAGGTTGCAGAGTTTCATTTCTAGATGGATGGCTGGACTGGGGATGGGGCATTGAGGATGAGGTATCCACGCCTCCTAAGTCTTACGACTAACAACGAGATGCGAGTACAACATGTTTGGGGGCATGGAACATGGTCGCTAATGTTTTTGTCTATGTTGTCGGATCAGATGGTCGAGGAGTTCCTCTCCTTGCAGATCAAGCTACTACAGAGAGAGAGAGTCCGTCTTCGGGCAGAGATCACTGTGTCTGGGGAGGCGAGAGATTTACGGTGTGGAAGGCGTATTGCTACCTGGTGGAGGACGGGGTGCACATGCAAGAGAAGATTCAGGTGGAGACGGGAATAATATGGCGATGTAGGATGCCTAACAGACTTATGGTTTTGTTGTGGCTCGTCAGGTTTGGGAGGATCCTCACCAATGTCCGCTGGGGGCATTTGTTGGGGCTGGAGGATGTTACACGTGATAAATGTGGCCTGGAGAGGGAGGATATGGATCATCTATTTTTCTCCCGTTAGTTCTCTGATGAGGTTTTTAATCGGGCCAATGTCACGTGGCTTGCACAGTTGTAACTACACCGCCTTTTGGAGAGCTATTCGTTCGGTTTTTGGATTTGGACATGAGGACATGGCGTATCCCTTTGTGGTTGTATGGTCGTTATGGTGAGTGAGAAACATGGTCATTTTCATGGGGTAGGCGTTTCATACTGAAAATGTAATGGGATATTGTAGGGCACCCTCTGTTTATAATGACAATCGTGATATAATATACTACCTTTTCTTTTATATAATACATATACGTATATGGCGTGGTGGCCCTGGTGGGCCCCAACCCAGGACTCCACCCTCTTCTTTTGTTCAAAAAAATGTAGAGTTGTAATAAATTTTGACCTACACACACTTGACTGATTAATCTACTTGTCGGTTAATTATTGTTTGAATTTTGATCAATTGACATAGCGATTGGTGTGTTAGCTTGTTAGCACACTACGATCAATCTGGTTCAACAAATGGTGTCGTTGCCGAGGATAAGCAACAATTAGGGTAGTTACTATTATCACATATTTATTTCTTTATTTGCTCTTTATCTCTTTTTTCTATAATTGTTTATTTGTTTTAATCATGCTTCTTGTTTGACTTTGTTGCGAGGGTCCGCGGAGCGAGGATGGATTTTCTAGGAGACTCGAGGCACCCGAGCAAGGCAGTGACCGGTTCTTCTTTCTTCGAGCCGATAGGAGAGAGCAACTGAGGAGAGCATAGACTGAGAAGAACCGTAGTTTAACATAATGTAGTTTTTATTTTCTTCTTGTGAGAGAGCGACTTATAATACATTGTAGTAATTTGACACTCTCAGATACTTAGATTATTCGGGTCCATTTCATCAGGTGTCTATTCACCCTGGGGGACTCTATCGGTTTTACACGGGTTTTATCACTTTCTCATTTTTATTCTCCATATTTTTCTACTTGTTTTATTTTGTTTCTCGTGTTTAATGTTTTCCGACTTTCTTTTCCTTTATTTTGTGTGCTTGAGCCTTGGTTCTAGGTTTCTATTTGGTTGATCCATGTAACACTCACTCCAAACCCTAATTTAAGAATTTTGTACCTAAGATCGATTGGACTTAGTCAAATAAATTGATCTGTGCTTCCCGAGTAGGACCTGCTAGGTCGGTTCTCACTTGCACACATATAGGATAGATTTATTTTTATACGCGGATCATAGTGCATGTATACTGTTGGAGTCAGGTATACATCTCTTAACTATGCATGCATTCATAGATTGTCTTGTGTCGCCTTTTTCGAATTCCTTCTCCTGTTTTCTTGAACTTATGCAATAAAAAGGAATTGAAAAATTGGTGAAATGTTTGTTTGAAATATACATTAACAATGATAACGTAAATAAAATCAGGACTGTTAACTTCACTTGACCTTAAAATTAAATATAATAGATTCATTGATTTAGGAAGAGCAACTCCCACATTGTACACGTGTACTCTCCTGACTGAGTAAGGCACACACACTTAACTAAGGATTATAGCCAAAAGCCCTGGACTTGTGTCCTAAGTGCTTAGACTGGCCTTTGGGTCCTGTTATTGCTACAAGCACTTGCCTCCGACCATAATTCAAGTAGTCTTATTTTTAAGTAGGTGTGCTTCACCAACTTGGGCACGAACTATTCTAGGAGATTACACCTGTAATCTTGATTTAAATAATTATTTGAATTACCTAACTCTAAAACTGAAAAGATTAACGATCGAGCTCTTACAACTATCACTGAGTTGAGCAGGTGAATTTGGAACTTGCTTTGTGTTTGATTGCAATTTAGATCCGTTTTGTTTTACACTTCTTTGAGTTTTAGTAGTCTTCGTGTCTGTCATTTGTGTTTTTTTTGTTTTGTCATTTTTAATGTCATGATAATGGATCATTTTTCCTCTCAACCGGATTTTACGACTTCTTTTCACCCACATCAACCTCTTCTCCCTGGTCGGATTCAAGATGAGTCTTTTCTTAAAACACAATTTTGTCCCGTCCGGTACGAGATTGATCTCCACATAATCGATGTCTTGTTTGGTATTTTGTTCTGCACTTTCTCTCCCCTACCCTGTTCGTTCTCACCTGTACTATATTCTCTTCCTCCAGGGCATGATATGTTATTAGTTAGAGCATGTGATTGGTATATTGCTTATATTGAATAGGGCGAATATCAGGCTGGAATAAGAGTACAATTTTTGGGACATGGATGCAAGACAAGATCGGTGTGATGAGCTTCTTGATGAATATGTGAATGAGCACGAGTCATGGAAAATGATCGATGTAACAGTTCTGACTATGGATGATGATACAACTATGGTGAGCTTCTGCTTCTACATGCCTATCCAGTTACGCTTATTGTTTCAGCCGTCCTACGAGCCGATCCATTTTTTGTGTCTTGACCTCCCTAATCCCATTACTCTGAGGCACTTCATAAATCCATATGAATATCTTGAACCATTCCAGCATCATAGACTTCATGAGAGTGATGGTTTGGATTTTCCTTGTTTTGATAGAACCTCATATGATCCTCCGATTGATGATATTGATGGATTTTATAGGATTGGATAAATGCTAGTGTTGCTCCAGTTTTCACTGATGAGTTTGCTTCTCTCCCTGAGGGTTATCTGCAGGAGGATGCATCACTATCTAGGTACTGGGTATCACTTTCTTATTGTGTCTCTGATCTATCGGATCACGAGACCGAGTCTTCTGAATCTGCTCTCCTTGACGACCCTCGCATGGATAAGCCACGCTTTGAGATATTCAATGATTCGTCTGATTTCTCTCTATCATGTGCATCGGATATCCACTCTGAGTATGAGTCTTCTGATCTTGACCCTGCATATCTTTTTGAGACGATGATTGACGTGGAGGATTTCGTCACTGATCCTTCTTTCTCCATGTTTAACTGTATCAACTTCATCCACTCGCTCCATTCTGACCACAAGTCGATGCTTTCTTTGACGCTACCGGTTCCTAGTACAATTGTCTATTTTATTTGGCTGGTAGTGAATATCCACTTGATTGTATATTCGGGTGTTGTTTTTCGTTGTTGACTTCGTTGTTGTTCTCACATCGAGACAACAATGAGAGTACGACATTCGCTTTATTGATGTTGTACTGAACCTTGAAAACATTATCCTAGCATTTCCGCCCAACTAGGGCATAGGGGCGTAAAGCATAGCGCTTATTGGGAGGTACCTCAACATTATCTACTTTTTGTATATACATATTTCGTCTTTTTACTTTCTTTATTCCCTTTGTCACACCTCAGATCTCCCTTTGAATCTTTGTGGCTATACTTAGGATGTACTTTGTGTTAAGTATAGGGGGTGTAGATACTGTGTTGTTCATATTCGTTCTGTTTCATTACTCCTGTCTTGTTTACACATAGGGATTCTTTACCCTAAGCATAGGAGGAGTAATGTTGTTATTCTTTCTATTTCTCTTCATTTTTAATTTCATTCATTCCATCGCTTGTGTTCTAACTTGTTGATAATCTGTTCTATACTTAGGGATATTTTACCCTAAGTATGGAAGAGACAAGCCGATTCGTTGATTTTGTTAGTTCTAACCCTCGATCATCCCCGCCTTGTGTACAGTCTGCAATACTCAGGATTAGTTGATCCTAAGTATAGGAGGGGCGATCGACTTCTTATTCTTTTATTTCACTCATTGTAGTATAGATCTTTTCTATACTTAGCACTAGTTATGTCTTTCTTTGTTGCTCGTTGGATTCCTTTGTGGCGCTGGATGCGGTGGGAGCGGCGGGAGGCCTCTTCATTGCTTGGAAATCGAACCTCTTCTCCCAGGAATCCACCTTGATGGGGAGGCATATGCTATCGGTGCTGCTTGTTAGAAGGGACCTTCCCACTCCAATTGCTATTTCTTCCGTGTATGGTCCGTGCTGTCACGTCAGTAGGGCGGAGCTGTGGGAGGATTTGCGCGCTGCGGGCCGTGTTTTCGATGGCATTCCCTGGATCATTGGGGGAGACTTTAATGTCACTTTTCATTCGTCTGATCGCCCTCGTGCTAGGGGGGGCTGCGACCCGGGTTCCCTATCCTTTAGGGAGACCCTCGACTGTTTGGCATTGGAAAACTTGGTTGCTTCGGATATTACTTATACTTGGCGGAGTTGGAATTCACGTTCCCGCCTTGACCGGTTCTTGGCTTCGGGTGATATGATGGACAGATTCCCTTCCTGCTCGGTCTCTTCTAGACCGAGAGCTTTCTCAGACCACTGCCCAATCCTTTGGGACTCTGGCGAGAATTCTTCCCCGAGAGGTATCTTTAGATACGAGCGCTGCTGGCTCTTGGAGCCTGCTTTTCGCGAGGTCGTCATTGATCATTGGGTCTCTACTCCGGTGACGGGCTCTGCAGCTGCTCGTCTTAATCAAAAACTTGATTCCTTGCGTTCGCGTCTGGCCCGCTTTAAGCGTGAGTCGCGGTCGGCGAGGGCGGCCTTCAGAAAGGAGGCGGAGGAGATTGTTTCTAGACTTGATTCTGTGGAGAATGAGAGGTTTCTTAGCGTCAGTGAACTTGAACAATGTTCTTCTGCGCAACTCAAGGTGGCAGAAGAAGACAAGAAAAGAGCTATCGAATGGCGTCAACGCTCCAGACTCAGATGGCTTAGGGACGGTGACGCGAACTCGGCCTATTTCCACCGGGTTGCTAGCGGGAGGAAACGGAACGGTACGCTGCGGGCTATTTCTGTTGATGGGCAGCGTTTTGTTGGGGATAGCTCTATGGGTGCGGCCATTTCGGAGCACTTCAGGATCGCCATGTCGGCTCGTCTTCCTCGGCGCTGGAAGTGGTTCGGTGTTGGGGTTCCCTCTATCTCTGCGGAGGAGTGTGCCCTGCTTACTAGGCCGGTTTCTTTGTTGGAGACTAAGGAGGCCCTGTGGGAAGTTAATCCTGACGCGTCCCCCGGGCCTGATGGCTTTTCAGTTGCTTTCTTCAAAGATTTCTGGGATTTGGTGGGCGAGGAGGTATTTGACGTACTCGTGGAGTTTTGTGGTGGCAACGCGGGGTTTGATAGACTTAACAAAGCCCTCCTTCTCCTCATCCCTAAGCGGGAGGCGGCGGAGGATATCGGGGACTTTCGCCCCATCTCCATTTCTAATGCCATTTATTTAATTGTCGCTAAAGTCCTGGCAAGGAGACTGTCTCAGGTGCTACACTCTATCATCTCTCTCGTTCAGGCGGCTTTCATCAAAGGCAGGCAAATTTTCGACTGTATTGTGGCTGCATCCGAGATGGTGGCGGATTGGAATAACTCGGGGAGGCAAGGCGTTCTATGGAAGATCGATTTTGCTAAGGCCTATGACAGCGTCGATTGGGCCTTTCTTTGGTCTGCTCTCAAGAGGCGAGGTTTCCCTGCCTTGTGGATATCATGGATGCGGCGATGTGTTTCGACTTCCTCCTTTTCTCTTCTTCTGAATGGCGGGTTGGAGGGGGGCCGCTTTCAACCTCGTCGGGGCCTTCGGCAAGGGTGCCCCCTTGCCCCCTCCTGTTCGTGATTACGTCGGACGTTTTGGCTCGAATTGTGACTCGGGTGGTTGACGCGGGCCTATCTAAGGGGTTCTCTGAGGGAACCATCTCGGTGCCTCTTATTCAATTCGCGGACGACACGCTGTGTTTTATCGAAGGGGGTGAGGAGGAACTTGCGGCTATGTCGGCAACTTTGGATCTCTTCGGTGAGCTTTCCGGCTTACGCATGAATGACATTAAATCGAAGGTCATTGCTTTTGGTGTTTCGGAGGCGCGTGCTTCAGTTTTCGCCAACATTTTGGGCTCTGCTATGGCCACCCTCCCGCTGGAGTATCTGGGGATTCTGTTGGTGATTGGGCGGCCTCGATTGAAAGAATGGAACCCGGTGGTGGAGAAGGTGGAGGCGAGGCTGGCTAGCTGGCGTGCTGCTCTCCTTTCTATTGGAGGGAGACTGGTTCTCCTTCGCTCGGTCCTTGCCGCTATTCCCGTTCACTTTTTATCGACGCGTAGGCTGCCTGCGGGGATCGCCAGTAGACTTGAATCTTGCTTCAAGAAGTTTCTTTGGGGGAAATCGGGCAGCGGTGGGAGGGGGATTCACCTGGTCGCTTGGGAGGAGGTGTTGAGGGAGAAGTCGGAGGGTGGCTTGGGGGTAAGGAGTCTCAGGTTGATCAACGATGCCTTCTTCCTTAAATGGGCAGCAAGGGTCTGGGGCAGTGATGAAAGCTTCTTCATTTCCATCTTGAGGGGTCTTCACGGGCGGGCGTGGCCTGGTGTGGGAGCTTCGGAGGGCGTGGGCGGGAGTTCTCCTTTTTGGCGTGGTATTCAGGAGGCTTTCGTGAAGTATAGATCGTCTTTCAAACCTGTGCTCGGTGACGACCGCACTTTCTCCTTCTGGAATGATTGCTGGTTGGATGGGGAACCTCTTTCTTCTCGCTTCCCCCGTCTCTTCGCTTTGGCGGAGAATAAGAGTGCCTCCGTCGCTTCCTGCTGGGTGGATGATTCTTGGTCTCCTCGCTTTCTGGGCTCCTTCTCCGATCAGAGGTTCGATGAGTTTCTGGCGTTGATGAATGCTCTTGCTCACGTGGGCTCTCCCTCTGGTGGCTTGGATCACTGGCTTTGGCGGGACGGCCACTTCTCTACTCGAAAGGCCTATGGGTCTTTGCTTCGTCCTCCGCCTCCTAGTTCGAATGCTTTGGTGCGTGATTGTGGCTTCTTCTGGGGCCTGGGTTTGCCTCTTTGGATTACCTTCTTCCTGTGGCTCTTGCGTAGAAGGAGGCTCTTGACTCGCGATCGTTGTTCCAGATTGTTACCCTCGGTCTCTAGCACGTGCGGCCTGTGCCTTTCTAACGAGGAAACTCTCGACCATCTCCTATTCTGTGCCCCATGGTTCGGGCATTGTGGGACGACCCCTTCGTGAATTGGATGCTCGCGCGTGACGTGGAATCCTTCTGCGACTCCCTCTTCTCTAACAGGCGGTTGGAGAGAAAGCGCTTCCTAGCTCCGGTGGCTTGCTTGTGGTCGCTTTGGCTTGCTCGCAACGAGGCCCTCTTCTCAGAGTAGCGGTTTTACCTGGAGAATGTCTTTTGTCGTGCTAGGGCTTTGGTAGCTGATTGGTGCCTTGTGTGATTAATTTTGTTTTCTCCTTCTGTTTAGGTGCTGGTTGCCACCCTCGAGAGGCTACCGTCCTCCTTCGCGGGGGGCTTTGTTTTCTCTTTACTTTCTTTTCTGTAACTCCTTTATCTATTAATATTTTGGGGTCAACACCAACGAGTGTATCCCCCTCTTCTTGGCTTCAAAAAAAAAGTATATGGGGGTCGTATATATGCTATATATACGTTATCCATAATGCATACTTTTTGTGTTTTTAATAATATGGCTAATATACTACATGGGGTAAGGGTATACAATAAAATGATTGTAAAGTTCTTGTAAATATGTGTAAAAACTTTTGAACCAAATTCCTACGTAGTACCTGGGATTTATGTAAATATCAAGGTTTTACAAAATGTTTTTTTACATCGTAGCTACAGTGGTGTCGCATGTTGAACATGCGACACCTGAAAAGTTTTTTTACCTCGCAACTACAGTGGTAGCGCATCTTAAAGATGCAATATATATAGCGCATATCCAATATGCGATATCTGGGCTAAAATAAAAGACGCGCATATCCGATTCACTACCCACGCGCTCTCATACCCGATCGTCCTCCTCTGCCGCCCGCGAATCCCCCCACTGTGCCACCCGCCGTCCTCGGCCTCCCCCTCTCCCACGAACCTCGTTTTTGATCACTCTTAGGTGCGCGAAAAAAATCCTTTTCCGTAGCTTCTTTGGTCGGTACTGTCCTAGCTTCCACCGCCTCCCACTAGGGCTTAGCCGTTGTTGCACATTGAGACTTGGTAAATTTTTTTCTTGAGATTATTGATTATATAATATGCATATGATTCTTCATTTCTTGAATGTATTTTTTTACTTGTACGTTGTGTCACGTATTAGGTCGGAATGGAGGCGTTGTATTGTATGTTTCATTTGAAGGGTATGCTTATTGGCGGTTCGACGACCAACGTACATGGGTTTGGATTAATGCCTAATATGACGTTCGATGAGATGTTGAACTTGGTTTACCGTAAGTTCAACCTGGATGCCAATAGTCAAAAAATCTGATTACTACATCGCATCCCTCGAGACCTAAGGGAAGAACCATCATTTTCGTCTATCATCGATGATGATGATGTGCACGGAGTTTTTGTATATGCTCGGACCATTGGGAAATCAATGCCTACTGACATTATTGTTGAAGATGTCTCTGCGAGCGAAGTCCCCAATGTTGTCGATACCACGAGACCGTCCGTTGTCCCGAGCACACAACCAACAGTTGTCCGTAGCACACAATCAACAATCTTCTCTAGCATACAACCAACAGTTGTCCCTAGCATGGAACATTCCTTTGACACTGATGTGTCTATAACGCAACCATGTACAGATCAGGAATGGCGCATGAGTGACTCGTTGATGTGAGAGGTAAATCACGCTTTGGATGATTTCATCCTTTGGGGATCCGATGATAACCTTGAAGAAGGTAGTGAAGAAGATGTCGACGATAATGTGGTTGACGAGGAGATCCTAGTTGATGAACAAAGCACGCAACAGATTGTATTACGTATACCCTTTTTTGGGGTTAGAGGATCCAATACTCGTTCAACCTATGAAGACGACATTCGAAAGAAGTCTCGACTTGATGGTGTCGTTGACGAAATACGCAAGGGTAGAACCTTCAAAAGTAGGGAAGATTTGATTTACGCTGTAAAGAAGTATCACATTCTGGCACACTATGACTTCATTGTCAAGGAATCCATCAGCTTGATATGGTCGGTTTTTTGCACACAGAGATCGAATGGATGTGTTTGGTATTTACGAGGACATTTTAGAAAATTTGATGGACTGTGGTGATCTCCAAGGTTGTTGGGGCACACACTTGTATAAATACTACATTTTAATCAGGATCACCCTCAGTTGGACTACAAAATCATGTCCAGATCTTTGCTAACTCTTGTGAGGGATGACCCTAATGTTCGTGTTTCGAGTGGTAGAGCTCACATCCACGAGATGTACAACTACTGGGTTACCAAGAAAAGGGCTTGGGATGCTCGGAGGAAGGCAATCGGAATTGTATTTGGTGATTGGAAGAAGTCATACGCTGAAATGCCTTATCTATTGCATGCAATGAAGGCTGCCATTCCTGGGACTGAAATTGGTATTGAATACAACGACCATCCTGATCCTCGGAAACCGCACTGTCATAGATTTCAACAATGCTTTTGGGCATTACGCATCCACAGAGTTGAAGAGGCAAGCGCAGCCATTGCTGCAGGTCGCAAATTCACGCATTACGCATCCACAGAGTTGAACCGTTAGAGTGCAGTTGCGAATGGGCACACAGTAACTCAAATACAAAGGCAACCGAATATATTGTTCGAGGTTTCTAATGGTGTTCGACGGATGTCTAATGGTTTTCGCGGTCGCAAACAATACGCTGTAAATTTGCTCCAACGTAAATGCACATGTAATAAGTGGCAAATTTTCCGTATCCCATGTTCCCATCCCATTGCGGTCATTTCCAACCGTCGAGCGGAAGTGGATTCCTATGTTGGAGAGTGGTACACGTGGCAACACCTACTGAAAGTTTATGGAGGGAAATTTTTTCCAATCGGTGATCGGGAAACGTGGTCTCCTTTGGACTATCCAGAACTACGTCCTGACCCAAAGTGTAAGCGCGGCAAAGGTCGACCATGCACAACAAGAATTCACAATGAAATGAATGTTAGAGATGCGATTCGCCACAATACTTGTTCGTTTTGTGGATACTGGGTCACACACACCGTGGATGTCCCAATAAAGCCACAAGAGATTCACAAGCATCCACGTCTAATGCGCAGACGGTGGGAAGTAATAAGAATAAATGTGGTAATTGTGGTGGTGTAGGTCACAACAAGCGCAAATGTCCTGTTTTGAGTAAGTTTGCTTCTTTTTCTTTTAATTTGCAGCATAATTACTCTTATCGTATATTCTTCTTTTTTACTTTGTATATTCTAACATTGAATTTAAAATTGCAAATGGATCCCGACCTACTTGACCCGTCTGTTTTGATTCTCTAGGAGCGACATCGTTCTCGTCATGTCTGGGCTGACGATGTAAATCTTTTTAATTATCATTTTTCTTTACTCGTTTCTCTTATAACAATTATCTTGTAAGAATCTTCATGGTTGCGTTGTCAACGTCGGGAGACACATGTTCACCGGATTTCTTTGGATGATCGATTCCAGCCGTATGTAGCTCAAGCGTGTTTTAGATGCATATCTGAGATGGAAGTCATCACGCTAGATTGGCATTTGGTAACGGCGTTGGTTGAACGCTGGTGGTTCGAGACAAACACTTTCCGCATGGCTAGTGGGGAGATGTCCATCACCTTGCAGGACGTCGCATTCATCATGGGGCTACGAATTGATGGACCTGTTGTTACGGGGGAAACTACACCTGGAGCCACATGGGCGGATATGTGCGAGGAGCTGTTGGGTGTAAGGCTTCTTCCTTCCGAAATCGTTGGCAGCAGGGTGTTAACCAGTTGGTTATTCACCCATTTTGCAGACTTGCCATAAGATACAGACGAGGTGGTCTTTCAGAGACATGCTCGGACTTACATCTCGCAGTTGCTTGGTGGTGTATTATTCACGGACAAGTTAGGGTCGTTGGTTTCCTTTATTGCACTACCACATCTGCATGATCTAGAGTACTCTGGAACGTTGAGCTGGGGATCCGCCGTACTTGCGTATCTATATAGACACCTCTGTTTAGCAGCGGATATGGCGACCGAGGAGATTGGAGGCTCTGTCATACTGCTACAGCTATGGGCATGGGAGCATTCCCCCACATTGCTCCTGTTGTGAAGGAAGGCAGACAACGGCACGGGCGCCCGTTAGGAGTCCGTTGGGCAACGACGTTTGCGCATTGTCGATAGCCTACACACGTAGTGAGACCATACCGTGACGCTTTTGATATGCAATCACCCGATCAAGTAATTTTGCATCCACAAATTACTTCAATTTCAACCCATTTTTTTATCTAAATACAATTTTCCCATTCAGGTATTGGGGTCGCCGTATACCGATGACATTCGCGTAAGTCTCCCTTTTTTTTGAAGCCAAGAAAAGGTGGATACACTCAAAGGTGTTCACCCCAATATATTAAAGAAAGTAGGTCAAGGATACAAGCAAAGAAAATAAAACTAGCGACCCAACGAAGGAGGCAAGGAGCCTCCAGAACTGGGCACCAAGAAACAAAAGAAACAAAAAAACAAAGACATTAAACACGACTCCAGTCAGCCACCAAAGCCCTAGCGCGACGTAGCACATTCTCTAGATAGAACCGCTGTGTGTCAACTGTCTTGAAGGCGATCGCATTTGGAGGGCGCGTGTACCGTTGATCAAGGATGGAAATATCGATATCGACATCATATCGATACAATGTCGATATCGATACAATGCCGTTGATATACTTCCACATTGTGGAGTATTACTTCCCGGACAGATTTCTGTGACAATTTGACGGCCGTCAGGATATTCCACGCCCTTGCTTTACCTTTTAGGACCTCCATGCCATCGACTTGAGGGGGAAGGTAAATGTGGATTGGAGGGCGAAACATTGGTTGTATATAAGCCAATGGGATGATCGGGAAGATAGAGTCATTGATATCGACCAGTACAATGGGATCTTCACGACGCCCGCCTACGAGCAATAGTATAGGACGATTACAAGAAGATTTGTTGGACGACTAGGTGCAACTCTGGCAAACAATGTAAGTGCTCGGACAAACTTTGCTGTAAATTATTTCAAGAAGTTTCCATCAAATTGACCGATATATATATTTTTTCTTTGGATGCAGCTCGCAAAGTGGGGCCGGGTGTATGATATTGGACACGAGGAATGCCGCGAGATTGCGATACAAGCAAAAGCGGAGATGGAGCAATGGTTGTTATTTCAATTTGCAGATGTCGTCACAATACATGACGACCATGCTGATGTGGCTCAGGCGGAGGCCAGGAAAGGAAGAACAAGACGAAGAGGTCATGGAAGAGCGCGTGAACCAGTAGCGGAACCCATGGACATTGAGGCAGCCGTTGCGACAGATGAGGATCTTGCGTCAACAGAATTGGAGAGAGACTTCGTCACACCGGTTGTCGAGCGACCACGTGACGACATGCCAATGCCTCAGGCACCGTTGAGGCAAGGCATGGACGCTAGAGAAATACAACTCACTTACTGCACGCTCACGCCGCCACCGATGCCTACCTTCGACGAAGACGGTGCTGGACCCTTGCAAATCAACATGATAGACGAGATGAACCGTTTGTTACCCTTCCATCTTCGTGATACAACGAGAACATATCAACGTAGGAGAAAGCGTTGAGTTCTACATTTTGTACTTGTTAATGTGATACAAATATGAAAATGTATCTCCGTAGACAATTTAATATATGTATTTTGTGTGATTGTCTTTGTGCGTCAATATATATCCTTTGTGAATGTGTGTGCTTTGATAACCCACATTTGTGATTGTGGAGACATTTGTGAATGTGTGTGCATCGACAAGAAAGAAGAACGTAAATTGAGCGGGAAGAGCTGGAATAGGCTACGGTCTCAGTTTGGCAGAAGAAGAGGTTCATCCTTGAACTTGTCTGGTCCCTTATCCTCAGAAGACTAAAGGCCAGAAGAGCAGGATCAGATCTCCAGGCCTATACTGATCTCTCATTTTCTAGGAAGAACCTCATATGTCGCATGTTGAACATGCGCCATATGAGAAACTTCCTGGAATCGTTCCAGGGAGAACCTCATATAGCGCATGTTGAACATGCGCTATATGAGATACTTCCTGGAATTGTTCCAGGAAGATACTCATATGACACATGTTCAGCATGCGCTATATGAGAAACTTACTGGAATTGTTCCAGGAAGTTTCTCATATAGTGCCTGTTCAACATGCGCTATGTGAGAAAGTTCCTGGAACTATTCCGGAACATATCAAGGGAGATCACCGCATATCACATCTTTAAGAAGCGCTACCTCTGTAGTTACGAGGTAAAAAAACTTTTCAGGTGTCGCACCACTGTAGCTACGATGTAAAAAAATATTTTGTAGAACCTGGATATTTACGTAAATCCCTGGTACTACTTAGGAATTTGGTTCAAAAACTTTTGACAAATATTTATAAAAATTGGTTTGACAATGTTTGCAAAGATTTTGAAAAATGGTTGTAAAATAGTTTGACAAATCTTTGAAAAACCTTTGAAAAATCTTTGTGAAATGTTTTCAAACATTTGAAAAATATTTTTTAAATGTTTGTAGAAAGATTGTAAAAATTGTTTGTTAAAATATTTGGAATAACTCTTTGTAAAATTATTTGCAAAATAAGTTTTCATAAATATTTGACTCAATGTTTGCAAAAATATTTTTCAAATAATTTTTTTAAAAACCTTGTACATAATTATATTAATTATTCGAATAAAACTCTTGTATAAACATTGTATACGTGATATTAAATTTCCTTGGTAATATATACATAACACTTGTAAACACATTCAAATTATTAACCATTTCAAAAATACCTAAAAATAAAAAATATTTTCAAAACATCATAAAACTTCATAATATGTAGTCGACGACCAGCGTAAAAAATAGTCGAATCTTTCAACATGGATTTGAGCAAGAATCCGTGTACTCGACCCTACCTATAGTGGGAGAAGTCTTAGTGCATTTTTCATAAAAAATGTAAATTTTTTTTAATAATCCTATAAAAAGTTACAACAACAATATAGTCTTTTCCCACAATTAAGTAGGGTTGGCTACATGGATTTTTCGCCTCCATTCAGATCTATCTTGGGCCAATCCCGGGCATATATCGACAAAACTAAGATCCCTTCGTATGGTCTCTTTCCAACAGTTCTTGGGCCGTCCTCGCCCTCTCTTAGCCGGCTCAACATCCCAACACTCGCATCTCCTAACTGGTGCATCAACCGATCTTCTTTGCAAATGTCCAAACCATCTTAAGCGGTTTTCTCGCATCTTATCCTCGATCGAAGCTACGCTAATTTTCTTTCTGATTACATCATTCCGAATTCGATCTTTACGTGTGTGTCCACACATCCACCTTAGCATTTTCATTTTTGCTACATTCATTCTCTGCACATGTCTTTGGTTCACAGGCTAACATTCAGATTTATAAAGTATAGCAGGTCTCACGACTGCTTTGTAAAACTTTCCTTTAATCTTTAAAGGAATTTTTTATCACAGATAACAACAGAGGCTCCTCTCCACTTTAGCCAGCCTGCATTTATTCTATTAGTAACATCTCCATCAATTTCCCCATCATGTTGCAGAGTAGATCCCAGATATCTAAAGGAATCTCTCTTCTGAATGTTATCGTCACCAATCTTCACCTCGATTCCTTCACCATTGCTTCCATCAAAGGTGCACTCCATATATTCCGTCTTAGCCCTATTTATACGAAATCCTTTAGTCTCCAACTCATGTCTCCAGACCTCAAGCTTCGCATTTACTCCATCTCTAGTGTCGTCAATCAACACAATATCATCAGCAAATAACATACACCAAGGTAGCTCATTCTGAATGTGACTGGTCAACTTGTCCATAATCAAAGTAAAAAGAAATGGACTCAAAGCAGAACCTTAATGTAAATCAATGTTGATGTCAAAATATCCAGTCTTCCCAGACGGGGTCCTTACACAAGATAAAGCCCTATCATACATGTCCTTTGTGAAATTAATGTATAGGATAGGTATTTGTCTCTTCTCCAACACTCTCCACAATATCTCTCGTGGGACAGAATCATAAGCCTTCTCCAAATCAATAAAGATCATGTGTAGGTTCTTCCTTTTAGCTCTATAAATATCCATTGTTCTCCTCAGCAAATGGATGGCTTCAGTCGTTGAGCGACCTGGCATGAACCCGAATTGGTTTTCTTTTATAATGGAAATTTGCCTCAACCTTCTTTCGATCACACGTTCCCAAATTTTCATAGTGTGACACATAAGCTTGATATCTCTATAATTTGAACAATTTTGAATGTGTCCTTTATTCTTATAAAGGGGCACCACGATACTCCTCATCCAATCTTCAGGCATTTTTTTGCTTCGCCAAATAACATTGAATAGATTCGTAAGCCAAGTCAAACCACTCTTTTCTAAAACTCTCCATACTTCTACAGAGATGTCATCCGGTCCTACACCTTTTCCAAGTCTCATAACCTTCAAAGACTCCTCTACTTCCTTTCTTTGTATCCGTTATAGCATGCACGATTCAACTAACTTTCACTACAAGCTAGATTACCCAAAGTGATATCTCTATTTCCTTCCCCAATGAAAAGTTTATGGAAGTACTGCTCCCATTTAGTCTTTATATCCTTCTGAGTAACAAGCACATGACCTTCCTTCGTCCTTAATGCATCTCACCTGAGAAAGGGCTTTGGTTTTTCTTTCTCTTTCTTTGGCCAACCTGAATATATCCTTCTGTCCCTCCTTAGAGTCGAGATTTTTATACAAAACTTCATAAGCTTTTGACTTAGCTTCGTTTACGGCCTTTTGATGTGGAGCTCCTCCCTTTGACTCGCCTAGCATCTCTTTGGCTACCTTTCGGATACAAGATGCTACTGCCTCCCACATTTCATTTGCACTACCGCTACAATCCCAAGATAAGTCTTCTAAAACCTTGTCCCTGAAGCTCGCTTGCTTCAGTGGAAGATTCCACCACCTAGTTCTAGTTAATTTAGAAACCCTCCTTTTCTTTACGAACCCTTTCATTTGTACATCCAAGACTAACAAACGATGTTGGGTTGTCAAACTCTCTCCTGTGATTACTTTGCAGTCTTTACAACACGGCCTATCTCTTCTCCTCAACGCAAAGTAATCTATCTGTGTTCTAGTTGGTCCACTCTTATAAGTAATTAAATGTTCCTCCCTCTTCTTGAAGAGAGCGTTTGCTATGAAAAGATCATATGCCGTTGCAAAATCCAGGATGGCTTTTCCCTCTTCATTTCTATCCCCAAAACCATGTCCTCCATGAACACTAGCATACCCTGAAGCATCTTTTCCCACATGTCCATTAAGATCTCCACCGATGCAAACCATCTCTCTTTGTGGGATTCCTTGTAGGCTCTTATCCAAATCCTCCCAAAAACGTTTTTAGTCCTTTCATCTAAACCAATTTGTGGTGCATAAACTGAGATGATATTCAGATTTTCTTCTTTAAGCACCAATTTTAGCAAAATAATTCGATCCCCGAATCTTTTCACCTCAACCACACAATCCTTCAAATCCTTTTGAACAACCACTCCAACACCGTTTCTACCCTTATCTTTACCTGAATACCAAAGTTTAAAGCTTGTCTTCTCAATCTCCCTTGCTTTCTCTCCAACCCATTTAGTCCCTTGAAAGCATAGTATATGAATCTTCCTTCTTTCCATGGTATCCACTATCTCCATCAGCTTTCCAGTTAAAGTGCCATTATTCCAACTACCAATCCGCAACTTCCGTTGTAATCTCTTTTGGACTAACTTCTTTACTCGCATGCGTCCTTTATGAGAGAACCCTTTTAAATTTTGGACTGCATTCGGTAGATGATGCAGCGGAACTAGCTTAATTACCCACATGCGTTCCTCATGCGAGAACCCTTGCAAATTTCAAACTACATCCAGGCTGCGATGTAGCGGCCCTTGCTAATTTTTCATTGCATTCGGGCGATGCAACTCGTCGCAAGTAGGGAACGCCCCAACGAAATCTGTATGTATGCTTAAATCCATGTTGAATGAGGCATCTTCTTAAATAGTATTTTTTAGAAAAAAGGTACTATTTAGGAAGTTGTCTCTCACTGTTTTACGCTGGCTGTCAGCTACCTAACACAACCCTCCTCATTTACCCGGGCTTGGGACCGACCATGGCTGAGTTAGTCCCATAAAAAGTTAAAAATCAGAAAATTTGTTTCACACAAATATTCTGCATTGCTGGAGCATTTTTCAGAATGATTTTGACAATTGAACACATCTGGAATAAAATCTAAAGATTGGAGCTTGGTTTAGACTTTAATCCACTTAATTTCATAGAAACCTTATAGGAACTGGAATTAAGACTTTTGAGGTCAATGAGACTTAATTCTTTGAGTCCAAGACTATGTTCACATATCATCTTGATTTACATTAGTAGAATATTTCGAAGCGTACGCGTGACTCTTGTTGATAATGGCCTAACTTGGACAAGCACTCTGCACTTAGCTCAACTGAGATGAGGTGGTGATAAACACACGTTATCATAGGTCTAAAGAGTATGTCTCACACAAGGCGGAGACAACCGAGGTCGATGCAGCGACCCACAATAAAGTGCATTTAATCAACAATTAACCCACAATCAAAGAATAAAACAATCGAGCTCAAAGGAAGTGTGAATTAATCTTCATTTACTCTACCATAAAATGTATAGGGAACAAGCATGTAGAGGTCGAACCACAGAGAGCAATACGAAAATGCATGAGCCTATCTGTGCATATCAGTCATCCTTGTGTGGCTGTGGGTTTTTTTTTTCTTTTGAGATTTTTAGGGATTTTTGGACTGACACTAACATAGTTCAAAATACACCATATGAATTTTTTTTTTGGATCCTTTTTATTTTTTTTTTAATTAGGGAAAATGCAAAAATGCGAAATATGATATGTGCGTGGAAGAGCATGGCATGGGGCACTTACCATAATTTTTCTGGATTTTTAGAAGCCTCCTAGATATTCTTAATAAATAGATAAAAGACACAAAAATCAGCTGCCTGGCAGGGGCATTTTTGCAAATAAAATAAGAGACAGGGGTATCCGTGCAAAAATACCTACAGAAATAAACATTTATTTTTATTTTTAGAACTATTCTACAATATACAAAAACCGCCAGGGTATAACTGCAAAATTTCACGCGCCTCACGTGGGACTGCACGTGAGGCGCGGAAGGACCTGAATGCAAATACTAAAACATTGGGGGTCCGTATGCAAAATACACATTTTATTTACAACGGTGACCTTTATTCTTGGCATTAAATAATAAATACAAAAAGCGAAGGGGGTGGATGTGAAATTTACCCCTAATACAAACGTGGCATCCGACGGATCTGCTCCTCTCACTTGCCACGCGTCGTCTCCTGGACGCCCGATGACGCTTCGCCGATGAAGCGCTGAGATTAGATCAGCCCCGCTGATCTGACGGTGGGTACGACGCTCCATCGGACGGTTCCTGTTGAATCTGGGGCGGCCCTCCTGATCCGACGGCGCTGAAGACCCCTGGAAGAACGTGGAAGAAGCTCGGGGCTGGCGAGCTTGGATCGAGGAGCTTGGGCTCCTCCAGGGTTCTCCGGCGCGTCTGAGGTATTCTGAAGGTAGCTGGAAGCCTCCCGCGACGATTGGTGGCATTTTCACGGCTCCTGGGGGTCCGAGTCGATGAAGCGAGGTCGGAGAAGAAATGGGCCCCCAGGAACCTCTTCCTGGGTCCGTGCGAGTCCAGTTGGGCTCGATTCTTCGAAGTACCTGCACAGGAAGAACCGCGGGCGAGAGAGCTTTCTCCTCGACCCGGGGTTTTGAAGCTACGATGCACAATGAAGATGGGCGGAGGGGCTCCGGCGAACGGCGGATGGGGAGCCCCGATTCGCCAGGACCTAGGGTCCTGGGTTGAACAACTGCGCGAAATGGATGAAGAAGGCGTCGAGGAACGAGATGGGGTGAACGGGGCGGTCGGATACGGTCAGATCCACAGTGGAGAAGTCGCCGGAGCGAAGCTCCGACGAACTTCGAATTTCGATTTCTAAACTACAGGCATTAATCAAAACCTATTCTAATGACTGGAATGAAAAGCTAGAACCTAAAACTAACTAAAAATACATAGAAAAGGGCAGCTCTTATACCTGGTTTGCGACCAGGGAGCAGGACCTCCGGCGACGCGGCAGCCGTGGGCGCTCCTTCGACTCCTCCGACCGTCTGAAGCTTCCAGGAGGACCCTCCTGTCACAAGGAACCTCGAAGGACTGGAATAGATGGTGGAAAACGACTGAAAGGGAGGCCCAACTGGGGGAGGAGGTCGGGAGGTTTATTTATAAGCAGGGTTTGCGCCCTTATTGGCCGGCGAATCCTGGTGAATCTGGGCTTTGTACAAGGAAGCATGGGGTGTGGCGTGATTCGTGGATGTACAAGGAACAATTTCCATGAAGGGTCTTATCACCCTCGAGCTACACAATTGGCGTGAAAAATCGGGGAAAAGGGGCCTCTCGTGACTTGTCAGAGGGGCAGTCCTGGGGTCTGAAGAGTTGACCCGAGGTCAACTCGTGGCAGCCTGCGATTGGTCCACGGAGGCCGCTAGAAGACAAAACAGGCTGGAGGAATAAAGAACGAATTATTTAAGTTAATAAATGATTTTATTATTTTTCGAGTATAAAATAAAAAATCTTTATTATTGTATGTAGTATTTTAATATGATTTTTATTTATTTTTATGAATTATTTTATTACGGTTTTATTACAATAATGTGTATATGTATGTATTTACATGTATTTTTGTGTATTTTATTTTATTTTTAATTTGTTTATTTTATTTTATTGTTTTTATTTTCTTATTTTATAAATTTACAACTTATTTTTGTGAGTATAAATATTTTTTTATTTTATTTTTAAGAGTTTATTTACATTTTTAAATAAATGTGTATATGTAAAGGTAAGTATACTTATAGGTATTTTACCTATAAAATATATTTAATGTATTTTATTTATTTATTTATTTATTTGTTTTAGATTTGTATTTTTAATAACTAGTATATAATATGTACATTTATACAAATATAAAAGAATAAAAATACTTAAAGAATGTTCCCCTTTTTATTTATGTACATGCTTCACATAGGTATTTTGCCTATATCTTATATAGGCTTATTTTATTTCTCAAATTATTTTGGGTTTTCTTTTGATTTTAATACGTACAAGTATTATATTCATTATTCACAAGGTTCTAAAAATATGAGTTTATAAAATTAATGAATATTGAATAAAATGAATATTTTAATAGAGTTCTATATACAAGGTGGGCCAAAAATCTAACTTCTACATATAGACTCCAAAAATTCTGAAACCAATTTTATAAAATAGTTCATGGAATGCTATATACAATTAAAGGTGAGTTTGGGTGATTTGGAGTTTTTATTTGCAAGATATGAGTCTATGAAGTTGAGATTTTTGCTTTTTATTTTGTGTATAAAAAGTGCACTGTGTATTATTTTTGCACAAACTCAATTTTGTATTTTTATTTACATTATTATCTACAACTTTTATGATCAAAGTTTCTTTATTTGATGAATAAATAATTATATACAAAACAGGTGTCAAAAATGCAGTAATGGAAAAATAAATGAATGAAGTATTTATTGTATTTTGGCCCTTATCTCCCCCTACTTTATTCCTTGTCGACCAATTCCATGCTGGCCTTGGTCTCGGGGTTATGGTCTTAAAATATTTGCAATATTTTATTCCTTTTTCTTTTCTTCCCTTTATTCTACAATTTTGGCATTAAAAACCTTATTTTATGTACAGTAAATACAATAAATAATGAATGCTACTTTATACAAATTAATGCTATTTCTCTGCATTTGCTGGGGTTTTTGAGGCCAAAATGATAGAATAAAGGTGATGAAATGGAGATTCATCACCCCCCTATACTTGCCTTTGCTAGTCCCTAGCAAACACTTATACAATAAGTACAAAAAGAATAAAGAAAAGAAAAAGGAAAATGAAAGGAAGATAGAGTGAATAGGGGTGCTTCAGTGCAATGCATGTCTTTACAAAATCCGAGATTGGAGCTCCTGTCAGACCCTGGGTGTGGATGTGTGTGGAACTTGATCGGGAACCAGCTCTAAAATACAACAGCCTTTGATAGTCACGGAACTTTGTTCAACCCACCTCAATAGCCTGGTCAGAACTAGCCTACACCATACACAAACCCTTATGACTATGCAACTGACTTGTACAGTGTAAGTGATAGTGGCTCTCCTCAACTGAAATGACAAAGAGACTAGCTTCTCCAGCATGACAACCCAATGATTCCCTAATCCAGCCCTCTACCGTCAAGGAGCGGGGTATTCCCTTCTAAGTTCAAGTGGCAACCAGCTCAAGAAGAGGGGGAATAAGAGGTATAGAATTTTTGGGAGCTCAACCAGTGTAGCTAAGTCTCCCGCTGCAAGCTTCTCGAGATGTAACAGTGATACCATAAGCTTTTGCTTTATTGGACTACATACACTCCGGTGGGGTTATTAAATTTTCAATCCGACCCACCACTTTTTTGGAGTTTTTTTTTTTCAAGTGCATCTGTACAACATATCTACATGGTGCAGCATATATACAAGAAATTTCTTCTTGAGCCAGTAGACTATCCCTCTTTTGAAGCTTTATTGCAACCCACACTCTCCCGTCATTCGGTTTCATTGAAACAGGACCAGGTTGGGGCGCACTTCCCTCCCTAGACGAGGACGAATGTTTCCACCCGTGCGCGTCTCAGACTGGCAAATCCAACCTCCTCACCACTCCAACTGAGTTGAGCCAAGTGAAAGATGCAGGTGTCCAAGTTAGGTCACGGCCGACAAGAGTCATGTGTGTGTTTCGAAAAGTTCTAGTTAGTCCACTAAGGTGACCTGAACCCAGCCCCGCTTTCTCAAAGAATTAAGTCTGACTAGACCTGAAGTACCTTAAACCTAGTTCCCATAAGGTTCCAGTGCAGTTAGGTGCAGTAGGGTCCAACCAAGCTCCAATTCGAGACTTTATTAGACTGATTCAGTCATCAAGCTCACTCAAAAAGAATATGCATGGTATGCTTATGCTATGCACAATGAATGATGCAAATTTTCACAGAGGGTTTAAAAAGAATCAAAGAATATTTTTACACAAAGAATTTTTGCAAATAAAATAAGAGCTTGACACATACAAAAAGTATATACCATTATTTACACGGGCGTATTGCTTTATTTACAAAATGTATGAATTTATACAGACTTTACATGGAATAGTTTATTTAGGTTGTTGAGAAAGAATTTTATGTACTTTATTTCTTATTTACAGGTATTTGTAATAGTGATCTTATCCTTCAGTTCTAGTTTTGAAAATAGTTTTGTAAACTATAGTACATGATAATTTTTGCAATCATTTACACGCATTTGAAAACTATTTTTGCAAAGAATTTTCACACTATATGTACATTTTTCACAATAATTCTGACAAACATTTTTCAAAATATTTGCACACAGGTCTTTCAAATCCTTTCTTTCACACAGAAAAAATTTTTGCCATAAAAACAATTTTCACACAGTTTGAAATCATTTCACATCAAATCTTTCAAAACTGGTCACACTATTTTTCAAATCATACTATATAGGTATTTGATTTATTAGTCAGTATATACAAAAGAAGAGAAACTGTATTTTATGTATAATATGGTTTTGGTCTTATAGGCTTTATTTGAACTTATTCCTTATTTACAAATGAGAGATTTTTGTGCAGACTCCTCAGACTTATTCGAGGATCAGTTTCACAAGAATTTTGAGAACTATAGTCCAAAATAATTTTGCAATATTTACACGCATTTGAAATTGATTTTTGCAAAGGTTTTACACAACATAGATAGATTTTTCAAAACAATTTGACAATCAATTTTCACAATCATTTGCACACTAGTTTGCACACATTTTAATTTCACTCAAAGAAAGTAAATTTTTCACACCAAACTGATTTTTCAAAGGTTGAATACTTGTACACACTATTTTCAAACCATTTTCACAAGATTTTCCAAAAAGAACTTTTTGCACAAAACATTTTTCTGACTTAATAATCAGTACAATTACAAAGAGTCTGAGGAACTCACAATCATCTTTCATTATTATAAAGCTACTTTTTATGTTCTATTTTATATCAAGGTGATATTTTATTTTTCAGTATGAGTTATGGCTTATAGTATATACATGGTATATACGACCCCCCTATACTTAGCTTGAGCTATGTCCTCATAGATCGAAAGGAAAAGCAAAGACATAACTCGTACTGAGTATAGACAGATCTAAAGAATGTAAAGAAATGGAAGTAAGGAATGAGAAGTTGACCGTCCCCCCTATACTTAGGATCAAGTAATCCTAAGTATAGCAGACTGTACAAAAAGCAGGGAGGGTCAAGGTGGGAATGAACAGATCGTACTCAGATTGTCTCCCCCTATACTTAGGGTAAGATATCCCTAAGTATAGACAAGAAGAGGAGACAATGGAGAGGATCAAAGAATGGAAATACTCGGGGTGCACGCCCCCCTATACTTAGGACAAAGTACGTCCTAAGTACAGAAAACTGTCCACAAGGTCGGCACCTTTTAGATACAAAAAGAGGCTAGAAAAGGAAAAGAAGAAAAGAAGAAAATCAGATAAATAGTTGCTGGATTGCATAGTCTGAATCTTTCGATGCCGCAGGTGCTGTCGAGGTATCATCATGGTGCATGAGCTGAACGGAGTCAACAACGGCCAAGAATGTATCTGGTTCGAGATAAGGCTTCAGTAGTTGGCCGTTGACGACGAATGGCTGTGCGTCAGAGGACAATTCTGATATAGCAATGCTTCCATTGTCACGCACTTCACAAACTCGAAATGGCCCTGTCCACTTACTCTTTAATTTACCTGGGAATATCCGCAACTTTGCATCAAATAACCATACTCTCTGTCCAACGTCAAAGGTCTTTCGTCTGATGTGCCTGTCGTGCCAGCGTTTCACCTTCTCCTTGTACATCAAGGTGTTATCGTATGCATAGTCTCGGAATTCCAAGAGTCTGTTCAGATCATCTTTTCTCTTCTGACCACTTTGGTGTGAGTCCAAATTACAGCTGTTGATTGCCCATAAAGACTTGTGAATTAATTCCACGGGCAGATGGCACGACTTTCCATATACAAGACGATAGGGCGACATGCCCAAGGGAGATTTGTAGGCTGTTCGGTATGCCCATAGAACCGAGTCCAAGAGTTGAGACCAGTCCTTTCTGTTTGGTCTAACAAGTTTCTGCAGGATAGTCTTGATTTCTCTGTTTGATAACTCTGCCATGCCATTGGTCTGAGGATGATAAGGAGTAGCAACCCGATGGTCGATGCCGTACTCCTTCGTTAACTTCTTGACCTCTTTGTTAATGAAGTGACTACCCCCGTCTGAGATAAGGATTTTCGGTATCCCGAACCGCGAAATGATGTTCTTCTTCAGAAACTGGCAAACTGTTTTGCTGTCGGCAGCTCGAGCAGGGATAGCTTCAACCCAACGACTCACGTAATCGACGGCGAGAAGGATGTGCTCAAATCCTTGACTGTTAGGGAAAGGTCCCATGAAATCAATGCCCCATGCATCAAAGACATCTGCTATCTGAATGATTTTCAGGGGCATTGAATCTTTGGCAGTGAGTGTACCTTTCATTCTCTGACAGTCAGTGCATCGTTTAACAAATTCAGATGCATCCTTGAATAAAGTAGGCCACCAGAAGCCACACTGAAGTACTTTGGCTGCCGTCCGATCTCCAGAGTGGTGTCCACCAGATTCGAGCGAGTGACAATGCTCGAGGACACTTGATTGTTCCGTCTGAGGGATGCACCTGCGCCAAATACAATCTGCTCCTTCTCTGAATAAAAGAGGATCTTCCCAATGGTAGAAACGGATGGTCGACATGAATTTGTTCTTTTGGTTCTTCGTCCATTCCGAAGGTCTTACCCCAGAGACGAGGTAATTGACTATCTCAGCATACCAAGGAAGAGAATCCACAGCTAAAATGGTTTCGTCAGGGAAGGTTTCTGTGATAGGTGCATTGCTCAGGGGAGGTTCATGCTGCTCTATTCTGGAGAGATGATCCGCTACCACATTCTGGGTTCCAGGCTTGTCCTTGATTTCCAAATCGAATTCCTGGAGGAGAAGGATCCAACGAATCAGTCTTGGCTTGGCATCCTTCTTCTGTTGTAAGTAGCGGATAGCAGAGTGGTCTGTAAAGATGGTGACTTTTGATCCCAACAAATAGGATCTGAACTTCTCTAAAGCGAAAACCACAGCCAGCAGTTCCTTCTCTGTCACAGTGTAATTTCTCTGTGCTTCATCTAATGTTCTGCTGGCATAGTGAATGGCGTAGGGCACTTTGTCTTTTCTTTGCCCAAGAACAGCTCCAACTGCAAAATCTGACGCATCGGTCATTATTTCAAAAGGGAGAGTCCAGTCGGGCGGCTGTAAGATTGGAGCCTGAGTGATAAGCTCCTTCAAGTGATTGAAAGCAACGAGAACCGGCTGATCAACAATGAACTCAGTCTCCTTGCACAAGAGTTCTGTCAGAGGTCGGGCAATGCGGCTGAAATCCTTGATGAATCGCCTGTAGAATCCCACATGCCCCAGGAATGACCTCACATTCTTAACTGACTGAGGTGGCTGAAGATTTGAAATGACGTCCACCTTCGCCGGGTCGACTTCCATGCCACGCTTGGAAACGACATGACCCAGCACAATACCTTCGGTGACCATAAAGTGGCTCTTTTCCCATGAGAGCACTAAATTGACTTCTCGGCATTTCTGAAGCACTCTGTCTAGATGCTCGAGACAAGAATCGAAACTATCACCATAGACAGAGAAATCGTCCATGAACACCTCGAGAAAACTGCCTACCATCTCGGCAAAGACTGCTAACATGCATCTTTGGAAGGTTGCAGGTGCATTGCACAAACCAAAGGGCATTCTCTTGAAGGCGTAGGTGCCGAACGGGCAAGTGAAGGTGGTCTTTTCTTGGTCTTCAGGGGCGATCGCCACTTGGTTGTACCCGGAGTACCCATCCAGAAAGCAGAAGAATTCCTTGCCTGCTAATCTTTCCAGCACCTGATCAATGAATGGCAAGGGAAAGTGATCCTTCTTAGTTGCTGCATTGAGACGGCGGTAGTCAACACAAACCCGCCAGGATGTTGGTACCCGAGTAGAAATTTCCTCCCCTTTGTCATTTGTAACCACGGTAAGCCCTGATTTCTTGGGAACTATATGCAATGGGCTTACCCATTTTGAATCGGAGATGGGATAAATGAAGCCTGCATCACACCACTTCGTGATTTCTTTCATGACGACGTCCCGAAGGTTAGGGTTCAGCCTTCTCTGAAATTCGCGGGACGGCTTGGCGTCTTCTTCTAAATAGATGTGGTGCGAACACAAGGCTGGATTTATCCCTCGGAGATCTGATACGTTCCATCCAAGTGCCTTGCGGTTCTTCTCTAGAACCTCGAGAAGTCGAGATTCCTGATCTGGTCTCAGCCTGCTGCTGATGATGACCGGATACATTTGTTCTTCACCCGTAAGGAAAGCATACTTCAGGTCTGCCGGAAGTGGCTTGAGTTCTGGTTTTGATCTGTCCACTTTATCTGTCACCTCTGACACCATGCTGATGGTGGGCAGTACTTCAGTGAAGATGTTGCCATCCTCAATATTCTGTTGAGATCCTGGTGGTGTACCGAACGGTTCTGCGCTAAGCTGATCATGTTCGGTTCGGAGTGATTGCTCAAAAAGATGCGCCTGCATCTGAGAATCTGTCTCCCAAGAATCATCGGAGCATATGCTGACTGCGCTTTCCAAGTCTTCCTCGAGAGTGAGGATTTCTCGGGTCCATGAATCATCTAATGATAACGCTGAGTCTCTGATCTCTGCAATAAATTCACAGTCCGCATCTGACGCTGCCTGGCTCTCATCTGTTGTGGCATTCTGCTCTTTGTTCATGTTTATCGTGATTTGCTGGGAATTCGAGCTGAAAGTGATCTTCCCAGACCCGTAATCAACCACGACGCCTGAAGTACGAAGGAATGGTCTGCCAAGGATGATAGGGGTCTGAAGCAAGGGTGCAGGTGAGTCCATATCAAGGACTACAAAGTCAGCTGGGAATTTCATTTCCTGCACTTTAACTATCACGTCTTCTAAGAGACCTTGGGGCCGCTTGACGGATCGGTCAGCAAACTGAAGGATCATGCGTGTCTGCTTGAGCGGTCCCAGCCCAAATTCCTGCATTATGGTCGAGGGCAGAAGGTTGATGGAAGAACCACTATCCAAGAGAGTGCGCTCGAAGACTTGGTCAAAAATCACACAACTGATCAGAGGTGCTCCGGTGTCTTGTTTCTTCTGGGGGAGATTGCTGATAGCTGCGACCGTGGCTAATGAGAGGACATGTTTCTCAACTTGCTGGCGTCTGTTCTTTCTTGATGGGCGACGCTTAGTAGTACATACTTCCTTCAGTCCTTTCTTCACGGCTGGCATGTATTCCACGGCCTTTAGCAAGGGAATCTCAACAGTCAATTTGTCCAAGATGTCCACAACACCTGGGTCGGACAATGCATTTTTTTGTTTTGCAATTTTTTTGGATTTTTGTATTGCATGAGGAAAAGGAATATGTACACTACTGGCAGGAAAATCAGAGTTCTTATTTACATCAAAATCATCGCCCACAGAATGTTGTACACCCGAATTACGAAAAAGGGTACAAGCTGGGTCTTGGCTTGCTGGTGTTGTTGGGCGATCAAAAAGGGTAGCATCTGCTCCATCGGCTGGCGAGGGATCGGCGGTTGCTGTCGGCTCCTCCGATGCTGGCACGGCTTCGCTTCTGCTACGAGCTTCTTTTTGTTGTTTTTGTTTTTGCTGATTTTTTTGTATTTTCGGCTGAGGTTGTTGCTGGCATGGCACGACGGCTGGACTGGCTTCTCCTTCTTCTTCCTCCTCACCCGCCCCTGTGGCTGGTACGGCTGATACGGAAGATGACGATCCACCTGTTTCTTTATTCTCCCCACTTTTAGTAGCAGGCGGAGGCAAGGTCCTACCGCTCCTAAGAGTTACAGCATTAGAATAAACAGTAGTATCATGACCAGATACGGACAGGACATCACATTCTACCTGCTCTTTTTTCTTGAAATTATTGGGATTTGCTTCCACCTGAGCCGGGATGGTGGTTCGGGTGGCAGTCAGGTCATCAAGCCGCTTGGTCATCTCTGCTAGCCCTTTGACAAGCTGGGCTAGACAATCCATGGGGGGGTTCACTGGAGGTGCCTCGGTGGTGTCAGCGTGCAGACCACGCTGTTGTTGCATCTGCTGGTGCTGAGATTGTTGCTGGTGATGCTGAGGCGGGGCAGGAAGTTGAAGTTGCTGATAAGACGGAGGTGGATACTGCTGGTATTGTTGAGGCGGAGCAACCGCGTACTGGTGATACGGCTGTGGGTGCCGGTATTGCGGCTGCTGCTGGTATGGATGGTTCTGCCTCTACTGATGTCCAAACTGGGGAGGCTGCTGGTATTGGTGCTGCTGGGAGGATTGCCCAAAGCGACCACCCTGAGGTTGGTGGTATTGCCGGTTGGCAAATGGCTGACCCTGTGGTTGTCCCATAGGACGGGTCGGCTGTGCATCATGAGTCCAAACCCCATTAACTTCCTGAACCAGGGGTGGTGGTGGGAACACTGAATCGGTTTCTGAGATAAACTCTGGTTGATACACAACCATCTGCTGTTGCGGCTGGCTCTGATCAGGTGCCTGCACGTAGTACACGTGCTGAACTGCCGGTGGTTGCTCGTCTTTTCTCTCAGCTGGAGCTTCGAGCGGTGCTGCCGACTGAACAGAATTGATGGTACCTACCAGCAGTTCCAGCTGCTTGGTGATGTGATCCAGCTTGTCCAAACTCTGGGTCCTCTTCTCGATCACGGCGAGTTTTTCGAGATCCTGTGATCGCTTCTCGATGATGTCAACTTTAGAGAGATGGCCCCCGATGATGCTGAGGTTGGAGCTCTCATCTCTCTCTGATTCCTTAGACGCTGCCATGTGCACTTGTTTTTGAAGGATCTGGGGTTGCTTCTGATAAGCCTTGGATGAAGAGAGGGCGGCCTCTCCTTCGGCCATTTCTTCAAAGATCTGCCAGACGACGTCTTCATCCTTATTGAAGTGTGAGCCCCCACATGCTGCGTCTACGAGCCTTTGACTTTCATTGTTCAGTCCCCCGAAGAAATGCTGAACCAAGCTGGTCTTCGGAATATCATGATGGGGACATTTCTCCTGCAGGTCAGTGAATCTCTCCCATGCTTCATGTATCGACTCATGGGGTCCTTGGGAGAAATTACTGATACGGGCTCGCATCTGGTTGAGCCGACCCAGAGGGTAGTACTTGTGCAAGAAGGCGGACTTTAGCTCCTCCCAGGTCGTCACAACTTTTCCCATATGATTGACCCAATAAAGGGCCTTATCCTGTAGGCTGAAGGGGAAAGCCGTCATCTTGACAATGTCCAGAGGGACATTGGGATAGTGAGTAGTACGGCAAATGCGGGAGAATTGCTGCAGGTGGATGTACGGCTCCTCGCTGGTATTTCCATGGAATGCAGGAAGAAGAGCAATGAATTGGGGCTTCAGCTCAAAGTGAGCGTGTACCGGTGGAATGAGGATCCATTCGGTCATCTGGCTGTCTCCCGGGTTGTATGTTTCTTTAAGGGTAGGTTTCTGTGGTGGTAATTCAAGATCATCATTGTGGTCATCACCACCTCCTCCACCTTCACCTTCTCCTCTCCTGCCTCCTCTGCCTCTGCCTCCTCCTCCATCATCTCGGTTAATCATATCATTCAACATGTCCTGGAAAGCTGTCTGAGTGAGGGCCTGTTCGGTCAGCTGCTGCTGGATGGCCTGGATAGATGCCAGTAATTGTGCATTGACCTGATTCTGATCTGGCGCCTGTCCCTCTGGTGTGGGTGGCTGCTGACCCTTGCCCTTTCCTCCGGGAGCCATGTCAGGGTCCGAGTCGGAAGAGATGAACTCCGGAGTAGTCTCCAGGGCTTGCACTGGCTTCTATCTGCATGAGGAGATAGTCTTGATCAGACTGCTTGTAATCAATGTTCAGCTGTCGAGATGATGCTGGAATTCAGGTTAACCCCAGCATGTTGTGAATGGAAAAGGATGTAGACTGTAATCGACTTCCCTTCACAACGGCGAAAGTGGGACAAAGGTGATCCCAGTTTATTGGGTGGTCAAGAGAAAGGTAGAAAACGAGGAGTCTAGAGATCGATCCGCAAAGTCCGGATTAGGTTCTCGTGAATCGCCTCGAAGTTATTGGCGGAGTTAAGTCCATGGAATTGATGTGGGTGTCGGCATGGTCCCGACGGAAACCATCCATGGATCAACTTCGCGAAGTACAAGAGAAGGTAGGATGTTGGATGAAAGATACGATGGTCAACGAGGACTACAAAGGAGTGCAAAACAGTAGAAAAGGCTCAAACTGAGCGGGGGTCAAAGAGGAGTGACACAACAAAATTTTGCGCAAAGGCGCGGGACTTGATCTTTGAACCTTAATCTAGATCCATACAAACACAATTCAAAATAGGGTTCACCAACTCACGCCATGTGAAGCCGTAAAGGTTCGGCTATTATCTTTTCATTTTTAGAGTTGTTATTTCAGGCATATCTTATAACAAGTCCTTAGTACGCTACCCTATAGGAGAGAGAGTACTGCCGGAAGGGTATCCCGTACTTGTCCTCCTCCTGTGTAACCTGTAGTCTGTACTTTTTGGAGTCCTCGTAACCCTTCCTGGATCCCTACTCAGCCAAAGAAATAGAGAGAGGAAGCCGATAGGCGAAACCGCTACTTCGGTCCTCGCTCGCAACGGAATCACCCGTGAGCGTACAAGAACCTACTCGGACGCAGGACAATGAGACAGACACCCCCGTGAAGGCGTGGCCTATGCTCGATACTTCGGACAGGGTCGATGCTCATCACAACAGAGAGTCATCGTTGGTGACCAAGCCCTACTCGCCTACGTACGATAGAAGCGCCATTACTTCGGAAATCCAGGCGATACACAAGGCAGTTGCAGACTGGGCTTTTGGCTCTAATCCTTAGGGGGTCGCACTCGCTCAAGGGAGTAGGGTTTTGGTCCCCCTCCAAGGTACCTGAAAACAATGAGGGCTTTATGAACCCGGTACAATGATAGTCCATTACGGATTTTAATTAAGGTCAAAGTTTATTTAGCAGTCCCCTAGTTTTAATTTTTGGGTTTTCACTTTTTTTTTGGATCTGTTTCATACCAGCGCCTAACGTTTTGGTAGATTTTCGTTTAAGTCCTAGGTGCTCAAAATCAGAGGGAGATAGCGGAAAAGCCATGCAAGTGGTTCTATGATGGAAATCTCACCATTGAACCGAATGATGCATGCTGAGTTAGAAGACTTACAGTGCATCCCAGCTCTCTCCATGTGGTATGCAAAACAGAATTTTTAAACCTATCTACATGGCGGTGTGCATTCGTCAAAATCGCCCTAAACATTAGCTGCTATTAACGTGAAGAACCACAAGCTTGGTCATTCATCTTTAACCTAAGGGTCCGGTCTTGGCTCACCCCTCCTCTTCTCGACACACTCGAGTTCAGGAGTAGCGCTTGATGGGGCTCGCTCACGGCACGTGGGTTAAGAGATAAATGACTTAGCTGTTTAAGTTTGACTAGATCCATGCGAAGTAGACTATAGGAACATGCATTCTTATTAATGTTTGGACCTAGCTACCGAGTCAAGCAACCTATATCTAGGGGCTCCAAGCACACAAAACAAAGTAAAATAAAGGCGAAAAGCACAAAACAACGGAAAACAAAGGAAAGAAGGCGGTAGAAATCGCGGAAAACAGCGATGAGGCCCCCAGGTGAACAGACACCCGGGCACTGGACCTCCTTGTGAAGAGTAGAGTCCGGTTAATTATTACATGCCAAAATTGTCTCTCTCTCACCTAAAATTACAGAGATAATCCAAAGCCTATCTAATCCACATCTCCTTGCTTCCTTGATACTCTC
Source organism: Ottelia alismoides (assembly GCA_037367405.1). Lineage (NCBI taxonomy): Eukaryota > Viridiplantae > Streptophyta > Magnoliopsida > Alismatales > Hydrocharitaceae > Ottelia > Ottelia alismoides. Next base: position 221,430 of record JAZKJV010001556.1, on the reverse strand, counting down.
TCCTGATGGTCATGCGAAGGGAAGACCATCCTCCTCCAAGCTTGGCTGCATTGGCCTCCTAAGAAGCCATCCTTGCGTGGCGGACCCTCGCATCAAAGTCACAAAAAGAGTGTATTAGAATAGCTTGAATCAATCAATCATAGAGCACATAAAGATAATCACAAGAAATGGATCAATGAAGCACAGTGATTAATGGCAATAAAATAGCTGCTCACAAAATATCATCAATTATGAATCAAAAATGCACACAAGAATGACAAAAATAAAGTAGGCTATGCTCATTGCTCCCCGGCAACGGCGCCATTTGATAAACACACGTTATCATAGGTCTAAAGAGTATGTCTCACACAAGGCGGAGACAACCGAGGTCGATGCAGCGACCCACAATAAAGTGCATTTAATCAACAATTAACCCACAATCAAAGAATAAAACAATCGAGCTCAAAGGAAGTGTGAATTAATCTTCATTTACTCTACCATAAAATGTATAGGGAACAAGCATGTAGAGGTCGAACCACAGAGAGCAATACGAAAATGCATGAGCCTATCTGTGCATATCAGTCATCCTTGTGTGGCTGTGGGGTTTTTTTTTTCTTTTGAGATTTTTAGGGATTTTTGGACTGACACTAACATAGTTCAAAATACACCATAGGAATTTTTTTTGGATCCTTTTTATTTTTTTTTAATTAGGGAAAATGCAAAAATGCGAAATATGATATGTGCGTGGAAGAGCATGGCATGGGGCACTTACCATAATTTTTCTGGATTTTTAGAAGCCTCCTAGATATTCTTAATAAATAGATAAAAGACACAAAAATCAGCTGCCTGGCAGGGGCATTTTTGCAAATAAAATAAGAGACAGGGGTATCCGTGCAAAAATACCTACAGAAATAAACATTTATTTTTATTTTTAGAACTATTCTACAATATACAAAAACCGCCAGGGTATAACTGCAAAATTTCACGCGCCTCACGTGGGACTGCACGTGAGGCGCGGAAGGACCTGAATGCAAATACTAAAACATTGGGGGTCCGTATGCAAAATACACATTTTATTTACAACGGTGACCTTTATTCCTGGCATTAAATAATAAATACAAAAAGCGAAGGGGGTGGATGTGAAATTTACCCCTAATACAAACGTGGCATCCGACGGATCTGCTCCTCTCACTTGCCACGCGTCGTCTCCTGGACGCCCGATGACGCTTCGCCGATGAAGCGCTGAGATTAGATCAGCCCCGCTGATCTGACGGTGGGTACGACGCTCCATCGGACGGTTCCTGTTGAATCTGGGGCGGCCCTCCTGATCCGACGGCGCTGAAGACCCCTGGAAGAACGTGGAAGAAGCTCGGGGCTGGCGAGCTTGGATCGAGGAGCTTGGGCTCCTCCAGGGTTCTCCGGCGCGTCTGAGGTATTCTGAAGGTAGCTAGAAGCCTCCCGCGACGATTGATGGCATTTTCACGGCTCCTGGGGGTCCGAGTCGATGAAGCGAGGTCGGAGAAGAAATGGGCCCCCAGGAACCTCTTCCTGGGTCCGTGCGAGTCCAGTTGGGCTCGATTCTTCGAAGTACCTGCACAGGAAGAACCGCGGGCGAGAGAGCTTTCTCCTCGACCCGGGGTTTTGAAGCTACGATGCACAATGGAGATGGGCGGAGGGGCTCCGGCGAACGGCGGATGGGGAGCCCCGATTCGCCAGGACCTAGGGTCCTGGGTTGAACAACTGCGCGAAATGGATGAAGAAGGCGTCGAGGAACGAGATGGGGTGAACGGGGCGGTCGGATACGGTCAGATCCACAGTGGAGAAGTCGCCGGAGCGAAGCTCCGACGAACTTCGAATTTCGATTTCTAAACTACAGGCATTAATCAAAACCTATTCTAATGACTGGAATGAAAAGCTAAAACCTAAAACTAACTAAAAATACATAGAAAAGGGCAGCTCTTATACCTGGTTTGCGACCAGGGAGCAGGACCTCCGGCGACGCGGCAGCCGTGGGCGCTCCTTCGACTCCTCCGACCGTCTGAAGCTTCCAGGAGGACCCTCCTGTCACAAGGAACCTCGAAGGACTGGAATAGATGGTGGAAAACGACTGAAAGGGAGGCCCAACTGGGGGAGGAGGTCGGGAGGTTTATTTATAAGCAGGGTTTGCGCCCTTATTGGCCGGCGAATCCTGGTGAATCTGGGCTTTGTACAAGGAAGCATGGGGTGTGGCGTGATTCGTGGATGTACAAGGAACAATTTCCATGAAGGGTCTTATCACCCTCGAGCTACACAATTGGCGTGAAAAATCGGGGAAAAGGGGCCTCTCGTGACTTGTCAGAGGGGCAGTCCTGGGGTCTGAAGAGTTGACCCGAGGTCAACTCTTGGCGGCCTGCGATTGGTCCACGGAGGCCGCTAGAAGACAAAACAGGCTGGAGGAATAAAGAACGAATTATTTAAGTTAATAAATGATTTTATTATTTTTCGAGTATAAAATAAAAAATCTTTATTATTGTATGTAGTATTTTAATATGATTTTTATTTATTTTTATGAATTATTTTATTACGGTTTTATTACAATAATGTGTATATGTATGTATTTACATGTATTTTTGTGTATTTTATTTTATTTTTAATTTGTTTATTTTATTTTATTGTTTTTATTTTCTTATTTTATAAATTTACAACTTATTTTTGTGAGTATAAATATTTTTTTATTTTATTTTTAAGAGTTTATTTACATTTTTAAATAAATGTGTATATGTAAAGGTAAGTATACTTATAGGTATTTTACCTATAAAATATATTTAATGTATTTTATTTATTTATTTATTTATTTGTTTTAGATTTGTATTTTTAATAACTAGTATATAATATGTACATTTATACAAATATAAAAGAATAAAAATACTTAAAGAATGTTCCCCTTTTTATTTATGTACATGCTTCACATAGGTATTTTGCCTATATCTTATATAGGCTTATTTTATTTCTCAAATTATTTTGGGTTTTCTTTTGATTTTAATACGTACAAGTATTATATTCATTATTCACAAGGTTCTAAAAATATGAGTTTATAAAATTAATGAGTATTGAATAAAATGAATATTTTAATAGAGTTCTATATACAAGGTGGGCCAAAAATCTAACTTCTACATATAGACTCCAAAAATTCTGAAACCAATTTTATAAAATAGTTCATGGAATGCTATATACAATTAAAGGTGAGTTTGGGTGATTTGGAGTTTTTATTTGCAAGATATGAGTCTATGAAGTTGAGATTTTTGCTTTTTATTTTGTGTATAAAAGTGCACTGTGTATTATTTTTGCACAAACTCAATTTTGTATTTTTATTTACATTATTATCTACAACTTTTATGATCAAAGTTTCTTTATTTGATGAATAAATAATTATATACAAAACAGGTGTCAAAAATGCAGTAATGGAAAAATAAATGAATGAAGTATTTATTGTATTTTGGCCCTTATCTCCCCCTACTTTATTCCTTGTCGACCAATTCCATGCTGGCCTTGGTCTCGGGGTTATGGTCTTAAAATATTTGCAATATTTTATTCCTTTTTCTTTTCTTCCCTTTATTCTACAATTTTGGCATTAAAAACCTTATTTTATGTACAGTAAATACAATAAATAATGAATGCTACTTTATACAAATTAATGCTATTTCTCTGCATTTGCTGGGGTTTTTGAGGCCAAAATGATAGAATAAAGGTGATGAAATGGAGATTCATCAGGTGGTGAGAGTGGAATTCTTTGGCTTGAGAAGCTTGCATGTGGAAACGTACGCTGCCCCGATAGGAGGCCAGTGCACCCCAACCTGATCTAGTGGCATGGACGTCTAAAGACATGATGCAATGGGTTGCAATAAAACTTCAAAAGAGGGATAGTCTACTGGCTCAAGAAGAAAAATTCCTTATATAAATGCTGTTGTATATAGTATAAAAATGTGTATAAAATAAAAACTCCAAAAAAATAGACAGGCAAAAAGTCAATGAAAAATCATTCCTGTCGAAGTTATGTGTCAATAAGTAAGGCTTATACTCCAAAGTCAAAGATCTCAAGGTTGCCTGTAGCAAGAGACTTGGCTATACTGGTCAAGCTCCTAAGGATATGTGACTACACTGGTCACCATCCATTCTTCTCTACCTCCTCTTTTTTGAGCCGGTTGTACTTGAACTTAGGAAGGAAATACCCCTCTCCTCGAGGAAAGAGTACCTAAAGTGGGGAATTAGGGTTACCTTGCCGAGGAAGACTGTTTCTTGCCTTTTTTGATGATAAGAGCTACATTTGACATACACTGTACAAGTGACCTGACTATTGAGATGACATGAAAAGAGGATTGTAGAACTTGAGGGTTGTTATGTTTTAGATCCTATTTTCAATAAGGTTTCGACAAATTAACAATTCAAAGTTCTTACTAAGCTCTAAGCATTGATTTTGAAGGCAAGTTTAAAAAGCATAATCATTCTAAGTTCTTTATTTTCCTTTTATTTATTTTCTTTTTTTCATCACTTACTTTCCCAATAAGTGTATGCTAGGGACTAGCAAAGGTACGTATAGGGAAGTGATGAATAGCCATTCATTTACCTTTATTCTTCCATTTTGACTTTAAATCCCTAGCAAAAAATATATAAATATTACAAATTTGCATAAATTAACATTTAACATTGATCTATAATTCGTCTATAGTTATCATGTAAATATATGTATTTAAAACCATAATTAAAGAATAAAAAAAAGGAAAATAAAGGAAGTATCAAATATACTGACTGACCGTGAACCTTGAGATGAAGTCAAATATTGACTAGGTTGATTAGGAATAAGTAGGGGGAGATAAGGGCCAACATATTATACAAAATATCTCACGAAACCCTAATTCAATATATTGTATTAGCCAATATTCTACTATTTTATTATTCATTATACACACCTCAAATAATAACATTTTCAACACAAAATTTTGTACATATTAATATATAGAAATTATAAAAATAATTGCCAAAATAAATCATGCACAATGCACATGGTGCCATAATGCACACGTTGCATTGTAAATATCTGTATTTAGAACCAAAATTAAAGAATAAAGAAAAGAAAAATAAAGGAGGTATCAAAGATACTGACTGACCCTAAACCCCAAGATCAAGTCAAATATTGACTAGATCGATTAGGAATAAAGTAGGAGGAGTTATGGGCCAAAATACTTGGCAAAATATCTCAAGAAATCCTAAATCAATATACTGTATATAGTCAGTATTACATTATTTTATTATTCACTATACACACCTAAAATAATAAAGTTTTCAACATAAAACATATATAGAAATTTATTAAAAATAACAATCAAAATAAATCATGCACAATGCACACGGTACACGTAGATGAAAAAAGGCTGCAATTATAACTTAAATGATCAATATCTACTTCATAATAATTCAAATTGAATCAAACTCACTTCTATTGTATTTCAAATTAAATTATCTATCAAGTAGATGCAGTTTCATTGAAAATGGAGCAAAGATACAAAAGCCGGCCTTTTGGGGTACTATTGGAGCGTGACAACTATACAAATAGCCGATTATTTTATTTTTTATATTTTTACCGTCTTTATGTTTTTAAATAAGTGTATATATTATATAATACTTATTAAAATATAAACATAAATAACAATATTTAAAATACACTTAAAATAAACAATAAGGTTAAATACATGGGTATATTATATCCATAATGTATATACATCTATTTATTTCTACATATGAATAAAATTATAAATGTTAGAATTATTATATTACAATTATACTTGTAACCCGTCGGGTTCCGTAACCCTTAACCCTTTGGGTTCCGTAATCCTCAGGGGTATTTATGTATTTTTCCTCTTGTACTCTCTAGGGTTTTCTGTCTATATAAGAGACCCTAGCCCTATAGAATACATATCCTATTCGTCTCTCATCTCCACATGGTTTCAGAGCAACGATCCTACATCGGGGTTCTGACCTAAAATCTCCACCGCCACCTTCAAGCCTCACAAAAGCCTGCGCAGTCCCTCTTCCCTGAATTAGGTTCCTGTGCAAGGCTCTCTTATCGCCTCTAGTGTAATAACTCAACCCCAAAGGAGCATCTCCAGCACCTACCGGTGTCATCAAAGGGCACACAACCCTCCTGCTAGCATTACCTTACGCTTTCAGGTTCTCTTACGAAGGTCGTCAACCCACTGCTACCCTACACGGGTACCGTATGACTCTTTGGAGATCCAAAACTCATCATGGACCGCTGCCAAGAATCCAGATTTTCTGTCCATTAAGGGTTTTCAGCCCTTCTTCAAGGACAAACGTGAGTTCTACGGCATTTTTTAGCTCTTATATGCATCGTTAGTTGATAACATGATCTTCTTTCTTTTTTAAGACCACCATGGTGCCTTCTTCTACCGAGACAAAGCCCTCGGCCATGAATATTATGGCATAAGGCACTATTATCAAACTCAAGGTCACAGAAAATTACGTGCTCTGGTCTCGATCTTTTATGGTGTTCATTGGTGGTCAGAGGAAACTCTACATTTTGACTAAAGATCCTGTAGATGAAAAGGACAAAGAATACGACAACTGGCAGACTGACATCTATTTGGTTATCAACTGGATGACCAATAGTGTTGAAGCTCACATTGCCTCAAATCTTCTTTACAAAAATACGACCAAGGAAATGTGGGAGGAACTCGAGCAAACATTTTTTTTGAAGCCAAGAAAAGGGGGATACACTCAATGGTGTTCACCCCAATATATTAAAGGGAAAGAAAGTCAGGGATACAAATAAGAAAGAAAAAAGAGCGACCCAGTGAAGGAGGCGAGAAACCTCCAGTGCTGGGCGTAAAAAAAACAAAAGAACAGGGAAAACAAAACACTAAGCACCACTCCAGTCAGCCACCAAAGCCCTCGCGCGACAGAGCACATTCTCCAGATAAAAGCGTTGCGCAGAGAAGATGACCTCGTTGCGACTAAGCCAAATCGACCATAAACTTTCACCGGTGCCAAGAGCCGCCTTCTAGCCATATGTCTATTCAAGAAGAGAGAATCGCAGAAGGTCTCCACATCACAAGCTTGCTCCCAAGCCACGAGGGGGTTCTCCCAAAGCCCCCAGACCATAGGGCAGAGAAAGAGGATATGGTCCAGGGATTCCACATTTGAATCACACAGGACGCAAATATTGGAAATCGAGGGCATCAACCTTGAACTACGATCACGCGTCATAAGCCTCTTTCTGCGGACGAGCCATAAGAAGAAGACAATGCGCAAGGACAGGCCCAAAGTCCAGACGAAACCACAGTCTCTCACCAGGGAATCCGATCGAGCATGCAGAGTATCAAGCAAAGATGCATAGGCCTTTCGAGTCGAGAAGCCACCATCCCTCCAAATCCAGTGATCCAAGCCCACAGAAGGCGAATCCGCATGAGCAAGGACGTCCATAAGAGCAAGAAAATCCAAGAACCTCTGATCCGAGAAGTTCCCCAGAAAGCGAGGAGACCAACACACATTCACCCAGCAGCAAGCGACGGAGGCATCCTTATTCTCTGCCAAAACAAAGAGACGAGGGAACCGGAGAGAAAGTGGCTCCCCCCCAACCAGCTGTCATTCCAAAAGGAGAAGGCACGCCCGTCCCCCAGGACAAGCTTGAAGGTCGCTCTGTTCTTCAAAAAGACCTCCTGAACACCACGCCAGAACGGAGAGCGCGCCCGCACCACCCCCAAATCAACCTCGCCAGCCCACTCCCTCCCATGAAGCTCCCTCAAGATCTCAATAAAGAAACTTTCATCTCTTCCCCACACCCTGCTTGCCCACTTAAGGAAGAACGCATCATTGACCAAGTTGAGGCGCCTAACCCCCAAACCCCCTGCCCGCTTCTCCCTCACCACCTCCTCCCAAGCGACCAGGTGAATCCCTCTCCCATCGATACCCGATTTCCCCCATAAGAACCTTTTGAAGCAAGACTCAAATCTCCTGCAAATCCCAATAGGCAGACATCGAGTCGACAAGAAGTGCACCGGAATGGCAGCAAGGACCGAGCGAAGAAGAACCAGCCTACCACCTTTTGAGAGGAGCGCCGCGCGCCAACCTGCCAATCTTGCCTCAACCTTCTCCACCACCACACTCCAATCCCTGAGTCTTGACCCCCCAACCACCAAGGGAAGGCCCAGGTAATCGATCGGAAGGCTCCCCAAAGCAGATCCCAGAATGTTCGCAAAATCCATCGCCACGGTCTCCGAAAGTCCAAAAGGAATAACCTTAGATTTGGTACCATTTATGCGCATCCCCGATAGTTCGCTAAAGAGGTCCAGAGTCACCGACATGACCGCGACCTCCGTATCACCCCCTTCAATGAAGCACAAAGTGTCGTCCGCAAATTGAATTAGCGGCACGGAAATGGCCCCCTTGGCGAAGCCGTTGGAGAGGCCCGCAGCAACAACCCGATCCACCATACGAGCCAAGACGTCCGAAGCAAGAACGAATAGAAGGGGGGCCAGAGGGCATCCCTGGTGCAGGCCCCGACGAGGTTGAAAACGCCCCCCTTCCAAGCCGCCATTGAGCAAGAGAGAAAAAGAGACGGTAGTCACGCATCGCCGCATACATGAAATCCACCTCTCCGGGAAACCGCGCCTCCTGAGGACCGACCACAGGAAAGCCCAATCAATGCTATCATAAGCTTTTGCGAAATCAATTTTCCAAAGCACCCCTTGACGCCCCGAGGCTTTCCAATCCGCCACCAATTCTGACGCAACAGCAATACAGTCCGAAATTTGTCTCCCCTTAATGAAAGCCGCCTGAACGGGGGAGACAAGCGAGTCCAGCACTCTAGAGAGTCTCCTAGACATCACTTTAGTCACAATTAAATAGATGGCGTTTGATATCGAGATGGGGCGAAAGTCCCCAATGTCCTCCGCCGCCTCCCTCTTTGGAATCAAAAGCAATAAGGCTCTGTTCAGCCTATCAAAACCCGCATTTCCTCCACCGAACTCCACAATCACCTCAAAAACTTCAACTCCCACCAAGTCCCAAAAATCCCTAAAGAAAGCCACAGTGAAACCATCAGGCCCCGGGGAAGCATCAAGATTAAGATCCCACACAGCCTCTTTAGTCTCCATCAACGAAATTGGCCTAATAAGCATGGCACAGTCCTCCTCGGAAACTTTGGGAACCTCCAAACCCAACCACTTCCAACAGCGCGTGGATTGAGCCGACATGACATCCCTGAAATGCTCCATAATGGCGGATCCCATTGCATTATCCCCAACGAAACGCTCCCCATCAACAGAAATAGCGCGTAATGAATTGGTTCGTTTCCTCCCACTAGCAACCCTGTGGAAATAAGCCGTGTTTGCATCACCATCTTTGAGCCACTTTAGCCTGGATCGCTGACGTCACTCAATAGCTCTCTTCTTGTCCTCCTCCGCCACCTTTTTTTGCGCAGAGGATCGCTCCTCGAGCTCGTCCACACTGAGATTCCTCTCATTCTCCACAGAATCAAGCCTCGAAATAATCTCCTCCGCCTCCTTTCTAAGAGCCACCCGCGCCAGCTGCGTCTCCCGCTTATAGCGCGCCAATCTCCTCCGCAATGAATCAAGCTTCTGACAAAATCTTGCAGCTGCGGACCCCTCCACAGTAGAGGAAGCTCACTGGTCGGCCACCACACCCCTGAAGGAAGGCTCAAGGAGCCAACAACGTTCGTATCTAAAGATGCCCTTCAGAGATAGAGTCTCACCAGAATCCCATAAAATCGACGAGTGGTCGGAGAAGGCCCTGGGTCTAGAAGAAACCGAGCAGGAAGGGAATCTTTCCATCAAAGCACCCGAAGCCAAGAAGCGATCAATCCGGGATCGAGAAGTGCCGCTCCTCCATGTATATCTTTTATCAGATGCCACCAAGTTCTCCAAAGCCAAGGAGTCCACAGTCTCCTTGAAAGACAAAGACCCCGGGTCACGCCCGCCCCTCACCCGTGGGCGATCAGCAGAGTGAATAGTCACATTAAAATCTCCTCCAATGATCCAAGGGAGGCCAACAAAAGCACGCCCCACGTCACGCATGTCCTCCCACAGTTCAGCTCTTCTGATATGACAGCAGGGCCCATAGACACAAGACACAACAATAGGAGAGGCCGAGTCACTTCTAATCAGCACCACAGAAAGCATATGCCTCCCCAAGATGGAGGAATCAAGCGTAAAGACAACCGAATTCCACGCGATGAAGAGGCCCCCCGCCGCTCCCACCGCATCCAAAGCCGTAAAGCCATCCAAAGCCCCCGCACCAAAGGAACGCCAGATAGCATCATTCAACCCACGTAATTTCGACTCCTGGATCAGGGCCACATCACAACCCCACTCCGACAAGCGGGCACCCAGAGCCTTTCTCTTCACGTCGTCCCCCAGGCCCCTCACGTTCCTGGAAAGAATTTTCATTAAGAAGAAAGGCGGCTCCCTCCAGAATGCGCAAGGCCAGCCGCCTCCGCCACAGTGTCTCTCAACGACGCACAGGTAGGAATTGACGCGAATCCCGTACGAAACCTGCTCCGCCTTCGATATCTCTTCCCCGATCGCTTATCAGATCGAGATCCCTGATCAATAGCATGGTCCGAGTCACCCAACACAGGGCTAGGCAATGCGAGAATAGGTGAGCCCACATCAACATTGGAATAAGGCCCCAGCATGGAGAGCGAAGTTGAGCCCATCAATAAAGGCAAAGCATTGTCGGAATGGAGGCCCGAGCCCCGAACCGAGGGAGGGACTGAGGGAGAGTCATGAAACACCACCGCAACATTACCTGGAAGAAGACGAAGTCATACCTTGCAGACATTTACAGGCGAATCTGGTTGGCGTCTAAGGTTATTCCACACTCATCGAGTACTACAAGCATCTCTCCATCTTGTATGAGGAGTTTGCAATATTCCAACCCTCATGTTACACCAAACAGATACAAAAGAGTTCTGACTGACAGGTATACCGCTTCCTTGATGGCCTGCATTCTAGATACCATGCAGCGAAGGAGCAATTTCTTATATCGGATACACTACCAATAATTAAAACCATCTTTGGTCGACTTGAGGAGCTCGAGATATCCGTTGCCCGGCCTCCCGTCTTACCTTCGACAGAGAACTTTGCATACATCGCCTCATCTAGACGAGGAGGCAGATATTGCTTGTGAGGAGGATGCGATCGTGATCCAAATCATGGTTGTGGACGGGAATCTGGACGAGGCAATGATTTTGATTGCGGTCGTGGGCGAGACTCTACTGCCCCATGCGCTCACTATGGTAGGTGGAACTACCTGACTGAATGATGCTGGCAGAAGTTTGGCGTACCTTCTTATCACACCAATAATGCTTATGAGGATGCCTATGATGTGGAAGAATCATCGCCTACCTCCAGTGATAAGACTGTTCATCTTAATGATGCAGATTACTCCCTCCTAATGTAGATCCTTCAGACTCCAGGGCCTACTACCACTAGTAACTCTGCAACTGCTGCTCTGGTTACTTCTTCAGGTACAATTGCCAAATCTGCTATCACTCCTACTCCAGCTTGGATTATTGATTCTGGTACCTCTACTCATCTCACTGGAGAAGGTAGTCTGCTCACCTCATCTATACCATCTATCTCTGTGAAGTCAGTTCGAGTCGCTAATGGGACTCAATCACAGATTACTACTGTGGGAACTATGGAATTTTTTCCAGGCTCCGACTTTCGGGGGTTCACTGTGGTCCTGATTTTCCTCTTAGCCTGCTGTCAATTCACAAGCTTTGTGTTGAGCTTCATTGTCGTGTGATATTTGATGAGTCTTGTTAATTTCGGAACATTAGGACGAGGTAGATTTTTGATGGGGGTCATGAGAAGAATGACCTATATTATCTTGACATACCCTTGGACTCTAATTTTGTTGGTGCTGCGTCCATTTTCGAAGATCCGCTCCTATGGAATCTGCGCCTTGGGCATCCCTCTGCCAATGCCATCTCCATGTTGTTTCCTGAACTCTCTGCTCTGAAGCCCTTTCAGTGCGAGGCATGTGAGTTTGTGAAACACCATTGAGCTTTGTTTCCTGGTTGTACCGAGTCTCGTAGTACTGCTGCTTTTCATCTTGTTCATTGTGATGTTTGGGGACCTTGTCTGATCCGCACATTAAGTGGTCATCGTTATTTTTTAGTTTTCGTTGATGATTATAATCGATCTTCTTGGGTATATCTAATAAAGGAGCGTTCATAGGTTAATCAAATTGGCAAAAATTTCTTTCAATATGTTAAAACTTACTTTTCTAGCGTTGTTAAGATCATTCGTACTGATAATGCTCTTAATTTAACTCAACATGACTTGACCTCTTTCTTTGCATCCCAGGGAACTGTTCACCAAACATCATGTCCATATACCTCACAATAGAATGGTATAACTGAGAGGAAACTCTGACACTTGTTAAATGTTGCCAGATCTCTTCTTAGTCAAATGAGTATTCTTAAACAATATTGGGGAGATGCTATGTTTACTCCAGTGTATCTCATCAACCGTGTTCGTTCATCTGTTCTCAAAGGGGCAACTCCATTTTCCTTACCTTACCCTACTGAGTCTTATTTTTCCATACCTTTGCGAATTTTTGGTTGTACTGCCTTTGTTCATAACTTTCGTGCAACTGACAAATTATCCTCTCGTGTCATCAAATGCGTCTTTCTTGGGCACTCGTACCCAAAAAGTCTATTACTGCTATGATCCTATTGGATGTCGATACTATGTGTTTGCTGATGTCACCTTCTTTGAGCAAACAAGTTATTTCATATAACTGTGAGTGACATTCCTTTGGACTTCCCTCCTCTACCAATCGTATTACTCGCCAGCTTACCTCTATACCTTCTACACAAGTGTCTGTACCTTTTCCTGTCCCTTTTATGCAGGATAAAATGACCACTTCGAGTGCTCCCACCACTGTTGCCCGGATGTACCAGGGGAGCTTCCTATAGCTCTATGCAAGTAAAAAAAGGCAATGCACGTTTTACACCATGTCACATTTTACTTCTACAGATGTTTTATCTAGCTGTGACAAGAGATTTGTAGATGCTCTGAATGCTATTTCTGTTCCATGAGATCTTTTCAGTGCAATGCAGGATCATGGTTGGCGACGGGCCATGGATGAGGAGATGGATGTACTTACCTCTTGGGGCACATGGGATCTTGGGCCGTACCCCCCAGGAGTTCGCCCTGTGTCTTGTCCATGGGTCTTCATGACCAAACAGTCGCCTGATGGTTCTATTGAAAGGTTGAAAGCTAGACTTGTTACCAAAGGTTTCACACAAACCTTTGGAGTTGATTATTTTGAGACCTTCTCGTCTGTTGCCAGAATGGGGTCGATACGTACCATTCTCTCTATTGCTGCCAACAAGGTTTGGCCCATTTATTAACTTGATGTGAAGAACACCTTTCTTTATGGTGATCTTGAGGAGGATGTATACATGATGCAACCGTCAGGGTATGTAGTCGAGGGGGAGCATGTATGTCGACTACGTAAGGCCATTTATGGCCTGAAGCAGAGCCCAAAGGCATGGTTTGATAGGCTCACTACGAAGATCAACACACTTGGTTTTCAGAGGATTACATCTGACTACTTTGTCTTTGTTAGACGATAGTCTACTAACAGATTCATCCTTGTTGTCTATGTTGATGATATGGTTATCACGGGAGATGATGTAGATGGTATTTAGGAGACCAAGACCTTCCTCCAGAAGGTCTTTGTCACGAAAGATCTCGGCTAACTTCGTTATTTTCTTGTCATTGAAGTAATATATACTAAACATTGGCTCTGTTTTTCACAGAGAAAGTATTGCTCGATATTCTGACTGAGGCGTGACTTCTTGGATGCAAGCCATCTGGCATCCCTGCAGAAGTGAGAAAATATTCCACATTTATTGATCTAGCTTTTGAGGATGCAATATGATACAAAAGCTTAGTGGGAAAATTACTCTATCTCACTGTTACTAGACCATATATATCACATGCAGTGAGCAGAGCCAGTCAGCATATGGAGAAGCCTCTTTATAGTCACTGGCAGGATGTTCTTTTGATCCTTCGATATTTGAAGGAATCTCATAGACGTGGACTCTTCTATGGGGTGAATGAGCACACTAATATCTCCACCTATACGGATTCTGACTATTCTAGCTGTCCCGAGGGCCGTTGATCCACTACAGGATACACCATGTTTGTTGAGGATAACCTTGTCACTTGGAGAAGCAAGAAGCAAACAGTGGTCTTCAGATCCAGTACGGAAGCAGAATACAGGATAATGGCTTAGGCCACGTGTGAGATCACATGGCTTATTTCTTTTCTAACAGAACTTGGCATGTCAGTTGCCACTCCTGTACCCTTATACTGCGACAACAAGTCTGCCATGTACATCGCCACCAATCTAGTTTTCCATGAGCGAACAAAACACTTTGAAGTTGATTGCCATTCTATTCGTGATACAGTACGAGGAGGACGGATAAGCACTCTACACATCTCCAATGAACTTCAACTTGCAGATATCCTTACAAAGGCTCTTCCAAGGAAGCGCCTCATGTAGTTTGTATCCAAGTTGGGCATGATCGACATATATGATCCAACTTGAGGGGGAGTGTTAGAATTATTATATTACAATTATATTTATAACCCTTCGGGTTCCGTAACCCTGAATACTTCGGGTTCTGTAACCTTTAACCCTTCGGGTTCCGTAACCAATCTAGGGTATTTATGTATTTTTCCTCTTGTACTCTCTAATCTCTATATCAGAGACCCTAGCCCTATGGAATACATTTCCTATTCGTCTCTCTTCTCCACAATAAAAATACAATGAAAATATGTAAATATATATTAAATTATTTTATAAAATATGTAAAATATTTAAATATAATATTATGCATATAAAATACAAAATAAAAATACAAAATAATGTATATATACCTGTATATACACATGTAAGTATTAACATCTAATAAATAATGTTGTAAAAATACTTAAAAACCATCATAACATAGTTTATAAAATAATAAATATTTTTCATGTTTTAAGTTTTATTCAATAAAATAATTTACTATTTTTTATTTAGTTTATAAGCAATTTTAATTATGCTTTGTTCTGACTTGGTCCTACGTAGACTAATTAGGGAGCAACAGGTGTTGACTCGCCTAATCAACACCCCGTGCACAGCCTGGAACGCAACCCCCGTACAATCCTCGTGCAGACCCCATCTTCTTCGATTTTTCATGCATTCTCCATGCCTCCTCTTTCCTCGATTTCTTCATTACATTTGTGTAGCACACACCCCTACATCTCGCTACACTTTTAGGTCTTGCCAACCCCCTTTGATCCTCACGCAATCTCCCTCACAAGATCGCCATTCACCATGTCTATAAGAACTCCTCCAACTTCCTTGTACATTTTGATCCTCTTCGGGCCACACTAACCCCTAAAATCACTCTTAGTGTGTTCCCTTTGATGACAGCAATGCGGAGCGCTTGATTGCAGACGTGGAGTAGCTATGAAAAGAGATCCACCTTGTCGGAGCAGCTGAGGCAAAGGTCCTTGATTCCAGGTGAATCCATGCCTTGTTTTAATTAGATTTTTAGGTTGCATTTTCATTCCTTAGCTTAGAGTTAGTTTTAGTTTTCTCATATTTCCTTTTATTTAGCGTAAAATTAAGATTCATTGTTCGTCGGAGCTTCAGCTCCGACCATTTGTTTCGCAGTGATCCACTCTCAAATCAACCTCATCATGCTTCGATCAACATGCCAAATCTCCATCATCCACCATTCATCGGACAACCGCCATCTGCCTCACCGCAGTGCTTTCAGCTTCAATCCAAGGTTAAGAGCATAGCTCTCGAACCCCCAATCTTTTGGTGCATGTTATAGCTCCGGACGACACACCTGGGGGAGGAATTGAAGGAAGAACAAGACTCCCATGTGCTAGAGAAAAGCTTGACCCCCAATCCTCCTCCGACGAGACCAAGAGCTTCTTGAGCCGTCCTGCAGATGCGGAGAGGCCCCATGAAGGAGTAGGGCTGATCAGTAGCCCCGGAGTCGGTCGGAGCAAGGAGTAGGATCGGATCGAAGTTCACAGAAGAACTTGTTCTTACATGTTCTTCCTCATCACCTCAGCGTTGCCGCATCAGAGACGCAATCCAAATCTAATTTGGCCTGTTGAAATTAATTGAAGCGATGTCCAACCTTCGCCATCCAATTATTAGTAGGAGCGACATGGCAATAAAAGGATCGCACGATCAAGACTCATGCGCTCCGCACGCCCACTCCTGGGTAATTGCAAAATACCATTTGTGCCTTTTGTATTTAGTTTTTAATATTGTAAATTAATTATGCGTTGTAAAATATTTAGGTAAAATTACAACTGGACCCTCAAACTTTTGTGATATTGCATTTAGGTCCTTCAACTCACGTATAGTTCCACATGAGGCATTGTAAATTTTTCATTTTATATCCTTAACTCTCTGAACTTGTTCTTAAATGAAGTTTTCGTTCTTATAATTTGCAAATCGATCCTTGTGAGTTGTATATTTTATTTTGTGAATATTACTCATACTAAATAGTTCTTTTATGCCAAAAATTGTAGGAAAATTGGTATAGCGGCCTGGAACCGTGCTTATTCACGCATAAATTATGTTTGACATTTAAACCTAATTTCCTATTTTAAAAATTCCAAAAACACACACATATTCCATGTTTAGCATTTAAAAATCCAATAAAATAAAATAGAACTCAAAAAATTCCAAAAAAACCATATTATCCATATTATAGTATGATGAAAGGGAGCCTACTTCTTGAAGTAGATAACCTTGCCTACTTCATGCCCATTTTTAGCCAATTGTTTTGGAAAATACCACCATGGATTTTCATCACTATATCCTCCTAATATGTCATTCCAATTTCGTTGAAAACAAAGGCTCCTATGTCCTCCATTTAGAGTATGTAATTTTGATGGCCTTAGAATTGCTGTAATAAATATTGCCCAACAATTGAGTACAAATAATAAATATTGCCCATGTTTCTTTAGATTCCTGATTCCGATAAGATCCCCATGCTTTTTCAGTCATTACTGCTCCAGAAAGTATGCATGTGGTTAACAGGGTAAACCCACGAGTGCTTATGGTTAACAAGGTAAACCTGCAACTAATGACATGATAGCTTTACAAATTTTAATCTTTGAATATATTTATATTTATAAAACTTTTATTTCATTGATCATGAAATCGGTTTTGTGCGGCCGCATATGCGTGCGTGGCTAGTAGGGGGAATTGATTTCCTGAAGCATGTTACTATTTGCCCCGACCACTTAAGCGAGCCGCATATGCCACATAATCGGCCCGCTTACACGGTTTAAGCGGTTATCGGGTGTTATATGGGCTCGACTTGGAATCCGAATGTTATAATATTATTAAATGAGCTCTCCAGGCACCCTTCTACCTCACTACATACTTGATAAACCCTAAATGAGATATCCTTTTCTTGTGAAACCTCCTACGCACGGTCTCCTCCTCTCACCTCCTCCACTTGGTGATGAAGCCTCCTTCACCGCCCTCCTCTTCCTGGAGAAGAAGCCCACTGCTCACAGCCTACGCCTTCCCTTGCGCCTCCTTCACCGATATTCTTGATTGCAGTCTCCAACCTCCTTTGCCTGGTGACAAGTTGCTGTTCACCTCCTCCACCTGGAGACTTGTGTGAGTTCTTGTTTCGTCTCTTTCAAGCTAGGTATATAAAAAAGCTCCTTACAGAGGGATTCATCATGGTAGTTATTTCCGAGTTTAAAAGTATTCATCATTCTCTTGCATATGAGCATCAGAATCTTTGAGTATGCATGCGTGCTATTTTATTTATGCTTAAAAATGAATAATCAAATTATTTTTATCATTGCAGTAATCTTATCAGCTTGTTTGTTTAATATTTAGAGCACTTAATTATAGCATCAGGGCCTGTTTGTTCAATTTTTATATTCTAGTAAGCTTGTTTGTTCAATTTTTACCATTCTTGTAAGCTTGTCAGCTTGTCTTAACTCAATGCATCAATTTATTGCTCTAAATATCATTCCAGTTTACTCATGTTATGATCTAAAGATGCATGTCTGATTTCGTAGCCAAAACTAGTCTATTGCTCGAAATCACCTATCTTCAACATGCCCTTAGTTGCTTTCTCTACCAACATTTGATTTAGTATTGATTTTAGGTTTTTTTGGATATTTACCTACTTTGATGATTGTTATAAACTAGTATATGTGCTAATTTTTCTATTGATATTTGGTGAAGAGATTGTTTTGAGATCTAGATGAAGTCATTTTTCTTTGTTCTTTTGTTGGACCACATTTATTCATAAATTCAGTTCAACTATACCTGTATTTATAGATATTTATTTATTTTTAAATTAAAAATTAGAAAATTGCATAAAATTGCTTATACCCCGCATATGACACCGTACGCCGTTTAATCACTATTTGGTGACCTGTCTGAACGCATATGCATATTGCTTTCCGAAACCTTGTTTTTTTTAGGGATTTTTACCCAACAGATCCTATAATCTTTTCCAATTACCTCTACGACCTTTGAAACATCATAATTCCTCCCCCGACCCTGTAAAATTGCAAACCCTTACCCTACATACCATGCGGTTAAGCCCCGTTAATTTACCCGTTAAAATTAACCATATTTCGTTATGTTCCTTTACATTATACCCATTTTGTTTATTAAATTTACATTGAGTGCCACTCCATCATTCGAGAGCCCCCCCGCCCCCCCGACCGTTGCTGCTTCGCCCTCCCCCCCGACGATGATGGAACTCCTCCTCCTCCCTTGCTGCTGCTGCTTCGCCTCCCCCCCGATGGAGCCCCCCCTCCTCCCCGCCGCCGCCGACGACGACGATGGAGGCCCTCCCCCTGCCGCCGCTGCTTCGCCCCCCTCCTCCCACGCCGACGATGGAGACCCCCCTACCGCCGTCACTTCGTCCTCCTCCCCCCCTCCACCGACGATGGAGGCCCTCCCCCTGCCGCCTCTGCTTCGCCCCCGCAAGAACGTCTGCAGGATTTTTTTTCCTATTCTTTTTTTTTATTTTGGCTAATCCTAGCCGTTTGATGGTAAATTGGTTAGGTTAACTCAAGACTAGCCCAAGTATTTGACTAAAATATAGTTAAAATTGACGGCATGGTTTGTTGGGTAAGACGTAGCAAGTTTACGAGGTCAGGGGAGGAATTACGATGTTTCAAAGATCGTAGAGGTAATTGGACAAGATTATAGGGTCTACCGGGTAAAAATCATTTTTTTTATTATTCCAAGAAAAAATGACCTAGTTTAGAAAATTGTATACTTATAAGAAATTATTGACGTTTTTTCAAAATATAATGACTAAAAGAATGGTTGAAAATAGGTATAGATTAAACTTACTTCTATATGAAAAATGTATTCATTAAAAATATTTGGAAAAAGAAAAGGATATTTGGCTGCAGTTAAAATTTGTTCTTTAGCTAAGTCTGTTCCTACAGGAAATTCAAAAAGTTTTTCTTATCTCTTTCTGGGTCTTAGCTAAGATATGTTCGCTCTTTCTTCGGGGTTGTGATAGTTCCCTGTAGTTTGGTAGTACAAGCAAGCTGGTACTGTCGAGTGAGGGAAGCGTGCGAATCGACGAGGTGCCCGTGCAAATGAGCGAACCAGAGCCCATCCACCCTTGAGCCCTAAAGGGACGCACATTTCTGACTAGGGGAGTCCAACAGCAAGTCCTAGGGTCATGCGTGGTCGAGCCAAGCCAAAAAATACGAAGAACTTTTCGATAGAAAAAGCCTCTATTCTGCAAACAAACAAATAATAAAATAATTTCATCGACTTCTTCATTCGTGTTATTGTTTGGATTCTTATTTTCCAGAAAAGGAAAGGACAATTGATTTTTCTTATAGACATTGGTAACAATTGCAAGAAATTTGAGTGTTTGCTTGATTATGTTACAGGGAATAAGAACTTTCAAGAGTACTTCTGTTCCAGAAATTTCTAATTGGGAAGATACTTCAAAAATGAGTTTATGCCGTGTAGTACTTGACATTTTCATCTATATTTCATGTTTTTTAGAATTAATTTTTTATGTATTTTTTTGTTATAAAACCAATAGACATTATTAATTATTTAAGAAATTTGGTAACAATTGCAAGAAATTTGAGTGTTTGCTTGATTATGTTACAGGGAATAAGAACTTTCAAGAGTACTTCTGTTCCAGAAACTTCTAATTGGGAAGATACTTCAAAAATGAGTTTATGCCGTGTAGTACTTGACATTTTCATCTATATTTCATGTTTTTTAGAATTAATGTTTTTATGTATTTTTTTGTTATGAAACCAATAGACATTATTAATTATTTAAGACTGATTCTCTTGGATGGAGATTGATACCTTCACCCTAATTTAGTCCTCTAGTTATTTGAGGGTAAATTGACTTGGCTGTTCCAGCAGGATTTTTTGTTTTCCAATTTACTCAAACGATTGAAACTTTAAATATCCCAATGCAAAGGAAGTTCGGTTTGATGTTGGTTGCATTATCTTTAAAAATTTATTTGGTTCATTGTTGGTCATCATTCCAAATTTTTTGTCACTGACTAATGACTCTTATCGTTCATCAGGACTTGCTATAAGCTTCTTTTTTAGTGACACATCTTGAAAGAAAGTAATCTAACATCTCTCCCACCTCAGGTTTCGAGGAACTGGAGAGTACGACAAGCACTTTGCAGAAGGAGTGTACACATGCGCAGGCTGTGGAACACCCTTATACAAGTCTACCACTAAATTCAATTCAGGTTGTGGGTGGCCAGCTTTCTTTGATGGCCTGCCCGGAGCAATAAACCGCACGGTGCAACTCTGTCCTTCTATGTTTCCTGATGTTCCTGAATACACTCTAATTGGGTGCACTCGATTCACATAAAGTCTATGGCATCAACCAAACCATTATAGTTATTTGGTATCTTTATAACCAAATAAAGCGTCCATCTTCTCTTTTTATAAAAGCTTGAAGCACATTGACTTTCACATTTTTCTGTGTGTGTACATGTATATGAAACATTTTCTATATGTTACATACTAAAATGATTACAAATGGTAGATATAGGACAATTCGAACATATATCCATTTATGTATATTATTTCTCAAATTAACTGAAACACCTTCTAATGTATCAAAGCAGGATAAAACGGTTATATTTTCAATCCTCAACTTATAAGCATACACCAAATATTATATCTGTAGGAGGTAACAGAGGTAGCAATTTGTCAATATTAATTTTTGTACAATGAAGCTAGCACTTTTCAACGAAGATCTTAAACTAAGTTGCTTAAAATATTTCCCTAACATATAGTGGTGCCCGTTTGGTGGCAAAATGCACAAGGTTGAGGGTTAAGGACTTACAAAGTTCGATCTTAGAGCATGGACTGGGAAGGCAGTCAGGTCTTGACTCTAATTAAAATATCAATAAAATTTTTTGAAAGGAAAAGGGATGTGACATCGAGGAGATGACCATGCAAAAGCTTCTATATATTTACATTGTCGAGCAAGAAATTACAATGACCAAAAGGTCCGAAGAATTTGGCATGTTCTAAAACATTTTCCATGTACATTATGTCAACTTGGAATATGGACCCATTTTCATACAAGCCACATAGACCGAAGGGTAGAAGTAACTCAAATCTTGGTAGAGCTACTCCCATGCCCAACTCTGCTATGGACTCCCAAAACCCAACATAGTCAAAGGTTGACACGAACTCCATATACACCACAGTCTAAACTTCCCTCGAGACCAAGCGACCAAAGGAGAGATGCTCAATGTACTCCATTATCGACTTGCAATATTCGCATGTGCCTCCAACACTCGAGAATAACCTAGCTCTTTGCACATCGGTCGTCAGTCGATTCCTCCTCAATAAAAGATGAGAATACACATTCGTAGTGGGACCTTCTATCTCCAAATATCTCTGAAATGATCTGAGGTAATTCAAGATCAAAGTCTGTCTCCAAGTATAAGGCACACCTTACACACTATGAAATGGCCATCCGCCTATGCCCAATTGTTCTTCCTGAAAAATGAATAATTTGTTTATTCAGGGGCATAATACTCCTCTATTTAGAGGATAAACCCAAGAGAGAAAATAACCAATGGATTAATTACAAAAAAAAGAAAGTAAAAAATACATAAATACTATTTCATACAAATTTCTCCCGCAAGCTGGAGCATAGATATCTATCACGCTCATCTTGGAAGAACACTTATGGAATGACACCTCGGCCAGAGCCTTGATGAATATGTCTGCAGTCTGTTCCCATGAGTTTACTTGGGATGTAGGGATGAAGCTCTTTTTCTATCATGTCTCTAGTGCAGTGGCAATTTTTCTCGATGTGTTTGGTCCTCTCATGGGACACTGGATTGTTGGCAATGAATAATGCATCCTAATTGTCACATAGTAGCTGCTTGAAAATAGGTGCGTCAATATCTAGGTCAGTTAGATCATACCTAACCCACATATTCTCAGTGCTTTATATTGCTTTATATTCAGATTCAACACTCGATCTAGCAACAATTTGCTTCTTACTTTTCATGAGACCAGTGAGCTCCCTATACACACCGCAAATCTAGAGGTTGACTTCCTATCTTTTGAGCATCTTACATAGTTGTTATCTGCAGAGGCCATGATCTCAGGAGATGTCCCTTTGTTGAAAAGTACTCCTATACCTGATGAAGACTTCAGACATCTTAGGATCATGGTGACTGCATCCGTATGAGTCTGAAGTGGTTGCTCCATAAACTGGTTGAATTTTCTCATTATGAAGGTGATGTTCGTCGTGGTGATCATTACATATATGAGTTTCCCAATGAGCTCCTTGTATCTCCTCTTGTCTACCCCCTCCGTATCACCATCACAGAGCTTCATGCTGGGATCCGTAGGACTCGTGGAAGGTCTACATTTTGCCATCCCAGTTTCTAGAAGGAGAACATTAATGTACTTCCTTTCAGTCAGAAAAAGTTCTCTCTGATTCCTGGTAAATTCAAGCCCAAGAAAATATCGTATTTCTCCAAGGTCTTTGGTGATAAACTATTGTCCAAGGAACACCTTAGCCTCATCGATCCCTTGTAAATCATCTCATGTAATAATAATGTCGTCAACATATACCAAAATAATGACAATATGTCATACAAAGAGCGAGGGATACACATTTGATCTTTTGAAGCACTGTTGCTCTATCAAATTTGAGAGCTTCTGGAACCATGTATAATGACATTGCTTAAGGTCGGAAATAACTTTATGAAGTATGCATATCTTCCGAGACTCCCCCTTAGCATCTAACCCAGATGGCTGCTGCATATATACTTATAGAGGTCGTCATACAAAAAGGCATTCTTGACATCGAGTTGGGAGAGCAACAAGTTTCATAGCGTAGCAACAAAAAGGAAGATCCACACAGTGAAATGACATACTACAAGAGAGGTGTCTCGATAGTCCACTCCATATGTCTGAGTGAATCCACGTGCCACAAATCTGGACTTGTTGCGGCCAACACTACTATATGCTCTTTGCTTTACTGTAAAAAACCCACTTGTTACCAACCACAAAAGCCCCTGCTTGGTTAGTAACCAAGCTTCATGTACCTCATGATTGGAGTGCAACCATTTGTTTCTTCATAGCTATCCACCACTAACTGTCCTGTATAACTAGGGATGGGCATGGGCCGGGCTGGTGCGGGCCTTGAAGGGCCCAGGCCCAAGCCCATTTAAAAAATTCGGGCCTTGGGCCGGGTCCGAGCCTGCAATTTTTTTTTCTGTTCGGCCCAAGCCCAGGCCCGACCCAATTCCATTGGGCCGGACTTGGGTCCGGGCTATCCGCCACTAACTGTCCTGTATAACTAGGGATGGGCATGGGCCGGGCTGGTGCGGGCCTTGAAGGGCCCATGCCCAAGCCCATTTAAAAAATTCGGGCCTTGGGTCGGGTCCGGGCCCGTAATTTTTTTTTCTGTTCGGCCCAAGCCCAGGCCCGACCCAATTCCATTGGGCCGGACTTGGCCCAGGCCCGACCCAATTCCATTGGGCCGGACTTGGCCCAGGCCAACCCATCTATGACTCTGACCTCTTGGTTAATCATGGACAGAAATGGACTTACCAATGCAAATGGCCTTCATTAAATTTTTTCTTCACCACAAACTGCTAATGTCTTGCATCACCAAATCCATCCTCGAAATCGTCGCTCACCGGACTGAAAAGAGGCATCATCTTCTTCTCCAATGTCAATTGAATCGTGGACGTCACTATATGACTCATCATCTTCAGTCTGTAAAGTGATAAGCAGGATGCTTTGTGCATGTCAGCAAGAAAACATCACAAGTGCCATAAAAATAATTTATATCTTACTTCAGAAAAGCTGTCAAAGTTAGCATCATCCTGCCGCGCTCTACCTAAATCAATAGAGTTGCCCTGCAGGAATTGCATCCAAACCATTCAAAAGTCAGTGACAAGATCCTAACAAATTATATCTAAGCTCCAAAGTTTATAGATATCTGTAATTGGAAGGTTCAATGCCCTTTTCCCATACCTTTGTAGCATATTAAAAGTTGATATCAACTAATGTGTGGTTTCGTTTATTGCACATATTCTCCTAATATCGGATGATTTTGAAAATGCATGATTTGGAAAATATCGGATGAAATGCAAATTTAAAACGCATGATTTGGAAAATCACATTGGAATACCCATATTGCCAAGAGAAGATGAGAAATTCGGGCTGGGCCCTCGGGCTGGATCGGGCTGGGCCGAGCCAAGCCCAAGCCCGACCCAAAAAAATTCGGGCCCAATAATTTAGCCCAAGCCCAGCCCATTATCTATTTGGGCTTGGGCCGGGCCGGGCTTTTCGAACTGGGCTTCGGGCTGGACCGGGCCGTCCCAGCCCAATGCCCATCCCTATGTATAACCTCCTGATATGTGCATGGGATCGTAATGACTGACAGTCCCACCACAAACTTCCCGAATCCCTTTGATAGACATTCCAGTGAAACATCTCCTCTGAGAGAGTACATAGCACATGTATGCCTCTTACGAAGTGCAATGGGCTGATCAAGATCCTTTAAATGATCAGCCTCGTCTATGACTATCTCTCGAGGAGATGTACTCTCATGTTGTACAGTTTCCTGCTGTACATAAACCTGAACAATGGCATCGACTGAGACCATGTGTTCATGATTTACTTGGGGCATGTTGGATGATGGGGAAGGCACACGAGAAAGGGGTCTAGCAGTCGGTCTGTGAATGTATACACAAGGTAAAGTTTGAATCACATAAGATGAGGTAGGAGCTGAAGGTGAATGAGGGGGAATGTAAACCTCCACATCAAACTCAGAAGGTGTTAGCCTATCACATGTGGGAGAAAAATGCATAACATACTCAAAGAAAATGGTATCAATACTAACATAGTATTTCTGTCTGATACGATCAAAATACCAATATTGAGTCTGTGAATGACCAACAAATGAGCATTTGATAGATCTGGGGGAGAGCTTGTCACAATCAAGAGTCAAGTGATGGATAAAGACCATACAACCATAGATCCAACGTGTTAGAGAGAAGATGTCTTTTTCGAGAAACGCAATCGAATAAGGTATCTTTTCTCTTAACATTGAAGATGACATACAATTGATGATATAACACGTGGTGAGGACAACATCTCTTTAGTTAGAGTGAGGAGCATGACTTTGTATAGTGATAGTCCTGGTAACATCTAAGAGATGACGATATTTGCTTTCGACAATACTGTTCTACTGGGAAGTGTAGGCACACAAAGTTTGATGGAGAATCCCAAGAGACGTGAAGAACTGAGATAATTGATTAATACAAAAGTCCAAATCATTGTTAGAGCGATGATATTTCTATGAGAGAAGTGTGCCTACCATCCAAAAGACCAAGGTTCAAATTCCACCTTGTGGGTGTTGTAGGTAGATGCCAACCAAGGTAAAAATATTTAGATCTTTCAACATGGATTTGAGCAAGAATCCATGTAGCCGACCCTCCTCAAAGTAGGAGAAGACTTCGCCATTTTTATTGTTAGTACATATGTAAAAAAGAGATTCTTTCTTTCAATGATAAAAGTTTGCATTAGAATCCGCCTATTCTTCATCAGAAAGACTTGAGAACGTCCGAAGAAATCATCTACAACAACAAGATAGACGTGCCCTGGCAATGAGGAACATGTTTGGGATCCCAAATGTCAAAATGCAAGAACTTAAATAAAGAATTACTACTATGACTCTAGTGACTTGGAAAACTAGTATGATGATGCTTCCCAAGCTCGCGAGCTGCAAACTGGAAACCGACTGAGATGAAATCTGAGAGAGGACTCTACACAACTTTTACAAAGGACGAATCGAAGGTACCACATGTACAGAGAGACAAGTCTAGTAGGAACGGACGATCTGCCATCATAAGGAGACTAGACCAATATGTAGAGAACCTCTAGCTCACGGCTACATCCATTCATTCTGCCAATAAGTATATCCTGAAACATAAGAGAAAATGGATAAAAAATGACGCGACAATTCGGATCCTTTGTAATATGACTAATAGACAATATATTCACAGAAAATTCAGAACACATGGAAGGTATCAACCGAGTCACTTCCTGTCTTGTAATAAGAAAGCGTCGCCTATCGACGATGACTACAAATTGGCCTGGAAGAAAGGTACTGTAGGATGCGACTTCTCTGTCACCATAGAGTTGATGAGACGCTCCATAGTTCATGATCTACTTTGCTGTAGGATCTGAAATATCTGCACTGTGATAGGTGGTAAGGGCATAATCAGAGACAAGATCATTATACTTCTGATCAACAAGAGTAGCAGTGGGCTCAAATTGTTGAGTAGCACGAGTAGATGCAGGGAAACCCTGCTTTTGATAGTATGCATACATAGCATGTCCTATACGATTACATTATTAGCACTGGGGACGAGGATGATCACTTCTACTCCATACTCCACGTCCTTTGAACTGTGGCAAACCTCCTCTATTGCGAGATGCATCCATAGTAGAAGAGGTATGGGTAGTATCTGTTAGAGTATGCATCACATGTATAGATGGGTAATTGGACCCCTCCGTAGTCCAATGACCACATCCACATGTTTAGTCCCACATCTACTGTAAATGGGGCCTGGTCTTACTAGTTGGGCTATATAAGAAGCCCCACACCATCTGTAACTTATGAGAGAGTAATACAAAATACCCGGTCTTTGAGAGGCCTTCTCTCGTGGTTTCATCTCGCTCATGGTTCCGCATAAAATACTAGTTTCTTTCCATATTTTGTATTTCTATATTTTTGATACTCTTTCGCATTCATCATTTTCTATATGGTATTAAAGTGAGTTCGATTCTGATGTTATTCTTAAACATTTGTTATTATTATGTTCGTTGATTTGTACGTCAAGGTGCAGTCCATGATGATCAGAGTAGTTCTAGAAATTCTAGGGTTTTTGCAACCCTAGAAAATTACGGACTCTAGATATTTAATGCATCCGATCATTGGATTCTATTCATGCTGCTGGGTTTCTTCCTGAAACCCTAATTCTGTAAGGCGATACAACAATAACAAGGGTTCACGAAGTTTGTGGATTTGATCTTACAGTTTATTATGTTCATGATTCATGATCTTTTATGAGTTTAAGAATAAATATGACTGCTGTGATTCCAACCATGTAATCTTCTATGATCTCCTTTTCTCGAGAGATTGTAATCTCCATGTAGCCAAGAGCGGATCTGATCGGCGTCTCCAGACGAAGATTCCTAGGGTTTCGAAACCCTAATTCTTGCATAGCAGTACCATCCTCTATCTTCCATCAAAGAAGATCTCACAAGTTCTAGCATGAAGAAGAAGAAGAGAAAGGAGGACCTCGATCGCTAGCGCAAAGGCGCCAACTCCTCCATCAAAGAAGAAGAAGTTCTGATGCAAAGGCAGCACCAACTCCTCTTTAGGCCCACGATCTGTAGCCCAGGTGCAACATATCTCCATCGCTAGTGTAAAACTTCAGGTGGTGATTGCGCGAGTCGAAGGAGGTAGCAATAGGTTTACAACCCTCGATGATTTCTGCATCTCCAGGCCGCACATGCATGGATAGGAAAGATGGTGGCATCGTTCTTGCATGGAAGAAGCCCGATCGTGGCAGGCAATGCCCTTAGTGAGAGGGGTTCCTAATCGGGGAAATTCTAGGGCTTCTTCTCTTCTATTTAATACAAAAAAATCTGGTCATTGCAACTAGCATTTGGCCTGAGAGGAATGCCTGAAGTTGGGGCCCAATTAGGCTATTTTTTTTCAAAAAGGGAAGAAGGGGCCCAAGTGGCCTATTGTTGCTACATATAAAAAAAAGAAAAATAGGACTGAGAAGTATTGGGCCCCTATTTGGGCCATGGGATTTTGTTTAGAAGGCCACCATACGAAAAAAGGGAAGAAGGTGAAAAGAGGGAACAACTTTAAAAGAAAGGAAGAAGAAAATCCGAAAAATTGAGACGACTCATGTGATTTTTTGTTCCTCCCCATTTTCACGTCTTATCCCAACTTGGTCGATGTCATCTATTCCAATCAATGTGAGAAAGGAGGAGTATTATGTAGAGTTGGACATGAAATTCAGATTCTCCCGTTCAGATTCAGACGTTCAGATTTCAGACTATACTAGTTTGGTTCGCACATGTATGCGGTCGTTATTTAGAGGTCCCCAACTTTGATTTGGACTCAAGGCTTTTCATGTGATCCATAGGGACTCTGGTGTAGAATTCCATTCTCTGAGATATTGTGGGCTTTGGGTTTCCATATCGATTCATAGGGACTCTAGAGTAGAGATCCCATTATCAGAGCTAGTATGAGAGAGACCCGATTCTCCAACGAGGAAACTCTTTTTCAGACTCCATTCTCTAGTGTTCTTGAACTCCACTATGAGATCCTTCCAAGGTCCTTATGAGAGGTCCATCTTCAGAGATCTACATATGGATAATTAGCGACATTCGTTGCTTGTCTCTTTAGAGAGATGGAGCTGTTGCAGGCTAGTGTTCTCTAAGGGGATACTCATTTCAATTTCTATGATTCTGACAGATGTAGTACAAAGCACACGTTCTCTGACGAGGAGACCCAGTTCAGTTCACAATCCAACCCTTCAGTTCCTCCTCACCAACACGACATGAGAAGCAATGTCCTCAGCAGACAACCAACAAAGTTTGCATTGAGTTGGTATTGTCTGTAGTGTCGTGTATTATGTGAGTGATTTCTTTCTATTTGTCCAAGCTGAGCATTGCATGATCCAGCTTGAGGGGGAGTGTTAGAGTATTCATCACTTGTGTAGATGGGTAATTGGATCCCTCTAGGGTCCAACGACCACATCAACAGGTTTAGTCTCACATCTACTGTGAGCGGAACTTGGTCTTATTGGTGGGCTATATAAGAAGTCCCACACCATCTGTAACAAGTGAGAGAGAGAGAGAGCAATACAAATACCCAACCCTTGAGAGGCCTTCTCCCGTGGTTTCATCCCGCTCCCTATGGAGTAGGGTTCCTCACAAAATCCTGGTGTTCTTTCCATGTTTTATATTTCTTTATCTCTGATGGATATGATTATGCATCCATCATTTTCTACAGTATCTACAGGAGGAATCATAATCCTGCTCAGACGGCTGTAAGCCTCCTCCATGGGAGCGATAGAGGCACCTGCAAGTAGCTGGTTACGAGTGGTATCATGATGGGGATTAAGGGCCGTAAGGAGAATACCCATCATTGTAATGTTTCTATAGGCCATCAACTTCTTAGGAGTACTGCTTAAGGGCAAGCTTTGAAGCTTCTCAGATATGCCACACAACCAGGAGTAGAAGACATACAAAGGGAGACATTTTGCTTCGTTGTGAATTTGCCATATTGGAGATGGAAGATCTTCGTCTCATTCTTTGCTTGGGAGTATGTGGTGACGAGAATGTCCCATATCGCCTTTTACAGTAGACTGGTATTAGATATCGTTGAATATCTCTTTCGTAAGGGTGTCGAAGAACCAAACACATGCTCATGTGTTGTTCTACTTGTATGAAGTTGTTACTTCAATTTTATCAGTCTGCTCGAGTTCCGTAAGGATCTATTCTTTGTTGTTTCTCTCCATAATGCTAACAAATTGCATTGCCTATTGTTTGTAGTTGATCCCATCCATCTTGATGTTGGACGCATAATTTTGAACCGGATGATGATGTTGGAGCCATCAACCTTGTTTTCTGTCATGATTAACAGAGGAGACTAGGAAAGATGTAAATCAGATGGTAAAATGATTTGATTTTGTCTTTACAATCATATAGGGAATATGTTGTGTGTGCAGACCTGGAGCCTAAACTCTCCTATCAACTTTGTCGACTATCTAAGGCAATCGGATTGGATTTAAATGGTTGAAAATGCCTTGGACTGCTTCAGAATCAGTGGGAGGATTTAGTGACTTGGGAAGAGAGCTAATCATCAATGAGGTGTTACAAGGTGTTGGCACGCTTCTCGAGGTGCCGCATACGCACTAGGCGCATGCTTCACGGTTGCTTGAGTGCTACCTAGACGTTGCTCCTTGGTAGCATTGCTGGTGATAGGCCTCCAGATGAGGCTGCATCCCCCTAGGGGTCTTACGAGGGCGAGAGCTCTGTCACAGTAGGAGTGAGTCATGAGGTGAATGAGGTTGCGCATGGAGACTGAAGAGGACTGGGCCGGTCGTTCATGCAAGTTCCGAGGTCGTGGAGGGCTGATGGGTGTGGATTTAGGTATCAAAAAGATATCAAAGCTTTGGTCTCAGATTGCCATTCTGATGCCATGCAGAAAGAAATGAATAACATGTTTATTTTGTTGTCATATGGCTCCTTTATATCGAGGACAAACATTAGAGGGTAAATAACCAATGGAGAAATTACATAAAAAAGGAAATAAGATATACGTAAATACTTTTTTTATAGCAATCATGTATGTCACAAAATCCCCCAATCTCCAGCAAGATTTCCAAAAGATGCATAAACTCCGCAAAGCGCTGATCCGTTACGGCGGAACGAAACCATGGGAGCCGGTCACCATCCCCCCAGCAATCTCTAACCGTACACCTAGCATCGAACACCAATGCAAATATCCTCGAGAAATGATCCTCGAGCTCCCCCTCTCCCATCTAGTCACCAATAAAAAAGTAGAATCTAAAGCCGTTTACTAGAACAAATTTCATTAGACAGACCAGATGTAGTGTGGAGCAAATGCCCATTTAAAATTTGGAAGGCATATTCATCGCATTAGTCCACACAGAGAAATCCATAGAAGTCCCATAAATTGAGCGAATAATCTTGTACAACAGGTCAACCCCACTACCTCAAATGCGAGTTACCCGTTTTGCCAACAAAGCTCAATTCATCTCCTCGAGACTCAAAATCCCAAGGCTCCCATCATCTTCCTTGAGCGGTAGGGTCTTCCACCCCACCAAAGGCATCCATTGCATCTCCTCGGAAGAGGCCCGAAAGAAACATCTCATCAATGCTTCCTACTTCCCCATATCCCCATCAAGTAAGCGGCACAAAAAGGGAAAAAATCATCAACCACACATCTCGACAAACAAGCCACACATCAACTCATCAACCTCATTTCCATCTTCTCGATCACATGCATCCAATTCAATTGTCTCAATTTACCACACAGCAACGATGACCCAAGGTAAAGTAGAGGGAGCGTCCCCCAGTTATGTCTGAGCGGCAACCCCCTAACCCTCCATCTTATCCTCATTCACTCCGAAAAGGGCAAGGGCAATCTTGGCATGGTTGATTCGTAGTTTAGAGACCATCCCAAACAACTTAAGCACAATGGCCACACTTTCCGTAGAATCCATATCCCCATCGACATCAACATACTATAGTATGGATGTAGAGATCTCATCAGTACCGAAACCCGCCATAAAACCTCCATCCTTCGCCTTAGTAACCATTCTTGCCAAGACATCAGCAAGAATGACGAATAGTAAAGGTGCCAACGAACAACCCTGCCTAACCCCACGCTGCGGTTGAAATAAACCACCATACTGGCCGACTTTAGCAAGACAACGTGTGAAGATGTCATCACATATCTCTTTATATGATTAATCCAATTGCTCAAAAAGCCCTTACAATGCACAAACACTCATGTGAACATCCAGTCAAGACAATCATATGCTTTGGTGAAGTTTACCTTCCACAAAAAGCCTTTGTTCTTCTTTCGCTTTCCAGCCACAATACTCTCAGAAGCCATCATTACCTCATCCATCATGTATCAACCTATGATGAAAGACGTCTGCGCTAGATCAACAGTAGAGCCAAGAAACTCTCCCAATCTGTTGGCCAACACCTTCGTCACGATAAGATAAATGACATTAAACAGAGCAATAGGACGCTTATCGTCCACCCTTTGCACTACTTCCGGTTTAGGAAGAAAGAAAAGAATGGTCCAATTAAGTCGCTCAAATCCATGATGTCTGATGCAATTCCTCCACCAAGTTGGTCTCCTCGTTTCATTTCAGCAAAGAATTTAAAAGGTGGAGGATCATGATTAGCACATGCATATATTAGTAAGATAGTTTTGTGGCTAGTAAATAAAGAGGGAATTTATGTCATCAAAGAAAAGAGAAGAAAATTAAAAACTGGCCGTGCTATATAGAAATACTTGATTTAACAAATTTATGGTTTTTGTCTTCTCCAGTCCTTGCTTTCTGTAAACCGTCCTGTGGTATCTTGGATATCAAATGCTTTTGGCTGAGGGACATTTAGATACAAGCTACTTGCATGACCTCCATTGTTACAATCTAGAGAATATATGTTGTTTTTTCTGCAACATTTATTGGATATTGGTGGAAAGCATCACATGACCTGTTGCACCATCCCTTCTGCAAAATGTGTTTCCTACTGCAAGCAATGTCCGATCTCCAATTGGAATTGAACCTCGAGGCTCGAATTACACACCTTAAAGCTTTAGGAAACATATCTCAATAGAGAGAAGTTTTGGCCGATATCAAAGGAACACGTTTTAATGATATGATCTTCTAGTGTGTCCTCTAGTCTTCTTAATGTGATATGTACTTTCTAATCTTGTTCACGTAGGTCATTAATTAGTTTCCCGCCTATTTTTCCGTAGTTGATCGACAATACGTAGTTTGTCATATGGAGCAAGTCAAACAAACATGGCCACCCCTGGCCATACCCTTTCTCCCTACATATGCTTTTAAACTTGAGTGATAGTGCCCCTCCTAGGTCCTGAGACGAGAATGAAGTTGACCTGCTTTATGTTGTAATGATCCCTGTATTTCGATTGAGGTACAGTCCGACTTGAATTTTTCATGTATAGGCAGAATGGCTTCAGCTATTGACTCAGAGGGTGACACATCAACATACCAGTTCCTCTCTTTCCTACTTTATGATGTTAGGGGTGCATGAAGTCAAGGATGTTAACGTATTATCCTAGAGGAATTCCTCTTTGTAGTGGCAACAGAAATTGAGCGGAATCATAACTTTGTAGAGGTAAGGGCACTTAAAGAGGTTAATGAGGAAGGTTATGCTGTAAATTCGGTGCGATCAATTACTTATATAGAAAGGAAGTGAATAACTTGTATTTACACTAATAAGACCGAGAAACTTCCAATTATTCAAAAATCTATATTAGGTTTCGTTACGCTACTATATATTAAGTATATTTTGAGGATCTCAATGACCATTGCACCCATCTACCGTAGTTGAAATATTTCCTTAAGCTTTCAGTAGTTTTGCTATAGCTTAGAGGGTGTTATTAGTCATTTTATTTATATATTGTTAGAGTCCATTAATAGCTAGCAACAGACAGAAATTCAGTATGCAGATTCGTTTAGACATGTCACCTCATAGAGATTATCCAATATGCAAGGTATACATGGAATAAGTAGGTTTGTGCATTTTTTCATTTTTTAATTTTAAAAATACGTAATTCATTATAAATATTTCTTAAAATAGTATGGTTTCCCCCAAGAGTCAATAATGTACTACATTCTTTTAAAAAGCATGTCTCGAGGCGGTGAGGCGTAAGCCTCAAGGCGTTTTTGACAAAAAGCGCCTCGAGGCTTAAGCCTCACCTAGAAGTTGTCAGGCATAAGCCTCAGGGTGCTGTGAGGCATATGAGGTGGTGAGGCAGCCTAAGTAAGGCAGAGGCATAAGCCTCCATCACGATATTTTTTTTCTTTTGGGTTATGTGTTTCGCACATGATTTTGTTTTACCCCAAGTATTATATATATTTTGCTAGTGTTTTTGTTTCCATGTTAAACCTTGCATATTTCTATAAATAGATACATACAAAGCGAAGGGATTGCTTGAAAGAAGCGAGGATCGATGATCTTGTATACATCATATTCAATTTGTCATATTGCATCCACACATACTAGTTCTATTGTACACAACGTAGGTGATTGTGTTATTAGTCATTTTATTTATATATTGTTAGAGTCCACTAATAGCTAGCAACGGACAGAAATTCGGTATGCAGATTCGTTTAGACATGTCACCTCATAGAGATTATCCAATATGCAAGGTATACATGGAATAAGTAGGTTTGCGCATTTTTTCATTTTTTAATTTTAAAAATAAGTAATTCATTATAAATATTTCTTAAAATAGTATGGTTTCCCCCAAGAGTCAATAATGTACTACATTCTTTTAAAAAGCATGTCTCGAGGCGGTGAGGCGTAAGCCTCAAGGCGTTTTTGACAAAAAGCACCTCGAGGCTTAAGCTCACCTAGAAGTTGTCAGGCATAAGCCTCAGGATGCTGTGAGGCATATGAGGTGGTGAGGCAACCTAAGTAGGGCAGAGGCATAAGCCTCCGGCACGATATTTTTTTTCTTTTGGGTTATGTGCTTCGCACATGATCTTGTTGTACCCTAAGTATTATATATATATATTGCTAGTGTTTTTGTTTCCATGTTAAACCTTTCATATTTCTATAAATAGATCCATACAAAGAGAAGAGATTGCTTGAAAGAAGCGAGGATCGATGATCTTGTATACATCATATTCAATTTGTCATATCGCATCCATACATACTAGTTCTATTGTACACAACGTAGGTGATTGTGTTTGAATTGTAATAATTTTTTTATACTTGTTGTTATTTACAACTTGATGTTGTTATTTGGGTTTTCTTAAAATAGTTGTTGGAGTATTTAGTTGTACGCCCTGAGTTATAGATGGGTAAATGGATACCTCAAGGATCCATTTACCCCATCCATATGTTTAGTCTCACATCTACCAGTAGTGGGACTTGGAGGCTCCGTGGGGGCTATATAAGGAGCCTCAGACCTCCTGTATCCATGGAGAAAAAGCAATGCAACATATGCCCCTTTGAGGGCTTCTCCCGTGTTTCATCCCACTCCTTACAGAGTAGGGTTCCACGTAAAAATCTCTTATTCTTCGATGCTTATATTTCTAGTTTTATGCTCTATTTATCATTCCACTTCCGCATTCTCTATTTTCTAACATGGTATCAGAGCGGGTTTGATTCTCGAGATTTTTCATAATCTTTATTTCTTCGAGATTTGATTGTCATATTGTTCTTGAAGATCATTTATGATTCAAGTTCTGCCATTGTTTTTTTGGTTTTGAAACCCTAAATTCTGGAGAATCAAAGCGAGCAGCATCACGAAAGAAAACCCAGCATCCTGCCATCTACGCCAAATCATCATCTCTGCCAGGATCGATTCTAACATGATCGAGAGCATCGAGCGGTGATTCTAGGACCAGGCACCACACTTCCATCTCTTCCAGCGAGGCAACAACGCATACCAGGCCCAGACGATGCCTCCCCGATCCCTTCGCGGGTCCAGCATCCTCCAGATGGAGACCCTCCCGACCTCAGAGCAACTCATCGCATGCGCGTGATCCAGCAGAAACAACGATTTGGAGCCCGATCATTCTCCCAGGGGCGGCGCAACTCGCAACTCTAGGCAGCACCTCCTTGCCGTGCAGGAGCACATGCGACCTCAGGCTACAAGCGATGGTTGCACTCGATGCCACCGGCCAAACATCTCTCGCGTGAAGAGCTCTACACACAGGCAGCGACGAGCCCTCCAGGCGGCCTCCCCGTCTCTTGGTGTCGATCCTTTTCCATGCCACGCGCACACGCCATATTCTCCCATCTCCTCACAGGCAGCGCTTGTCTCCTCCTGCAGACGGTCGGAGACCGCATCCCGATGCTCTTCCCTGCCACGAGCCCTCTCCTAGATCCACTCCAAGGCGGCAAAACCATTTTATGGCAGTGCCCTCTCAAAGATAGAAGAGGGTTCCCGATTGGGAACCCTAATTTGATGTTCGTTTATTAAACTGCAAGTGGACCATTGTATGTTAAAAAAGAAAAAAAAAACGGTTGCAAGTTGGCATGTTGGGCCGTGCCTTAAAAAAGGGGAAGTGAGGGGCCTGATTTTTTTTAAAAAGGCCAAGGTTAAAAAAATTTGAAGAAAAGGTGCGTACATTATAACAAAACCGTACCCAGGAAAATTAAAAAAAATTATGATGAAAGTTGGGTCGGCTAAGTATAAAAAAGGGGGGGGGGGGTGATAGTCGAGAAAAATTGATGAAAGAAACAACCGTAAAAAAATTGAAATGGCTTAAAAAATTGCTAAAAAATGATGATTGATTGAAACGCCAAAAAAATGCTTTGGCTAAGTGATGTTTTGTCCACATCATTGTTGTCTTCTCCCAACTTGGGCGACGTCCATGTTTTCCGACAAGTATGGGAGAAAGGGGGAGTATTATGTAGAGTCACAATTCTCGTTTCAGATTCAGAGGTCAGATTCAGATATTCTCCAAACCAACCGATTTTCAAACTTTACAGATATTTTGTCAGACTAGACGTTAGATTCCGTGTCAGTTTCAGACGTGCACGAGTATGCGGTTTTTTCAGATGAACACGTGCTTGCCATCTTTTGTAATGGTCACTGTCTTTCTTCTTGTTATTTTGGCCAGAGTTTTCATGTGAGCCATAGGGACTCCAGAGTAGAGGACCATTCCCTATGCCATGTTGGCAAGGGTTTTCATGTGGAGACTTTTCATACTCCATTCTTTAGCAATCGTGGACTCCAACGAGGATTGCACATCATAGGTACTCCATAGTAGTATATCACTCTCTGTGCCAGAAGGGAGAGACCCAATTCTCCAACGAGGAGACTTTTCATACTCCATTCTTTAGCAATCGTGGACTCCAACGAGGATTGCACTTCCACGGTCTTTTCCAGTTCAACCCTTTTTTCAAAGATGGAGCAGTTGTCCACATGTTGTGGCGACAAGAGTACTCCGACGAGGAGACTCATTTCAGTTGCAGTGACTCTGACAGGCGCAGTACAGAGCACATGGTCTTTGACGATGAGATTCGACAGACTCACACTCCAGCTCGTTCGTCCTCCTCACATACAAGGCTTGAGAAACAACGTCCTCGATAGCAGCCGACAGTTGTGTGCGTTGAGTTGATATTGTCTGTAGTGTAATGTAGCGTGAGTTGAGTTTCTTTCTATTTGTCGAAGCTAAGCATTGCATGCTTCAGCTTGAGGGGGAGTGTTGGAGTATTTGGTTGCGCGCCCATGAGTTATAGATGGGTAAATGGATACCTCCAGGATCCGTTTACCCCATCTATATGTTTAGTCTCACATATACCAGTGGTGGGACTTGGAGGCTCTATGAAGGCTATATAAGGAGCCACAGACCTCCTATATCTGTGGAGAAAAAGCAATGCAAGATATGTTGAGGGCTTCTCCCGTGGTTTCAACCCGCTCCTTAGGGAGTAGGGTTCCACGTAAAAATCTCTTGTTCTTCGATGCTTATATTTCTAGCTCTATGCCCTGTTTATCATTCCGCTTTCGTATTCTCTATTTTCTAATGGTTATCACATATATGGAGAAGCACAATTGAAACGAAACACATGGAGTAAAATAATTATTGCATTCTACTCGGTTTTCCCAAGATGGTATCAGAGCCAAGGGTCTAACCCTAACCCTAGGCTCCTCTCTTCTGCCACCGTATCCCCCCACCCCCCACCCCACCTTCCGCCGCTGTCCCTCCCCTCCTCCACCGCCCTTCCTCGTCACTGTTGGGGCCCCTCGCCTCCGCCAGGGCCTCCTCTCGCCGCCGAGACTCCCATCTCGCCGTCAGGGCTCGCCTCCTTGCCGCCGGGCCCCGCCTCTCTCCTCCGCCGTCAGCCCTAGGTAGGGGACCCTTACCGTCGGGTTCCCTTCCTTCCACGCCGACGCCACCACTTTCGTCGGCCATTCTATCTCCATGGATTTGAGTGCGTAACATCTACATATGCACTCAAGTCCGATCAAGTCCTTGTAGACAATTGTTTCTGGTCTACAATCTCTAGTTCTTCGTCTACGGCGACATGTCAGAACACAAGGTCGATATGCCCTCCATAGGCGTCTTCAAAGGTTCTGCGCCAATAGTCAAGATGGGACAAACTATGAGCTCTGGGCGATGCAGTTCATGAGTCTCATGAAGTCAAATGGTAAGAAGCATATACTTACCGAGGATGAGCCGACAGAGAAGACTGGGATCTATGCCTCTTGGGAGGCTGATGACTCTTATGCCAAAGTTTGGCTATCAAGCACACTGTCGATGGAGATTGCCAGTGACATCCTTCATCAACCCATTGCCAAGGTAATGTAGGATATTCTGGCCGCTACTTATTCCCAAGTGCGGAACGAGACCAAGATGTTACAGCTCCAACATGATATATTCACGATGAAGCAGAATGGATGGCCACTTCACTCATTGTGCACGTCCCTGAGAGGGATGTTCGAGAAACTATACAATACTATACCACTCACGACAACTCCAAAGCAATAGAAGATATTTCTGAACGCTACCATGGTTGGCGTACTACTTGCAGCACTCGATCCTGAGTAGGCAGCCCTCTCTCAGATATTGGCCGATGCGGTTATTCCTCCTATGGAGGACGTTTATCGGAGGCTCAGTCGCATATCAGTCTCCTCCAGCATGTCTACTCCACCCCCATCGACGATGGCAGTATCGCGTCGGAGAGGTAGACAGTCTTCTATTCATGGACGTGGACCCCGTGGACGTTGAGGTCGCTTTCGCCAGCCGTGTTCATTTTGCCACCGCACCGGCCACTCGAAGGATACTTGCTACTCAAAGCATGGGTTTCCAGCATTAGTGCGTGTAGCCGAGTATGTTCCTCCTCAGTCAGCTTCCACTGCCGATAACAGATTCGAAGAGCTTGTGGCACGTCTACATGATATTATGCCTCACTCATCTACTGATTCGCCAGGAGGACCTTCAGATGTTGCTGCTACAACTTCTGCCAGTTCATCTGCCGCTGCCAGTACCTCAGGTAGTGCCATTGCCTTTACATCTTGTCATGACCTCTCTGATTGGATTATCGATTCTGGCGCCACCCATCATCTCTGTCGTAACAGAGAGAGACTTGAGTCCTACAGGGACATCCCACATGGCCACTCAGTACTGATAGCAGATGGTACTCATTCCCCCATCGTTGGACAGGGGGAGGTTTCCTTATCACCTATTATGCATCTACAGAATGTTTTACATGCTCCTGAGTTCTCCATGAACTTGTTATCTATTAGTCAGCTTACGAAGGATTTGCACTGTCGTGCTATATTTGACCCTCGTCTCTTATTTTTCAGGACACACTAACGGGCAGGGTGATTGGCTGTGGCTCTGAGCAGAATGATTTCTATCATCTGGTCCGAAACTCTTATGCTGGTGTCTCTTCACATTCAGTCAGATCAGTCTCTCCGTACATCTGGCATCTTTAGTTTGGCCATCTCCCGCTCCAGAAAATGCGACATCTCTTGCCTCAGATCTCTTCCAGTTCGTTCTTTCGCTGTGAAGCGTATCAGTTGGGAAAGCATCATCGGTCTTGCTTTCCTAGTCGTCAGAGTCGGAGCAATAGATCCCCATTTGAGTTGTTTCAAATTGATATTTGGGGTCTGAGTCGTGTACTTGATCATCAGGGACACATGTTTTATCTAGTGGCAGTGGATGATTTTTCTCGTGTATCTTGGGTCTTTCTTTTAAAGAATAAATCTGAAGCATGGGATGTTATTAAAAATTTGATTAATGAAGTGCAAAATGTTTTCTCTTCTACCGTCAAATATGTTCGAACAGATAATGCATTGGAATTCTGCACCCGTTCTCTCTCTCAGTTTCTTTCGTCTAAGGGTATTATTCACCAAACCACATGTGCTTACACCTCTCAACAGAATGGCATGGTAGAAAGGAAACATCGTCATCTTCTTGACATTACTCGAACCCTTCTTATTCAGAGTTATCCTCCCATCACTTTCTGGAAGGATGCTGTCCTTATAGCCTGCTATCTGGTCAATCGAATGCCATCATCTGTCCTTGGTGAGAAAATTCCTCTTTCTGTCATTTTCCCTGATAAGGAATTATTCTCACTTACTCCTCGTATTTTTGGTACCGTTGCGTTTGTTCATCGCCTGTCTCCTGGACTTGACAAACTCTCTCCTAGAGTTGTCAAGTGTGTCTTTGTAGGTTACTCTCGGACTCAAAAGGGTTATCGATGTTATGACCCCGTGAAAAAGAAATATTTTGTCAGTGCTGATGTCACATTTTTTTGAGTCCGTTATGTACTTTTCCCCTGCAGGTGACAGACTGGTCTCGTCCACTACCAACAATGATGTCGATGTCCCTCCTCCTAGCTTGAGTTCACCCGAGTCCACTCCAGCTTCGGTTGTTACACCACCACCACAACCGCCACCTCCACAACCGCCTATTCCACCCTTACCTAGATTCTATACGCATCGGTCAGGTCCTGCTCAGGATACACATCAGGCATCCATCACGCCTTAGGTATGTTCAGATGATGTCACTACTGATGGGTCAGATATGGTACATGTGCAGGATTCTTCATTGCATGAGGAGACTACACCATCCAGTACAGAGGACGACGACCTTAATATTCCCATTGCTATTCGGAAGTAGAAACAGACTTGTGTGTATTATCCCTTTGCTTCCTAGGTGTCCTTTCATCGTCATACAGGCGGCTTTCAGAGATTTGCTGCGGCTTTGTCTTCCGTGGACATACCACAAACCTATCAAGAAGCTATGAAGATCGATTGCTGGTGACTGGTTATGGAAGAAGAGATGCGTGCTTTACAGTATCGTGGAATATGGAGCTTGGTTAATGCTCCCCCTGACGCGTCCATTCTTAGCTGCTAGTGGGTATTCACAGTAAAATACCATGCCGATGGCAGTCTCGTCGCGAGAGGTTTCACACAAACCTATGGCGTGGATTATATGGATACATTTTCTCCAGTGGCTCGTCACTCTATCTTCGCATTCTTTTATCAGTTGCTGTGGTACGTGATTGGACTATATCTCAACTTGATGTCAAGAATGCCTTCTTGTATGGAGATTTGTAGGAGGAAGTCTACATGCCACAACCACCAGGGTTCACTGCTGAGGGGGAGAAGCATATGGTGTGTAGACTTCACAAGACGATTTATGGCCTTAAGCAGAGCCTAAGGACGTGGTTCCAGAAGCTTTCCCACCTAATTGAACGACAGGGGTTCAAAAGATCAAATGCAGATCACTCGCTGTTCATTCAGAAGTCTTCTACATGTACAGTGGTCGTCATGGTTTACGTCGATGATATTCTGGTTACAGGAGATGATGTTCAGGGAATAGAGAGGGCAAAAGCATTCCTGGGTCGTCAGTTTGTCACGAAGGATCTTGGTGCCCTAAGATACTTTTTGGGTTGGAATTTGCCAGGAATGCACAGGGTCTGGTGATGACCCAAAGGAAGTACA
Organism: Ottelia alismoides; assembly: GCA_037367405.1. Classification (NCBI taxonomy): domain Eukaryota; kingdom Viridiplantae; phylum Streptophyta; class Magnoliopsida; order Alismatales; family Hydrocharitaceae; genus Ottelia; species Ottelia alismoides. Next base: position 179,559 of record JAZKJV010001556.1, on the reverse strand, counting down.
TTACAGATTTGTTGATTGAAACATGCATGGCTGGATGTAGACCATCGAGTACTCCTATGGATCCAAGCATGAAGCAATATGACGATGACACTGCAGAAGTAGACAAGAGGAGATATAGAGAGATGGTGGGTAAGCTCCTTTATATTACCATAACTCGACCCGATATTGCGTTTGCAGTAAGCCGATGAGTCAATTTATGGAGCAGACAATACAAGTCCATATGGATGCCATATACATGATACTGAGGTATCTAAAGTCTTCTCCAGGCTCAGGGTTGTTATTTCGAAAGGGCACAGATTTATCTATTTCAGCGTGTGCAGACGCAGATTATGCAGGGTGCCCTAAAGATCGAAAGTCTACGTCAGGATTCGTAGTTTTTGTTGGGAGCTCTCTGGTTTCTTGGAAAAGCAAGAAACAAGCTGAGTTCTTACAAGCTGAGCATGATAGACATCTATGCTCCACCTTGAGGGGGAGTGTAGAGACTTATGTTATGTGTCGTTTATTAATTTCTTATTTATTTCTGGACTTCTATGCATTTTACCCATGGGGTCTCTCTCTATATAAGAGATTCCAGGGTTCCTTGGATTAATATATTACTCGATTTTCCCAAGAGTAACCACGACATGACCATTTTTCTTGAGAAAGATTATACCGAGATAAAGTCTACTTATCCCGTAACTATTCACTTATCTCTATACAAAGTCCACTTATTCTGATTCCTGAATAATGTTCATTTATCCATACAAGGATTTGTAAATAAATGTATATCAAACTTTTAGCGAATTGATCCTAAGAGAATCTATAATTTTTAGGTTCGGTTTGTTTATTTAATCAAGCCTAAACTTGTGTTCAGGTTCGGTTCATTTATTTTTTGAACCAAATTTGAATCGAACTGTTAGCAAGCTGAATCTGAGCAAATATCGAACTTGAGAATTTTCTGACAGTCCTACCCCTCAGCTTGTTGATTGAATATTGAGACCCCTGTCTTATTGACAATCCAACATGATAAATGATTAGGATTCAAGTATATCAACACATTTTAACCTTGAACACTAAGAATTATGATTTTTATTGTACTTTTAGTATTAAGTACAGAGTTCGGTTTAATACTCGTATAAAATCATGGAAGTTGGAGTTGGAACTTGATATTATGCAAATTAGCGGCCTAATATTAGTTCTTTTAGACTTCAATGCCTTCATCGCTTATTTTTTTTGAATAAGAAAACGGGGGAGCCCTCTCGAGGCGGGAGTCACCACACCACAACATTCATTAATAAAGGAAAAGGTACATCAGTTTGATATCCAGAAATTGTATAAAGCATTACATTGTGCAAGAGCATTTTCAGAGTAAAACCGCTACCCCTTGAAGATGGTATCATTCCTACCAAGCCAAATAGCCCAGAGCGCGGCAAAAGGCTTGGAGACATCATCGGAAGACCCAAGTCCGACCGCCCGAATCGATCCCCAAAAGTGGACCGCATCAGATGCCCGGACCCACGAAAGCCCCAAAGAATCCCAAACCTTTGCAGAAGACATGCATCCAAAGAAAATATGGTCCGCATCCGCTATCTCGTCCTCACATCTGTCACACTTTAAATCCGCATCGGATGCCTTCATCGCTTATGTGTTGTATCTTTTACTAGTGTGGGTTTTTTTGAATGTGTTTTTGGCAAAACTTAATATTATATTATATATAATAATCTATTGTACTTAATATATATTATATTATATATATTACTCATGTATGGATGGATCCCTGATACAAATGGATCCATATAACGAACAGAAATTGAATCGTTTATAAAAATTTCACTGGAGGTGCTGCCCCCACACCCCTGTAGGGAGGGGGGAGGCACAACTGCTCTCCCCATATTCCCATCCCCTCGGTAGGGTCTACATGGACAAAACCTGAGCAAACCTCCAATTTTAGGTTCGGTTCGTTTGTTTAATCGAGACTAAACTTGTGTTAAGGTCCGATTCGTTTATTTTTTAACCGAACCGAAATCGATCATCTATTTAATTGAATTAAATCTAAGCGAATATCAAACTTGAGAATTTTCTGATGAGAGGGACTGAAAATAATTAGAATAACTATTTCATTCATTTTTTATCTCTCTTCTTCATCTTTTGAAAAAAATACATTAATAAGGATTCATCTCAGTGAAAAATAATAATTGTAGTATATTTTTATATTCTTTTAGATGAGCGATAAGGAATAAGGTGGGGATAATGGATAAAAAAGATTTATACTTGTTCTATTGATTTGAGGGTAAGGGAAAATATTGTACATATAGATATTGGATATTGTAACCACGACGTGACCATTTATCTTGGGAAAGTTTATACCGAGATAAAGTCTACTTATCCCGTAACTATTTACTTATCTTTAGACAAAGTCCACTTATCCTAGGACAGAATCCACTTATCCCGGTTCTTGAATAAGGTTCATTTATCCATACAAGGATTTGTAAATAAGTGTATATCAAAATTCTAACGAATCGATCTTAAGAGAATCCATTATTTTTAGGTTCGGTTTCTTTATTTAATCGAGCCTAAACTTGTATTCAGGTTCGGTTCATTTATTTTTTGAACCGAATTTTAATCGAACTTTTAGCAAGCCGAATCTGAGCAAATATTGAACTTAAGAATTTTCTGACAGTCCTACCCCTCAGCTTGTTGACCGAATATCGAGACCACTGTCTTGTGACAATCTAACAAGACAAATGATTAGGATTCAAGTATATCAACACATTTTAACCTTGAACATTAAGAATTAGGATTTCTATTGTACTTTTAGTATTAAGTACAAACTTTGGTTTAATACTCATATAAAATCATGGAAGTTGACGTTGGAGCTTGATATTATGCAAATTAGCGACCTAATATTAGTTTTTCTAGACTTAATGCTTTCATCGCTATCTTTTACTAGTGTGAATTTTTTTGAATGTATTTTTGGCAAAACTTAATATTATATTATATATAATCTATTTTGCTTAATTTTAATTTTTCTTTCTAAAAAATTGAGGCTTACGTGTTACGCCTCGAACGCCTTGAGGATTAAACCTTGCCTCACATTTCAGGAAAATGCCTCAGACTGCCTCGGGTTTTTTTTAAACCTTGATATTTATAAGGTAAGTTTACATATTTTATGTAAATTTTAACGACAATATCTTGTAACCATGTCTTTTTTATTAGCATCTATCTCACTAATACCATTCCTAAAAACCAATCTAATATATAAATGTCCAAAATAACTAATTGTCAAAATCTAAGTTTGATGCAAGCATGGATTAGGGATCTAGACATATTAGGATTTTGTTTGTTTAATTGAGTCTAATTTTAATTTTTTTGTTGGTTAAATAAATTGAGATCAGTTTAGACTCTCAGTGTAATAGGGTTCGTCATTTAGGTGTCAACGTTAGAGTTATTTTCGGGATCAATTACGATTTTGATTTGATTTTATTATATTAACTTTCTATTTTTGTTACCCCATCCCTACTTGTATAAAGGGGTAGTAAGATATTGTTTATTGAGAACAAATTAAGAAAATACAAATTGAATATTGAGTTTTGGTTTTGAGAGTGCCTCCAATGTTATTTTCTCCTCTTCATCTATTTTCTATCCTCACCTATTTTATAGGGCTTTTATTCTCAACCTTGTTCCCTCCCTCAACTTGCGCGAACAAATTCCTTATTGAGTGATTTTAAGAGTGCCTCTCTTCTCTTCTTTTATCTCCTTCTCGATTTCTTGACCGCATCAAATGTATTAAAACATGTCTTATAAGTCATTCTTACGATTCAATGGTCTTATCATATTTTTGCTAGCGTAGCTTGACCACCATGGTCATAAGCCGTATTTGAAGCAGAAAAAAGTTGAAGATTGTCTCCAGTCAAGCCTTAAGGCGCAAAGGTGACTGAATAAGTTGATTGAGGAAAAGCCATTCATTCGCGATGAAGGTCCGATCAGTATAACAACCATACAATGTGTCTTCAATGAAGACATTCATATGGAGACTCTATTGTTACAACTCCCATACAAGAAGAAGACTATGTGAAGAGTCTCTAACAATATCTGCAACTTCTATCGAGCTCTCATCTTTTTGAACGGAGGAAAATCCCATTGCCTACAGGGGTGCCCCAATCGTTACAGAAGGAGTCCACGAGAAACTGAAAGAACCGATAAGTTGGATTTCCTCTACCACTTGTGTGCATGAGCTACAATGCAATAACAACACCACGTCGACGATAGTGGTATTCTGTTTCCCTGCTGGCGATGTCCAATAGCAATATTAATGCCTCAAAGTGGCGGAGAGTTGGGGGGGGGGTGTTCCAGTTGCAAGTGCCTTCGCCTTCATGGATTGGGGCTCCACATTGCATCATCAGGTGCCGTGAATACCAATATATGCATTAGAGGCTTCCCCATTGTAGCCCTCGAATTCACGATTGCTATTTCGCTCCTTGAGATTGAGATCAGCGAAACTGCTCTATTCCCCCGGTACATCGCTTGAGCCTTTGATCGGGGCTTGCATCTCTCGTAGCCTTTAATGTCGCCACCTGACCATTAAACAATGTCGCCATGGCTGCTACCACATCCATCGCCACTCGACCCCTGGCTTCCCATGCCCGACCAATAAATGTGAGGGGAGTTAATCCCAATCCTTTAAGAATTGGTGGCATTGGATCACTACCACCACCACCAACAAAGCTTTTTACCACAATCAAGTAGGGCCGGTTAGTGTTGAAAGATTCGACTATTTTTTACGTTGGCTGTCCACTACCTAGCGCAACCCCTACAGGGGGGATTTGAACCATGGTCTTCTAGGCGGTAGGCATGCTGCACTACCACCAGACCATTTAAGTGGCCTTGGATTATCTTATAAAAAAGATGCTAAGGCCAAGGATGCATCCCATACACCCGTCATTGTGCTTTCCAAGCCTTTTCTTTCCATAACTCCTTCGAATTCCACAATGCACTTGTTGAATGTGCCATATCAATTTTTCAACCACAACGGAAGAAACAACTACATGGATGCCACCGTTTGCTCCATATCTGTTCTTCCTACACGAAGTTAGGTGCGCCAAACTCAAATAATCAAGCTCGACGCTCAATGATAAAGCATAGACTCCACCTCGTGCTTCCATCACTGATTTAGGGAAAAGCTTGGGGATCTTGACATTCAAGCAACTTGTTGGGAGATGAGTATTTCAAAGCGGAGAAAATTGGCACAAGCACAGATTGGGGATCTTGACAAATTAGGATTTTGTTCGTTTAATTGGTTATGAATTTATTTTTGTGTTCATTAAATAAATTGAGATAAATTTAGGATCGCAATATTGACCAGTTTGATCATTTAGGTTGGGTTGGTTATTCATTTTAGGTTGATTTTATTTCAAGTATATATAGGGGTAGCAGGTACGTTGTTAGGAGAACAAGTCAAAAAGTTATGAATTGAATATTGAGTTTTGATTTGGGTGCTTCCACCACCATCTTCTCTATTTTCTAGGGATTCTTTTCTCAACCTCATTCCTCCTCAACCAGTGAGCTTTTCGCATCTCTTCTTCTTTCATCTCCTCCTCGATTCCCTGACTGCATCAAATGTATATATCAATTCTATCAGATTGCAGATTGGATATATAATGCATGCAGTTTAATATGCGGTTATGTGGACTGATTAGAGAATGCCAAATGAGCACATGCAACATATACAGTTCATGTGGATGCAACATAGCCACATATACGTTTTATGCGAATGCATTCTTGAACATTGTCAGCAAGGATTAGTGGTTATATATAGTTTTAACTATAGTCTCTAGCGGAGTCCCTACTATTATTAGACAGACCTTGTCCATATAGTATTCACTGCACTTTCACACATGTTCACAATGACTCCCAACATCACATGATGTGGGAAAAAACATGTGAGGCACCGAAGGCATTCTTCAACAACTTCAAGAGTGAGGGCTCGAGCATTCACAACTGATCAATTTAACTGTCCATCCATGAAGACTATGAGTACTAGAGTTGCCTTCAAACGAAGCAGTAGTACTACTTCTTGAACATTGTCACACCGATTCCTCCTTGAAGAGGCTTTGTTAGGCCTGTCAAAGAAAGCTAAACTCAAAGAAATAAAGAAAGCATGCTATAGATCTCAGTACTATTTTGGGTGCTTGATTTTTTTGGTGCTTCCTATTTTTACCAAGGTCTCTCCTATGTATAAAGAGGCCCAGGATTCTGTACATGAACGAGAAATTTGACTTCCTCCAACTATTAGGTTACATTCTGAACCCATTTTGTAAGTAATAGTTTGTACAAATTGATTTGGGTTATTGAATTTCTATTGCCTGGGCTGTTTTTACCCCCTCTATTTTTTGATAGTTTTTTTGTGCTTCTGGAAATTTGAGTGCCTTATCTCATAAGCAAGTCTGTCACTTCTGTGCATAAGTGAATTAATTGAAATGAAGATGTATTGTTCTCTCCATTATCTTAAATATTTAACTTAGCTATTTATATCTACTTCTCCATCAACCCCAATGTTTATATGTGCAAGCTAAAAATAAACTGGTTCATTTTTTGATCGAATTCCAAGTGGTTGTAACTGTAAGGCTTTACTTTGAAGCTTATAAACTTCAGAAATCTTTCATAAAATATTACGATTGATTATGTGATTTTTTTTATTCTTTGTTTATTTGCATCTTATTTTTTCAGTGTCTGATCTTTAGTCCAAGATCTTGATGTAACATGCATCATAGTTATTCAGTAACTGATAGCAGGAAACTAACTACATATCAGCACCACCTATGTTCTAACTTGAGTTTTTTTTGTTTTGAACCAAATTGATCATAGTGGTTAAATTCAAACTGTTTGTCAGAAATGTCATGCATGTTCATTCAATAGCTTCAGGTAGCATCACATAGCTCAACTACTTTATCTAATCCTCATAGAAAGATTTGTCTTGTTCATCTTCAGCCCGATCCTGATGGGAGGAGGACAGAGATCACTTGCGCTGCTTGCGGCGGACACTTAGGACATGTATTTAAAGGGGAAGGATTTGGAACACCCACCGACGAACGTCACTGCGTCAACAGTGTTTCCCTCAAGTTCAATGGTGCTCAGTAGAACCTTGTGTGGTAATGCCACAGAAACTTGTGCATCTAGTTCCCCATCCCCCCAGGGGAATAGAAATATATACTTGCTTGCTTTGACGCTAGTTGTGATATCACTGTCTTCATGCCTCGGTGTGCCCCTTTGAAGAAACGAATGTTTCGTCATGTCCCTGAGGCATGCAGTACTGTAGCATTTTATGTGATGTCTATAGTCAGGTCCTATGAGCAGGATGAACAAAGATGCTACAAACTAAACAAAAGGTACCTGCCTCCTATTTTAGAATAATACAATTTAATCGTCTACTGAGAATGAAGGATCTGAAAGATGTTTCTTCTTGGCCTATTTAAATAAATAAATATCAAAGTTATTTTAATTAAATCAATAGGTATTAACTTTGTTGCGCAGATGATATATTCAGGTAGTTCAGATTCAGAATAGCAAGTGCTTATTATGAGCCTTGTTATACCATAACAATAAAGTAGACACATAGCAGTACTAATGCAGTTACTTTATTATAACTTATTGATTCTAAATTATCTTTTATTTTAAAGTTCATCAATGAATAATGCTTTGCAGATTTGCTGCACTGATTAATTATAGCCGCCCTTGTGCTATAATTTTTCTTTTGCTGATTGCTGTTTGTTTGCCAGTGACGACTAATACAAATTCCACAAAAAAATCAGTAGATAAATATTGATACATGAATTACTCCTAGCAATGAATATCTTCCTTGGAGAATTTGAAAGCGCAAGAGTTGATGTTTGGACGAAAAATGTTCTACTGTAAAAGCATTTAATTCGTTGTTGCTTGTGTTGATCTTGGTATAGGAAAGGATGAGTATTGAGCTGGGCTCTTGCGCTCGTGCAGGGCTCATGCCCAAGCTCATTTAACATAGTTGATTCTGGGCTGCTGAAGCCCCGCTTTTTTTAAAGCTCGGCCCAATACCTAGCCCGACCCAAACTAATGGGCCATGCTTGGACCAGGTTGGTCCAGACGCACGATAACAACACGTGTGATCTCCCCAGTTCCTCTTCTCTTTCAATGATAATACTGTTAGTGCATACTGTTTTATTTCGTTATTAGAAATGGTAAAGGTTCAATATTCTCATATATATTCTCTTATCAAGGGTCTTAGTGAAATATTATGCATTACACTTGTAAACCTCTGCCAATCTTGACCCAAAAAATTACACGAGCTTATATTTTGACCAGGATCGTCCCACTTCAAAATTGAAATTTTAGGTATTTGATTTATCCTTTCTAATGTCAAAATTGTTTACCCGAAATAATAAAATTGTACACTCAAAGATCCTTTGATTCATCTCCTTCACCCGAAATAATAAAATCTGGCTAATGATAATGGATAAGTCGGACATTGTAAAATTATCTCCTATGATTCCCAATGAATGTCACGTTCCTTATTTAGGGTTCATGTAACCTTGATTATTCGTTGACTTCTTCAATAAATTTTTGCAAGTCGTTGCTATTTTGACGACAATTAGAAGCGCAATTCTTGATAAAGTTAATATATAACTATTACTATATGGACTGTTGCTGACAATATAATAAGGAATATTGTTTGAAGAGTTGTATATAATTTCTCAACAAATAATATTTGTTATTATAAATTTAACATTGAATAAATGTAATGGATAAAAGATCTATCTTCAAAGGACAAATACTATATGCATGTGTCAACCTCACCGATTCAATGCACTGGGAGTATATTCGTAATTTTAAGTAACCTTCTATGCAACTCTGACTCAACAATACTAATTATATAAAAGTGATGTTGGGGGCAATAACTTGCTATACTCGAAAAACAATTTCGTGAAAGAGGATAAACTTGTGTGAGCGGTAGATGTAAGTAGGGCTGTGCATGGTTCACGGATTTCATGGTTATCCGACCCAATCCGTATGGATCGATCATAAACCAATTGTTATCCAAAGAATCACATCAGATCGGGTATCCTATCCTATTTGATTCGTGATATGTGGGGCTCTGATCCAATGATCCATGGGTAACCATGGGTCAACCCATCTCATAACTCCTCCAACCTGGACGATGTCTATGGGTCTACCTAGGTGGTATTCATTAGGAATGCAAATGGATGGATACGGATATGGATATAGGTGTTGTCATATCCTTATCTATTTTTTTAATATGAATTGGGATGCCGATATAGATATTGACGGATGTAAAATCTAGAGTGGTATCTCATCTTTAAAAAATAGATCAGATACTAATGAATTTACGTACAATATTAGAAATATTATATACCAAATATCTTTATATCATAAAAATCGTACTGAATATTATATATATATATATGAACAGATCTACGAATACAGATATAAATTTTTGCAGATATCCAAATGATATATGTATGTATATATGTATCCTTATTCTAAAATCGATACTGATACGAATGTCAAAATCTTTTTAAAATAGATAGATACATACATACATACATTCATATATATATATATATATATATATATATATATATATATATATATATATATATATATATATATATATAGAGTTCAATGTGGCTGCCCCCGGCCTTATTTTTTTTATTTTTTTCAAAAAATGTCGCCATGTATATTCATCCCTATATCCCTCCTATATGTCATACGAATTTCGTCAGAAACAGAGACTCCTATGGCCTCCATCCAGATAGTCATTTTTTAACGGTAACAGGATTTTTTAAATCGACATCATCTCGATGGAGGCCGTAGGAGTCTCTGTTTCTGATGAAATTCGAATGACATGTAGGAGGGATATAGGGATGAATATACATGATGATATTTTTCAAAAAAAAATAAAAAAATTTGACGAAAATAGCATGGGGACAGCCATCTTTGGCTGCCCGCAAGGGGCAGCCCCATTTTATCCATATATATATAGGGTAAAATGTGTATGCCCCCTAGAGGGAGCTAACTTAGCTCCCCCGCCCTTTTTTCACAAAATTTTTTTATTTTTTTGAAATCTAAAACCGTGTAAATTCATTATTAAATCCCTATATTATGTCATTCAAATTTCATGCGAAACAGAGACTCCTACGACCTCCATCCAAACGGGGTCGATTTAAAAAATCATGTTACCGTTAAAAAAATGACTGTCTGGATGGAGGCCCTAGGAGTCTCTGTTTCACATGAAATTTTAATGACACAATATAGGGATATAGTGATGAATATTCATGGAAGAAATTTTCAAAAAAAAATTTAAAACATGGAGAAAATGGGGCGGGGGTAGCTAAGTTAGCTACCCCCTGGGGGCAGCCCCATTTTACCCATATATATATATATATATATATATATATATATATATATATATCCATTTCCGCTTAAATTTAATTTGTCAGGTGTACCAGTTGGCTCTATCAAGATAGAGGTAGGTGTGTCTTAGGCGCAACTCAAAATGGTTAAGATTTATATCCGATCCGTCATTGTATCTGACTTGCAAGCAATCGACAATAGTGCATGTTTCGGCAGTGACATTTGGGTGGAATGGGGCTCCTTCGCTCACTGCTTTGTTTCCCATATTTTAACGGAATTACATTTCTTTTCATTCAAGCTACATTAATACATTCCTTATTTGAGGAAAAGGATTTTAAAAAATCACTAATTTAACATAGTTAGATAAATAGGAACACACAATTTATAATTAAGAGAAATTTTATATTTGAACAATGGAGATGTCGAAATAGAAGACCGTGCCAAAAGTAGCAAATCGAATATCGATATGAAATTGTCTCGTTTTATATTGATATGTAAGTATCAAATTGATATATCCTTGTGCCATCTGTCATATTCATTTCATACATATTTTGACTCCGAACATTTAAATTTTAAAATATAATTGCAAATTTTGTAGTGTTCGACTTTTTTTGTCATTTGCGTTTTTACACAAAATCTTATTTTGGAAGCTTTAACAAATTTTGTTGGACTTGCATCTAATTTTTTTGGATTCACGGACACCCACGGGTAATCCGATATCCAATGAGTATCCAATCTAATGGATAACCATTATTATTGGAGTGAGTTGATCCGTTGATCCAATATTATGGATCAAATCGGATCAACTCCAAATGAAACGGGTTTTCACCCCACGAACACCCCTAGATGTAAGCACATTGCCGAATCCCTATAAATTCATGTGATATAACGAATCCCTATAAATTCATGTGATATACAATTATGCGAGTTTTGGTTTTCGAATGTTGTATGCTTGTGATCAGATATACTCCCAATACATTGGAGAAGGCCAAGCATCTCTCCATACCACTGCTCATAGACCTACTGTTTTATAAGCAAAGATATGAATATATATTTTAGTATATACACTTGGAAGTTCACCAATTATGTCCAATTTTTTATTCTAGAAAAAACACTCATCTCCACTATCAATTTGATAGTTAGTGTGTGAAAATGTGTCAAATAGAAACATTTTTTTTTCAAAAACATACTCCTTAAACTAAAATATATTGATGTTTTGCATAAACTAAAAATATTTAAAAATATTGATATTTTGCATAAAATTAATGTACGTAGGAGATTTCCATTCAGAAGTGGACATTTTTTATTGCAGCAGGGTCCGGAGAAAAAAAATCAAAAAAACAATTTCACTAGATTTTTGACCCTTTTTTTAGTGGGAAGAGCACTTTGAAAAGAGAATATGCCTACCTTTTCTTTCATCTCAGGGAAAAGACGATCGTGAGGAGCTAATTCGGATCCTTCAGATCAAATAATAGCCCCCACATTCAAATCCCTTTTTGACAATTAGCAAGAACTTGTTTTAGCTGCATATCATAAGAGATGCAATACATGTTATTATAGGAACTCGTCGAGGTACGCCTTCTTCACTTCGGCTGCGAGAGATAGCGAGAGAGATGGAGAATATGGGAGATAGATTTGGGAGAGGGCTCCCTAATGCGAGAGATCGCGTTATGTGCTTCCCCTCTCGGAGGAGGTCGATATATATAGGGCGTGTATGCCCCTCGCACAGTCCGCCCTCATCCTTCCACGCCCGCAAGACCCGGTCCGCACAACCGCCTGTGCACGCAACTTCCGGCGGTGGTTTTGAGCGTGAGGTCATTCTTTGATTTATTCAAACAGTTATGCATAAACAAATGATTTACATGTAAATTCGTGATAAAAATTCCGTGACTACCTTGAGGGGTCGTTTGGTATAGGGATATGAGATACGAGATAAGGATGGATTAAGCTGGTGTATCCCTCATTTCTAATCGTTTGCAGGGATATGCTTATGTCTAATAAGGAGTGATAAATAGTAGTTATTTGCTATTCTTTGTTCATTTTGACAATGGTAGAAGATAATTATGTTAGATGAAACTGTTAGATTAATGATAATCATTTGTATTTTTATGATGGAAGAGGTTGATGATGGATGGATAAGGGGGTGAAACCCTATCCTTCATGTTAACGTCAACATTGATCATTTTCAGAGGGATAGAAAAATTTGAAGTATAAAGAGGGATAGAGACCTAGTATCCCTCAAACGAACAAGGTGTGAAAGCCAAAAAAGTCGTAAATCATTAGAAAATATCCTTATGAGTTATGAATCCCATGGAAGGAAATATCGGCGATATATCGCCGATATATCGATATCGACATGGGATCGATATGAGCACCGATGTGGCGATATATCCCGATTTTCAGACATTTTCTTCACAAAGGCTCGTCGATATGGGCGATATTTCGACAATATATCGTCGAAATATCGTATCGATACGATATCGAAACGATATCGATACAGCCTTCCATGGTTATGACTACCCAATGTCCGATGGAACGGAAAAGAAGGGCAAGTTTTCCTACACAATAATATATATCTGGACTTATACCGTGTAACGGCTGGAGATTTTCCAGCCATATTTCCTTTTTTATTTTCTCAATTAATGATATAGATTTCATTCTAGAATTAAGGTTATTATTAGCCAATTGATTGTCCTAGTTAGGAGCTTAAAAAGCCAAGGGATCTTCCACCCATGTCACTTGTTCTTGACAAAAAAAAACAAGAGAGAGGGAGAGGGAGAGAAGGAGAGAGGGAGAGTTAGAGAAAGAGATTTCTCACCGAGAGATTTATCCCCATCGCAGGAGACACCGGCATCGATCCGGTGGAGGAGCACATCGGCTTGAGAGCAAGGAGAAGGGCGTAGAGATCTCGTAATTTGTGTTTCGTCAGCCTTGAGGTATGTGTCGATCCCGTAGGGGTATTATCTAATGAATCGATATGTATATATGTACCTTCCAACAATAATTGCAAAGTGTACTGATTTAAGTTTTCGCACAACATTAACATTTATGCATCGATTTAGAATTACAATTTATAAATATATGTGCCAACTCTAGGAGAGCTACACAATTGTATAATATTATCTCCTAATAAAAAGAAAGGCGATGATTATTTTTCGCAAGACATGAACTTGTATGAACATAATTTCCTAGTTTTGAATGGTCAGCGCCACACACAAGAGATTGGGAAATTATCAGGAGATCTTTATGCTTAGATCAAACATCCACGTTTTACATTTAGAGATAACCTAACTTGTTATTATTAGTTTAAATGTAATCATACGCACGCCTAATTTGTTATTTACGTATATGACGATCTTCATGGCATAAATCTTGAGGGTGGGTTTGTTTGCATAGATTATTTTGCAACTAAATCTCTTAGATCCTATCATGTGATACATATACATAATCGAGGCAATAGAACAAATACAGATAATGTTTCTGTTTCCAGATTTTGAATTAGCTAAAGATCATTTTTGAAATCACCTTGCAATTTATATGTTTTTTAAAATAAAGACTCGTGGAAACAAAAATCAACTATGAGAAAAATTTGATAACTAATATGATAAAATCCGTGGGCTTAGATTCAACCTTTCTTTTTAGTGTGTATTACCTAATATGCAATAGGTCTTCCTGTTATAATTATGTCATACGGAAATTGTCCATTTTATAAGTAGGCGTTATTATATTATGATACTTATGGATCTAAATATCTCTTAAGTATGCATCACTGACTGCCTGGTTATACACATCGAAGATACCAATTCCGCAATAGCATGTTACGTTATCACGAAGAAGAAAAAAATCACGAAAGATGCATGCGTGATTATTTACCATTGATAAGATGGTAATATTTGATAGTGTCTATTAAGCTATCAAGTTATAAAAGTTGATAATGAGATATTGCATAACAACATTCAAAATGAACCACTATTGCATGGATAAAAGAACTGAAATTTACATAAGATGAATAATGGTATGATAACGATAAGCGGAGCTAAGTGCTACACCTAATGGTGGGAGCCACCTCTAGAATCCAATTATCATAGGCCAAAGGGGCCAACGCCTTAAGGAGGCATACGGTTTAAAGAAACGATTGAGGCAAAAGATAAGTCATCTACAGTAGTAGCTACACTGTCGTGTATGTCATGCACCGTTTGTGCCAGCGGAAAAGCCACCAAAGCCAGCAAAGTCACCAAAGCCATTAAGAAGTAACAATTAAGATAACTTTAACCACTAAACAAACCAATGGTATATGTACAGTTTCTGAAATTGCTAAGGCACATGTGTGCAACTATGACCAAGTAATGGCATTATGCAAGTGTTATGATTGTACTGGGCATATATGCAATTATGAAAAATTCTGAAGGTATAAGTGAAAATTTTGAAAATGTTAAGAAGTATATGCAAATATGGCAAACTTTAAGAGTATATATGAAATTATGGCTTTAATGGATGGATCCGGAAGGAATTCCCAATGTATGCATGGTTACTTGAATTATGAGTCTCGTAGTGATAATATATGAGAACGGGTACATATTATCTGCGGTGAGATAATAATGTAAATTGTATCGTAGTTTTGTTAAGATATTACATGTAAGAGATTATGTTATAATGGTTTAAAGTAGCATAGGGAGACTTGTTTTCCACGCTAGCCGGCTTGACCCCAACTCGGCACATACTGAGCGTTAGCTCATAACATGTGATGTTGTTTTTTTCAGGAGAGCACGAGTTGTGATATAATTTCCAGTTCAAGGAGAACTACTGTCACGCGAAGTTGAACCGGTACGGACTATGGATGGATTGTTATGAATGGATGTCATTATGCCCACTGGAACATTGTTGTGCTATTTTATTTCGTAGTTCTTTTGCAATTTCCTTGTTGGAGTGTAGTAATGGAACTCTATAGAGTAATGGACTTTTTGAGAATGATTATTTTCTCTGCTCATTGAATACCATGAAGTTTCCGGTAACGGTTCGGTTGTGCAACCTAATATTGCATGCTTCCGCTGTTCGTCACGACCCGTTCCGTTACATACCGTTTATAATGAATCCCATTTATTCAACAAGAGTAATGACGATACTATCGACATCTATTTTGGTTTTAGCTCAAGACATCAAGACTACTCGATTGGATTACATTATGATAGCAATAATTAATACAATTTTTAATGAATAAGTCAACGGTTAAACTTTTAGCAGCGAAAATAATATTTGTTGCTATTTCAACAAGAAAAATTAATTTTACAACGAATAATATTCTTTGGTATATACAAGACAACGAATAGTTAAATTATTTGTTGCCTTGGGTTGACAAAAAAATTAAGTTATGATACTTTGAGGGCTGGTTGATAAAAAAATTATAGCATTTTATCATCTAAATGTCTTACTAGCAAAGGCCAATGACAACGATACAATTGTTAATACAAAGGCTTTATACACATGTAACAGTGATAAAAATGGATATGGATATATCTAAATATCTGCTTGGCATATTAATTGAATATCGATATCATTTGTAAAAAAATATGGATGTGGTAACAATTAAAAGATTCGTATTCGGATCCAAATATCCCAATACAAAATAATATACATATATAATATTGTGTTTAGTTAAAAACTTATAAGCTAAACTCAAGTCCATGTATCTCCTCGATCTCCAACAACCACTACGATTCCTTGCCTGGTCAACAACTTCATAATAATCATAACACGTAAAGCTTCAAGTAGGCTTCAACCCCTTGGTGACTATATCTATAGAGAAATCCCTCTTCAACTAGAACTTTTATAGATTGGCTAAAGTGTATTGTAACGATAATTTTTAAATCATTTTGTACATGATATTTATTCAATTCATAGTCGCTCTTTATTCGATTCGGATTCGTTTTCAATGAATATTCGATCCGAATTTGTAGCTGGTTATGTTAGGATATGATTTCATAAATTCATATCCAACTCATATATGTATCTGTATTTGATATAGATGAATTGAATATGGGTATAGAAATAGCAATATCTGATTCGTATCCAATCCATTTTCATCCTTAATTCACGTGTTATCGGAAAATAGGAGAAAAAACGCAAGCTCTCTAAAAAAGCAGGCATTACGACGATCGAGAAGATTAAGGTTTTGAATCATAAGCATGAACAATTAAGAGTGAACCATTGGGCATTGAGTGGCCATGCCCTAATTAACTTCACTTCCATTGTTGAAAATCTTGCAGAATGAAGTGTTATTCAAACTTGGACAGTAATTGCATTGAAAATTCTGCACAACAATTCACAGTCATCGTCGTAAAATCTCTC
Organism: Ottelia alismoides; assembly: GCA_037367405.1. Taxonomy (NCBI): domain Eukaryota; kingdom Viridiplantae; phylum Streptophyta; class Magnoliopsida; order Alismatales; family Hydrocharitaceae; genus Ottelia; species Ottelia alismoides. The sequence goes on along the minus strand of JAZKJV010001556.1, from coordinate 162,828 downwards.
TGGAAATGCAATAATAGTAGAGAACGTCAAAAGTCAAGGCTTTGTAGTACTCCTTGCAATCGATGCGATCACCATCATCAATCTATATATACACACAAGACACACTACTCGGCCTTCCTCTTGCATTGTTAGAGAGAGAGAGAAATTTCTCTTACAAAGCATCTTCATCACTCAAATACCATGTCAGGACATTTGACTTTAATATTTCTCCGTCGGGGTATCAATCGGCGAACGATTCGTCGATCGGCGAAACGTTTGCCGATCAATACATAAAAATAGTATATAATATTATTCAAGATTTTTTTGAATTTTATATTATTAAAAATAATATATAAAAATAATTGAACTTGTGAATCGAGAAATGGTTTGGTTTGCTATCTCATTTCTAATTTGTTACATATTAATTTTGGTAACATAAATTCAAAAGTTTGCCAGAATAACATTGATCGGCGAACGATTTTTCGATAAACAAACCATTCGCCGATCGATGCTATGATAGGGAAAGATTAAAATCAGATGCTCTGACAGGGCATTTGGGTGATGGGATGGAAACTACTCAGAGAGAGAGAGAGAGAGAGAGATAAGGGAAATACTTCATGAAGTAAGTAAGCTTACATACTTCGTGCTCATTTTCACATTTTTTTATTTTTTTAGATTTAACATGTATTTTTATCATTATATCATACCAATATGTTATTCTAATTTCGTCAAAATAGAGACTCATATAGCCTCAATATAAAACATGTAATTTTAACAGTCTTAGAATTATTATAATTGATCTGTTTGAATGAAGGGGATAGAAGTCTATGTTTCTGAAGAATTAGAATAACATTATACACGGATATAATTATGAAAATCCACATATGTATTTTTCAAAAAATGAGAAAGTGGTGAAAATGAGCATGGATTGCTTACCTACTTCATGAAGTAGGCTCTCTTTCCTCATATATATATATATATATATATATATCTTGAGTTCATGAAGACCAACATTTTTTGTAAAAATCATGATGACTTTAGTAGAATACGTAAATATTTTATATTATAATGTACAGTTTCAATGTTTGTATTAGAATGTGTTGTTTTATATACGGTTTTGCATTTATAATATAATGATAATACAAACTGTATATGTATTCTACTAATGTGCTTGTATTTTCTATAAAAAGAGGGTGGTCTTCCTGAATCAAGGAAGGACGGCATCCTATTAGAATGTCCCCCCACCACATATATATGTATGTATTTATGGGAAAAATGTGTATGCCCCCTCGGGGGAGCTAAGTTAGCTCCCCCGCCCTATTTTTCACATATTTTTTGAAATAAAATCATGTAAATTCATTATTATATCCCTATATTATATCATTCTAATTTATGCAAAATAGAGACTTCTACAACCTCCATCCAGACGAGGTCGATTTAAAAAATCCTGGGACCGTTAAAAGATTACTGTCTGGATGGAGGTCATAGGAGTCTCTATTTCACACGAAATTTGAATGACATAATAGAGGGATATAGTGATGAATATTCGCGAAAGAAAATTTCAAAAAAATAAAAAAAAAGAGAAAATGAGGCGGGGGACCTAAGTTAGCTCTCCCTAGGAGACGACCCCATCTCTCTCTCTCTCTCTCTCTCTCTCTATATATATATATATATATATAGAGAGAGAGAGAGAGAGAGATGAGGCTCCCTCCTTGGGGGAGCTAACTTAGCTCATCCACCCCATTTTTCCAATTTTTTACTTTTTTTAGGAAAATACTTTAATGAAAATTCATCACTACATCCCTGTATTATGTCATTCAAGTTTTGTGTGAAATAGAGACGCATACAGCCTCCATCCAAACAATCATTTTTTAACGGTCGCAGAATAGTTGAAATCGACTATGTCTAGATGGAGGCCATATGAGTCTTTATTCCATTATGAGGCCCCTATAATGACACATCTATAACAAAAGTTTAATGACATAATATATGGATATATTTATGGAAATCCATGGAAGAATTGAAAAAAATAAAAATGGGAAAAATTAGGCGGGGGAGCTAACTTAGCTCCCCTTAGGGGGCATACACATTTTCCCTATATATATAGGGTTTTTCCAATAAGGTGGACCTTTCCTGAAATTTTAAAAGCCACTATCAAATTTATAAATTATTCATCAATTTTGTAAAATATAAACTGCATGTTGTAAATAATGATACTCATATTGTTTTGTAAAATATTGCATTCATATTGTAACTAATATTTTTTATCTAATATAATAATATTTTCATAAATCTTTCTTTATATACATGTTATGTTAACGTTTATTATTAAATTTATGAAGTTATAAATTATTAAATAAATAGAATATATAAGTAAATTGGTGTGACTTTCCATGCATTTAGGAAAGGTACACCTCATTCGAAGTTTCTCATATATAGGATGAGGAAGACCTTTCATGGATGCATGGAAAGCCACTCCAATTTAAGTATTTTTCTATTTATTTTACAATTTCTAACTCCATAAATTTAATAATCATTGTTAACATACCATGTATATCAAGAAAGATTTCTAGAAATATTATTATATCAGATAAAAAATGTTAGTTAAAATATGGATGATATATTTTACAAAACATCATGATCATCATCATTTTACCATGTTCAATTTATATTTTACAAAGTTGTTAACAATTTACAAATTTAATGGTGACTTTTCGAATTTCAGGAAAGGTCGTCCTCATTGAAAAAGTCCCCTATATATATAGGGTAACATGAGGCTGCCCCTTGAGGGGGAGCTAACTTGGCTCCCCTCACCCCATTTCCCCTTTTTTATTTTTTTTTTGAAAATTTCTTCTGTGGATTTTCATCAATAATATAGGGAAACATAGACTCATACGACCTCCATCCAGATGTGGTCGTTTTTAGCAATTCTGTTACCGTTAAAAAATGTGTGTGTGTGTGTGAAATGGGACTGCCCCCGCCCCATATTTCCTCCATTTTTATATTATTTTGAAAAATTCTTTTGTGGATTTTCATCATTATATCTCTATATCATGTCATTCAAATTTAATGCAAAACAGAGACTCTTACGGCCTCCATCCAGACGTGGTTGATTTCAACAATTCTGAGACCCTTAAAAAATGAGTATATAGATGGAGGTCGTAGGAGTCTCTGTTCTCACGAAACTTGAGTGACATAATATAGAGATATAGTGATGAATTTTCATGGATTCATTTTTCAGAAAAAATAAAAAATGGGAGAAAATAAGGGATGGGAGCCAAGTTAGTTCCCCTAGGGGACAACTCCAATTTTCTTCTCTCTCTCTCTCTATATATATATATAGAGAGAGAGAGAGAAATGGAGCTAGGTGAATTTTCATTTTTTTTCAAAAGTACTACAATGTATTTTCATCACTATATCCCTATAATAGTCATTTCAATTTCGCAGAAAACAGGAATTCATATGAACATGTAATTTTAATAGTCATGGAATTACTGTAATCGACCTGTTCTAAATGGAGAGCACGCGAGACTTTATTTCTGATGAAAATGAAATGACATATTAAAGAGATATAGTGATGAAAATACATGACATTATTATCAAAAAAGCAACAAATTTCATCGAAATATGGTACGATGGCAGCCACATTAGACACACACAAATGCAAGTGATAGTGCTCATGGTACTTATAAGTTAGTGGCAATGATGACTATTATTTTCAAGATGTTTAGAATTAGTTTTTTCTTTTATTTCGCTGTCTAAGCAGTTTTTTACTCTAGTTCTTAGTTGTAACTTTTATACTTTATTTTTAATTAAAATAAATAATTTTATGTTAACATGATTCGGCATGTAATGACTATTGTGATTTATATTATAAAAAGCCTGCCAACTACTTATAATTGCAACACTTGAATGGATGAGGCAAAAATAATTACAACATTGTAACAAATGTTGTTAAATGTTGCAATAGCAACGATTTATTCATGTTGCTATTTTATCACCAACAAACAACAAACGTTCTAATCTACTCATACACAGAATGTTTATTTGAACATTATAATAGTATTCGTAATATTTAGCAAATGTTGTCAAAAGATGCAATAGCAACATTTTTCATGTTGTTTCTGTTTGATTGGAAGTAATAAGAAATTTCTCGAAATTGAGAAGAATTACTTGTTTTTTGAACTAGAGAACCAATAATAGTATTAAGTGGACAGAGTGTCTCTCCCAATTGCAAAGCAAACAAAAGTGTTGGATATCATAAATAGAGTGTCCCAAAAGTCTTAGCAGAAATCAATGGGGGAAGCCATCAATGGAAAAGAAATCCTCACACTCTAAGGCATTAGCTTGCATATACAAACCTTAATATCTCAGTTGAAATTCTTCCATTGAGAAATACCAGACCACTTTGGAAATTTGACAAGTTTTGATTGTGGAAACTTCGGTGACAGTATCATTCACCTTAAGTAGTCATTTATCCAACACAAAGCAATAACTTAGACGAATAACCTTACAAAAAGGGTCAGGGGAAATCAAAGAAATGTTGGAAGGATATACAGGAATATAGTTTTCTTGGATCTAGAATATCCAAGGTTGCAAAAATCAGCAATCAGTTCTCAGTCGACTGGGTCATTGACTAAGGATTAATCGACAGTCGGATGAGTAATTGGATTTAGTCGTGCTTTAATCACGTTTGAATTTTAATCATGATAACAATATAAGTCATTTTCATACATATATTCTTATATATTTACGTAGATTAGTATATTTTTTATACTATCATAATGAAAGAAAAGAAGTGATTGAATTTAAATATAACATCTAGCACATTAGAATAAGTTTGCTTTTATAAAAAGTAAAAAATAGAAGAAATGTGGTATATCTAAGCGAAAATTGACGAACTAGTCGGTCTAGTCAGAATTAGTCAATACTCAGTTGGCCACCTCACCGACTAGACTAGTTGGGACAACTTTCAACCATCTTCTAGTACATATACCGGTTGAGCTACCTAAGCCAAGATCATCTTCTCACTCCTCATCCATCTCCCATCATGGACAAATCACCCTTCTTCTTGGCATGGGTGCTCCTCTGGGTATTGATGGCCTCCTCGCCTGCTACATCTCAGAGCGGGTGCACCAGCATGTGCGAGACGAGCAAGTGGACTTCGTTGAGCCTATGCAGCCCGCGTCCAAGTCCCGAGAGATTGGCCTTGTGCAAGGAAAGGGCAGATCAACTTTACAATTTGTGCGTCAGACGATGCTAAGAAGTCTTCCTCCTTAGAGGGTAATTGCTGCTAAGAAGTAAGAACTATCCACCATTACAACCTAAAAGAATGTACCTATATAGGGCATGCAATGCAGTAGTTGAAACTTGAAATTATATGATGTGTTGTCGATACTGCAGGTAGATTAAAAGTATGTATTATCGATACTGCAGTTAAACTGAAAGTATATACTGCTGGTCGAAACTGTTGGTTGTTTTTATCATCCTCGAGAACAGCTTGCCCACTCCATTTGTGTTTTTGTAGTGAGCCATTAAGCAAAAGAACGTGTGAAAACTAACACCCATGAGCAAACAATATTACCATAGTGCAGAAAGACGAGCCTTTTATGGAAGCTCCCTGATTGTGATGCTCACGAAAACTGGCAACATCTTTCCGGGCCTTCTTCACCAAGATGATGCATTGGTCTGAAAATCTCGATCAGTTGCACCGCAGGTTCTTGGGATAACATCCAGTTACCTCGCCACTGTCAGAGCAGAATAAGACCATTTACGATGTCGAAGTCAATAACCAATTACAAAAGAAAAACAATGGGATATTAATTTTTAGGAACTCAAATTCACTAGGGGGAATATTAATAAGACCATCAACAAGCAATGCCATTCAGAGCCTTCATCTCATGTATGTGATATAGACATCTGCAACGAAGATTTAGCAATTTAAAGAAGCTCCTGATATGTGGTTTCTATTGCGACGTGTCCATCAGCCAAGCGGTTCGATTGAGTCACCAGAACTCTCCATACTCAAGCTGTTAATTTAGGAAACTTACAGCAATCAAAGACCTCGTTTATTGAAATATGTCTTTAGTTTAGCAGACATGAACAGGGGTTGGCCATGAAGAAATGTAGCCATCTGCAAGATTTCTTCACCATCTGCCCCGTAGTTTCTCGACAAAATAAATCATCCTCCTCAACCATTGCATCAGCTATAATCACAATAGCATGGTTTTTACTGATCGGATAAGAATGTAACGTCCCGGGCTTAGGTCCCCGGTCCGTTATCGAGGAAAACTGACCCTGACAACTTGTTGGGTACGGACCCAGATGGACCCATTGACAACCATCCAAAATGCTTAAGCCCAAGTTGTCAAGTAGTAATCCCCACCACTTATATACCACACCCACACTTTGTGAGTTTTCCATGTGGTACTATGTTTGGGGTTAGGGTGTTACAACCTCCCCCACTTATATTCGCAACGTCCTCGTTGCGACATGGCCCATCACTTATTCACAGTGATAGTGGCGGCTGCACGCTCCGGGTAGCCATTTCCTCCAACCTCTTTGTAGGGGCGGCTCCACCTCTCGGGTAGCCCTTTCCACTATCAGAGAGAATTTGGCTCTGATACCATTTGTAACGTCCCGGGCTTAGGTCCCCGGTCCGTTATCGAGGAAAACTGACCCTGACAACTTGTTGGGTACGGACCCAGATGGACCCATTGACAACCATCCAAAATGCTTAAGCCCAAGTTGTCAAGTAGTAATCCCCACCACTTATATACCACACCCACACTTTGTGAGTTTTCCATGTGGTACTATGTTTGGGGTTAGGGTGTTACAAAGAACAAGCGAATTCAGATTAGATAAAGTTTGTCAAAACTGATCTCATCCACACAGAACCACAATCTCCCTTGACAACAATTTCAACAATGAAGAATGGTTGCCACAAATCCTATGCCCATTAAACCAGAAACAAAAATGCAATCACTGAACTAGGATGCACAAATTCAGGCAGTCATTGATCTATATCTTTAAGCCGGTTCTCCAAGTCACAGAAAATGCACAAACTATGTTGGGGTTAAATGGCTCTAACATCAAAGATTCACATTGGTTGATAATGTGGATGAAGAGGGAGAAACTTTTTTTGAGAAAAGAATGGGCGAACCTCGATAAGAGGCGCATCCTGATCACGTATATTGATTACAAACTGGGTATAAAATTACATGGACCAAGTTTCACACATGGGTTTTACGTCTTCGAGTATATTGTCAAGATGTAACCTATCTACGTTGAAGATCGATATGTTCCTTGCCAATCATATGACCCACAAATGCGTAAGCGCTTTTATCCTGCCTTCACTTGACCAGGTAGTCGTAACCAACCGAGTCCCAGAAAGAATCTTCATTTTCCCATCGAACACCAGGTAAGGTGGCAACCTCCCAAGATTATTTCTATCTAGGACACTTGAAGAATAAGTGGTCAATGTCCTCGATCTCTGCTCCACATATCTCAAGCGTCCCATCAGAGCTGGGGAAGATCCTGGACTTGCGTGTTCCATTCAGAACTCTTCCCCTTCCAAGCAACCATAGAAACACCTTAGTACGTGTAGGCAATGTTTTGACAACCAAACCAAACAGGATGGTTCAATTAGTTAAACCAAGAACCAAAAGAAAAATCGTCTAACCACTCGATTTTTTCTCATTAAATAAAAACCTATCAAATCCTGGTTGTATCGCTTGACCCAGTTAAATTAACTGAATCAAAACACTGGTTTGAGAAAAATAATTTCTAATTACTTAAAATTGCATTTTCTTGAAAATATTTATAATCAAATTTAATTCTAACCCATACTATGATACTCTTTTATCTCTTCTATTTCCATGCATGCCAACGACCCAATATTGCCTCTCCCTTCCTACTTCATGCCTTACAAGTATTGCCTTTCTCTTCTCACATTGTGCATGAGATTGTCCCCTTTCGATAACAACAAACAATACCTCCATGCAAAGAAGTTGTCATAGTCACACTATCAGAAGCAGTAAATAATAATACATGTTATCAAATAGAGTTTGAATAGTTTTGAACTTGTTAATTTTAGACATGACTTATATGTATTTATACAAATTTGACAAATACATTTATTATGCCCTTTCGAGTTTTCTGATAACATTTATATCTCTACCTTTTAGCAATTACACTCGTATTCCTATATTCTTAAAAAAATCCACAATATTGTCCTTATGTTGGATAGGAGCATGAGTGTACTAATAAAAGGCCACTACTATGAGTTTTGTAAAAAAAATAGGGACACACATGTAATTGTAAAAAAAATAGGGTGTAAGCGTTAATGGAAAAACTTGGAAGGACACAAGTATACAACAACAACAAAGCCTTTTCCCACAATTAAGCAGGGTCGGCTACATGGATTCTTCGCCTTCATTCAGATCTATCTTGGGTCAATCTCGGGCTTATATCCAAAAAATTAAGATCCCTTCGTATAGTCTCTTTCCAACACTTCTTAAGCCATCCTCAAACTCTCTTAGCCGGCTCAATATCCCAACACTCGCATCTCCTAACCGGTGCATCAATTGATCTTCTTTGCAAATAACCAAACCATCTTAAGTGGTTTTCTCTCATCTTATCCTCGATCGGAGCTATACCAACTTTCTTTCTGATTGCCTTATTATGAATCCGATCTTTATGTGTGTGTGTGTGTGTGTGCGTCCACACATCCACCTTAGCATTTTCATTTCTGCTACAGCCATTCCCTGCACATGTCTATGGTTCACAGGACAACATTCAGATCCATAGAGCATAGCAGGCCTCAGACTGCTTTGTAAAACTTTCCTTTATTTTTTAAAGGAATTTTTCTTATCACAAAGCACAACAGAGGCTCCTCTCACAACTGAAATTATAGAACCGCTATTTACGCGTCCACTTTAGCCAGTCTGCATTTATTCTATTAGTAACATATCCATCAATTTCTCCATCATGTTGCAAAATATATTCCAGATATCTAAAAGAATCTCTCTTCTGAATATTATCGTCACCAATATTCACCTTGATTCCTTCACCATTACTCCATCAAAGTTGCACTCCATATATTCTGTCTTAGCCCTACTTATACGAAATCCTTTAGTCTCCAATGCATGTCTCCAAACCTCAAGCTTCCCATTTACTCCATTTCTAGTCTCGTTAGTCAACACAATATCATCAGCAAAAAACATACACTAAGGTAACTCATCCTGAATGTGACTTGTCAACTCATCCATAATCAAAGTAAAAAGAAATGGGCTCAAAGCTAAACCTTGATGTAAACCAATATCGATGTCAAAATAGTCAATCTTCCCAGACGAGGTCCTCGCACAAGATAAAGCCCTATTATACATATCCTTTATGAGGTTAATGTATAGGACATGTACTTGTCTCTTCTCCAAATCTCTCCATAATATCTCTCGTGGGACAGAATCATAAGACTTCTCTAACTTAATAAAGATCATATGGAGGTTCTTCCTTTTAGCTCTATAAATCTCCATTGTTCTCCTCAGCAAATGGATGGCTTCAATAGTTGAGCGACCTGACATGAATCCGAATTGATTTTCTTTTACTTTGGAAACTTGTCTCAACCTTCTTTTGATCACATGTTCCCAAATTTTCATAGTGTGACCCATCAGCTTGATACCTCTGTAATTTGAACAATTTTGAATGTCTCTTTTATTCTTATAAAGATGCACCACGATACTCCTCCTCCAATCTTTCGGCATTTTCTTGCTTCACCAAATAACATTGAATAGATTCGTAAGCCAAATCAAACCGCGCTCAACTAAAACTCTCCATACTTCTACAGGGATGTCATCCGATCCTACACCTTTCCCAGGTCTCATAACCTTCAAAGCCTTCTCAACTTCTTTTCTTTGTATTCGTCTATAGCTTGCACGATTCAAGTAACTTTCACTACTAGCTATATCTCCCAGAGTGATCTCTCTATTTCCTTCCCCAAAAAAAGTTTATGGAAGGGCACAAGTGTAAAAATCCTTAAATATATGACATAGTAATACTCATATTTATTTGTATGAAATACTCGATCTAACTCAATTCAACCTTGTTGGACCATATGATCCAAACCAATAATACAATGCTTCGACTTTTTTTCGATTTTTATGAATTATTGACATCATCATTGATTTGACCGATCAGTCCTACTGGGCCAAAATCGATATATGCACACTTTAATGTCTGGTGCTGCTCTAAAACCTTGCGTGCAGGGACCTTCCACTCACAAAGGCGTACACAGTCATGATCCACAACTCCAACTTCAGACAACACTAAAGCAAAAATAGTCTTATACCGTAAATATTCCGTCCCTCCAACACCACGAGTCCTGACCCTCAGATGGTACATCTGATCTGCCTGTGTCAATCTATGGGGCATGCAAATGATTGCTAGTGAATATGATTCCATCAGAAATAGAGCATCCACCATTCCAGGAGCATTCCATATCACGACTCCTCTGTTCTCCTAAAGAATGATTTTTACTTTATAGAGCCAAAGACCAATAATTACGAACTTCCATACCACGAGAATCACACTGCTAATCCTTTCCTTCATTTGCAAGCCGATTTTTTCTCTATATGTTCAAGCTTGGGAGTCCATGTTGGGCATGCTTTCTCGAGTTTCATCTCTTGTGGTTTTATGTGCCATTTGGAAATCCAAAATTGGTATACATTATCCTGATTCAACGTGCTTGTAAGAACTAGCTTGTGATTTTGAATGGTACTCCTGATTTTCTATATCAAGCAATGCTAAGTAAATAACAAATGTTTAGTAACTAGGATGCAAAAGCTAAGCAGATAAATAGGATGCACAAGCAGCAGGATGCAAAAGCCAATTTTGTTCTTAGGTGGATGGAGCTAGGGGAGTAAACGGACCGAACCTGAGCGAACCTATATTTTTCAGGTTCGGTTCGTTTTTTTAATTGAGTCTAAACTTGTGTTCAGGTTTGGTTCGTTTATTTTCAAATCGAATCCGAATCGAACCTCTTTTTAAATGAATCGAACCTAAGCGAATATCGAACTTAAAATTTCTCTAGTAGGAGAGAGTGAAGAGAAGAGAAATGGAAATATACGTGTGCCTGCAATTGCAATAAATATTCATTTAATTTTTTTCTTTATCTAACTCATCTTCATATTTAAACAAATAGACTAATCAGGATTCGTCTCTTTGAAAAAAAAATATAATTATAATATATTTTTCTATATGTTCAGATGGAGATAAGGAATAAGAATAATGTAGAGATATCTGACAAGTAATGTTTATATTTGTTCTGTTGATTTGAAGATAAAGAAGGGAAAGGTACTAAACACATAAATGATGGATGGTGTTACCACGATGTGACTATTTATTTCTGGATAGTTTTTACTGAAATGAAACCTATTTATCACATAAATATTCGGTTATCTCTATACAAATGTCACTTATCCTTAGACAAAATCCACTTATCTTAAAATAAGGTCCACTTCTACTGATAATGATTTGTAAATATGTATATGTGTATGTTTATCGAGCTTTTAACGAATCGAACCCGAGCGAACATGTGATTTTTAGATTCGGTTCGTTTATTTAATCGAACCTAAACTTGTGTTCAGATTCGGTTCGTTTATTTCCGAACTGAATCTGAATCGAACTTTTAACGAGCCGAACCTGAGCGAATATCGAACTTGAGAATTTTTTGACACCCCTAAATGGAGCTAACATAATCCACTACAATCACAAGGCTCGACATCAATTTATAAGCTAGAAATAAACAGTTGCTAATTCCCTTTTCTGCAGTTAACAACGTCCACGCACCTTTAAGAAACAATTAGATTCTCCCACTTAGAAAGAATTCTCCATTTCATACGGAGATATTCTCATTGAACAAATTTTTTTCGCGTAAATGCTTCGCAATTGGTCTGCATGTATGCAATCACTTCGTGTGATACAAATTTAATATAATTATGACTCCTTTCCATTGCCTGTTCAAATCAAGCTGAGCTGATATCCCTGGGAAAAAGAAAGCATGACCATTATTTGAGACCCATAAAAAACATTATACAAAGGATCAGCATCTCAGAGTAAGTTCTGAAACAGAATCCATTCCAAAAATGCACATATTTTGAGGGGAAAATGATATTCTGCGTACTGTTACAGTATAGCGCTTATTACAGTGTAACATTTTCTAGTTCAAGGGAAAAAAGCTCTGGAACCCATGAATGTGATCAGGATGCCAATGTGGTGATACCAGTTAGGCTTTCATTTATCTCTAGCTTTATTCCTCCTTGCATGACAGGCTTTTAGTGCTTGAACCTCTAGATAAAAATCACAAATAAAATAAATCAATGAAAGTTCACATTCAAATGCTGAAAAAATAATATAATAAGATAAACGGAAGGTTTAACAACAAATAGAAACACAAATATTCCAGTTTGACTGCATGATACTCTATAAATGAAGTGATCTTGACCACAAGAAATGGACTCACTAGTTCGACATCCCTTCTCATTCTTTTCGAGGAATTATACATCCACGCACCTGTGTGCACACAAACATAGATGCCCCCAACCTTTATCCTGATAATTTGGAATTAAACAAGTGCCGCGTTCCTGCATGTCACAACAAAGATCCAACGGCGAAATTACAACACTAGGATTTCTTGAAAAAAGCTCGAGCATAACTTAACCAATACAACAACAACAAAGACTTCTCCACGTCAAGTACTTAAGTATGATCACATGGATTCTTTGCCTCCATCCAGATCTACTGGTCATTCTCGGATTTAGATCCAAATAACTAAGATTCCTTCGAATTATCTCCTTCCAACACTTCTTTGGCTTTCCTTGAGCTCTCCTAGCCGGCACAATATCCCAAATCTCACATCTTCTAACTGGTGCATCAACAGACATCCTTTGCAAATGACCAAACCACCTTAAACGGTTCTCTCATCTTATCCTCTATAGGACCAACAACAACTACCATTCTAATCATATAGTTTGGAATCTGATCTTTTCGTGTATGACCATATAGCCAGCATAGCATTTTTATTTCTACTACTGTCATTCTCTGTGCATGTATATGGTTCATAGGCCAACAGCCAGATCCATATAGCATAGAGGTCTCATGACTGCTTTGTAATACTCTCCTTTGATTTTCAAAGGAGTTTTCTTATCACATAGAATAACAGAGGCTCCTCTCCACTTTAATCAACCTGCATTTATTCTATGAATAACATCTCTATCGAAATCCCCATCATGTTGCAAAATAGATCCCAAGTATCTAAAAGAATATTTTTTTTCTAAATGTTATATTCTTCAATCTTCACCTCGATTCTTTTATCACTGCTTCCATCAAAAGTGCACTCCATATTCGGTATTAGCCATACTTATACGAAATCCTTTAGTCTCTAAGACGTGTCTCCAAACCTCAAGCTTATAATTTACTTCATCTTTAGTCTCCACAACCAACACTATTATCGGAAAACAACATACACCAACTAACTCCGATAAAAGACTTTCATGTGCAATACAAGAAGATCATCAAGCAACGGGTAGAACATGATCGCCTGCAAGTTGCTCTAGTGAAAATTTCCCATCTGAACACCCTAACAAAGAAAAGTGAAAGTAAAAAGGTACAAGCAACATCATTCATTCATGCACTAATTTACAATAAAATTGGATTCACCTCTTCTGATTTCACTCTCATCCTATGTCTCCAACTAACTCCGATAAGGCTATTATATGGGATTTCTAGTATCTGAAATCAAAGTTGAACCACTGAATAACATTTTTTCATATTGTTAGAAATATGGAAATACGGAAGTAGAATAGATAAACAGAGCAATAACTACAGAAAGATAAACATGAAAAAAGGGATTTTTACGTGGAAACCTACTTCCTAAGGAGCGGGATGAAGCCACAAGAGAATGCCTCAAAGAGCCGATGTGTTCATTGCACTTTCTCATTTAATACATGAGGTCTGGAGCTTCTTATATAGCATCCACAAACCCTCCAAGTCCCACCACTGGTAGATGTGGTAAATGGATCTGGGAAGGATCCATTTACCCATCTTACCAGTGATGTATAACACATATACTCCAACACTCTCCCTCAAGCTGGAGCATGTACGACATCGGGATCCGAATAAACACGAACCTGATCCGTTTATGATCCATTTAATCCAATAAAACTATCAACCAATATTAAATGATCTAAATCGATCAATAAATCGTAAATCAAAAGTCGTTTGGGATCAATCGATCAAAAATAGCATCGTAAAGCATGCCACCATAAAAGCCACAACGTAATTTGAAACCATAAAAATAATCTGAGACCATCAGAAAATTTGTCTCAACGTAATAAGACAAATATATCGTTCGTCGGTCAGAGGTCGTTTGATAAACTAAAATCATAGTTTGGTATCGGAGCCGTGGTACCCTGCTATACATATTCGTAGTATAAAATTCCGATCGCATTAAGTTATCGGATAGCGACAATCCTCCAACTTGTCGTGAGTCCGAGAGGGAAATATGACATTCATATTCAATGACCACAAACGTCACCAATTGTAATTAATTTTCATATGATATCCCAAGAAGAGAAAAGCACAATTAAAAATATCAGTGAACATCAACTATTATAATTTGGTTCCCGTGCAATGCCATGACGTCCAAAGCACTCTAGGATAAGGCGAATCGTTTGGAGCGCATCCTGACTGCCTCACCGACATCCAGCAGCAACAAACTACCATACGAGGTCAGCAAAACCAGATCTTGGCCCAACAGGCAGAGATTGCCGACAGACAGACTGATATAGAGATGAGATTCGAGGAGTTGTCTGATTTCACTTATTGTCCATCTCAGGATGGAATATGACAGGATCAACTACACTTTATAGAGGTTCAACAGCCTCAGTACGATGATCCACATGAGGAGATACCAGTATATGGAGCCAAGGATGGAGATTAAGGCACGGAGCATGATTTTGTACTCTTTGCAGAAGAGGACACCCACGAGCACTCCGCCATTCACAGACATCAGTCGGTTTTCATCTCCTATCAGCGAGTCAATAAGCCCATGTTCGAGGGCATCGGGACATCAGATGAGTCCGAGCAGTGGCTGAAGAGGGTGATGAAGGTACTACGGATGATTCGCATACCACGAGACTTGTGGTTATCTTTTATGAAGTATTCACTGACAACATTAGCCGAGACATGGTGGGAGACGACAGATCTGAGTTGGGATGTGAGCCCACATGGGATGATTTCGAGACGAGATTCATATCCCGCTTCTTTTCTGGGAAGTGAAGGAGTCCCAACACAGACTATTCACAAAGCTCAGACAGGGATAGATGACAACCATGCAGTACTTTGTCTGATACATCGAGCTATCTCGCCACACACCAGCAGTTGTTGCTTTTCCAGATGAGAATCTGGAGAAGTTCATCAGATGTATGAGGGAATAGGTGTAGGAGAAGCTGGCCGGACTATATATCACTTCTATCTCCGAGGCTACTGAAGTAGCAGAGAAGTTTGAGGACATTAGTGGGAGTTCGTCTGGAGCGGCACCTATGCCACAATGATCATTTGGATCGATTCAACGATAGTTTCAACAGCAGAGGTCAGTCAGGCGATTGTGTCCTGCGAGTTCGATATTTTCAGGGAGTGCTCGCTCATCTCCAGCAACTACTTTAGGAGGAGCACTTGTCGAATACGGCACCGATTTAGCTCAACCATCTGGGTCGCAGAGAGTAGAGAGATCCCAGCAGGATTGACACGGAGTTCAGACACAACTACTACGCCTATCTATTCAAGACAATGTTTTCTGTGCAATCAATGGGGTCATTACCAGTCACAATGCCCTCATGCTTCTAGTGAGCCTCGACCACATCCACATCCATCACAACCGCAGACACAACTTACTGAGAGTTTCCTTGGCAGGAACTACAACTTCAGGAGGCCATCGAGACAGACATAGAGCGTGGCCGATTCGAGTATTGGACATGATGAACATGACCTTCCATTCATACTTGGACAAGTTTGTGATGGTATGCATTGATAATGTGTTGATATATATCGGAATGAATGTGATCAAGCGAATGATCTGAAGATAGTCTTGGACACATTGCGAGAGCACAAATTGTATGCTAAGCTGAGCATGTGCGAGTTCTGGTTATCCTATGTCTCATTTCTTGGGCATGTCCTTTCTGGAGCAGGTATCGTAGTAGATCATGCGAAGATTAAGGCATTTATGTCTTGGGAGCAACCCAAGACAATCACTCAGATTCAGAGCTTCCTTGTATTAGCAGGCTATTACAGACGCTTTGTCAGCGGATTTTCTCGAGTTGTTCTTCCTCTGACACGACTGACACAGAAGGGAGTTTCTTTCATTTGGGATGATTCATGCGAGCAGGCTTTCAGGACCTTGAAGGAAAGATTATCTACAACGCACATTCTTGCACTTCCTTCAAGCACCCAGGATTATGCAATCTATACTAAGTATACAAACAGACGGATACAGATACAGATATAGGTATTATCGTATCCTTATTCGTTTTTGAATATGAATACAGATGCAGATACAGATATTGGCAGATATTAAAACTATCTTAGCATATCCTCAAAAAATGGGTACGGATGTAAAACAAATATTGATTGCATAGGAGTAATATTAGAAATACTTTATAGAATCGACTTAAATATATACGAATTCGAGAGAACACATAATATAAATTTACTAAATATGTTTGTATCATAAAAATTATACAAATATGGTAAAAAAAGATATAGAATTATGTTATATATGGTTAAAAATAAATCTATGACTATATATGTTTATGAAAATGGGTATACATATACGGATAAAGAAGTTTCCAGATATCAAAACAATATCCATATCTGTATCCATTTTAAAATGGATAAAGATACTGATGTCAAAATTTATCTAAAATGGATATGGTGACGGATCGGATACAGATATATCCGTAACCGTTGCATCCTTAATCTATACAGATGCCTCATAAGAAGGTTTAAGAGCGGTGCTGATACAGCGAGGTCACATGATTACGTACGCATCACGTCTGTTGAGACTACATGAGCGGAATTACTCCACCCATGACTTGGAGTTGGCAGCAGTTGAATGGATACAGATACGGATGTCAAAATTTATCTAAAATGGATATGGTGACGGATCGGATACAGATATATTCGTAACCGTTGCATCCCTAATCTATACAGATGCCTCATAAGAAGGTTTAAGAGCGGTGCTGATGCAGCGATGTCACATGATTACGTACGCATCACGTCTGTTGAGACTACATGAGCGGAATTATCCCACCCATGACTGGGAGTTGGCAGCAGTTGACTTCACCTTGAAGATCTGGCACCACTATCTCTATAGGGTGAATTTTGAGATTTTCACATATCACTAGAACCAATAGCTGGTGTCCACCTCCTGCTGGAACCTCCTCCATTTGCTGTTGCTGCTCCTTGTCCTTGATCAAGCTTGGAGCTGCATGCATGCAATTTTGATCTCCAAATTTGGAGATCAATAGGTACATTCTTAAACCTCCATTTGCTGCTATTTATGTAGTCTTACACATTTTGATTCCACTAATAATGCTAATTCAATGCAATCCAAAGAGCAAGTCAAAAATTCAGAGGCAGCTGTTTGCAGGTCTCCTGCTCCTATTCCTCCAAGGCTTTTGCATCCTCTACATTATCTAACATTGCAGTTGATAAAAAAATGGTCGCCAAGATCAATGCACAAGAGTTTATTGGTAAATTTCTTTAGATTAGTTAATGCATTCTATTGTCAATGTATTCTCAGGGCACCTTTTTTTATGCAAAATGCTTTTATGCAAAATGCTAGGTTTTATTTAAAGTAATTTTATTTTTACTTTTTCAATAAACATGCTGCATATGGAACTATAACGTTATATTTTTATTTTTTCAATAAACATGCTGCATATGGAACTATAACGTTACTGTAATAGATTTTTTTAGTCGATTATGTTTTCTTCAAAAGAGGTTCTTCACTATTCAGTGTAATGCTGTTAATATTTTTTTTGCCAAACCATGTACGTCATTACTCATGGCGTGAATGGTTGTATATATCAAGGTTATAGCCTAACAAAGCAACAACCTAAGAAAATCATATGCTCAACTATGGTTAATTATTAGTCGAGATTGCAACTAAGGTAGAAGTGGCCAGCACAACTCGAATCTGATGGATGAGGGTGTCTTATCCTCTTTGTGGTGGTGTGGCCGGTGTTAATTCGGTTCCTGAAATGGTCTGGACTGGGAATACCCCTGTGTTTTGTGAGGGTGCTATAGATAAACAAATCAGGTTGAGACAAGGTGATGCCCTTAACGTCTCGAGTCATTGATCAAACTTATTGTCATCGTAAGTAGGTTCATATTTGCAAACTTGTACTCCAAATTAAGAGGGGATTTTAGTATTGGTGATTTGTCTTATATTAAGAATATAATTCTATATATAAAATTCTATGTAATCTCTAAATTCCGTATAATGTACTCTAATGATTCTATAAGCCCCTTCAATGTAATATTCTGAAATCTTAAATATTCAATTTATATTTCAGTTTTCATTTAGTATTTATATTTTGATCTCTACGTATTTATACAGAATTGAAGTAGAGTATCAATGAAAAGCATCTCCTTTCATTCATTTCTACAACTATACCAAGTTATTATCATCATTCCAGGTTATATGTTTCGGATCATGATTTAATATAAATAAAATAACAGTGTATTTGTTATATTTCCGACATTCTGATTCAGGTAATAAGTTTCTTGGGACAGTCGTATTACAGTGGGATGTAGATATAACTAACCGAATGAAAAAGGGAAATGAATAAGGTAAAAGAAAAGTCCATATATCAAATATAATAAAATTTTAAGTTGGTAATAAACTCGGGGGCCTTTCATTTACTTCTCAAACAAGGTTCTGAAGGATGAAAGTGTTATCATCAGTGCTTTAATGGGTCAAAGGACTCATGTGAACTACATTACTCTAAAATCTTTTAGATAACTGGTTGATTGTGAATCAGTGATATCAATAAGGTCGTTGACAAAAGGTCTAGATATGTATAGTCAACCACAAAAATAACAGAGAAAGAGATGAAACGTCAAGGAAGAAAAGATGATGGTAAATCAATGACGCAGAATACATGTGCCGATTATGGTGATCCTTACACCTGACCTGGTTATGCGAGGGTGTGATGACCCTCAGCTGGACGGGAGATAGGAAGTCCAGTTAGGACAACGGCCCCAAATGCGCGAGTCTAGGATCCCAATCCTTTGTACGATTTTTACGCGGGCTCATAATGTTTTTATGCTTCGTTAGGATCCAGACCAATTCCGTTGACCTTGTTTTAGTAGGGTACCTAAGCTAGGGGACCCTTGATTTTGATTTTTCTTTACGAGCTCGTTTGCCTGTACTTGGAGTAACTCTTCCGGAGAGTCTCTCCCACTGTCTCAAGGGCGTAGTTTTGGAGTAGGCCTAGTCCTCTACTAGACCACACTTCCACTTAGAGGGCGAGACGGAAAAATCTCTTAGGAGATTTCCTCACCACTTGAGTTTTGGTTACTATTCCGCCAATAGGTCTTGCGATGAAAAGGTCATGGTCAGCTAGAGTGGAGAATTGTTATAATTGAGTTTGGATACAGTTGAGTTTGATACCGTTCTTAAGGTTGTTCATTGTTCTACCAATAGACCCTGGCTAGAAAAAGATCATGCGACAGAATCATCAATCATCGGCATTTGATCAGAATTTAGAACTACTACTAAGGATGTTAGGAGAAGCTAGTAGACGTGTTGGGAATTAGTTAGGACGCATTATACTTCACCGCATGCCTACGGAGGTACCCCAACCCTAAGGTATTCTTCACGCCTTAGAGTCATAGTGTGAGGTCACACTCAAACCAAGACCACGGACTATCCATTAAGCTTGAGAATTTGACATAGACAAAGATCAAATCAGAGACTCATCATCTAAATTCCCAAGATCCATCAACTGAGTTATATATGACAAAAAGATGACAACTTACGTATGGATCATATAATCAATAATTGAAAATGTTATATATATGGGTAAGTTAAGGTATGATTAGTGATTAGAGGATATACATACAAAACAACCTGAAAAATAATTTCCACGCAAGTAGCTTGTGAAATTTAAATATCAAAACTTATCTACTTGCTTATTTTTGAAACCACTGAAATAACTGATTTATTTTTAATAAATTTTGATTGTACTAACATTTATTGACATACCTATCGTTCCTAACATAAATGGCAGGCAAGACACTTATCGCAGTATATTGGCAGTTGACTCCGAGCTTCCGCGGATACTCTCGACAGTACCCATGTTATAGTTTTTTGTTCAGAATAATGTAAATGCTTTTCTTTTTCTTTTATTATATTTTGGGATACATGTACATCTATCAATTTCTTATGTTATATGTAAATATATATGGTAATTAATGAAATGTGAATTGATGACACTTGTTATTAGTTCAGTGGTTGTTTACATTTTGTGAATGCCATTTCGAAATGCGGAAATTTTTCCCTAAATTTCAGTAACTTAATGCGACCGATATCGAATATAATATTGTGAATGTTGTATAAATGACTAACCCAGATTCATGGACTTCACAGTCGATATCGGTCGCATTAGGTTACTGAAATTTAGGGCGAAAATTTTTCCCTAAATTTCGACAATCTAATGTGACCGATAAGGAATATAATATTGTGAATGTTGTGTAAACGAGTAACCCGGATCTGTGGGTACAAGAACTTGAAGTATATCTTTGATCAGAAGGAGTTGAACATAAGACAACGCGGGTGGCTTTTGCTACTGAAGAATTACGACTGCACGATCTCTTACCACTCTGGTAAGGGAAACGTGGTGGTTGATGCACTTAGCAGGAGAGATCATGCAGAGGGTACGACAAACTGGCTATACACGTTGGATATGCTTGCAGCTTTGATTGATTGGCATCCTCAGGAGAATGCACCCATATCTATTGTCATGCCTCCACGATTCAACAATTTGTGGGATCATAAAGTGGAAGGTCAGAAATCAGATCCTTAGATTCGAGACGGATACATGTGTGTCATTAAGGACGAATTTCATGATTTTATTGTGACAGGGTCTATTTTGTGGAAAGTTGGCCGAGTCATTGTGCCCAACGATGAACAGTTGCGCAGAGACATTCTTGGTGAAGCACACAGTTCACGATTATTTATTCATCCTGACAATACAAAGATGTATCGTAATCTGCGTCGACATTTCTGGTGGGACGGGATGAAGCACGATGTGGTACATCATGTCAGCAGATGCTTGATTTGTTAAATGATCAAGGCTGAGCACAGAAGACCACCATGGTTATTACAATCTCTCCCCATTTCTGAGTGAAAGTGGGATAGTATCTCTATGGATTTCGTCACTGGATTGCCGAAGACATCAGGTGGCCATGATACTATTTGGGTCGTTGCCGACAGATTAACCAAGTTTGTCCATTTCATACCTGTCAGCATGACCTACACTCCATCTAGAATGGCCAGGTTATATGTGCATAACATTATCAGGCTTCATAGTATACCATGTGAGGTGGTGTCTAACAGAGACTCGAGGTTTACACCTCACTACTAGCATCAATTCATGTCAGCACTACAGACAAAGCTGAAGATGAGTTTCGCATACCATCCACAGACTGACGGACAGAGCGAGTGCACCATTTAGACACTTCAAGATTTGCTACATGTATGCATTCTGGAGTGGAAAGGGTCATGTAAGGATCACCAGCCATTGGTAGAATCCATGTACAACAACAACCATCGGTACCATTCAAAGCCTTATACGGGCGGAGATGCTCATACCTCTCAGTTAGAGTGAAGTAGGTGATCATGCTCTTTACTCCGTAGATCACTTGGAGATTGTGAGGGTTGTTTATTTGGTGAGGCGGAAGCTTCTGACGATACAGAGTTGCCAGAAGAGCTATGCAGACCGTCGGAAAAGAGATTTGGAATTTCAGGTAATCCAATCATCTTCTCTTAATCTATTTGCAAATATGACTTATTGAGATCTAACTTAATCTTTCATACTGAACAAATTCCTGTAAATACAGGTGGGTGATTGGGTGTTCCTACACATATCTTCCATGAAGGGAGTACAGAGATTTGGCATTCGTGGCAAGTTAGCACCACAATATGTGGGACCATTTGAAATCATTGCCTGTGTGACAAAGGTGGCCTAACAAGTGGCCCTTTCTCCACACCTATCATCTATACACGATGTCTTCCACATATCCAACCTGAGGAAGTACATGCACGATCCTCGACACATCGTCAATTACGAGAATCTTGACGTGGAGCCCGATTTGACATACAAAGAGAGGCCATTGCAGATACTTGATAGTGCTGTGAAGAAGTTTTACATCAAGGAGATTCCCTTGGTCAAGATGTTGTGGCACCGACATAGAGTCCAAGAGGCAACATGGGAGACTGAAATAGACACGCGGGCACGATGCTTGCAGTTCTTCTCAGGTAATCATCAAAACATGCCTATTTAATTATATACACATTGAAAGAATATGGCTTGTTTTCCCTTTGAGATCTTTATGGGTTCAAAATCCTTTAAGGTTTTTATGGCCAGATGAAATCCAAACAAGTCGCATAATGACCTTAACTCAAGTCTTGAGGATGAGACTCCCTTTGATGTTTTTATCTCACGCAATGCTCAGCTTGGACAAACAGAAAGAAATCTCTAAATCACACTACAAGGCACTACAGACAATATCAACTCAACGTATACACAAATGTCGGTTGCTGTCGAGGATGTTGCTTCTTATGTTGTGCATGTGAGGAGGAACAAACGAGCTGGAGTGTGAGTCGAACTAGGTCTCCTCGTCAGAGAACATGTACTCTGAACTGCGCCTATCAGAGTAACTATATGAGTCTCCTCGTCGGAGTATTCTGACTCGCCACATCATGGGGACAGCTACTCCATTTCTGAAAGGGCCGAATTGAAAAGGCCGTGGAGACATAATTGTCGGAGTCCACAGTCGCTGGAGAATGGAGTCTGAAAAAGTCTCCTCGTCGGAGAACTGGGTCTCTCCCATACTGGCTCAGAGAATGGGATCTTTACTCTGGAGTCCCTATGAAACGTCATGAAAACCCTAACCACATGGCATAGGGAATGTAATCTCTACTCTAGAGTCCTTATGCAACACATAAAAACTCTAAGACCAAAAATAAAAGATAGGGACCACACAAATAATGATCACAAACACGTACGAATCGAACTATAGACACGGAATCTGAACGTCGAGTCTGGATGTGAAAAACTGTAGAGTTTAAAGTCTGGCCATGCATTTGGACCGGAGAATTTGAATCTAAATTGGAATATGGAATCTGGAGAATCTGATAATCTACCATGTAGAACTCTGCACAATACTCCCCATTTCTACCATACTGATCGGAAAACAATGACATCGACCAAGTTGGGAGAAGACCTGAAAATGGGGGGATGAAACAATCTCAAATGATTTTTCACGATTAACGTTTTTTAAATAACTGTCTCTCTTCCTCTTTTTAGTTGTTTGAAAAATCAGCTTTCTTTCCGCAAAAGAATTATTTTTTTACGCATATGGCTTTTCTTTTGTACGTGCCTTTTTTAAAGAAACTTTCCACCTTTTTTTCCTCATATGGATTTTTTTACACATCCCAAATAGGGCTCAAAATAGCGCCTCCCCGTCATTTTCTTAATATAGCATATGGGCCCAATGGGCCTTTAAAAATAAATGGAAAAAATATGTTGTTGCTATATAAGGTTCCCCTCGCGGGAACCCATCTGTCGAACGGTACCCTTGATAAGGTTGTTGCCGCCCGATTGAGCATGAGATGTGCCGTCGGGCTCAGTCCTGTGTTGTCGCCGCCGATGCATCAACCTCCTCTTCTTCAGTTGGCGGGTACAACAATACTGCTTGGGTGTTGCAAGGGAGATGCAGTGCAAGGAGGAGCAATCGCCAAGGCATGGGGATGGTGTCGATGGGGTGCGGCATTGGGAGAGGTGCGATCATCGCCACCAACTAGAAGGAGGCATCGAGCCCTTTCCTTTAGGGTTCCCTTGTGGGAACACAATCATAGATGTATCGCCGCCTGGAGATACCGAGGAGAGAGATAGTTGGCAGCGCCGCTCGCTTCATTTTTTTTGGACAAGAGAGCATCGCATTGTGCCTGGAGATCGGGATGTTATGGTTCTTGAGATGCTGAAAATGAGATAGGGGGTATCAGGCCTGTTGTGAGGGCATCGCCTCTCATTTTTTAAAATTTCCAAGGGGAGGTGTCGTGTGCCCCTCTGAAGGTGTACGCGAGGATGAACGGCGCCTGCGCTCTGTTACGGCTAGGGTCGTCGCCGCCTATGTGACTAGGGTAGTTGTCGCGGAGGGTTCCACATGGAGGATCGTGGATGGGAGGAGCACCTTCTTCGATGAATAAGGAAGAAATCCCGTCGATGGGGCTTTTTATTTACAGATCTAAATGTTGCCTTGAATAAGAGTTTCAACAGAAAAACCATAGAACCGAATTAGGGTCTCAAAAGAAACCCTAGAACATGATCTTGAACTTGAACAAATCACAAACATGATCTTCATAAAAAATTATCTTCAAGAACAAGCAATAATTGAATCGAATCTCGAATAGAAGATGAACACAAATCTTGAATAATAAATCCACGAAAATCGAACCCACTCTGATACCATATTAGAAATATGGAAATGCAGAAGTGGAATAGATAAACAGAGCAAGAACTACAGATAAATAAACGTGAACACATATTTTTTACATGTAACCCTCCTCCCTAAGGAGCGAAATGAAACCATGGAAGAACGTCTCAAAGGGATGATGTGTTCATTGCACTTTCTCATATGATACATGAGGTCTAGGTCTTCTTATATAACCTCCACAGACCCTCCAAGTCATACCACTAATAGATGTAGGACTAAATACTGGATGTAGAGGATCTATTTACCCATCTTACAAGTGATGCATAACACGTATACTCCAACACATATGAATATTATAGATTCATATTCTAATGCGGATAATAACCAGAATCTGATAAATTATTTCAGATGCAATGACGGATTTTAAGTGCATGGTCATATAAAAATCCGAATAGTTAAGGCAAAATAAATATATGAAGTTATCATCAATTATTGAGGCATAACCTCCATGTTGTTGTTACAGTATGTGGACGACACAATCATCTTCAATCAGGGTGGTTTTGATGAGGCGACAATGACAAATGTCCTACTTTGACATCTTAAGGATGATTTTGCTCTAGTGGTTAACCATTAGAAGCCACCTTGGTTCAGTTTGGCATGGATATGGTGATGGACACTGCATATGTAGACATCTCGTTTACACCACAAGTCACTCCTTGTCATTTATATAAGGTATCTAGCTGGCACTTTTAAGGGGGGTCATGGATCAAACACCAATGCTGACAACGGGGAGCGACATCTAAATGGGTGGGCGTCCAAGACCCTGAAGCATTGTGGTCATCTAATAACAAGTAAGCATAATTGAAAAAAGGTCTCTTTAAAATACTGTCAATTTGCAACACCAACCAGCTCCTTGAGAGAAATAAGTAAGAATTGTTGGAGGAAAACAATAGAGATGTTTATTATAGGAACCCTAGGCTCTCTTATATAGAGGAGAGACCTATGGATAAATTACATAAGATAGACATAAGGAAATAAAATAACTGAAAAGGTACATAGAAACACAAAAATATCTTTATACTCCCCCTCAAGATGGAGCATAGATGTCAATCATGCTCAGCTTGGACGAACACTTCTGAAATGACCCCTTAAGTAGTGCCTTGGTAAAGATATCTATTGTTTTCTCTTCTGAACTAACATGAGAAATAGAAATCAAGTCCTTCTGGATTACATCTCTCGTATAATGGCAGTCGACCTCAATATGTTTAGTTCTCTCGTGGAATGCAACATTGTTTGCAAAGAATGAGGCAGGTTGATTATTGCATTGTAACTGCATGGGTAGAGGAACGTCTACATATGCTTCGACAAACACTGCTCAAACCCGCATCATTTCTACACTTGCTTGCACCATGGCCTTATACTCAGATTCAACACTTGATCTGGCCCCAACTATTTGTTTCTAGCTTTTCCAAGAAACAAGAGAACTGCCAACAAATACAGCAAGGCCCGAAGTGGATTTTCTATCCTTAGGACACCATGCATAATCAGCGTCAGCACACGCAGATACAGAGAGAGTTGCTCCCTCCTTGAAAAATAATCATGCACTTAGATTAGATTTTAGATATCTCAATATCATGTATATCGCGTCCATATGTACATGCCGAGGTTGATCCATAAACTGATTCACTTGACTCACTGCAAAAGAGATATCCGATCTGGTAATAGTAACGTACAAGAGCTTCCCTTCCCCACCATCTCTCTATATTTCCTCTTATCCACTTCGTATGTATCATCATCGTATAATTTTATGCTAGGATCCATATGAGTAGTAGAGGGTCGACACACAATCATGCCTCTCTCAATAAGCATGTTTGTAACATATTTTCTGTGGGTCATCACAAGACCCTGCTCATTTCTAACAAATTCCAACCTAAGAAATATCTTAGAGTGCCCAGATCTTTAGTAACAAACTGACAACCTAGAAACTATTTTGCCATTTTATCCCCTGCATATCATCTCCTATAACAAGATTATCATCAACATAGACCATCATGACAACAATACCTCTAGGTGTCCTCTGCACAAAAAATGAACGGTCTGCATTAGACCTCTTGAACCCCTATTTTTCAATTAAATCAGAGAGCTTCTGAAACCACGCCCTTGGACTTTACTTAAGGCTATATATCACCTTGTAGAGTCTACAGACCCCTGCTCATTTCTAGCAAATTTTAACCCTAAGAAATATCTTAGAGTGCCCTGATCCTTAGTAACAAACCGACAACCTAGAAACTATTTTGCCATATTTATCCCATGCATATCATCTCCTGTAACAAGATTATCATCAACATAGACCATCATGACAACAATACCTCTAGGTGTCCTCTGCACAAAAAATGAATGGTCTGCACCAGACCTCTTGAACCCCTGTTTTTCAATTAAATCAGAGAGCTTATGAAACCACGTCCTTGGACTTTGCTTAAGGCCATATATCGCCTTGTAGATCTACAGACCTGCTGACACTCCTCGTCATTAGCAAACCTTAGATGTTGCTGCATGTAAACTTCTTCATGTAGATCTCCATACAGAAATGCATTTTTAATATCCAACTGAAATAAAGGCCAATCGCGTACCACTGCTACTGAAAGTAGGATGCGTAGTGTAGAGTGACGAACCACTGGGGAAAAGTGTCCAAGTAATCCACGCCATAGGTCTGAGTAAATCCATGTGCCACTAGCCTTGCCTTATAACAGTCAAGGCAACCATATGCATGATGTTTAATAGTAAACACCCATTTGCAACTGACTACAGACGCCTAGGAGGAGCAGACACCAAACTCCATGTATCACGAGACTGCAATGCAACCATCTCTTCCTCCATAGCTAAGCGCCAGCAACTATCCTTCAATGTCTCCTGATAATTCTGTGGAATTTCCATGGTAGGAGCTATGACAAATCTCTGAAAGTCCCTTGTTAGACGATGAAAGGAAACTTGAGAAGCAAGGAGATAAGAAGCACAAGACCGCTTCTGCTTGTGAACTGCAATAGGAATATCCAGGTCATCGTGAATCTCCTCCATATGTTGGTCATTCTCCTGCAAAAGTTCCTGTACAGATATATCTTCAAACCCATCATTAGAAATCATGTTATTAAAACAAACCTGGGGCATACTGGATGATGAGCGATGGCCATGAGTAGAAGCAGTCTGACAAGTATAGAATTTAGGTAATGGTGGAACAGTTGGCACATTTGACTGGGTAGTAGGAGGAGGTGGAGGAGGAGGTATTGGTGGTATCACTGGCACAGGAGGAGGTGGTGAATAGCATGTAGGAGGAAGTGGCATGTAAACCTCATCATCTAAGTCTGATGAAGCCAACCCGTCACCTGTAGGAGAGAATACATCACAGAATAAAAAAATGTGACATCAACACTGATATAGTATTTTCTGCACAAAGGATCATAACAACGGTATCCCTTCTGAGTCCTGGAGTACCCAACAAACACACATTTGACATCTTTAGGAGAGAGCATGTCAAGACCTGGAATCAACTGGTGAACAAACGCAACAGAGCCGAATACATGAGTGAGTGAGAATAACTCTTTCTCAGGGAAAGCTATATAGAAAGGAATTTTCTCAATCAAGACAGACGATGGCATACGATTCACCAAATAACATGTTGTAAGAACAACATCACCTAAAATGAATGTGGGGGCATGACTCTAAATGAGAAGAGTCCGAGTAACATCAAGAAAGTGACGATGTTTTCTCTCAACCACACCATTTTGCTGAGAAGTGTAAGCACGAGATGTTTGATGAATAATCCCTCGAGATGAAAAAAAATGGGATAGAATACGAGTACAAATTACAAAGCCTTATCAGTTCCCCCAAATTTCACAGAGATAGAAAAACATTCTGCACTTCGTTAATAAAAGTTTTGATCGCATCTCATGTTTCAGACTTATTTTTCAAAAGAAACACCCATCACAACCGAGAAAAATCATCTATAACCACAAGATAAAACATGTGTCCTTGGTGATCAGGAACACGACTCGGACCTTAAATGTCTACATGAAATAACTCAAAAAGGGAGCTACTATTCCGACTGTGACGACTAGGAAAAGCATATCAATGACGCTTTCCCAACTGAGATGCCACGCACTGGAAGGAAGAACCAGGTGAAATCTGTGGCAGCATGTGACAAATCTTTTGATGAGGTAGATGATCAAACCGAAGGTGCCAAGTGAATGGAGAGACTGATCCAGACGAATGAGAAGATACGTATGTATAGGAAGTCCAAACCAGACGATAAAGCCACCCTGCTCACGGCCACACCCAATCACTCTGGTCATAAGAATGTCATGAAAAACATGATACGATGGTAAAAAATAGCTCGACAGTGCAAATCCCTTGTTATTTGACTAATATAAAGCAAATCCATAGAGAAGTCAGGAGCATGCAACACATTCTGTAAATGCATAGAGGGTGTCAAAGTGATCTCCTCATGTCCTGTGATTGGGGAATGAGTCCCATCAGCTATCACAATTGTTCTCCCTGGAGGAACATGTCTATATGAGGCAA
Organism: Ottelia alismoides; assembly: GCA_037367405.1. NCBI lineage: Eukaryota > Viridiplantae > Streptophyta > Magnoliopsida > Alismatales > Hydrocharitaceae > Ottelia > Ottelia alismoides. Next base: position 133,497 of record JAZKJV010001556.1, on the reverse strand, counting down.
GTTGTTGTCTGTCTCCACATAAATGATGTGTCACACCGGAGTCCATGACAAGATGTAAAAGCGTAAGTACCTAAAGTGCTAGTTGTAGCAGAGGTACTAACAGAAGCAGAAGCTGCAATATCTGAATGACCTCCAGGAGATGGTGAAGTAGGAGGCATGATATCCCTCAATCTAGCCACGAGGTCATCAAACCGTTGATCTGAAGTAGGAACTGCAGGGGATTCAACATGTTTCGCTACCCGGGCTGATGGAGAAACCCATACGTGAAATAGCATGTATCCTCTGAATGGTCGGGACGATGAATAACGTGGAGGGATAACAGATTCGACCCCCTCTGCTAAGGGATCCACGTCCAAGAAAAGTAGACAAGCCTCCTCTTCCTCGAGAGGTTGCCATCGTCGAGGAAGTCTGACCACTATTAGTAGACGGAACAGTAATCCTGGTAAGCCTACAGATGGCTTCCTCCATGGGAGGAATTGTAGCATCTGCGAGAATCTGGGAGCAAGCAGCATCATATTCAGGATAAACAACATCTAGGAATACAACAACCATGGTATCATTCCTATATGTCTTCTGTTACTCAGGAGTGGCAGTAAGAAGCATGAAACTATGTAGCTTCTCAAACATCCCTCTCAAGGATGTATACAATGAATGCATGGGTTGTCCATTCTGCTTGATAATGAATATATCATGCTGGAGTTGGAGGATCTTCGCCTCATTCCTCACCTGAGAATATGTTGCTGCGAGGATGTTCCACATCGCCTTAGCAGTAGGCTAATGTAACACGTCATTGGCGATTTTAATCGTCAATGTACCAGATAGCCATACTTTGGCATAAGCGTCATCCGCCTCCCATGAGGCGTTTGCTCCAGTCTTCTCCACCAACTCCTCCTCCATAACAATATGCTTTTACCATTTGACTTCATAAGGCTCATGAACTGCATAGCCCAGAGCTCATAATTTGTCCCGTACGTCTTGACAATAGGCGTTGGACCTCTAAAAGCGCATGTGGCAGGTACATCTACTTTGTTCTCAGACATGATGCTGGAGGTAAAAGACATGGGTTTGTAAAGACCAAAAGGTGAATGTCTACACAGACATATCTGGGTTTGATTGCATATGTAGACTTATGCACTCAAACCCATCAAACAGACGAGAGAACCGACGCCGACTTGTAGGGAACTACGTACGGAGGCTACGTGCGTGAGCTGCGCGCGGGTGGCACAGTACCCGTGAATGCGCGCTGAGGCTTTGCGCTAGACTGTGCGTGCGAGTGTTGCATAAGGGCGCACAAGCGCGGCGGGGGGGTTGATGTGTGCGGCACGGGAGCGCGCAGAGGCGCATGGGCGACACGGGGGCACGGGGGCACAGGGGCTGCATTCGGAGGTGGTGCGGGCTGGTTGGTGAGATCTAGGGTTTTGGATACCCAAATTCCGGTCTAAGACCGTCGTTCTGATACCATGTTGAAGGAAAATAATATAGATGTTTATTCCAGGAACCCTAGGCTCTCTTATATATAGGAGAGACCTATGTGCAAATTACATAAGATAGACATAAGGAAATAAAATAACCAAAAAGGTACATAAAAATATAGAAATATCTCTGCAAGAATGATAGAAAAATGTCTCTTTAGAATACTATCAATCTGCAATGCCAACAACCAGCCCCCTTGAGAAAAACAATGAACCTCAAGAGGTCAACAAAACTTTAATGTGACAAAAGAAAGGAAAACTCATAAGCCGAACATAAACTCCATCAATACATCCAAACCAATAGTCCACCAGAGTTGAGCCTCAAAAAAAATAGTCCACCAGAGTTTCTCAAGAAGCACAAAAGATCAGTAGCATTAGCCAGGGGATCAACTCCCCTAAACTACAACATCATAACCAACTATCAAACCAGATATAAAACTTCATGATGCTTCCAACCTCCTTAGTTAGTTAGCCAGCTCCACGATCAATCTTGTAGAATACTAGAATTTCTTTGAGAATAGGAATGCTTGCAAAGGCATATGGGCCCTTTCATATATATCAGAGTCCTCCATTGTACGAGAAGATGACAGACAAAAAATGTCTTCTCCACTCCCGAGCAACTTCCCCCATCCATTCTGACAACAATATCATCCTTATTGTCTTCAAAATGTACTCACCACATGTTTTAAAGATGACACCCAATATACAACATAGGTACATTCACCGAATACTCCATGTAGCATGAAGAACCAGATTCAAAGAATCACAAAACTCTAAGAAGAAAAGCAAAGACTTCTGTAATAAAATGTAAAAATCACAATTTAGCATATGTATCGAGTATCTTTGTCTTTATTTTCTACCCAAAATTCAAAGTCCTAGCCCCATCTAACATAAATATTTTAAGGATCGATCGAATTCATCCTTATAGTCAATCATCTTTCCTCTCTAATTCTTGTAAATTAGACAAGTAATCAATCAATTTTCACTTAAAATCAATCAAACAGCAACTCTGCTTCTTTGACAAAATTTGTTCGTAATCGATCACACTCAAGTTTTGATCGACCAAATTGATCCTCGAGGATGTTGGACAGAGCACTTGACTGATTGATCCATGCTCGCTTCTAGTCGATCGATTATGGCTATTCCAAATTTAAATCAAATTCTTTATTTGGAAAGTTTCTAAAATCCTACGAGACACTCATCTGATAGATTATTATTTGAATTTGGTCGATCACCTTGTAAAGTTTGATGTAAACAGAGATCAAATCCGATCGATCATTTCTGTGTGGTTTGATCGATCAAAGTGTGTTTTTTATCAATCACATTGTTTTATTTGATCGAGCACCGCAATCATTTTTAACATGTTTTACTGGTGATTTACCTTTTTAACCATCTTAATTACTAGCAACTACTTTTTGGCTATAAAATAACTCCAATGTCCACCATTTAAAAATCATCAAAAGACAAGTGATTAATGCTCTCTACTCTCTCAATACAAATTTTCTCTTCCCCTTTGGATAATTGATTTAGTGTACCTTCATTATTTCTGTGATATATACTAGAGAAAACAATCAACTCCTCCACACTGCTTATGACTGCATCATCTCTACATTCAACCATCACACATTTGAGCTATGTTTATTTCTATTCAGCTTACTTCGGCACTTGCGTAATATTATACCTGGGACTATAGAATTATTTCTCATTCTTTCGTTGTAAGAGAAACTTTAGTGTAACTATCGTGTCATTAAAAGCGATTGAGTTATTCGCATGAAATAATCCACATAAAGAATAGTTGATCGATACAGTTAATTGATTTTGAATCAGCGTTGGTCCGCACCAATGTTTAGCTTTGAATCCGTTCCTTTTTACTTTGATTATATAAGAGTTGGCTAGTCACATTCAAGATGAGGTACCTTAGTGTATGTTATTCGTCGATGATATTGTGTTGATTAATTAAACTAGAGAGTAGATGGAGTAAATGAGAAGCTTGATGTTGGGAGACTTGCCTTTGAGACTAAAGGATTTCGTATAAATAGGGCTAAGGCTGAATATATGGAGTTCACATTTGACGGAAGCAGTGGTCAAGGAATCGAGGAAGAGACAATAACATTTAGAAGAAAGATCTTGTTAGATACTTGGGATCTATTTTGCAACATAATGGGGAAATCGATTGAAATGTTACTAATAGAATAAATGCAGTCGGCTAAAGTGGAGAGAAGCCTCTATTGTTACATGTGATAAGAAAATTCTTTTGAAAATCAAAGGAAAGTATTACAAAGCAGTCGATAGACCTACTATTCTTTATGGATCTGAATGTTAGCATGTGAATCATAGACGTGTAGACTGTAGAGAATGACTATAGCAGAAATGGGAAATGCTAAGGTAGATGTGTGGTCATACACAAAAAAATCATATCCGAAATGATGCGATCAGAAGGAAAATTGGTGTAGCTCTTATAGAGGATAAGATGAGAGAAAACGGCTTAAGATGATTTGATCATTTGCATAGGAGGTCGGCTGATGCACCAGTTAGAAGATGCGAGATTTTGGATGTTGAGTCGACTAAGCGAAGGCAAGGAAGTATCAAGAAGTGTTGAAATGAGACTATTCAAAGAAACCTTAGTTATTTCGATCTAACTACGAGAATGACCTAAGATAGATCTGAAAGGATGCGAGGAATTCATGTAGTCAACCCTACTTAATGATGGAAAAGGATTTGTTGTGGTTATTTGTATGGGACGGACACCAACACGGGTGCTTACCCTTTTTAAATTAAAAGATAGTCACAAATGCAAAGAGATGTTGTATTGTCCATCCCTCCCCACTCCCCCCAATTAACACTACACCTTACCCCTCTTGATCGACTAAGGTTTAGGAAAGTTGTATGCGTATGCGTTTGGACAGGTCACTGAATAGAGATTAAGCAATATGCGAGGGCATATGCGAGGTATATGCGGTTCTACACGATTCCTAATTTTTTATTTAAAATAGATAAATATATAGGAAATGACTACAACTAAAAAAATTTATAAATAATTATGGTCCAACAGAAGATCTAAGAAAAATGACTTTATATAGATCTCCAAACAATCTCTATCGATCAAATATCAATACTTCAATAGAAAAGTTAGCACACATACTAATTGATAACAATCATCAAAACATGTAAGTACCCGAAAGAAAATAGAAATTTAACACAAATAACAATAGTAATGTACTAATTAAAATAACATAAGAAAAAAGAAATGTTCAAGTGACAATATTCTACAGATTACAAAGAAATCCTAATCCATATCATCATCAAATTCCACTTCGATATTGTCTTCATCTTCGCTCTCTTCCTCAGATAGGAATTCTTCCTCACTTAAGCTCGGTAACGAGGTTGAACCAGTAGCATGCCTTTGGCTTCTTCTATGTTGCGCAAACTCTTCTACACCAGTTGCATTTGCCACTAAGTTCCATGTCAACCCGATCCTTGGAATATCTCATCATCTCCTTCATCTTCACACCAATCCAATCCCTCGCATGGGTTCTATCATTTGTGGCAAATATATGACTTTGTTTTTTTTAAGATGATGCTCTCTCAACTTGGTGTTGAATCCGACATACACCAAGTCATATAGTCGCCTGAACTCAAGCACGTTCCTTTTCTTCGTGTGAAACTACAAAATAATCAAAATTAATCATTAACCACCTCATTAATGATGTAATATTTGACATGTGTGACACCAATTTTATAGCCTTACCACTTCGAAAGTGCTCCAATTCATTTCACAGCCCGAGTAAGAAGCTGCCAACTTTAGAATTTTCATTGTCATTTCCTTCAAATGTGGCGTTTTATAAGAATAAAATAATTAATAATAGTTAAATATATAAGTCTATGAATTCTAATGAGAATTTATACATGGATTGAAATCATCATCAATAATTGACCTCTATTTGACAACCAAATGTTTGCCAAATGATCCTTCTGCCCTTTCATATAATGGCAACTCCTTCCTAGTGATGATATCTTGGATCTCTAAATCGGGATAGAAAATATCCGTACAATCCAAGAATCCCTTCAAAGCAAGGCCTTCCATCTGGATTTGATCATTGTCCCTATAAAAGAAATACGTGTTCAAAAAATACGCAGTAAGGTGAAGGGGGCTATCTAGCCTCCCTTTTGACTTTGAGTCAATGGGCATCAATAAAATGTTTGTAAGACTCTTCGACATCTTTGAAAATGCTCATGATCTCCTTTCTTGCATCTTGCAACTCGCCGTATACAAACCCCATTGCGGATCTCCTATCTCCATCAACAATCTGCATAACATGTACCAACGGAGAAAAGACCTTCAAGATCAGAGAATTGAGTCCCAAATAAAGGATTCAGGAGTATGGCTGAAGTCATTTCTCCCTTCTTCGTCTTATACCATTTACAATCTCTCCATTTATCAGACGAAATATAAGTCTCAACTTGTCCTTCTCCATCACAGATTGCAAGGTGAGATATATGGTAGCAAATCTTGTTGTTCCTTGCCTCACTATCTCCCCCTTTTGCAAAATTGTCTCATCAAACTCAATGTTTTTGCATGATTGTATATGAAGACAGTCAATGTTCTTGCCTTTGTGATGTCAGTTTTCACCTTCAACTCTTTGCTTATCTCTTCTAGCATAAGATCGATGTAATGTGCCGCACACAAACTCTAGAAGATCCGTGAGTACTTGATTCTTAGGATTCTTCCAGCCACCATATTGGCAGATGCATTGTCTGTTACTACTTGGATTACACTCTCAGGCCCAACATCCTCAATGAACTTATCCACTAAGGAAGCAATGTAGTCGGCGGTATGAGAATCTGTAGATGAGTCAATTGAATTCAGAAAACTAGTCCCAAGCTCACAATTGATGCAAATGTTCATGATGTTCCTTCCTCGTCCAGGAATCTGTCATAATGGAACATTCATATGTCTTCCAAAAATTACGATTCTCTTGCAAGAACTTGTTTGTTTCCTTAACTTGTTCGTTCAAAAAGGTTTATGTAAGCTCATAGTATGTAGGAGGCTTGTACGGTCTTCCATAATGCCCATTTACTTCGCACATTCGAAGAAATGAGTTACTTTTGACAAAATTGAAAGCGATGTCATTATCATAGAAATACTTTGCCACGAAGGAATTCACACGTGCACGTTCCTCCTTGGCAAATGTATCTTTAATTGTGGATTGGCGAAGACTCTCCACCGCCATATTATCTGCAGAAGTTCGAGGCATTTTTCCATCCCTCTCCCCTTCAGTCAAGGGTTGATTAATCTTAATGGAGACATCCCTTTGAATGTCTTTCATCCTCCCAGTCTTCTCATTCCTCTTTATTTTAATTTCTCCATGTTTTCCTTAATTTCTTTCTTTACCTCAGGAGTTACCTTCGGGACAAGATGATGTATTTACTTTAATACGAGCCAAATGTTGCTTCATGCGATTAATCCCCCGGGTCACAACCTTCCAACATAATCGGCAAGTAACCAAGCTAGGGGTACTTGGATTCGCTACAAAAGCATACTTCCATCCTAGATCATTGGATACAAGAGGAACAAAAAACTCCACGGTATCGTTCTTTTGAGTAGGAAGATCGCTTCCAGTTCCATGCGTAAGATAGGAACCACTGTCAGATGGTAGTCTGGAAGCCATAGTTGCCTAACATTCAATCATAATTATAAAACATCATATGATCTCTATTAATTTTAATTAGTATATAGTCAAAAAAATTCTCGAAGCAATGCTAAAGATAAAGTGTATGCGTACATTGTTTCCTATAGCCTAGTTCAATCCTTAGTCATATAGTAAAAAATAAGTTTATGGTAATCAGAAATAGTGATCATGAATATGTTTGCGACGTAACATAACGTTTTATTTATCAAGTTGTCGATTTATTACTTGCATTCAGATGTGCATCCCATGAATGTGCTTAACTTCTTAGCGTAACATGGCATTCTACAAACCCCCTTATAAATGTTTCATGGAATTCAACCAGGTTTACTTTTGCAATTAGATAATTAGACTAACAAAATAAATGATTTTAGTTGAGCATCAAAAAAAAATAAATGATTTTAGTTTCTTTGTTTGATGAGAAAGTTTAATAAGTTGTTTTTCTTTCATGTAGAATAACACGATGTTTACACTTTCTTTTTAATGTTGTAGAGATATTTCTATGTACTATGAATATTCGTTTCTTATTTTTATTTCTTTATATCTATCTTCTGTAATTTACCAATAGGTCTCTCTTCTATATATGAGAGCCTAGGGTTCCTTGGAATAAACATCTTTTTGGTTTTTCCCAACATGGTATCAGAGCAGTGGTCCTTGACTAAAGCTCTGTATCCTAACCCTAAACCCCCACTTGTTGTCCCCTTCTCTCTCCTCCACTGTCGTCGCATTCCCACGGTCCCACCCCTCTCCGTCGTTGTCTCTCCAGCTGTCGCTACAGCCTCCAACCATCGTCGTCGCGGCCCCCAACCTCCACCGTGGTCTCCAGCCGCCCCCTCCGCGGCCATCTTCGATCTTCGGTTGTCTTTGTCTGTATCAAGCTTCTTTTTGGATTGATGGATTTGCGTGCATAAGTCTAATATGCATTCAAATCCATGTATGTCTGTGTAGACATTCATTCATTAGTCTACAAAACCTTAGTTTTCTACATTCGGCAATATGCCAGAAAACAAAGTTGACGTACCCGCCACAGGCGCCAACGCCTATTGTCAAAATAGATGGGACAAACTATGAGCTCTCTGAGCTATGCAATTCATGAGCCTTATGAAGTCTAATGGTAAAAAACACATTCTTTCCGATGAGGAGTCAGTGGAGAAAACCGGGGTTAAAATCTCTAGGAGGCAGATGATGCATATGCCAAAGTTTGGTTCTCTAGTACATTAACGATAGAGATCGCCGATGATGTGTTACATCAGCCCACTGCTAAGGCGATGTCGGATATCCTCGCAGCAACATATTCTCAAGCGAGGAACGAGACCAAGATCCTCCAACTCCAACATGATATATTTACTATCAAGCAGAATGGACGACCTCTTTATCCGTTATATACATCCCTGTGTGGGATGTTTTAGAAGCTCCACAGCTTCATGCATCTAACGGTGACTCCGGAGCAACATAAGACTTATAGGAATGCTACCATGGATGGTGTATTGCTAGCAACCCTTAACCTTTAATATGATGTTGCTCGCTCCCGGATTCAAGCTGATGCCACTATTCCTCTCATGGAGGAATCTTTTCGCAGGCTATGCAGGATTACCATTCCATCCACTGCCACTAGTCAGACCTCTTCGACGATGGCATCCTCCTGAGGAGGGGGCTCATCTTTTCTTCACGATCGTGGACCTTGTAGTAGAAGAGGTCACATTCATCAACCATGAACGTTTTGCCATCGCCCGGGTCATACAAAGGAGACATGCTATTCCAAGCATGGTTTTCCGACATCATCTCGCATAGTGGAGCAGGTCGAGTTTCCCGATGTTCGTACATCAAATTAGAGGTTTGATGTCCTCGTAGCCAGACTGCGAGATATCATGCCTCCTTCACCATCCCCAGGAGGCCACTCAGATGTCGCAGCTTCCTCTACCAGTACTTCTGATATGGCCAGCACCTTATGTAGTACTTACGCCTTACATCTTGTCAAGGATCTGAGATTACATTGTGGATTATGGACTCTAGAGTGATGCACCATTTATACGGGGACAGAGATCATCTTAAAGCATATAGACAGTTTCCTCCAAGAAGAACTGTGGCGATAGCCGATGGGACTCATTTCCTGATCACGAGATAGGAGAAGATTACTTTGACACCTTTGATGCGTCTGCAGAATGTGTTACGTGCTCTTGATTTCTCTATGAATTCATTATCTATTAGTCAGATTACGAAGGATTTGCACTGTCATTCTATCTTTGACCCATAATCTCTTGTTTTTCAGGACATTCTTACGGCTGGGTGATTGGTTGTGGTCGTGAGCAGGGCGGTATTTATCGTCTAGCCCGAACACCATATGCAGGCGCGTCCTCCATTTCGATAGGACCAATCTCTCCCTTCACTTGGCATCTATGTTTTGGCCATCTCCCTCTCCAGAAGATGTGTCATATTTTACCGTAGATTTCACCAGGACCTTCCTTCTAGTGCGAAGCATGTCAGTTAGGGAAGCATCATCAGTCTACTTTCCCTAGTCATCAGAGTTGGAGCAGTATCTCCCCTTTTGAGTTATTTCATATTGGCATTTGGGGCTCGAGTCGTGTTACTGATCATCAGGACACGGGTTTTATCTTGTTGCAGTTGATGATTTCTCTCGTTTGTCATGGGTATTTTTATTGAAAACATGTACCCGTACTCTATCGCATTTTTTCAACATATGGTATTATTCATCAGTACCCACTTAATGGTCTAGTGGTAGTACAGTGTGTCTGCTACACAAAAGACTAGGATTCAAATCCCACTCTTGCAGTGGTTGCGTTAGGTAGTCGACGGCCAGCGTAAAAAATAGTCGAATCTTTCAACATGGATTTGAGCAAGAATCCAGGTAGCCGGCCCTACTTATAGTGGGAGAAGGCTTAGTACATTTTTTATGGTATTATTCATCAATCAACATGTCCTTATACTTCTCAGTAAAATGGTGTTGCAGAGCGAAAGCATCACCATTTACTTGATGTCACTCGGACACTTCTAATTCAGAGCCGTGCCCCACATTCATTTTGGGGTGATGCGATCCTTACGGTGTGTTACCTGGTGAATCGCACGCCCCCGTCTGTCTTAGGTAAGAAAACTCCTTTCTCCATAGTTTTTCCTAAGGAGTTATTCTCACTTACTCCTCGTGTCTTTGGTTTTGTTGCATTCGTCCACCAATTAACTACAGGTCTTGACAAGCTCTCTCCAAGGGTTGTCAAATGTATGTTTGTTGGGTACTCTAGGACTCGGAAGAGATACCCGTGTTAAAATCATTTGTACATGAAATATTATAAGAGTGTCGATGTCACATTTTTTGAGTATGTGATGTTTTTCTCCCCTACAAGCGACAGGTTGGCTTCATCATACTCTGATGACGAGGTTTACATGTCACCTCCTCCTGTGTCATCTCCTCTCCATGTGCCTGTTGTTCCACCACCTCCTCCTCCTCCACCATTACCACCTTCTACCCAGTCGGACATTGTTCCACCTTACCAAAATTCTATACCCGGATACATGTCCCTGCTCATGGTAATCGCTCGTCATCCAGCACGCCTCAGGTTTGTTCTGATAACATGATTTCTAATGATGGGTCTAGAGATATATCTGTGCAGGGATTTTTGCAGGAGACTAGCCCACAAATGGATGAGGTTACCAATGACCTAGATGTACCGATTGCATTACAGAAGCAAAAGTGTACTTGTTCCTTTTATCCTCTTGCGTCCCAAGTCTCGTTTCATTGCCTGACAGGGGAATCAAGAGATTTGCAGTTGCTCTATCTGTCGTGGATACTCCACGGAATTATCAGGAGGTCCTGAAGGATAGTCGTTGGCATTTAGCTATGGAGGAAGAGATGGATGCCTTGCAATCACGTGGTACCAAGAGTTTGGTGTATACTCCTCCTGGAGCCTATGTTGTCAGTTGCAAATGGGTGTTTATTGTTAAACACCATGCGGATGGAAGCCTTGATCATTACAAGGTCAGATTATTAACCCGAGGATTTACTCATACCTATGGCATGGATTATATGGACACATTCTCTCCCGTTGTGTGTCACTCCACTCTACGGGTTCTTCTTTCAGTTGCAGTCATGGTTTTAAAAAGCGCCGCCTCGAGGCGAGGTGTACCAAATTCACCCTGAGGCGCACGCCTCGGGTTCTCTAGGTGGGGTGTGCGCCTTGACTTGGCATGAGGCGCTCGAGGCGCGAGGCGCTCGAGGCGAGGCGGAGGTGTAAGCCTCGAGTCATGAGGCTTTTTTTACATTTTTTGTGGCACATGACCCTATTTTTTTATTAGCATTATATTTTTTATTTTTGTTTCCATGTTAAACCTTGCATATTTCTATATATAGATCCATGCAAAGATAAGAGATAGCTTGAAACAAGCGAAGTTACATGATCTTGTATACATCATATTCAATTTACCATACATCTACATATACTAGTTTTATTAACATATTTTTGTTTGAATTGTAATAGAATTTTATATTAGTTGCAAGTTTGCAACTTGATGTTGTTGTTTGGTTGTATAAGTTGTGAACTTAGAATAGTTCTCACATATATGATATATGAAGTAATGTTGAAAAATAAACACGTAAAGACTAAAATAAAATAATTATTACGTTTTATTGAAAGTAGCTGAATACAAATAATATCATTAGTAAAAAAATCGCTGGGGGTGCTGCCCCCACACCCCCGCAGGGGGGAGCGCACCTGCTCCCCCCTAGACCCCCCCCCCATAAGCTCGCTGACCAGACAGCGAGACCCCCGTCTTGTTGGGTTATGATATGGCAGGAGGGGATGCATATGACAGTTCTCCAACTACGTTCAACAAGACAAATGATTGGGATTCAAGGCATATTAATATTTTTTTAGTTCACACTAAATATTACGGTTGCTATTGTACTTTAGTATTAAGTATAGACTTTAGTTTAATACTCATATAGAGTCATTGAAGTTGGAATTGGAACTTGATATTCTGTATATTAGTGGCTTAGTATTAGTTTTTTTGAACTTCAATGCCTTCATCGCTTATGTATTGTACCTTTTACTAGTTTTAAATTATTCTTGAATGTGTTTTTGGCAAAAAATAATAGCATTATATACTTTTTAAATGTATTTTGCTTTAATTTTATTTTTTTTCCAAAAAAATTGAGGCTTACGCCTCGCCTCAATTTCAGAGAAAACGCCTCGGACCGCCTCGCGCTTTTTTAAACCTTGGTTGCAGTGGTACGTGATTGGCCTTTGTTTCAGCTAGACGATAAAAATGCCTTTTATAAGGAGATCTACAAGAGGAAGTCTACATGCAACAACCTCCAAGGTTTGTCGCTGAAGGGTAGTGTCAATAGGTTTGTAGACTCCATAAGACAATATATGGCCTTAAGTAAAGTCCAAGGGCTTGGTTTCAGAAGCTCTTGGATTTGGTGGAAAGATAGGGGTTCAAGAGACCAAATGCAGATCATTCACTGTTTGTGCAGAGGACACCTAGATGTATTGTTGTTATCATGATTTATGTTGATGATATACTCATTACAGGAGATGATGTGCAAGGGATAAAAATAACAAAAGAATTTTTGGGTCGTCAGTTTGTTACTAAGGATCTGAGCACCCTAACGTATTTCTTGAGGTTAGAATTTGCTACGAATGCGCAGAATCTTGAGATGACCCAAAGGAAGTAAGTCACAGATATGCATGCTGAGACGGCATGATTGATTATCGATCATCCACTACTCCTATGGATCATAGCATGAAGATATACGACGATGATACAGAAGTGGTTGACAAAAGGAGATACAGAGAGATGGTGGGGAAGCTCCTATATGTTACTATTACTAGACCTGACATCTCATTTGCAGTGAGTCAGGTGAGCCAGTTCATGGAGCAGCCCCGACAGGTACATATGGATGCTATATACATGATATTGCGATATCTAAAATCTTCTCCTGGTGCAGGATTACTATTCAGGAAGGAGAAACTCTATGTTTCTGAATATGCTGATGCATACTATGCAGGGTGTCCTAACGACAGGAAGTCTACATCTGGCCTTGTAGTGTTTGTTGACAGTTCTCTTGTTTCATGGAAAATCAAGAAACAAACGACGTTGGCTAGACCCAGTGTCGAATCTGAGTACAGTGCTATGGCATAAGCAAGTACTGAAATGATGTAGGTTCGAGCAGTGCTAGCAGATTTGCATATAAATGTACCTCTACCCATGTAGTTACAATGTGATATCAGGTTACATTGTTCATTGCAAACAATCCTGCATTCCATGAAAGAACGAAGCATATGGAGGTAGACTGTCATTATACTAGAGACATGATTCAAAAAGGCTTGATTTCTACCTCCTATGTCAGTATAGGAGAGCAAACGACAAACATCTTTACCAAGGCATTACTTAGAAGACAATTTCAGAAGTGTTCTTCCAAGCTGAGCATGATTGACGTCTATGCTCCATCTTGAGGGGGAATGTAGAGATATTTCTATGTACTCTGAGTATCGATTTCTTATTTTTATTTCTTTATATCTATCTTTTGTAATTTACCCATAGGTCTCTCCTCTATATAAGAGAGTCTAGGGTTCCTTGGAATAAACATCTCTTTGGTTTTCCCCAACAAATGTATGATATTATGCTGCAATTGTTCATCAGAGATAGTTGTAGAATAAATAGTTTTGTTGTTGTATTATTCTTCCCAGCTCTTAAATATTAAGAGAGATTGTTGTAAAAAATTAGAGCTACAACTAATATTTTTTTATATTACACAACTATATAATACTGCAAAATCAATTCTTTCATACCCAAAACCCATATTACCAACTCCTATAACCATCCCCTAAGGTTACCCTCACCCCTATTACCAACCCTATTGGCCCTATGCATCAAAACATAGCCTAAAATTATAGAAAGGGGGTATAGGGTTACCTTCGCACGGCCTCGAAGGAGCTAGGAGGCAAAGGAACTTCGTGCAGAGGAGATGGAAGCCCAGGAGCCTCACACGGAGGAGATGGAGGCAGTGAAGCTTCACACGGAGGAGCAGGAGGCGCTGAAGCCTCGCATAGAGGAGCTGGAAGTCGAGGACTCTTGCACGGAGGTGGAGGGCTTTCGAGCGACGATGGAGGCATAGCTGGGAGGAGGTGGAGGAGTTGGGAGTCGCTGGAGAAGGAGAGAGAGCTGATCGATCGAGGCTTTCAAGGATTTCGGAGGTGAAACTCTATCAAGGTATTTGGGTACGGGGTCGGCCTTTTTGCATCAACACATATCCGGATCTTAAGATCCAGATCCAGCAACCCGATAATGACGCGAAAGGAAGGAAGCAGGCGCACGGTTCGTATATGCGACCGGACAGCCCGTACATACGGACCGATATGCACAACGGGCGCTTAATGAGGGGCTTCAGGAAATCGGCACATTAGGGGTTTCGTGCACGCATATACGGCCGCATATAGCCTAATTTCGTGAACATTGTGATCGATTATTAACCAACATGGAGTATGTAGTAATGATACATCACTTTAACATGGTTATACAATCTTTCCTAGAATTCTCACATCCTCGAAGGCATCCACAAAAATGACTAGAAAGTATATACCTATCAAATTCCACTTTCTCTTACCATGCAACATCCTCAATATGTCATGACAAATCTCTCCGAGATGGAACAACACATCATAAAAGTCGATTATTCTTGTGTTAGATAGTAACCCTAACCTCTTCCTCTAGCCCATGCACCTACAACTTGGACACAATAAAGTTAATTAAGTTCGATAAAAAATTCAATCTATACTCATCCTACACGCTAGTATTCGCCCTCTTTAGAAGAAGTTAGAGGAATAAATGGGTGGGCATATTCAAACCATTGTTTTCCTCAAGGAATTTGCACATCATTACTGCCGCATCTTTTCCAAATAGCTTTAGCACCTCTTTATCCAAGAACAATGGGAAACCGTCATTTCTAGGGAGAGAACTTCCTTCATACTCCTTGAATGAAAAGTGCTATCTCAACTATAGTTTAGCATTATATGGATAAATCAAAATGACCTAACCAAACCATTGAAAATATGGATAGGTTTATATATTTTCATGAAACCATCAAGAGTAAAAAAAATCTCCCTTCTTCAATCTTCTCAAATTAGTTGGTAAGCCTTCATTTTTTATCTTCCAATGAAGGTTAGACCATTCCGCAAATGCACACATCTTTTACCATCGACAGACCTTCAAATCAAACTAGGAAGCTTCTGAAGTAGTTTGTTGGACATCTCCAAACCTCCTCTCTCCCCTCAAACTCATTTTCATTCACCACAAGCTTGTCAATCCTACGTACTCTCATTCCACTTATGGCAAAGAGATTGAAGTAGTGATTGTTATTACACAGTTCCTGCAATCATGTATGTATAAAGTGCTACATGTAATTGATCTTCTCCCTTACCACCTCAAGAACCCCCAACCTCATCTGACCTTCTAGAATGACAAGTGCGTCTCATCCAGAATTGCACACAATTAGTATCAACCTAAATAACCAAACTATTAGAAATAGATAAATAACTCAGGTTACTTGGATTTTTTGGTCAAGGTGGTACCCAAACCATATTCTTATATGGTGATAGAGTTCGTAGGTGAATCTGATGGCATTAATCCAACCTGCTCAAGTAATCCTTACTATTACTAAGTATATATGATGTATTATTTTTCCATGAATTAAACCCTACATAATCCATCATTGCATTTGTGCCCCACCCTAGTGTTTACGAATGTGACCAAACGAGCCACACATGCCTATGCGGATCGAACCACAGATGGATGTTACATGGTATTGTGCATGGTGAAAATAAAGTAAAAGCTAAACAAATGGATGGGCAAGTGAACAAGGCAATCACACTAACACACAGATGTATGGCGTTCACCTTAATTGGCCTGCTTCTCAACAATGGCAGTGGATGTTCTTCTCTTACGAAAAATGATGGCATAGAGGAGACAAATGTAGACCTAACCTTAGAGGTTTATATAACACCTCCATGGACGAATCTACAAATCTAAATACAAAAAGAACCTAAATGTTGTTTTGAAATCTCTGTTTTGAGCCGTCGATTTTTCTCGGCAATGATGCAAAGGTCACAAAATCGAGCTCTACAATACACCGAGTCAAATGAATAGGTTAAGATTCAATGCATCTCAAAGTACAGCCTAAGCTGTATATTAGATCTGCATAGCCGCGTATAAGGCTCAAGGCTGCAAACATCATAATATATTCAATACACATACTAGATAGAACTGATATAAAACTTACACTTCATATTTGCTTGTTTTGAGACTTCTTTATTTTCATCAATATTTTTATGACTTGTATTGAGGATATTAGCATTTACATATAAGCCATATGTACATGGCATTCTTATCAACATATGTTAAAATGTGCTTATAGACCCTAAATATTTCGTTAATTTTTTTGAATATTCTACTATATTCATAAATGAAACATTAACAATCATTGGAGTTAGGTGGAGTAAGTTTGTCACCTGTAGGAGAAAAATACATGACTGACTCGAAGAAAGTAACGTCAGCACTAACAAAGTATTGATTTAGTGGATCAAAGCAGCGATACCCCTTTTGGGTACGAGAGTAGCCGACAAGCACACACTTGACAGCTCTAGGAGAGAGCTTGTCACGCCCTGGAGATACCTCATGAACAAAGGCAACAGATCCAAACACACGAGGTGTAAGAGAGAAGAGATCCTTCTCGGGAAATGCAATCGAGTAAGGAATCTTTTCTCCTAACACGGTCGAGGGCATACGGTTTACCAGATAGCAGGCAGTAAGGACAGCATCGCCCCAATAAGAATGAGGAGCATGGCTACGTATCAACAATGTTATGGTTACATCAAGTAAGTGTCGGTGTTTGCGCTCAGCAACACCGTTCTGTTGGGAAGTGTAGATACATGAGGTCCGATGAACGATGCCATGGGATTTAAGGAACTCAGAAAGACGTAAGGTGCAAAATTCCAAGACATTGTCAGAACGAATATACTTGACATTGGCAAGAAAAATATTTTTTATTTCATTAATAAAATACTTGATAAGATCCAGTCTCAGACTTTTTTTTTAAACCAAAGCTCTTCGGGGGATATACGCCATGGTGATCGCCCCAAAATTTTATTAAAAAGGCGAAGAAGGAAAGGAGGAAGAGAGTTTTACAAACACCTAGGATCGAGTGGATCCCGCAGGAAGCCCCAAAAAAGAAACGCATTACATAAGCAGCCAGTCATTCACAAGCGAAGAGACGTGTGCGATAATATTCTCCTTGTAAAATCTTTGACCCCTGAAAATCTTCGCGTTCCGACCAAGCCACAGCGCCCAAATGCACGCGAACGGGCGAAGCAGCTCCCTCCTCGGCCGACCATTACTTGAACGCAAAGAGTCCCAAAACGATGAAGCTGAAGAGGCGTTAACCCACGGTACATGGGCGTCCTCCCAAATTGCGGCAGTGCTCGGACAAAGGAAGAAGAGGTGCTCCAAGGTCTCCACACTGCCACCACACAACACACAGTCCAAGGAGTCAATCCCCGCAACAAACCTCGCACATCTATCTCGGGTCATCACCCTCCCGCGCCTCAAAAGCCACAGGAAGAACACAACCCTCTCCGGGAGCTTCAGGCACCACAACCAACAAAGATCCTTGCACAAGATGTTTTGCTGTGAGGTCTGCTGCTGCGAGATGGCCCTGAACGCCCGCCTCGTGGAGAAGATGCCATCGCGCCATACCCAATGATCCCTGCCACTCGAAGGCGTGGGCGCAACCCTTAGCAGCTGCAGGAGAGCTAAGAGTTCATCAAACCGCTCGTTCGAGATGTTGCTAGCAAAAGAAGGGAACCACTCGCTCCCACTCCAAGAGGAGGCCACCGTCGCACGAGAATCTGTAGCCAGCGCGCAAAGGCGAGGGAAAGAATCACCGAGAGAGGTCTCCCCCGCCCAAGCGTCGCGCCAGAAAAGTAAGGAGTTGCCATCCCCAAGCAAAGGCTTAAAGAGATGAGAATAACGCCTAACTGCCGACGTGATCCCCCGCCAGAATGGGGTTCCAGATCGCCGAGTGTCTACGTCGCGCAGCATCTCCACCCCGAGAGATAGAACAGCCCGTAACATGGAGGGAAAGAAGCTGTTGGCGCTGCCCCAAAGCCTGTTGACCCACTTGAGCATCAACGCGTCATTAACCAAATCCAGCCGCCGTATGCCGAGACCACCCTCGTACTTTCTCTTCGCCACTTCCTCCCAGGCCACCAGATGTAGGCCCCGCGAAGAGGGCCCCTTTCTTCCCCAAAGGAAACTCCGTATGAGGCCCTCGAGACGCCTCATAATCCCCACCGGGATAATCCAGTTTGAAAGAAAGTAAACAGGGATAGAGGCAAGGACCGACCTAATAAGAACGAGTCGGCCTCCCCGAGAGAGCAACGCCGCACTCCACCCAGCAAGCCTCCTTTCGCCTTGTCCATCACCTTGTTCCAATCATGCAATCTTGGCCTCCTCGCCCCCAGCGGCATCCCCAGATAATCGATTGGGAGAGAGGATGGAATACTTCCCAAAAGCTCGCCACACGCCGTTGCCGAGCCCGCATCACATGCGAAAGGAATCACTTTGGACTTGGATTGATTAATGAGGAGCCCCGAGAGCTCGCTAAAAATTTTCAACGTCACCGCCATCCCTCTGACCTCCTCCAAGCCTCCCTCGATGAAAACAATAGTGTCATCCGCATATTGAAGTGTAGGAACGTTCCGGTAGGCGCACGAGAAACCCAAGGAGAGGCCGCGCGCCACCACCCTAGCCGCCATCCTGGCCAGGACATCCGCCGCAATAACGAATAGCATGGGTGCCAAAGGGCACCCCTGCCGCACACCCCTCCTTGGCTGAAACGGATTGCCAACGATATGACCATTCAGCATAATCGAGAAAGAGGCAGTAGTAACGCATCGGCGCATCCACGAAATCCACAAATTTGGAAAACCACGAGCCCGCAGCACCCGCCATAGAAAATTCCAGTCCAACGAGTCATATGCTTTTGCGAAGTCCACCTTCCAAAGGATCCCCTGCTTCCCCCTCCTCACCCAGCTCTCCACCATCTCAGAGGCAAGAGCTGTAACATCGGATATTAGGCGACCACGGATGAAAGCCACCTGCGAGGGTTCGATTAAATCATCAAGCAACGGCGCTAACCTCCGCGACATCACCTTTGCCACGATCAAATAAAGAGCATTTGAAATCGCAATTGGCTGATAGTCTTCAATAGCATGTGGAGATGGAGTCTTAGGTAGCAGAACAATGAGAGCCCTATTGATCTTATCAAAGCCCTTGTTTCCACCGCAAAATTCCGATACCACCTCCCAAACTTCCAACCCCACCACCTCCCAAAAGTCCTTGTAGAATGCAACAGGGAAACCATCCGGCCCTGGCGAGGCATTACTGTTGAGATCCCATACAGCAGCCTTCATCTCGTCCAAGGAAATCTCTTTTATCAACTCCGCACAGCGTGAAGACGAGAGCTTCGAGGCATCCTCCCCCAACCAGCACCAACGACGAGGCGCACGAACCGAGGAGAACTCCCTGAAGTAAGCGGCCACCGCGTTCCCCACAGCCTCCTCGCCCATCACCTCCCTTCCCCCGAAGGAAATGGAGTGTATCAAATTTGACCGCCTTCTGTTAGAAGCCACCCGGTGAAAGTAAGACGAGTTTGCGTCCCCTTCCCTGATCCATTTGACCTTAGCTCTCTGGGCCATTCCGTCACCCTCAATCTTTCTTCCCTTTCCACCGCGGCCACAGCCGCAGCCCTGGAGCCCACCTCCTCAAAGCAGAGGTCCCTTACCCCCTCCAAAGCATCCAATGCCGCAACGATGCCCTCCGCAACCTTCCTTGCAGACGCCCTAGCCTCCCGCGACCTTTTTTTGAACATAGCCAGAACGCCCCTTAGACGCGTTAACTTCTTCCCAAACCTCTCCACCGCCGACCGACCCTCACATTCCTCCTCCCAACTAGAAGCCACCACCTCACGGAAATTATCCTCTAGCAGCCAGCACCTCTCATACCTAAAGAACCCTGCCGCAGGAGATGACACTTTGGAGTCCCAGATGATAGGAGTGTGATCCGAGAAATCTCGCGGCTTAGAGAGAACAGCCGCCAGGGGAAACAACGACATAAAAGCCTGCAACGCGAGGAACCTGTCAATGCACGACTTAGAGGAAGAATTCCTCCAAGTGAAGTTCACGTCCGATGACGTAATATCTTGCAGTCCGAGGCCGTTGACGAAGTCCGCAAAGTCAGCCGACCCCGGGTCGGAGCCCCCCCTGGACCGGGGCCTATCAGAAGGACGCAAGGTAACATTGAAATCTCCTCCTATCAGCCAAGGCAAGTTCGGGTTATCCTGCGAGATCTGCCGAAGCTCGTCCCACATCTCCTTTCTACGAGCCGCGCTACAAGGGTCGTACGCACAGGAGAAAACGAAGGTTTCAGAGTCCTCCTTCCTGGACAGCAGAACAGAGATAGAGTGGTTGCCCTTCACGGCAGAGACAAGGGAGAACCCCGATGACTTCCAAGCAATAAGCAACCCTCCTGCATTCCCAGTTGCAGACAAAGCGGAGGACTCATCAAGATCCCCCGCCGCGAAAGAGCGCCAAACATCTTCATCTAGAGAGGCCAACTTGGTTTCTTGCAGAAGAATGACGTCGCATCCCCACTCCTTGAATCTGGAACCCAGGATCTTTCTCTTATCCGCATCCCCCACGCCCCTTACATTCCAAGAAAGGATCTTCATTTGGTAACCTTCTTGAAGACCCATGAAGGTACAACCCCCGCCGCCTCCGCCACCGCTTCCTCGAAGGAGAGGCACGAGTGGTGCCCCCTTGACCTCGAACGAGAGTTGCGCCTCCTTCTATAGCGCTTGTAAGATCTCCTCGTAGAATCACCATCTGCACCCGCATCATCGAGACCCCCCTCAACAGCTGGCCCTGCCCCACCTGAGAGACCCTCCTGCGACGACGCTCCGCTAAGAGGAGAAGGTTCCGCCCGCAGGTCTTGAAGCAAACTTCCCGAGTAGAGGGCGGAAATCTGAGCAGACGAAGAAACCAAGGTGCCCGGGTCCACCGCCGACAGAAGAGGGCCCGGTTCAGCCCCCGCACCCGGACCAGCCCCCGCCCGACCCGCATAAAGAAGAGGACCCGCTTCAGAAAGCTCGGTCGGGTCAAGCTCGACAACCCGACTTACAAAATGACTTGCAGATCCGAGTGCTGGAGAGGCGCCGCGACCAAGGAAACCAAACCCGGGGGATAAAACCCGGAAGGCAGAGCAAGGCGACTCAACCGAGAATGTCAAATCCCCTCCGAAATTCGTGCACCTACCCTCCACGTCACGCCTACCACCCGCCACGTCCCCCGCATATCCCCAAGGGCGGCCACCATGCACCGATTCCATGCGAGGGGATGGGCATCATGTACGAGAATGGGTGAAGGCCTTACGAAAACATCATAACAAGGCGCTGCCCCCAAAGATGAACCTTTGCCCAACTGCGCGCCACCACCCAAAGATGAACCCAACTGCGGCGAGATCCTTGAGGCGAAACCCCACAGCGGAAGCTTCTCCTCGGAAAACGAAACGACCCTCTTACCGGCATCCCCCCAAGAGCCAACCGGTCCGGCAAAGGGGGTGGCGGTGGAGGCACCACCACCGAAAGCTCGATTCTACAGAAGAACCTTCCCATGTTCAACTCTTCAAAGAACACCTGACCAACTGCCCGATCGAGGAAGGCCTTGTTGCACTTCATTAGGATCTTCGTGGAAGCGGGATCATCCCCCGGCGATAAGCCGTCGTTAGTGACGGCCAACACCTCACCCCACCTCCTCAGGGGTCGCCGAAGACAAAGAACGGATCTTGACAGGAAAGGGACCCCCCTGACCTCAGCCACACAGACCTCCAACTCCGAGCACGCACCATCTGCAAAACGCAAATCCCTCCAAACGATGCCTCCCTGAGGCCCGACATGAAGCAAACGGACACGTTGATCCTTTGGAAGACCCCTAACGCAGCATCTTTTCGTTCCCAGCAAGAACATGTCCCCCGAGAACTGGCTCCCCAGAAGCCCCACGAGAACGTTGTTCACCTCCTCGACCGACATGCATTGATTCAGGAACACCCCTACCACCACCCTGCCGCCTCGCGGGCCACGTGCATGGCCAACTCTCCCCTCCGAGGAAGTTGCATCCCCCGCCACTAGGGCCTCCTCCTTCGTTGAACCCCCACCTGAACGCAGCCTCCTCGACGACGAAGCAGCCGTGAGACCCGCACCGAGCTTTTCCTCCATCGTTGCGCCCGCATGGAAGGAAGTCTCCATCCCCCCGCAGCTCCTCTCCACCTCAGCCGAAGAGCGCGACCCCCCTGCGACCACCTCCGCGAAAGTCCGACTTGTAACGACCGAAGCAACCCCTTCAACTCGAGAGACCCCAGAATGCACCGGGGGCCTTCCGAGAGAGAACCGGCTGACAACCCCCCCCCCCACCTTGCACCACAAACCGCTTGCTTGTGCCCCAAACCGCCGCATGCAAAGCAACGAGGTCTTGCAACACAGACCGAAGTCAGATGGCCCCTTACCCCGCACCGCCAGCAAACGCGCCCTTGCTTCTTGCGAGAGACCGTCACCCAACCTCCACCTTGTGCGAGCTTCTCCTCCCCTTCAGCAGCAACGAACTGGGGGCTTACGTTCTGCGAGCTCGACGCGCAACCCTTCTCCGAAGCCCTTTCTCGTAGAACGAATCTCCTTTCAGTCGCCTTCTCAGTCGCCTTCCCAGTCGCCCTCACACTCGCCATCCAGTCTCAGACTTGTTCTTCAATAAGAAGACCCAGAAAAGTCTAGAAAAATCATCTACCGCTACAAGATAAAAACAGTGTCCTTGGAGATCAGGGACACGACTAGGACCCCAAATGTCAAAATGAAGGAGCTCAAATAGCTGAGAACTGCTCCGACTCTGTCGGGATGGAAAAGATGAACGATGATGCTTCCCAAGTTGACATGCTTCACACTGAAAGGAGGATCTCGTAGAAATCTGAGGGAGAACATGACATAACTTCTGTAGAGGAAGATGTCCAAACCTAAGGTGCCATAAATAAGGAGAGACCTGTCCAGTAGGTATAATAGAAACACTAGCATGTGGAGGTTGGACCAGTTTGTAAAGTCCCCGCTACTCACGGCCACTTCCAATCATTCTGCCCGTGAGTATGTCCTGAAACACAAGAGATGAAGGATCAAAGATGGCACGACAATGCAGATCTTTAGTGATCTGACTAATAGAAAGTAAATTCATCTGAAAAGCAGGAGCATATAAAACATTCTTCAGACGTATGGATGGTGTCAGCTGCACCTCCCCTGTCCTGTAACGGGTAAGTGGTCGCCATTAGCAATGGCGACCCATCTGCCAGATGGTATAGCCCTGTAGGACTTTAGTTGTGTTCTATCTCTACATAAATGGTTAGACGCACCAGAGTCCACAATCCATTCTGTCATGTCTGCATTCGTACTACCAGTAAAGGCATAGATGATACCTGAGGAGCTCGAAGAGGCTCTAGCTGCTGTAGCAGTATCTGTGGTGGTGTCAGTACTAGGAGTCATGATCTCTCGAATGCGAGGGACAATATCATCTAGGCGAGAATCGGCCTGGGGAGACACAATCTGCTCTGTTGCTCGACCAGAAATAGGATAGCCATGCTTCTGATAGCATGTATCCTATGCATGTCCAGGCTTGCGGCAATAGGTGCAGAGACCACGTTGGCGTCCACCGCCTCTTCCTCGAGGTGTGCGACCTCTGGACTGGGTCGCCCCACCTCAACCACGAGAAGCGGCCATCGCGGAGGAGTGCAAAGACATAGTTGTCGAAGGGATGTTGAGTCAGCTGAGACGACTATAGGCATCCTCTATAGGAGGAATGGTTGCTCCAATAAGAAGATGGGTACGTGCAGCCTCATATTCTGCATCAAGTCCGGCCATGAAAACTCCAACCATCGTGGAGTTCCTATATGTCTTCTGTTGTTCAACAGACGTCGTAATAGGCATGTAGCTATGAAGTTTTTCAAACATGCCACGCAACGAAGAGTAGTAGACATGCAGAGGACGACCATTCTGCTTGGAGTTGTAGATATCAAACTGCAGTTGAAGGATCTTGGCCTCATTCTTTGTTTGTGCATAAGTGGATGCCAAAGTATCCCACATTGCCTTGGCAGTGGGCTGATTTAGAATATCATTTGCTATTTCTGTAGTAAGTGTCCCACAAAGCCATACTCGCACGTACGCATCATCTTGCTTCTAGGAAGAATTTGCCCGGATCTTATATGTCGGCTCTGGGTACGTTAAAATGTGCCCCTTATTGTTGCACTGCATGAGGGTGAGAAACTGCATGGACCATAACTCATAATTGGTCCCATACATCTTAACGATGAGAGTCGGGCCCTTAAAGGCTCCAAACGAGAAAATGTCACCCTTGGTGTCTGACATGACGGTAAAATAGCCAAATAACAGACTTCAACTGGGGGTAGATCGATATAATCAAGTCTATAGAATCATAAGAAGGATCGATTGTTCATGTGTATTCATACAATCATCCTCTCTAATACTCGTTGCTTGATTAAAATCATGTTTCTTATAGATTCAGATCACATACCTATCCGTCGATGGAACTGGAAATGAGAGCCTGACTGTTGGGCATAGAAGGGCGAGGAATCCTGGACGACTCAGCGCATAAGGGCACGGGGGCTTGGATGTCTGGATGCGCTAGGGCGCGCTTCTTGGCATCTGGATGCGCTAGGGCGTGCTTCTGGGCATCTTCGTGAAAGGTGGTGGCAGATTATTTTGCTGAAAGGCGGGGGACGTCGCACAGTCGTAGTCCTCGTGGCTACGTCAAAGCGGAGGGCGGTAGGTCTCCAGCAGGATAGAAACGAAGTTGGGAGGAAACCTGGGGATTAACGACGACGAGAGGCCGCCCCAGCAGAGGAGCGGCATCCTTCCCAACGGCGGACCACGACGCCGCCACGACCTGCGCCACACCGATGTTGTTGCAGTTCACGGTGAGTCATGCACAGAGGCGGAGTCGGAGCACAGAAGGGCATGCGTGAGGCGCACAGAGCACACGGGGCCTCGCGCACAGAGGCGGAGGCGGAGGAACGGTGTTGCTGAGGTCGCAAGGGGCGCAAGTCACCACGCGCGGGGGGGTGGGGGGGTCATACGCAGGGCGAGAGGCGTGGAAGTCCATGCGCAGAGGCACAGGCGACGATTCGGGTGGGCTTGCATTTAGGGATAGAAACGAGGCCCTAATACAATGTTAAAGGGATAAACTTAGATATATTATTAGAGGCCCAAGGGTTCTCTTATATAGGAGAAGAACTCATTGGATAAAGTACATAAAAAGGAAAAGATAAATAGAGAAATACAAAGAATAAAGTTAAAAATAGTAATTATCTCAAAAGTAATCTCTAATGGTGTCCCCTCCAGAATTTAGAAGGAAAAAACAACAAATCATGTAAGCAATCAAATCAGCTTCGTCCAGGATACCAAATAGGATATGTTAGCCCGACAACTACCAACAACAATGCAAAGGACGGGACAATGTAATGAGCCCACTTCCTCTCAGCACAATATCCATCAAAGCCAAAAACAGCGAACACCAATGCTGAAGGCACATCACGCAACCAATCAACTAACCAACAAAAAGAAAAGGGGCAAAGACATAAAAAAATTAGGGCCAAAGCGAAACCAAGTTCATGGGCATACCTCCCTGGCAAGACCTCCAGTCCCTGTTGGTTCTAATCAGGCATTCCTACAAGTAAAGATGGCTCCTTTATGATGAGGAACACTACGATATCATCGTTAAAAGAAGCAACAACAAGATTATCGAGGAATGGGAGGGGGGCATTGGTGGGCTGTTAGGTACCTGCAAGGACAAGTAGAGGATGGAACACTCCTGGAGCTGCTTGACGTTTTCGTCCTCCTCGTCCGCATCCATCTGATGCGCGGGCGTCGGCGGAGATGCTGTCGCATCAGCAGATGGGGAAGGCTGGATTCGACTACCCTCCATCTCCGCCTCGATCTCCTCGTGGGATGATCGGTCTTCCTTTTATACCTGTAGGGAACAAAAGAACATCCTTCAGATTTTGTGTTAAAAGAGCTTAACTCGGGGGAGAAAAACTACTACGCTGAGGATAAGTCAATATGGATACAAATGATAAGCACAATATCATATGAATACCAATAATAACGTGTGTTTTTATCTTTTTTTTTGTGGATTCGGGTAGCGTTTTTACCTTTTTGGAGAATATGGATATACTTACAAATTTGTATTGTTAAATTAGTGCGAATATGCATCATAGACATATCTTTGTATGTGTATAGACATATATCTAAATATATTATAATGGTTACACATAACATAGTGTGTTTTTGAATTACTTCCAAATGCACGAAGAAAAATATATAGTGTAGATTAAAAGGACACCAAAATACAACTAGATTCACAATTAAGGGCGTCATTTTTTTAAATGTAACAAAGAGGGGTTCGATCTTATTTCTTTTGTCTCAAATACATGCTTCCTTGAGCGTTTGCGACTCTTCTATGTTGACGTTGAATCATAAAATTTAAAGCTTACTACTTTCTCTATAACATTTCAAAAATGAACCCTCTAATTGAGAATTGAGGAATAATTTGGGATTTTTTGTAATTTATCCAAATATATCTTATGTTATTTAATTATTTCTTATACAGATTTTTATTTAACATATTACTTTATTCTCTTGTTTAGTTTATTATATTTGTAGTTTGTGTAATTTTGATTTTATTAACTTAATTTCAACTTTACAAAAAATGTATTGAATTTTAGTGTTAAGAGAAATCTAGTTTATGTGGAACACTTCATATTCAAATTATGATTATTTGTTTTCGCATTTGCATTCATATTTAAGAATATGATTTACGATTTTCAATATCGACAAGCTATCGATTTCTGTATCTATATCCATATTTCAAAAAGATAGGGATGTGGTAACACCTTTTATACCAGTATCTATTCATTTGCATCCCTATTTAGGTTACTCTGATTACGGAAAGCATTCTCACGATAAACGACCTCATCCCATGCTAAGTTATATTTAAGGTAAGTGTTTGCATCTTGAGTGCATCATCCATTATGCCCCATATAGAATAGTTATCCCACAAATCAACTAAAAAAATGAAGGATAACTCTCCGAAAAATACAAATTTGTAATGTTGTCGAGTGTCTAATACTTAACGATGCTAAAATGAAGGAGCAAATTTACGTGTGTTAAAAACATGAATTTATACTATTATTACAAGCACAAACAAAAATCGATGACTTACATAAATTTTGCAACAAATAAGCACAAGCGACACAAAAATGATAGATAGGGAAATTATAATTTTAAACATAAGGACAAGGTACATTAAAATATTTTTGTGAATTTTTGTCGACATTTTTGAAATTCGAAGAAGCTAAATAACGCTTTAGATTTTATGTTTAACGTTTAGACCCTTTAAATGTAGTCAAAATAACTACAGAATGTCTAAATATTTTTAGGTTCATTTAGTTTTTTTTGAAAATGTATAAGCATGTTCAATGAGCAAAATAAGATGACATGTGAGATGATAGAAGATTAGGAGCTAAATCATAATTAAACTAATTTATTAGCATAAAAATAATTATAAAAAATCATCAAAGGGTAGAATAATTTAATTCAGATTACGTGAAGTAAAAAACTAAAAAACTTGTAGAAAATATGTTTGTACAATTAAGTTTACGTACCATGGCCATATTGAATACCATGCAGCTAGAAGGACACGACTAGCTTCAACAATGTAATATTCAATAAAGATCTCCGATCTGAGAAAGAGATGTCTCAAACCAACTTCTTGATGCATGTCCTCTGCATAGGAACGACATTTCGGAAGTATTGGAATAATCAAGTCAAAGAGTTGACTTGATTAGGTCCAGATAAATTATGACCTGAATCGCAACTGTCACGATCATGCATACATTCTTTGACCTGAGACAGATATGCATCTATAAGACTAAGTATGCACATTTGACAGACCAATAGATTGGTGACCTAATCAAGGTCCATATACTTGTGAGTTGATGTGCGTATGAAGACATACGAGAAGTATGATCTCTCAAAAAATTCATACACATTCATAGTTGATGAATAGGGAGATAATGCTCACTCGTAAGATATTTTGCAGTCAAAATGAATTCCATACATGGTCGTTTTGTTTACGAAATAAGATACGAATTTGAGATATTAATATATGCTTTTGGGAAGTATATGATTAATATTGTCACATAATTATCGAATGAGAAATCAAATGATATGTTTTAAAAAAGATGCTCAAACTAGGATTTGAACTTCGGATATATCAAAGTCTTGTAGTATGAAGGATAGATGAGTATTGGGAGTATTCAGGGTTAAATATATCATAATATATTATCTACCATGATACTTCCATTCTGAAGGAGTGATGAAATAGGATGGATTTTAGTTGCTCCATTTAGCTAGACGATTTCATATTTAATTAGATTAAATAACAATTCATTTGAATCTAATTTCCAATCCAATTCTTATTTCAATATCCAAATATTTGTAAATAGAAATAGTTTTGGAAATGGAAATATACAAGCTCCTTAAGCTCATTTCTAAGCCTCAAATGATTCGGACTTTGATTAAGGGTTGAGAAAACTAGGTTCAACTCATTGATACTTTCTCTAGCTTACATATAGTGGCTTGCATTTCGTTGAGCTCACTCAGAGTGAAGTGTTCCACTTGAGCTCACTTGATAAGAGTGTATCAAATTCAAGCTAAAATGGTATAAATCCTGGAATTAGATTGATATCCAGATTTCAAGTCGCTATACAAGGATAGTAAGATCTCCCCAACATTATCTCCTAGTATCTATATTTGTATCTCATGAGTCCTAATTGCGTAGGAACTCATACTTATTGATGTCAATATTGTAATAGTAATTGTTATTATTACATTTTATTCATAAGGAAAATTTTGTGAATATAATTCACAAATATAATTCATTAATTAATGTGAATAGCGGTTCACATTAATTAGCATATACATAAGATTCATATAAATTTTTATGTAAATATGAGTAACATAATTACTTTCAAGGCATGAAATTGTGTGAATTTGATTCACATTAATTTCATAGATGCAAATTGGATTTACATTTAATTTTATGCTTGTGAATATGATTTATGCTATAAGGATTATTTTCATATATTTTCTAATGTAAATAATTGAATTATTTACATATTAATAAATTCAACAACAATGTCTATTTTAGGTAAATTTGGGATATGTACATGGCGATGTACACATGGCATCATGTTGTTGAGTCCTTATTAATTAAGGACTCAATGTTGTTGCTTACTTTATTAATTAATATTAATTTACGATAAAAAAGGAGATAATTATTGTTGAACAATGACTTGGTCTTGAGACCTTTATCAACAATCTAAGGGTCACAATTTCACATGTCTACTTGAAGCCCTAGTCTTCAAGAGACGTGTGCTTTGTGTATAAAAGGAGAGCAAGTCTCTCTCCTTTATTAACTTATGTTTTTTGAGAGCCTAGTTCCTTGGGAATTTCGTGCCTTATAGAAGAAGAAAAAGAGTCTTGAGAGTATTTATGAATCCGAATTTGGCTACTCTAAAATAGGCTCGTTGTAATACGACCAAAAACAGATCTATCAGTGACCGAACGAGAATCTCTACGAGAAGTGGCTTGGTCTAATTTCTTCTAGATAGGTCCAAGATCGAACTCAGGGACACTATTGATTAAAGTATATAACCAAATCCTAAGATTAGTAATTGGCTACTTTACGAGGCCACCTAAGATTAAGTTATGCACAATACAACATAAATGCATGCGTGATTTTTATGAACCTTTTCAATGCTAATTATGTTAGGATACAAAATGATCACAATTGCAAATATGTCACAAAACATACATAAATATACAATTCTCACAAATAAACTCCCGAATTTATCAGTTATCTAGTTCCGTGACTCAAACATCAAATTATGCAAGTGGCACCTTATTCACCAATTCTAAGTTTTCTAGTGTTAAAGCAATGCATCACTTATTTGAGTTCTTAATTATTTCATTCATTTAGCTCCTTAAAGCCACACAATTTCAAGAATTAATGGTCAACATTAATCATACAAAGTTCCTGATTGAGCACTGATTAATGAAGACAAATCAGGGGCTCAAGGACACATTACACTAATTAACAAGGGAATTAAGGCTCAATAAATCAAAGTTTAAGGAAAACATGAGCCTCTAAATGTTAATTCATCTTCAAAAACACATAATAGAGATATAGGTTTACCACATTAAAGAGCATGAAAAGATCTTTAAAATACCACTTATTTCATTAAATTTGGCTAAAGGATGTCAGAGCTACTGATCCATCAAGTCAGGGGCCTAATTGCAACAGAAACTAAACAAAACATCAATGAAAAGGTCCAAAAACAGACTGAATGCAAAACACAAAAGCTGATTGAGTATACAATGCAAAAACAACCTATACAGGGATATGAATAGAATAGTAACAAAGTTAGCGGGCTCATCTTGTAATTTCTAGGCGGTACACGCAACGCACGCGATGGGCCTATCTACAAATATGAAGAGGTGATAGGGTGACGTTGCAAAACATCCAGGAGACCACGCACCTTGCGCAATTGGTCAGACTTAGATGGAGGCTGAGGCTTGGGACCACATGGCGCTCCTTCATACATTGGTGGTAGGCTCGGTCATCCGAGCCATGGGAGTTAATCGTTGCTTCGACGGGAGGCTTGGACTTGATCCAAGCCATTAGATCAGATCAGATCAGATGGATCTGATCCCATGGTAGCTCTACATCGGCTCCATCCTTCTCCTCTGCATATGACGGTGTTATGGCGGAGCACCGGTGAGGTCAGGTTGCCTCCTCCTCATTCTGATGGTTGTCTTGAAGTTCATAAAGGAACCTGATGACACTGCAAAAGGTTCTGGTAAAGAGCTCGAGGGTTAATGGTGTCTGCAACTCGCTGACAATGAAGTAAAATCAAAGAAGAAGCTCGATGTCGGAGTTGAGGTGGAGATTCTGATCAATGACCCACTCCAGCCCTTGCAAGGGTTAGCAACGCACAAGACCATACGGAGAATCTAATGGGATGCTAAGGAGAGTGAAATTGGAGTTCCTTGGAGGTGGTAGATTCGAGCCCTAATGGGTTCACTACCCTTTACAAGGGGTGTGAAAGTGTTGGGGGATAATTGGGCAATCAACCAGGATAATCCCCTAAAAATGTCCTGCAGCAAAGATGACACAACACAAATATATGTTCCCCACACGGGAACTCAATAGCAACAATGACAAGCACAATCACAAGAAAGCACAATAGGCAACCACATGAGACGAGGATTTTACGTGGAAACCCTTACTCAATGTGAGCAAGGGAAAAACCACGGGGCAAGACCGGCAACGATTCACTACGGTCAAATGAGTCAATATTCTTCCCGATTTTATTGCCCACAAAAACGAGGTACAAGCCACGAGCACAATAGGTAGTTCTTCACCAAGTAACTAACTACCCTAGGTATCTAACAATACCAAACAACATGCTCAAAACAAGGAGTTGGAGTATCTTCCCTTGTGGGCTCCCGGATGGAGACCCAAACTTGGCTTCGGCTCCCTTGAGGTCGTCCGCAACGACCTCCACGATGCTCCTATCGAACTCGCCCAGTACCTCCTCTCTTCAACCAAAAACCGCAGCCCTAGCAGCACCTTGACTGACTGGAGAAGACGAGCAAAGCCACCGGCTGCTCTCTCTCTCTCTCTCGTGGAGGAAGAAGATGGGTTTAAGAAAAATCCCCTTGCCGCTGCTCTCTGAATGTTGCTGGAATTGGCTGGATGGAGGAATGAAAAATAGATCGAGTACTTCCGTCATGAGTTCCCTGGAATGGGAAAGTAGGGGCTGCCGATTGGGGTTTCCCAAAGGCTGGAGAAATATCAAAGATGCCCCCAAGTTGGGGCTGGAACATTTTGCAAGTAAACCCAACAACCTCCCCCTCCAGCCCCAACGGGGAGGTGTTGTCCTGTGATGGAGATCAAGAAGAGGTGACACCGCTCAGCTCTCTACAGAGCTGAAGCTTGTCACGAGTAACAGCCTTGGTCAACATGTCTGAGGGGTTCTCATCGGTGTGAATCTTCTTTAACATGAGTTGCTTCTGTTCAATTGCATCCCTCAGCCAATGGTATCTCACATCAATGTGTTTTGTGCGAGCATGGTGCATGGCACTCTTGCTCAAGTATATAGCGCTCTGGCTATCACAAAACACAACCGGCTCACTGTCATCCAATCCAAACTCACCAAGAAAGTGTTGTAGCCACAACACTTCTTTCCCAGCCTCTGCTACTGCAATGTATTCTGCCTCGGTAGTTGAGAGAGCAACACATTTCTGTAGCTTGGATTGCTATGATATGGCTCCCCCTGCAAAAGTGAAAATGTAACCTGAAGTAGACTTTCTCTGGTCCATATCTCCTGCCATATCTGCATCAGTGTAGCCACATAGTTTGGGATCTGATTTCCCCAACACAAGACACATACTTGAGGTCCCTTTCAAGTATCTCAAGATCCACTTCACTGCCTCCCAATGATCCTTCCCCGGATTGGACATGAATCTGCTCACCACGCCCACTGCATGGGCTATGTCGGGTCTAGTGCAAACCATTGCATACATAAGGCTCCCAACTATGGACTGGTATGGGATCTTGGCCATCTATGCTTTCTCCTCAGAAGTAGAAGGACATGACTCTTTGGTTAGCTTGAAATGAGAGGCTAAGGGCGTACTGACAGGCTTGGCATTCTTCATGTTGAACCGCTCCAACACGCGTTCAACACAGCTCTCATGTGACAACCACAGCATGTGCTTCTTCTTGTCCCTCGTAATATGCATCCCAAGGATGTGACTTGCCTTGCCCAAATCTTTCATCTCAAACTCTTTGGAGAGTTCCCTTTTGAGCTTTGCAATGAGATTAGAATCATGACCTACAATCAACATGTCATCCACGTAGATCAAAAGAATGATGAACCTGTCATTGGGAAGACGACGAACATATACGCATGCGTCGGTGTCCGCTTGAAGCCTTGCTTTCCCATGAAAACATCAAACTTCAAGTACCACTGTCTCGGAGCTTGCTTCAAGCCTTAGAGACTCTTTCTTAACCTGCAAACCATGTGCTTTTTCCCTTTCTCTTGAAAACCCTGTGGCTGCTCCATGTAGATCTCTTCCTTTAAATCACCGTGAAGAAATGTCGTCTTCACGTCCATCTGCTCCAGCTCAAGGTCCATGCTAGCAACAAGTCCTAGCACCATTCTCACTGAGTTCATCTTCACCACTGGGGAGAAGATCTCATCATAGTCCACTCCTTCCTTCTGGCTGAATCCTTTAACTACCAACCTGGCCTTGTGCTTTACCTGCTTGTCGCTGTCATCTGACTTCAGTTAGTAAACCCACTTGTTCTTCAAGGCTCTCTTGCCTTTGGGAAGCTCAACAAGATCATAATTGTGATTTTTCTTGAGAGATGACATCTCTTCGTTCATTGCATTCTGCCAATGACCCTTGTCCTTATGCATTTGTGCCTTCTCAAAGGTGTACGGCTCACCTGCATTTGTGAGCATCACATATCTAGAAGTGGGGTAGCGGGATGATGGCTGGCTTGTCCTCTAAGATATCCTGACATGAGGCTCTGCTGCATCTGCATGTAGATGAGGCTGCTCCCCCTGCCCCAAGTCCCCTGGACCTGCATCAATAGGGTCTGCATCTGGCCCGCACTGCTCTAACTGCCCATCCTCTCCACCTGTACCATGTACTGGAGAGGGCTCTATGTCCTCATCACTGTCATCATCCATGGAGATCTCAGCTCCATCACCACTCTCAGTGGTGTCCTCAGCCAACGTCTGATTCTCATAGAAATCACATCCCTGTGTATGGTGACTGTCTTCTTCCTTGGATCCCAAAGACGGCATCCAAACTCCTGATCTCCTTAGCCAAGAAAAATACAAGGCACTGCCTTGTCATCCAACTTCTTCCGCTGCTCCTTGGGTACCAATGCATACGCCTTGCATCCAAACACTCTCAAATGAGCATATGAGGGGTCTTTCCCTGTCCAAACATGTTCTGGAATCTGAAAGCCCAAAGGAACTGATGGAGATCGGTTCACTAAGTAACATGCGGTGTGAACCGCCTCAGCCCAAAAGGTCTTGGGCAACTTCGCTGTCTTCAGCATACATCGGACTCTCTCAATAATGGTCCTGTTCATCCTCTCAGCTAGACCATTGTGCTGGGGTGTACCTGGCTTTGTCCTCTCATGCCTGATGCCGTGCTCTGCACAATAGCCCTGAAAGCTATGGGAGGTGTACTCTCCCCCATTGTCTGTGCGTAGACACTTCAACAATTTTCCTGTCTCACGCTCAACCATGGCATGAAACTTCTTAAAGCAATCAAACACCTGATCCTTCGATCTCAGCATGTACACCCACACCTTCCTAGACGCATCATCAATGAAGGTGACAAAATACCTGTTGCCTCCCAAAGAGGCCGTGTCCATAGGACCACACACGTCGGAATGAATCAACTGTAGAAGATCTCCCTTCACCTTGGATCTGGCCCTGTATGGTGCACTCCTGCTCTTCCCAACCTCACATGCATCACAAGGAGACAAAGTGATGTCATTGTGGTAGGGGATCAACTCTCTCTTGCTAAGCAACTGCAAGCCCTTCTGGCTCATGTGCCCAAGTCGATGGTGCCACAAATCTGAATTATCTGACTCACTAGCATGCAAACTGCCGTCCATGACCTTCACTCTAGTCATATAGAGTGTGTGACACAAGCTGCCTCTAGCCATGATGAGAGAACCCTTGCTAATCTTGCATTTGCTGTTGCCGAACTTCAGATGGTAGCCTTTACTATCTAGCTGTGAACCAGATATAAGGCTAAGACGTACATCAGGAACATGCCTCACATTCTGAAGAGTCATTGAGCACCCAACATCCGTCTGA
This sequence comes from Ottelia alismoides, assembly GCA_037367405.1. Lineage (NCBI taxonomy): Eukaryota > Viridiplantae > Streptophyta > Magnoliopsida > Alismatales > Hydrocharitaceae > Ottelia > Ottelia alismoides. Next base: position 98,198 of record JAZKJV010001556.1, on the reverse strand, counting down.
ATCGAGATGGTGCCCATACCATAATCTTAGAGTAACTCTCGCTACCCATCAAGACTCTCCCGTAATCACCACTGGTGTAGGTGGTAAAGAACTCCCTGTGTGGAGTCACATGACAGGAGGCGACCGTGTCAACGACCCACTCCAAATCGCTCCCTGCATGTAAGCACTGGTCTTGGATGGTGAGAATCACCTCTTCTGCACTTTCATCTGCCAGAACTGCAGCTACATTGCCATCTTCCTTTTTCTGGTCCTTCTTGACTTCAGCTTGCTCTCTCTTCCAAACCCTGCAATCTCTCTTCCAGTGATCGGGCTTCTGGCAATGGTGACACTTTCCTCTACCCTTGGACTTGTCTCTGGATTTCTGCCTCTCTTGTGACGCTCCTCTGCTACTGGATCTTCCTCTCCTCTCAACTGCATACACATGTGAAGAGGAGGATGCCTCTCCCGAAGAGCGATGTCTAATCTCCTCATTGAGGAGGCTTCCCTTGACCATAGCCATGGTCAACTTGCTATCCTTCGCAGAGTTGCTCACGGTGATAACTAAGGTCTCCCAACTGTCTGGCAAAGAACCCAATAGGAGAAGTGCCTGCAACTCATCATCAAGTACCAACTACATGGAGGTCAACTGGTTGATAATACTTTGGAAGTCATTCAAGTGCTCGGCCACTTTGCATCCATCTTTGTACTTCAAATTCACAAGCTTTCTAATCAAGAAAGCCTTGTTGGTAGCGATCTTCTGATCATAGAGCTCGGACAGCTTGTCCCACAGCTCCTTGGCATTGGTCTCCTCGGCCCCGTGATGGAATACAGACATGTCAAGCCACTTCCAAATGGTACCAATGGTATTTCGGTTCAATTTTGTCCACTCGCCCGCGGACATATTCTCTGTCTTGGCGCTCTCACCCTCCACCGGATCGTGGAGGTCCTTGCAGTACAAGATGTCTTCCATCTTCGCCTTCCAAATCTGCCAGTTGCTACTTGTGAGCTTGATCATTGTGCCCTCGTCATCTTTGCCCATTGCTCAACCTGAGCTCTGATACCACTTGTTGGAGATGATTGGGCAATCAACCAGGATAATCCCCTAAAACTGTCCTGCAGCAAAGATGGCACAACACAAATATATGTTCCCCACACGGGAACTCAATAGCAACAATGACAAGCACAATCACAAGCAAGCACAATAGGAAACCACACGAGACGAGGATTTTACGTGGAAACCCTTACTCAATGTGAGCAAGGGAAAAATCACGGGCAAGATCGGCAACGATTCACTACGGTCAAATGAGTCAATGTTCTTCCCGATTTTGTTGCCCATAAAACCGAGGTACAAGCCACGAGCACAATAGGTAGTTCTTCACCAAGTAACTAACTACCCTAGGTATCTAACAATACCAAACAACATGCTCAAAACAAGGAGATGGAATATCTTCCCTTGTGGGCTCCCGGATGGAGACCCAAACTTGGCTTCGGCTCCCTTGAGGTCGTCCGCAACGACCTCCACGATGCTCCTCTCGAACTCGCCTAGTACCTCCTCTCTTCAACCCAAAACCGCAGCCCTAGCAGCACCTTGACCGACTGGAGAAGACGAGCAAAGCCACCGGCTGCTCTCTCTCTCACTCTCAATCTCTCTCTCGTGGAGGAAGAAGATGGGTTTAAGAAAAAAATCCCTTGCCGCTGCTCTCTGAATGTTGCTGGAATCGGCTGGATGGAGGAACAAAAAATAGGTCGAGTACTTCTGTTGTGAGTTCCCTGGAATGGGAAAGTAGGGGCTAACGATTGGGGTTTCCCAAAGGCTGGAGAAATATCAAAGATGCCCCCAAATTGGGGCTGGAACATTTTGCAAGTAAACCCAACAGAAAGATCGAGGTAGAAGGGTCGATATAGAAGCAGAGAGGACCCGAGGAGATGCGTGTGAAATGGTGGAGGATCAGTAAATGTGAGGGAGTGATCAAAGTATTGTGATGGTGTGTTAACAACGAAGGAAAATAGGAGAAAAATAAAGAACAAGAAAGAAATGGTTACCTGGAGAAGATGGTGAAGAACAAAGAGGGAACAAGGAGGACAGAGACGGACCATTGGGGAGAGGATTAGGTTCCTCAATCTTCGAACAAGGATTTGTCTAGAAGCTGAGCTCAAGCAGCTCCATGAGAGGGTTGCAACACGACAACACTTTGCCAAGAATCGCGGAGAAAAGGGGGGAGATGTTGCAGTTGCAGAGAGGTGTGTGTGAGAGAGAGGTGGAACATGTGGAGGTTGAACACAATTGTGAACCATTGGATCACTCGATACAACGATGGGAGAGAGGTACGGGTGTGCGGTGGAGAAGAGATCAATCGAGCTTTGGTCGACGGTTAAGGGAGTGGGCAACTAGTAAGAGGGGGTGCCACATGATCCAATAAAATAAAAGAGAAATGGAAAAATAAAAGGAAAAAAAATAAAATATCTACATGTCTCAAATGAAAAAAAAATCAACATGAAAGTTGTTTATCTTTTTGAGATCTAAAAATTTCATGTAGAACCCTAGACGAAAATAAGTAACATGTACAAACTACAATTTTTGTAAGTATTTTTAAGTAATTTAAAATACTTTTTAAAATTTCTTTTGTGATTTTTTGATATTTTAATTTATGATATTTCTATAGTATTTTTTATATTAGGAAATAAAAGAAATAAAAAAAGAAAATAAGATTATTTATATACATAATAACGGTTAATTATTGACAAAGGATTAGATGTTAATATTATCAAATTAGTTAAGTATTTTATTGAATAAATAAATTAAGAGGGATAATAATCATAGATATGATGACAAATCATGGATTTATCAAGTATCCATCTCTCTCACACCTCTTCTTGAGGCTCTATTCGTGAAGAAGGTGTCTAAGTTTATGGGAAGCAACGTGATTCATCTCCGTACCCACGAGGGAGATAATGCCATCGAACTTGATTCATGAGGTTTCTTTTACTAGAAACTTGCATTTTAAGAGGTAACCCTGATCTATTATTTATATTCACTATGGATATTAGAAACCATTTTTGAAATTATTTCCTTAGAATTAATTATTTCAAAATGCAAAAATTGTTATGCTGAAATTTCTTGTTCATGCGATGAACATGCATTGTTTTAAACAAAAAAGTATGCTAAATAATCTGCGTCTCCGTGATGCAAAGTTCTCGAATCTTCAATTACTTCCTTCATTCCATGACAAAACGACTCCCATAGCATGTATTTCTATTTTTTGAGTTAGTCTGCAATAATATACTTTATAAGTTTGCAATAATATACTTTATAATTTTATTCATATAAAACGTTTTAAACAGAAATGCTTTTATACATATTTTTAAGTATGTACAGGTCCTATGGAGTGATATATTCCTAATTGTATACAAGTATCACATACTTCAAGTATGGTTGCACTAATATATACCTATGTGTGGTTGTACATGTACTGTTACATGCACCGATATATTCATACATCACTACATATTTTGATAAATTCTATTCCAAATGATTTTATTAACTGGTGCATTGGTACATATGTCTAAGTGTTAGTAATTTGAACTTAGTCATTATAGCGTGCCTTGCTTTGTAATTGAAGTTGCAGAAATACAATTTTCTGTGCATTTGGTGTACACTATTCTTTGACCTTTTCTACTATTGCACCGTATGCCAAGATGTGCTCAAATACCATTAAAGAAAGTCGATTCTTCAATCGTTTTTGAGTTGAGTTCCGTTGTTTTTCTATGTTTTGGCCATTCCTTAGCCTATAAAAGGTCCATGTTTTTAACATACACCAAGTGCATAAGATCTCTACTTAATACGGTAAAACTCTCTATTGTAATAGACAATTTGTGTGTGCTTAAAAAGAAAAATCTATTCTTGCAAAGAGCTCTCAGTTCTTCACGCGCTTTGTGACCTCTAGTTTTACTCTTTCAAAAGCCATCTGATCTGGCATCAATTTCACTATGCATTTACATTTTGCATGTTTGAAAGTCTTTATAAGAATAATTGTTATTTACTTTATTATTAGCTACAGGGAGTTCTATTTGAAGGTCTTTCTTCTCAAAATGAAGATAAATCCTTGTTGTGAGACTTTACGCCATGAGACATTATCCGCAAAAGCTTCTTGTCTCGTGAAAATGATAAATCTGGTAAGTTGTGTGCTTTGTTGATGATTTCGACTACCACATATGTAGTCCAAATGATAACATGTATAAATACTTATGTATTATGGTGTGTTTGTTGAACCAATAGATTTAAAATTGAACTTTTTTTCCGCAAATTGAACTTGATAGGGTCTCTGGGTTCACCCACATTGTCATTATAACTAACAAGCTTCACGCAATCAATTAATGAGGCGAGAGGTTCATGCTTTTAAGGCACCAAATAACGGTGACTCGGAGCCATTGGGATGTAGTGACAAGCGATGATATCGATACTTGTAGGAAATGGAGGTGAAGAGGAATCCGGGAGGAAGGCATCAAAGTAGTGGTTTCTTTTGGGAATATAGTCCCATGATTATTGGATGAGATCCAACACTCGTCAATGGTGTTGGGGAAAATAGTGAGCACATGCGCCCATGATGCTCATGTGGGTTTGTAGATCAAATGTGATTAGACCAAGTTTCTTACAGAAATAAACTATAAAGTTTATAAATACAACTTCTAATAATATACTACATTTATTTAAATTTGAATTACTTTATTATTATTATTATAGAAAAGTGTAGATATAATATTTTATTTATAGCATATATTAACTATATATTTTGATTTATAAATTTTCTATAGTGATTTGGTAATGTATTTGTATCAGAATTATATTTATGATTTTTATGTAATATGTAGATAGAAACTATTTACTTGTTTTAATTTTATATTATAGAAAGTAAATTTGTTTTTTTATAAATGTTTAATTTCTTTTACAAGGATAATTTATATGTTTAAGTTAAACAATGCTAATTTATATTAAAAAGTATAGCTTATCATAGATAAATATTCGTAGAATACTATAGAAAAGATGTACAATTTATAATTTATGTATATGATAATATTAAATATATACATATAGTGCGGGCATATAAATATTTATAATAAATTTAATTCATAGGTTAGTATTTTTTAGTTTTATTTGTAGAATTGGTGAATAATGTATGTGAAACATATAAGATTGAAATATGCATAAAATGAGATGAAAATTCATACAAATGCATTTAGTTACAGGACGTTGTATTGATTATTTAAAGAATAATTATAGAAAACCTCTTCATGTTTCTTATTTTAAATGTATGTATTTTAATGTGATAACTTGTTAGATAGACACAAAGTCTTTGAAAAAAAATTTAAAAATAATCTTAAAATATTTGAAATGGTACTTTTATATGAAATGAAAATATCAAACAATAAGCTATTGGGTCAAATATATCATTGAATTTTTTATAAAATGGGGGAAGTCAGATAATGATCAGAAATTAATATGACACATCTAAATTGCTCTTTTTCTATTAGATAATGTTATCGTATATTGAGATAATTGAGATATTAGAATAGACTTTTAGCATATATCAATACTGTTTTTAGATATAAATTGCAAATGGACCCCCAAATGGGATAATTATTATGTTAAAAGATGATGATTATGCTCTTGACCTCTAATCTAACATAATTACTTGCAATTAAGTGAGAAAAAGCATACAAATGAAATGTGAGACATGTTAATGATATTAAATATCTTATTTTTTTATAAATACATGTATTATATTGAGAGTATATCACTACCACTCTAAATGTGTATTGACATTTCAACTTGTGTTGGAAGCTTATAAAAATATTCTAAAGACACAAACTGCTCTAAGATATCTTTCATCTTGATGAATGTCATATTGATTACTATTGATTACATAGATACATTTCTTTTGCTAAATTTCTATTGCCTTGGACAAATTTTTATGAGTCATTTTTTATGATTTCATAAGAAATAATTGTCAATAAAATGGACCTACGAAAGGAATGATGCTTAATTTCTCATGAAACGAACCTAATGTAAATTACTTTGTGACGTTGATCCTAAATGCATATATACTACTTTGTGAAATGAGATAGCATACTAGTGTTAAGATACGTTGAGTTGAGATTGAGAATAACTCGAAACTACTTTATGAACTTCCCGTATTTTAAGAGTCTCTATATCGCGTAAGAATCATAAAATACTTAATTAAACTTATCATAAAACCTAATTTGTGTTCTATAATCGTAATCTAGAAAGTAGAAGCGACGAGCCAGATGTATAAAGGGATCCGCTTAGGTGATTCCTAGATGTAAAAAGGTTTTTTGCTAGGGTTTTCATGCGAAAAATCGATAAATGTACTAAAGTGACAACACCATTTTAGAATGGAATAGTTAACATTACCATATCAATTGAAATAAAGAAAGTAATTTTAAGGAGGCATTAACTTAAGGAGCTTTGGATAGAATTGGTGATGGCTCATCCAAGAATTTATGAAGAATATGTATGTGTGTAGCGAGAGGGAAAAAAGTTATTCGTGTCATTAAATATTATAGTAATCACCCACTCATGAATCATATTTACAAGTAAGATTGTGATTGGGCTTGCAACAATTCCAAGGATATACATATAGCATGTGGTTCGCAAAAATCTAAGTACTGTAATTGGATTTGATTTTTGTTGTCATACTTTGATTAGTTACTTTTTGTAGACTGCATATTTATCTATCATTAAATGCTCACTTTAGACATACACATGAAGCGGAATACATTGCATGTAGCATGCCCACACTCATGTGTCTTGAATTAAATGCTTTTTGACAAACTTAAGCATGGAATTGATCAAAGGACCAATTGAAATATATTGTGATAATCAAGCTGCAATAAGCTTGATCCGTAGTGGGGCTAATAGTTCTAAAGGGAAAGCTTATTGAAATCCAATATATATATAAGATATAGTGGCAAAACAACAAATTACAGTAACCTATATATTGAAAAGTGATATGTTAGTTGATTCTCTAACAAAGGGAATAGTAACTAACACCTACATTAAACATGTTGGTTTAATAAAACTCAGGAATTCATGGGTCAAGGAAGATGATTTCATGAATAATGAACCCAACTGCAAACATCTCTATGCACTACACGAGTACTGGGAGTGTAAAAGTTTTGACCATTGCGATCAAGTGAGAGATGTAAAACAACCTTCATAACTGCGTGGTCAAACAACCGCCTCAGGCGGTTGCAGCAAGGTCGGGTCTCATGGAGACCCTAATTGCAAGGGCATGAAGGAAGGGGCGAAAGTTAAGAGGGCTTATGTACTATAAAAGGCCTCCCACACAGAGGGGAACATATCGCTCAATCATCGGAACCTCGCCCAATGGGAGCCCCTTCTGGTCTACCATACCTCACATCCCTTTCTCATTCTCCCTCCCTGAAGTAAGAGTCGACGACGAATTACTTGGTTTCTCGAAGTGGTATCAGAGCACAACATTCACGATCCGACCCTCAACATCGACTCATGCGACGCCCGCCTTCCTTGACCGATGATGCTCGGTCCGTCTTCCTTGGACACTGCCACCACCCAACACACCCATGCTTAGAAAACCATGGCACAGGTCCCAGCAAACCCTAGCACGTGTTTAACTAGAGGTATTTTTTTAGACACAAGAAGATTACTATAAAGGTATGCACTACATGTATTGAAAAGCCCGTAGTAATCACGTGAACTTCCCTCCCCTTCCGTCTTTACCTTTTTTTAATTTTCTGAGTTATGTTGTACTGGAAAAAGATGCAAATTTATTTAACATAAGTTGTTTTTGGTCAAAGGTATTAAATTTAATTTGCTTTACCACTATTTTTTGATTTAGTTAATTTTTTTGCCCTTGTAGTGTTAATAAACAAAAAGGGAAAACTTGTTTAACGTAAGATGTAAAGTTTTTTAACTTTTTTGGTTGACTAAGATCTTTAGTTTTCTTTTACCTCGAATGTTTAAAAAAACAAAAAAATCGATAGTTTGTGCTAGAAGGTTACCTTATTCAATAAGTTTTTTTATTGAATATGTCTCAATTGCTTTATAAAAAATTACAGCCTAGCTTTTCGTTACTTTTTTAAAAAAAGTATCTATAATTGCTATTAAGTAGTTGCTTTTAATTTTATAATATAGCAAAATTAGTCCTCCAATTCTCATTAAGTTTTTTCGTACTATAACTAAGTACTTTCACAAAATTGCTTAATCCCATATATATATATATATATATATATTAGACAAAAATGGCAAGCAAGACCATCGCCATTGAGGTGAGAAAAATTGAGTACATTAACGCTAATAATTATAAGTTGTAGAGTAGAAAGATCTACTATGGCCTGATACACGATAGTATACACTCCATAATAGGAAAACTTGTGCCTACGCTATCTGAGAATCCAACCATGGAGGAAATTAGGTCACGCGAATAGTGAGAGAAAATAGATAATAAGGCTAGGAGCTTTATGCTGACCCACATGGAGTTGAATTTGATTTGGGTCTTCGAGACGTACGATTCAACGTATGAACTCTGGATCATTGTTAAGGAGAAATATCACTCTGTCGGAAGTGAGCATATGACTTTTTCTACACAGGTACAACTCGTGTAGAATGAAGGAATCTGAAAACATCCTCGAGTACGTGAGCAAGATTATCTTGATGGCCAAGGATCTAGTGATTATTGAATACGTAATTCTAGAAAAGATGCAGATAGCAACCATTCTAGGAAGTTCCCCACCATCATTTGACATGGTTGTCACATCCCTGAGGATGAACGACAACATCAAGAGTGTGACGGACCTATCTGCACAATTGGAAATTGAGCAGGACCTCTCGAAGCAAAGATCAAAAGTATAGACTTTTGATGTCAAATAAGAGGAAGAAGAAGCTAATGTGGTGCATGCAAAGAAAAGATTAGTATTCTCCAAGAAATTTTTAAAGGAAAAAGTGGGAAATTTCCATGTGGCTCATATTACAGTTGTGATAAATATGGTCATTTCAAGGTCAATTGTCCTAACAAGAAGAAGTCAAGAAATTCTAAAGTGCTTGAAAACAAAGGCAAGAAGAAAATTGAATTTGCGGCTGTCATGGAATGAAATTCTACTATCACTGACTGTGATAGTTGGTAGATTGACTTTGGTGCAACTCGCCACATTATCAAGACAAAGGAGGGGCTTGTGGAATTCAAGGAGCTAAAGAAAGGCAAACGGAGGATCTTCATGAGGTACAACACCTACTTGGATATCAAAGGTATTTGGACATACATGCTTGACCTTGGCGATAGCATACATGCTTGACCTTGGCAATAGCATAATAATACTTCAGTATCTACTATATACTCCAAGAATACGTTGGAACCTTGTATATGTTCATGTTCTGCTCATGAAAGACTGTGAAGTTCGGTTTTATAATAAGCATGCATCCATAGGAAAGAATAAAAGCTCTATACCAAGGTAAATTCTATACCCGAGCATGGCCTATTCTGCCTTCATGTAATAAAATCTAGTGAATCAATGAATGAGGTTTCTGAGTACCTTATGTTTTATTTATCAGATTTTGATTTATGGCATATGAGACTGGGTCATCCAAGAAATTCTAAAATGTATCAAATGATCAAATCTGATCTTCTACCTAAGATTACAGGTGTAAGGACATTGCCCTATGAATATTGTTTGACTGAAAAATCATGAGAAAACCCTTCTTGACGGGAATCCGATCAAAGGAACGATTAAGCTTGATCCATTCAAATATATGTGGGCCATTGAGTGTTAGTACACATAGAAAAAAGAAATATTTCATACCATTCATTGATGACTACTCTAAGTTCTCTTATGTCTATCTCTTAGGAAGAAGCACATGAGCCTTTGAAATATTTAAGAGACATAAGACATAAGTAGATAAAAAATTGGGAAAACCAATTAAGACCCTTAGGACAGATAGCGATGGTGAATATACCTCAAAGGAGTTTGAGGAGTATTGCATTCAAACATGCATTTGTAGGCAGACTACAATGCCTTATACACCGTAGCAAAATGGTGTAGCTGAAAGAAAGAGCAGAACACTGATGAATGCAGTTAGATGTCTGTTGTCACACCCAGGTCTCTCAAAGAATTTTTGGAGAGAAGTAGTGTTGACCGCTAACTACAAACATAATTGGATTCCTACCAAGTATGTAGAATTAATGTCATATGAAATTTGGAATGACGGGAAACCCTTGGGTCATCTCCAGAAATAGAGATGCATTGCATATGTCTTGGTACCAAGTCATCTTAGAGACAATCTAGACTTCAATACATTAAAGTGCAAATTTGTTACATATAGTGAACATTCTACAGGATATAGGCTCTTCCATGAAACTAAAGGTATGATCAAAAGTCGTGATGCAACTTTCAATAAAGTTCATCAAGAAAAGGAGCATGAAGTAGAGGAATCATATCCTCTGATTTTCCTACAGGACAATGAAGACGACTTGGAGATAAGACAAGAATTAGTAGATGATATTGATCATCCTTATATAGAGAATGAACCTATGATTAATGATGATCCTTTAGAGGAAGTATCTGAACCCACACAACTCACGAGTATACTCGACAACAAAAGACTCAAAACATGGCTCACATGGATGAAATATTATTATTTCAATGGATGTGAGGCATCGTGTTACATTGCAGACAAGGATGTAGAGGATTGTATAGATTTCATATCCTCTAACGAAGCAATGGCTTCGAATGAGTGATGAGTCTGCATTTCATCATTTTTATTCATTTATGTTGGCTTAAAATCCCTTATAAAATACATGTAAATATCAATAAATTCATTCTTGTACCAGCCTTGATTCTTGTATAAATATTGTATCACTATTTTAACCTAACATAAATAAATAATAAAAGAAAAATATAGAAAATAAAAGACTGTATGTATGCAATAGAACAGACTGAATCAGATCCCGAGAGAAGGACAAGACTTGACTGATAGGCAAGAAATAAAGTAGGGGGAGATAAGGCCTAAAATTCAGAAAATTCATTGTCACATGTATATATTCATCATATGTACATTATTGTCTATAATATATATTCTCTCATTAATTTATTCATTACCAAATTCTTTGTAAATAATAATCATTTCTTCTTGAAATTTGTGAATAAAATCCTTTTGTCAACAATAAAAATAATTTCAGTAGAAATTTGTATAAATTACATCACTCTCCAAAAGCCACAAAGTACAAACTTGCAAAATCAATATATGCTCCACCTGAACTCCAAATTCATCAAACTCACTTTCATTGACTACAAATTAAATTATCTTTAAAACAGAAGTGATTTCATAAAATAGGAATTAAAATGTGAAATGTGACCAACTGGGGTGTTATTGTAAAATATAATTATATAGACTATGTATATTATTTAATTATTTATCTCTTTGTAAATATTTGTGAATATTGTATTTTTTATTAATTGTAAATATTGTATTCAACTAATATAAAATACAAATAAAAATCACAAAATCAATAATCAATAAAAATAAAATCATGTATATATTATATATGTATCACCACATATATACTGTACTTATACATATTTAATTAAACTAATAAATTAAATTTTAAAATTAAATAAAAATTTCATAAAGACCCTTGTGAAATATTGTAAATAAATAAAATATTAACTTGTGTATATATTTGTAGAAATAATTGATTAAAATCAAAACACTGTATATATAGGAATACATACCTACAAATAACAACTTGTATTTATTTTAACCCTTGTATATACATTATCTAATTAATTAAAATAAATAAAATTGAATTTAATGTATTCTTAACATTTTTATTTACATTATTTAATTAAATAAGTTCATTTTCGATTTTTATTCGAATTATTTAACATTTTATTGGAATTTTGTCGTCTATCCTATTTTGGTATTACACTACATGCCTTCTGATCGGCTAGCCGAGTATGTTGAATGGGGTCCACTGGTTGGTCCCCTCTACTCATCCTCTCATTCTGCCTTCCTCCTGCTCTTCAACCATTTTTCTCACGCATCCTAATAACTAACACCTCCCGCCTTCTTCTCCGAACTTTCAGCCCCTTCATTCAACGCCATCGCCAACCCTTCATATCCGCCATCCTCGCCTCAATCATCGCACAATTTTAATTCAAACCCATGCTGGATTTGAGCTTATAAATTATACCCTTCCACCTCCGACGAGGATTTGATCTGACTTTGGGCCCGTTCATCCAAGATTGATTGACATGGGACAATCTCCAGTGATAGAGGAGTGATCCTCCAATTGAGAGCGTGAGGAGGAGTGCTAAACGTCGTGCTTCAGCAACGTTGCCGGAGCCCTCTGCCGCATGTTCCGTCCCCCTGCCACCAACCACAGATAGAGGCGATTTCTCCCTTCTACCTTCTCTGTAGGTATCCTAGGTAGTTTATCTTTGATTTAGCTTTTCTTTTTTGCTTTGATTTCATTTTAATCTCTTAGATCATATCACCATCTTCAACCTCAAATCTGCACGATCAGGGGAGTTCCGGTCACGTTCAACCATCCCCGACTCGACCCTCATATCCACCTTGCGTTTCTCCATCCCTTCCACCATATGAACACCTTCAAAACCTTATAGGGATAAAGTCCGATCTCCTCCCTGACCATATGCGTTGAAGATCCCCATCCATCCACCATCTTCTACATTTTTGACCTAACTTCTTGGCCAGTGGATACCTCCGAGCACGAGCTTTGATTTGCAGGGTCAAGGCATGCAATAGCAGCACTGAAGCGAGTCCTAGGGGGTTCACCTGCAGTTGAATCTAAATCAACCCTCAAATCCATGCTTGAAGATCTTCGAGCTCCATTGTTCTTGCCGATTGATAGAGGATGATCTCAGGGAGAGGTTCAACCATTTAGCAGTTGAGTTAGGAGGAGGACAATTGAGCTTTGCTTGATCGAAGTTCGTCGAAGTAGACAATGTTCCCAGTTCTTCCCGATGATCCCAAGACCACACAATCAAGAATGGTACTCCAGATTTGATCACAGTCGTTCAAAAAGCCCCAAAGCCGAATTGTGGATTGAAGTTCCCCGATCAAATATCAACCATCCACGCAAACATCATCGTCATCCATCCGATCTGATCTGTAGAGCATCAGAGCCATCAAAGGCGTTGTGTATTTAAAGGGTACATTTTCATCCATCACCATGCCTTTATTTCGTTTTCAATTAAGTCCCTGTGAGGACACGTGTCATCTTGTCTTTATTTGAACATTTGCATGTTTTCCATTTGCATTTATTTTATTTTCACTTTAGTCCATGTTTGAGCTAAGCTTGGGTTCTGTACGTGATCTGTGGAAAATTTGCAAAAAAGTATTTTATTTTGTGTTATTATTTGGATCCTAGAACTATAATATTTACATTTAAGTCTATTCTAGCGGAACGTACGTGCATTTGCACACATTTTTTTGGGGAAAATTACATAATACGTTACCATTTTTCGTACGAGTTATCATTTAGTTCACAGACTTTAAATAATTACATCTAGGTCCCTGTGAGTCTGCATTTGTTTTTCTTATTAAAAATCTAATAAAAAATATCAAACCCCTTTAAAAAGTCTACAAAATTCATTTAACCTTTTGTTACATACATCTTGCATCCATAAATTGCATTACACATTTTCATTATTTTTTTATTTTAAAAAATAAAAAACCTCATAAAAATTCCCTAGAAACCATGTTTGCTTCTTTCAAGTTATTTTAATTTCTATATAGTTTTGGTAATTTTATTCCTCATAAATACCATAGAATCATTAAATAATCAAAATCATTAAAAATGCATGAAAATTCATATAAAAACTAAATAAATATAAATCCCCGCTTCATAAAATATAAAATTTCTTTCATTCTATATATTTTTTTATCTATTTTGTCCTTATTTGCTATTTTAAAAATCCAAAAACATCCATTTTATTTTATATTCATTTTATTTACTATTTTGATTTATTTAAAATATATAAAAATGTAAAAAAAATGGAAAATAACAAAATCATTAAAACATTTCAAAACCTAAAAATAATTTTAGTTTAATTTTCTGGTTATTTTTAACATAATGAGAAATATATAAATAATGGTTGAGTGTGTATTTTATTTTCTTTAATTATTCCATTGATTTTAAAAATAAAAAACTTTTACAAATTAAAATTATAAAAAATACAAAATCAAAAAATAAATAAAAAATATAAAATTAAACTTCTGTAAAAAATACAAAAATACAAAATACAAAAACCAATCATAGTGCGCATAGAGATTCCTTGATTCTTTTCATTAGTTTTTCAATTAATCAAATAACCCTCAGGATTTTTGTAGCCTCCTTGAGTTCGATCATGTTAGCTATACAAGTAAATTAAATAGCAAAGTTCTCTTATTTCATTTTCTCTATTTATTTTTTCTTGGAAATTGAATAAAATTTTGTTGAGTGATATTTAAATTTGCAACGACACTGCACATTGTTCTTAATAATAAAAAAGTGATTGCTATGCTTAACAACGGGACAAAATCATGGACGACCGCCACGAGGGATGAGTTGGACTTAATTGAGTGAAATGTTGTATGCGAGTTATGTGAGTAGCCAGAAGGTAGACAATTCATACGAAGTAAGTGGGTATTCAAGAAAAAGTATTGAATTAACGGTGTTATTGATAAATACAAAGCAAGATTAGTTGCCAAGGGTTATACTTTCTGAAATATACTTTCAGGAATCTACTTTCTGGTTGCTAGGTTCACATCGATTCAGATTATCATAATTATAATCGCATATATGGATTTGGAAATATTCCAAATGTACGTGAATTTGGCCTTCCATAATGGAAAATTAAGATAGGATATTTATATGTGATAATTTAATAGTTTTAGGTTTAAGGTCAGGAGAAAAGGGTTTATAAATTAAAAAAAATCATTATATGGCTTGAAACAATCTTCACGACAATGGTATCTCAAGTTTCATGAGAAAATTATCCAATTTAGATTTTTTGCAAATAAGTTGAATAATTGTGTATATGCCATTAAGAGAGGGAGCAACTTTATCATGTCATTATATGTATATGGCATTCTATTCGTGGGTAATGACACAGGGATACTCAATAAAACTAAAAAGAAATTGAACTATGAATTTGAGATAAAGGACATGGGAGAAGCATCCTATGTTTTAGGAATTCAAATTATAAGAGACAGAGACTCAAAGACATTGAGTATTAGTCAAGAAAACATTTACATATTGTATGAAAAAGATTTGGAATGCATAATAACACTTCATCTCCTACACCAATTATACTTCGAAAAAGGCTCAGTAAGAGTTAATGTCATGAAAAGGGGCATAAATCCTTAGAAGTTCAATATACACAAGTGGTGGAAAGTCTGATGTATGCAATGATGTGAAATTAACATGACTTGGCTTATCCACTTAGCCTAGTCAGTAGATATCAAAGAAATCTAGGATCAGCACATTAGGAAGTTGTAAAGAGGATTCTTCGATATTTGAAAGGGATTGTGCATCTGAAACTAGTGTATCAAGCTGAGTCATTTGAAGTAATATGATACTCCAATGTAGATTTTGGAGGCGATGTAGATGGTAGGAAATCTACATCAGGTTATCTTTTCATGTTGGGTGGAGTAGCTGTTTCTTAAGGTAGCAAGAAACAAGGATGTTTATCTAGACATACACAGTAGGAAGAATACATTGCATGTAGCATGGCTAGTCAAAGGACCAATTGAAATGTATTGTGATAATCAAGTTGCAATAAGCTTGATTAATAGCAGGGTTAATAGTTCTAAAGGAAAGCACATTGAAATCCAATATCACTATATACAAGATATAATGTCAAAATGATAAACTGCGGTAACCTATATACTAGAAAGTGATATGTTAGCTGATTCTCTAACCAAGAGAATAGTAACTAACACCAACATTAAACATGTTGGTTTAATGGGTCTCAGGAAAGCATGAGTCAAGAAAGAAATTTTCATGAATAATGAACCTAACTGCAAACATCTCTATGCACTACACCAATAGTGGGAGTGTAAAAGTTTTGACAACTACAGTCAAGTGGGTGATGTAAAATAGTCTCTGTGACAGCGGTTGCGATGAGGCCGGGTCTCACGGAGACCCTAACCACAAGGGCATGAAGGAAGGGGCGGACGTCGTGAGGGCTTACGCCCTACAAAAGGCCTCCCAAACGGAGGGGAACATATCGCTCAATCATCAAAACCTTGCCCAATGGGAGCCCCTTCCAATCTACCATACCTCACATCCCTCTCTCATTCTCCCTCCTTAAAGAAAGAGTCGACGACAAATTATCTGGTTTCTCAGATCTTTGTTGATGACTAAATATCATAACTGCTTTAAAAATTACTTAATTACATGCTTGTATATCAGAGTTATTATATCTTAACCATAATAATGAAATTGGATTAAACACATTAATTTAGTATGTAAACACAATACTTTAGTATTGACTATTATGATTAAATTTCATTACTGTTATTCTATGATGATATACTCATCTTGATATAGCATGTAATTCCTTTATTATGTTAGGTTTATCTCAACTATCACTAGTGATTTAACTCAAATAAAGCAATAATAGATAAGGAAGAATTTGGATATTACATTGAGAGAGCTACATACTGATACTCGAGGCGGTTATGTTGTTTTTAATAATTTGAAATGTTCTTTCTAGAATAGTTGTGATACATATTTGACATCGCATAATAAGTAGTTAATTATGCTTGCTCTTTTGTGATATCTTTGTGTATCATCTTGTTTGCATGGTGTACATTATTTGATATAATGATTTGATTGTAATTATACACATAAGTGTTGTAGTTTGTAGATTACACCAAGTGACATGATCGTGACTACCAAGTATGTTACGACACACAAACGAGATCAATTACACAAGCACGACGACAGACTGATTTGTAAGGTTCACTCGTAACTGGACTACTCCTTGAGCAGCGGCGATCAATTTTCACCACATGGAGAAAAAGCGAGTATAGAGGGTACATAGAGTCCTAACCCTAGGCGGGGTTTATATACTCCTCCATGTTGTTACGGTATGGTACGATATGAAGGTGTACATACGACGGTTTTTCAATATGAGGATACTTAGGATTCAAGGCATATCAAAAAATATTAACTTACTTCACACATAAGAACATTATAACAATATCAAAAACAACTTAGGATCGCCTTTTCACCATGGTAGATGTAAAACCTTTGTATGTCAATATGGTAATCATAATGATGATATTTTATTTTATTTTTATCTTAAAGTTTATTGCAGACATCTTGCTATTAAATACAGTCAAGTGTTCTCCTCTCTCTCTCACTTTAAGACAGGTGGTGGATGATCTCAATATTTTCAACCCCCTCTCCCTTACTCCCACTCTTTCTCTTTCTCCCTCCACATATGTCCTTTTCCTTCTTAAATCTCTCCTTAATCTATCTCTTTCTCTCTATACATCATTGCAGAGGTGCTAACTAAATTGAATCAACCAAGATTCAGATTCGATTCATTCGAAAAGTTTTGAAGTTGAGCCTAATTTTGATGATTTTGCTAGATTGAACTAAATAGATTCACTTTGAATTTTGAATATTCAAATTCGATTCTTTTTTGAATTTGAAATATCTATCAAGGTTATAGTTTAGGTAAACTATTTTATTTGAAAAAAAGCTATAATTTTAAATATTTTATCTTGCAATACTATTTTTGAATAATGATATCTAAGATAAGTGAAAAAAAACTCCAAGATCAAGGTAACTATCAAGAACATAATATGTAATATATTATAATACTCAATTTTTTTGTTTTATTTTCTTTTTGTAGTTTAGCTTTGCATTTTACATTGTGGTAAAATAAATAAATAAATATAATTGTATAAGGTCTCTTATTTTGTTGCTCCAACAAAAGCTGTATAAGGACTATTAAAAATACAATACTATTAATAAAAAAATTACACACATTATGATTAACATTACATGTTGACACAAGGTAAGATCAAGGTCCTATTGAAAAATAATATAAACTAATCTTATTATCTGAAAGAACAACAAGAGAACTAGATAAACTATTATGATAAAACAACTTCTTGTATTATGGTGGTCATAGCTATTTAAAAATGAATGCCATGAATCAAATAAACCTTTCAATATACAAGGGAACAACTTACATTATAGTAGGAAAAGATTGTAAATTGCTTATGTGATGCTCAATATTGTATATACATAGATAGCCATAAATGTGGGTTGTCATGTAAGGAACATTAACACAATGAGAAGATGAAGGATGGATACTCAAATATGTCATTAATCATGATAGATGTCAAGGGAGAACTTGACATAGGACAACTATTACCTTCACGTGCAAGGACAGGAAGTATCGTTGTCAACCTGATGGGAAAAGATGAGTTACGAAATACAAAAACAGATAAATAAATACGAAGTTTGGAACATGGATAAAAATCATAAATATTTGTTCTTTCTTTCTAAATTATCTGGTTAAAATATTTTTCCTCTATTATTAAATATTAGATATTTAGTCTTTAAAAAATAGGATTATATATTAGAGATATTCTTCCAATAGAACTTGGTCCTTCCATCTTTAAGGAAAGCCAATGATCCCATTCGTCCATATTTAATTCGACGGTTGTTATTAAAGGCATGTTAATATTAGTATCTAATTAATCAAAAATTCATTTTGATCATTGTTCATTATCTAAATATAGTGTGTAACCGTTGAAATATCTAGATCATTAATCTCTCTCCTAATTTGCTCAAATAAATTTTGAAACCCTTAATCTCTCCTAATTTGCTCAAATAAAATTCGAAATCCTTACTCATATTTGTGTAGGGTGCATTTTGTTGAGCACAACGACGACACATGAGTGGATGTGATGACGGTAGCGCGTGAACATAGGTGATGATGGCGACACGTGAGTGTAGTTGACGATGGCAACTGGTCCTTACATGCGACATCGACGATGCTGCAGATGATGGCAACGAGGGGAGTCATCGATACTGAGATGATAATCATGCACTCCTTGGAATTGTTCCCAGCATCATACGTGGTCTCATGGCAAGGCGGAAGTGGATCGACAACGACGTTTAGATCGACGGTGACTTGTGTAGATCTTCATGCAGGCGACAATGACAACGCGTAGATCAACGATGACACGTGTAGCACAGTGGTAGTAGCTCAAGGAGGTCATACATCCATTATATCTTGCATATTCCACATGTATCATACAATTTGTGATGCGTATTATACGTATTTGTTATGTATTTTTGCATATCAATTGATTGTGAATGAAAATTGTATTTTTTTATATATCTTGTATAGTTGATGTGCATTACACATTTTGGATGTGCATTAGACATTTTGTGTGCGTATTATATATATTTGGTTTGTATTATGGTCATCGATTTAGCGTGAATGACTACCGCATTTTTTCAAAAAAATCATACAAAATTTATTCTACAAAGAATCATACAATCTAATTACAAATATGAATTGTATTCTACAAAGAAACATACACAATTTACAAATAACTGCTGACTTTTGAATGAACCACGTATTATACAAAAAAAACATACAATCGTTACAAAAGAGACCGCATATTCTACAAAAAAAGTACGAGGATACAAACATTTACCTCACGTAATGTCATCCAGCACATAACTGGACATTATTTAAATATAGTATTGCAAAAAATACCAAAAATAGAAGGGATAATTACACCCATAACCCTGAGTAATTTCGCAATAACATTCATAACCTTGTATAATCGCGAATTACATGAGAAACCCCGAGTAATGCTTAACCTTTGCATGACATAACCCTGTGTGAAGTTCCGTTTCAAATTTCCGTTAACTCAGATGGAAAAAGTTAAATATAGACAATTTTACCGCTCCAAGTATTTTATATTTATAAATTGATCTCCCCTTCTCCCATCCCAGGAAGCCCTCCCTCGTTGCTTCCTCGGCCGTCTCCTGCCGCCTCAGAAGCCCCTCCCTCCGCCTGGAACTCTCCCCCGAACCGCCCCTGACCAACTCTCCCCAGAAAGCCAAAGCCCCTCTCGGTCCCCCATCGCCCTCCACCCGTCGGAGCCCCACCCCCCGCCCGCTCGAGCCCCACCCCTCCGCAATGGGTCCTCCACCCAAGGAGAGAGCAGCACGTTCCCTTCCTATATAATGGAGGAGGCTGTGCTTCCACGGCTCCTCCACCCAAGGAGAGAGCAGCAATGTACCATACGGATCTTCACTACGCCAGGAACGACTGGGGCATCACCATGTACCCCGTGGTTCCGGGGTTTGTGCCTTCCTGCTTTCCTCAAATTAATTAGCATAACTTTCCGCATCGACAGGTAACATTGACTTGTTACGAGTATTATTTACAGACATGAAATCACTGGGAGGATAACGAAAGTCGGGAGCAACGTCGCCGGATTTAAGGTGGGCGACCGCGTCGGCGTCGGCTGCATCGCGTGCTCGTGTCTCGCTTGCGACTACTGCGTCGCCTCGGAGGAGAACTACTGTGATAATGTCCAGTTCACTTACAATGGCATCTTCTGGGATGGTAGCATCACGTATGGCGGATACTCCACCATGTTTGTCGCCGACAAGAGGTATTGACAAGAGGATACCGGAAAACCTGCCGATGGATGCAGCTGCGCCTCTGCTGTGCGCGGGCATCACGGTGTTCAGCCCGATGAAGCGGCACAACATGCTGCAGCCGGGGAAGAAACTGGGTGTTGTCGGACTGGGCGGCTTGGGGCATGTGGCTGTGAAGTTCGGGAAGGCATTCGGGCTCCATGTCACGGTGATCAGCACGTCCCCGTCGAAGAAGGAAGAGGCGTTGTGTCGGCTGGGAGCCGATCGGTTCGTCGTCAGCACCGACCACGACGAAATGAAGGTACACCTTTCCAATTGAGCAGGATGGTTGCATCCAATTCTGGGAATTGCGCGAACCTCCGACCTGGGCGTGGTCGCACCGCAGTCAATCTCTTCTCCCCCACGTGAACATCTCCTCCGTAGAAGCTTCACCGCCATCTCTCGTATTCCGCCTCCTCCGGTCAACGCTGTGCAGCGCCTCCACCCAAAGACCACTAGCGTGGCCACCATCAAAGCACATCGTCCTTCTCAAGCAGCAGCATAGCACCCTTCAGTTTCCGCCCTCTCCTGGATACCCCGCATCAGAAGCACACCGCCGCCCCCGTTTTGTTACATCTAAGGTAGAAAAGACGAAGGAGCCATCATGTGAGGCACATCTTTTTTTTACAGTTGATCGAGGATGAGCTAGATTAACTCATTCCTATGGTTGAGTTAACGTCTTAAATTAACGGAGGGTTATGTGTGTGAGACGGAGTGATTATACAGGATTTCTCATGTAATTCGTAATTATGCAAGGTTATGAATGTTATTGCAAAATTACTCAGGGTTATGGGTGTAATTATCCCAAAATAGAACTATCTAAATTTAGTATTTCGAAATATTAAATGATATGCATAATTAATGCAAAAGATGAAGACAAAAATACCCTTTTGAGCAAAAAAAAATGATGATGTCGTTGGATTTGAACATAACGACTATGATCGTTAGTCTTCCTTACACATGGAAGAACCATGTTCTGTTGGAAGGGTCCCTTATATATTTGTGTATGTATGTATGCATGTATATATCGAGTCAAATTATTATTGAACAAGTTCAAATTAATTTGATTCTGTTCATTTAGGAATCAAATACACAAGTCAAATTTCATATTCGGTCTATTTTGTTATGAATCAATTTTTTTTCATTTTTTATTAAATCAATACTAATCGAATTTGAATGACGCAATTCAATTAGCATCATTAATCTCTCATCTTAATATTAAGTGTACAACTATAAATAATATTTATATTAGTATCAGATATATCATCTACTTAAACACAATTTTCGCAAAAAAATACTTTTATTAATACCATCCCATATTACACCATCGGTTATAAATCCTTTGAAAGATAAAACCTTTATGGCACAAAAGATTTTTTTGATAGAATTGTAGTACAAAAGATAATTCACATCAAAATGATATTAAATATAGGAAGCTAAACATAATATTATACTTCTATGATGGTTGGACATCAAAAATAAATAATCTTTTGCATAATTTAAAAAAACGATCAAAATGATTTCTACACTTCGTTTCAAATAATCGTTGTAGAAGAATCTAATTCATACGATTAGAATTTCAAACTTATTTTGGAAAGAAAACACGAAGCTAATGGTAAATAAAATTAATGGACCAATACAACAAGGAGAGGAGCCTATAATGGCATGTTAAATATACAACTTATATTATCTTTTGCGAAGTCACTTCTTCTACTTGAATTTTCCTAATTATGAAGAAAATTTAATGAGCTAAATCAGCACATATAATTATGTTTTTTCAAAAATATATTTGTATCAATTATGTATTTAATTCATGACAGCGGCGCAGACATGCTTCCCTATTTATTTTTCTTTTGACTTAATTCCCACCAAAGGACATAAACAAGATAACCTCATCTTATTTTTTTCATGCTCAAAATTTATTTTCTTTTGACTTAATTCCCAAGCAGAGCAAGGATAAGTAGATTAAGAGATCAATAAAATAAAGAGCAATCGATATTTATTCAGTTTTATAGAGACACCAATCAACAATGAGGTCAATAAGAATCAAGAGAACAAAAAAGGTATGTAAATGAGATCATTAGGGAAGTCGAGTATTCCCAATATTATGTTACTCCATAAAATAAGAAAAATCGAGAAAATCAGAAATTAGTCTACTATATACATATGAGTGAGACGCATGCAGATTGATTTCCTCTCTTTTTTTCCCAATGAAGTTACCATGACTGTGGAACATGAAATTCTTAGGGGAATCATCTTATCTCCTGTCTTTACAAGAAGAGATCAAAACATCCATGTAAACTTCTCTTCGTGCTGCGGAGAAGCCCATGGACTCGGTAGCATAGAATTCTGAAGGTATCCAGACTTGTATTCCAGCAACCAGTCACTATAACATTCATCTACCATGCGAAAAATTGGAACCTCTCAATCAGCAACATCTAACCATAAGAACAAATATTAAGATCCACTCTTTGCATCACTTGTCTATCTTTTCCTCTTTTCATAGATTATTGGGCAAAGATTCCAATAGTGGTGGAGAAGATACATCGACGCAACCCAAACAAAAATGCTGCATTACAAGAAGTACAAAATGAAGCTGGTGTAAAAATTCCCCTTATTATATAATAAATACATACTGCAGTCTGAGGATTCGTCTTTGGAGGTTCCAGTTTGTTCATGCATGCAAACCTTCAACTTGTCGTTTCCAGTTAACGAGTAGCTTCCATTATGAACAAGACACATCGTTTCTTCGATCTGGATCCATTTTCTGGTGATGCATATCAAGTATTCAAACAGGAACCTGTGCAACTGATGCATCCTCCTCTTGCATTTGAAAGGACAATATTCAAACTTCTGTCTTCTTCAGATGCCATAATATTGAAGCCCTCTTAAGCTAGAGCTTTTAGCTCTCTGTATTTTGGAGCCATCTAAGCTGCAACAGATGAAAAGCAGCTTGAGAAGAAAAGAAGAAACAATCTAGAGGAAACAATTCGTTCGACAGCTGGTGTGTGTGATGTACCTTCCATGCATACATGACGAAGAAGGCAACTGTATCCGCAGACCAGACAACAGCAAAGGACTTCACAAAGAATGGGATGATGACGTTGATCAGAGGGATTACAAGAAAGAGATAGTTCAAAGCTTCCTTCTCATTCTTGGAGCAGTCGCGAGCCCGGAGGGAGGGAATAGCTGCCAAGTCAATTTTAAAGAACATGAGTTGCAACAATATATGCCCGATCAATGTGCAGATAAACTCAAAGAACGACACTTTCTATAGCTGCCATAATCAATGTCTATATAAAACGGTGTTCTTAAAAATCCATGATCTGAAAAATAACACACGGCAATAAACGCTCCATCTTCTATTATTTCTTGCTAATGAACTTGCAGTACATGACATTATATATAGGCCACACAAATGCACAAGCAGCACAATAAGAAGGGATCACTATAGGTTTAGACTATTACAGAGAGATAGATGGGAGACGGGCAACAAGCTGCGCCGCCAATCCCTTTTGAATGACATCCAATTCTTCGAAATACAACATCTATAGATCTGGGAACCATGACATTGCTGTGCATAATTCTTTGGACCCTTTTGAGAAGCTCTACTGCTTCAGTAGCCAAAAATTCGAAGGTGTCAAAACCAAATGGAATGAATACATGTTGATTGTCAATACATGCCTTCTCATGCTTAGCAACTTTAGCCGAGGCAGCTTTCTGTGCAACATGTCCCGCAATAAAATCACTCCTTATCGGACTCACCAATGGAGAAACTCCAGTCAGATCAACACATGCATGCTTCCTTCCAGCCCATCCAAAAATTAAAACATCTGCTGGTCTGAGTGTCGATCTCCCCTCTTGAGGATCCGTCAAAAAATTCACAGGTGCTTCTTTATTTGAAGCAACTCCAGCATGTCTGAGTACATCATAAAGGACATCCCTTACAAAATCATGTCTATATTTAAAACTTGGGAGTTCACGACAATGAACTGCATGTTCCCCAAAAGCGTCAAGCATGATTTGTGCCATATTAAGCAAGGCTCATCAGCTGGAAAAAGAGGAATTATAAGACGATACTTGAGGATAGTGCGATACTCAATAGGTGACATATGCATCCCAAGGCCCTCAATAGGAGTAGCAAGGAGGAAGTCTTGAGCATGGTCAGCCTGTAAACAATGAAAAAATGCTTTTTGCCTAACAGTCATGTCAAACTTAATTTCCATTTCTCCAACAATTTTGCTAAAAAGATAACTCGTCAAAGCATTCTGGGCTTTAGGGGGGACGATATCCTTATTAGTAATACATGTAAGATCGAGAGATGGAAGTGTGGTGCGTAGGCCCTCCAAAGCGTATAGAAAGTCAGAATCCATACAATGTATTCCACTGTCTCGTAAAATGTGGTCTTGGAGCACCCATGATTGAGCTCTAGAGGTCACGAAAGCATACGAGGAATCATCAAGAGCTGAATAAAGGCCGAAACCACCAAGTCTAATGGGTAGTGATGCCACCCACCATTGAAGGTCGCCAAAGAAAGGGCCTCCACAAACCACAATATCCTCAATAGCTCCGCGAAGCCCTTTGTCAAACCACGTAGTAGCTTGTTCCATGTATGCAAGTTGACATGTCCTTAGGCCAAACATGAGCTTGGCAGTGCCCATACAAGACTGTAATAAAAGAAGCTCACTTTGTGGATCCTCCAATTGAGGGAGTAAATGCATTAAGTCAACAGCTTTTGTGGCCCTCATCATAGCCAAGTCTTCAACAAAGTCCTTGTCCCTACTCACTGCACCTCCTAGTAACCTCACTCCCAGCACAGGTCTTCCAATATCCACAGGAAACAACCCTTTGCGAATCTTCTGTCCATCACACGAAGGCCAAAAAAGTTCATTTTTTTTATATTCAGTATAAGCCCCATCTCTGGACCATTGCAATGTATAATGTTAAGCACCTTAGCTACCTCCAAAGTATCCCCGATGATAGTCCCATCATCAAGATACCAAGCATGGAGAAGGAGCTTACAATTATCTCGTATCTCATGAATAAGGGGGTGCAAGGTAAGAGAAAAAAGAAGTGGACCTAAAGGATCACCTTGCTGCACTCCAGTAGTTGACCATAAATGATTATCTCCAATATATAATCTGGCTGGTTGAGCATATATAAACTCCACCCATGAAGAAATAGATGGGCATCTCCTTTTAACTTCAGACAGCATCAACGATCTATCTATCATGTTGAAGGCATTAGAGAAATCAACTGTAAGCATGGAGAGAGATTCCGTCACTGTGAAGCTTCCTCAAAAGTCGGTTGGAGCTGTGTAAGATGGCTTCTACTCCTCCAGATACGCCAACTCCAAATTGAAAGTCATTGAGATACTTAGACATCTCTTTTCCCACCCCCATCATGGCAACTTTGGATACAAGACGCCTCCAGATCGTACCTACAGCAATAGGACGAATGTTGTTGTCTGGTTTGAGCAGTGGAGTAAGAGGTGCAGAGGCTACAAACTCAGCCAGATTCAATGGGCATCTCCCACCTAATCATAGATTAACCACATGGAGATAGCACGTAATAGATCAGTGGCAATTGCCGATCCCTCCCCACAAAGGCCATCTAAAATGTATTGAGCTCTCAGCCCATCTCTGCCACAGGATGTCCCCTTTGGGAAAGGATTTGATAGACCGCAAAATATCAGCTGTAAGATGAGTCTTTGACATCAAGGTACCTAGCAGGGAAGGAGGTGGCTTATACGGATGTTTAGCTTCTAAAGTCTTCATGATGTGTTCATTAAACACAGCCACTCCTGAAGAGCACAAAACCTTTAAGGCTGCTGAAAAGTGTTCATCTGACACTTTACGAAGACACTGCCTGATGTTGGAGCTTTGATATTTATTACCTTCTACCGAGTTATTCTGATTATGAAAAGCCTCAGGTAGATCACTTTTCAAAAAATCACCCACCACGTGGTGAAACCGTCTGCACTGCCCCACTTAGTGATCGAGCTCAGAATAAGTTGTTGCAAGGACTTTCTATCGCCAGATCTTCTATCCCGTCTATTCAAAGGCCTAAAAAACTGCAGGGTGCAACATGGAAGAAGTATCAATCTCACCCAAGCATGAATGGAACCTGGCCCAGCAATAACTTGATATAATGTTGTTTTAAGAGCTTGAGAGAAAGCAAGACGACAACTGTAAGGAATGCTCTTAACTGTGGTGATAGGAACTTTGAAAGTACGATCAAGGAGCATAGCATCAATAACCAATCAATCTGTGACATCAGGGTGCAACATGGAAGAAGTAGCAATCTCACCCAAGCATGAATGGAACCTGGCCCAGCAATAACTTGATATAATGCTGTTTTAAGAGCTTGAGAGAAAGCAAGACGACAACTGTAAGGAATGCTCTTAACTGTGGTGATAGGAACTTTGAAAATACGATCAAGGAGCATAGCATCAATAACCTATCAATCTGTGACATCAGCTACAACATGTAGAAGAGGTTTCAAGATGCCGACAATGTGCCCAGAAACCACCCCTGTGTCATCAGTGACTCGAGCAAGACCATCGTCATGATGGGAGGCACAACTCACTGCTTGTATCTTCATGCACCTCCCACAGAACCACTGACCAAGGGTCTTCAAAGTCCTTTCTAAGGCAAGATAAAGATCAATATCATTCTTAATGGCATCCCGCGAAAAAGTAGCACGCTCGTCACTGCAAAGATGTATCCTCTTGATATGAGAGATTAAGCGTGAAGTCCCTTTACTCCCTTCCCTACTGTCCGGACAACAGTGAAAGTTCCAAAATGGACACAACAAACCATCTGTACGATGTGAGCTTAAAGACCAAGATTGAGAGTTCTCACGATGCGTTTGAGCCGCAGAGAAACATGTAATAGGAGGAAACTCTTCTTCCCCAACGACAGCCATCACGATAGGAAGAGGAGGCACAACCGGGAAGCCCGAATGCTAGACGCTGAAGGGACAGCCAGGAGATCCTGAGAGGACGTTGGGATGCTGAAGGAAGAAGTCGGAGTGAAGGTGGATGTCGCAGGGAAAGAGAGGCAGGGAAGGAGGGTCGCAGGGAAGGGGGCTGGGAAGGATAGGGGCAGGGCGTGGGATGGTCATAGGTCGGAGGGAGGTCACTGGGCGCAGGGCAGGGCCGCTGGGCGAGGGCGCTGGGGAGGGGCGGGTGAGGTCATGGACGAGGGAAGGTCCGGGGCGCTGGGCATACGGGGAAGTCGGAGGCGTGGTCGCTGGGCGAGGGCGAGGATGCTGGGCGAGGGGTTGGCGGGCGAGGGGAGGGGCGCTGGGCGGGCGAGGGGCGGGGCGGGGGAGGGGCGCTCGCGAGGGGAGGGGCACTGGGCGGGCGAGGGGCGTTGGGTGGGCGGGCGAGGGGCGCTGGGTGGGCGGGGGAAGGGCGGGGGCAAGGGCGGGGCGGGAGAGGGGTGGGGCGGGGCGAGGGGCATTGGGCGGACGGGGGAGGGGCGCTGGGGAGGGCAATATAATCACATACCCATCAGTAGATGGATCTTGATGATATCTGAATGTCTAATTAATTCAACTCTTCACGGCTCTCGACATGTATAATGACACTTTTCAACACGTATGGTCACATAGAGACATAACACCTAACTTTGGTAGGAAAGACCTAGGTTCGAGTGTCACCAACTATATTACCTGAGGTGTTAGAGTGTGGGCTATGTTAACTTTGTTCCCCCATGCTACCGAAAGGGATTGGGTATAAAAAACACTTTCCAAGGAAGAAGTCAAAGGAGAAATATCATATACTGAATAGTATTTTTGCATTTCCACAAGCTAAACTCACGATATCTTTACTTGTTCGAGATGATGTTCTATGTCAAGACCAAGGTTCGAAAAAACAAAAGGCGGAACGAGGCGTTTTCCTGTAAGCGAGGCGAGGCGTAGCCTCGAGGCAGTCGAGGCGTAAGCCTCAGTTTTGTATAGAAAAATAATTATAAAATATATAATAAATATATTTATTGGTGAAATAATATAATCTAACAAACATATAGTATATAACAATGTAATATATGATGATACTATGAAGATAAGAACATGAAAAAAGGATATGTCAATCACTCAATGCCATAAACCTTTATAAATTTATACCGAATCAAAAGGAAATCATTGGTTATAACTTAAAACTATCACTAAAAAATTATCTAAAAGGGATTAGCTATAGA